>CM033473.1:192367710-193567710 GCA_019447015.1 Hymenochirus boettgeri | reverse complement strand
TTGCTGTATTGAAGTCATTTACATTTGTATTAGGGGTGGAATTCAGAATATTCTAAACTTTTAATTCAAAACATGACCAGTGAGTGGTGCTAGAGTTTTTTTGCGACTGAATTGCAATCAGTAAAACAGATTTAGCACTGGCTTGGGAACATGTTACTGCATACTGTATGTTGTTTCCCATTAATGTTATTTTTTTAATTTTATTTGTTAAATTAGTAAATATATATTTGCTTGTACAGTAGTTTTTTCATACAGTTCACTATCATGAGTAAAACTTAATGGGGACATCTTCTCCCTTTAGTATACTTAAAATAAATTATATATACTGTATTAATATGGAATAAGCTGTATTTTTTATATAATAATATTTTAAAAGCAGGATTCTAAAAAGCACAAAGCACACCAATTAAAAAAAGAAAAACAAATGCCCGGGGCTATTTTTTCCAAAATTTCTCAAATTGTAGCTCCTCTTGTTTCTATCCCCTTGGTACCTTTTGTAGATTTTTCATCTAAACTTCTGCTGTACTGTGCTAAGGATGCTGGAAGTAATATCATTTTATAGATCTATACAGTGTTTATATCATGCTTTATTTCCCTCCCCACTCAACCAACTAACAAACAGTTGGGCTCAACAAAATGAGTGCTTAATTAATGCCAGTGGTGGTCTTGGTGTTTAAGCCCCAAACTCATCGCTTAAATCAGCAAACACTGTATTAACTGTTTAGGTACTCACTGCTTGCTCCCTTCGTGGTCCATGTGCAGCCCTCCCCAGATGATTTGCTCGGTCCATAAACAGCTGTGAGAGAAAGCAAGGAAACCCCGGTGCATGCCAGTCATATAAATATGAAATCACCATATTGCAAACCATATTGAATACAATAATTAGCAGCATTAGAATTGAATACATTAAAGAGACACCTTACGTGTTTCAATGGTCAATGGGAAAGATAGCCCTTTCATTGCTAACTGGAATAGGATTTTGTCTGATTGTTCTTTCAAACTAATTGACCTGATACTAACATATAAGAGGGAACAATTGGAAACAATATTAGCTAGAAGTTAAAATGAAAAAAATGCTTTAGATACATTTAAAACTGATCCTTCGTATAAGGAACTTAATGGTAGATTAGTTGGAATAATTCGACAGTGAACAGATAAACCACATAATGGGAAACTAAAGGCCGAAATACAAATAGAGACAAAAAAGATTACAGAGAGAATAAAATTTATAATTTTTCTGAACGAAATAATTTATTTAGATATAAGAGACTCCGGGAAAAACCAACGGAAACGATTTTTCCTGGTCGAAACAGGGAACTAAGTCCATTCTTAAAATGACAAGAGATTCAATAAAAGAGTGAGTTTCTCTACTAGCGGCATTGAGGAGAGGATTTTTTCGGACAGTGCCTCCCTGTCTCTCTTCTTTATTTCTTACAGGTCGTCAAGCAGAAAAAATGGAAATGGCCAGCCAAACTACAAAGAATTTGTTCCATCCGATTTCTAGGAGGTACTTTATTTCAGGACGAAAAACACATAAATCAAAAAAAACAAGATATGGATGATTCAGAGAGGCGACGACCAGAGACATAAAAACAAATCAGGTAGAAAAACCTTCCCTTTAGAACCCAAAGGAACTAGACGAGGACACAGGTACAATATGGAACAGAGGATACCATCTCAGGGAAAGGAAGAAAAACAGAACATTGTGTTAAACTTATCTAAAAGATTCTCTAAACTGTCATGAACTCGCTGTTTTGAATAAGGGTTTATCCTTTGTCCGACACGTCCTTTAACTTATTAGGCACCCTGATGGGGACTTGAACAATTCGTAAGAAAAATCGTAGCTTTAAACAATGGTTTTTTGCAAACTGAACAACTGACATACAGTGATGTTGAATGTTATCATGAGGAGGTACAGTTTTAGAGATCTGATAGTCAGGTATTAAAACTTAGAATATTTTACAGTATTTCTGTTAATAAATCCTGAGTGAATCTCAGGGACTAGGTATTGATCCTAGGTTGTAATAAAAATAAATTGTAGGACTAAATCTAGGGTATTTACCCTGTAAAATCAGGAAGTCAGGCAATAGATAACTTCAGGAGTTAGTTGAGAGATCTAAAGTGATAGTATACCTATGAATGATAGCATACTTATAGTGACCAAAAAAGGAGCAGGGAGACACAGACAAAGCATAGTTTGCAACCCAAAGGGATTTTTTATTGCTTCTTAAAAAGGGTCACAACATGTTTCAAACGTGCAAGCTTTCTTTCTCAAGTGTACGCTTGCACTGTGTCTCCCTGCTCCTATTTTGGTTCCTGTTGGATTGTGTGGCATGTGAGCGGACGCGCTACGGGGATTGACACGTGTAAGTTGTGTTACCCTCACTGAGCAACTTCTAATTACTTGGAGCATACTTATAGTGATAGTATACCAATGCATTATAGCATACCTATATTGATAGCATACCTATAGTGATTGTATACCTATGAATAGCATACCTATATTGATAGCATACCTATAGTGATCGTATACCTATGAATGATAGCGTACCTATAGTGATAGTATACCAATGAATGATATTGTACCTATGAATGATAGCATACCTATATTTAAAAGCATACCAATAGTGATAGCGTACATATGAATGACAGCATACCTATATTGATAGCTTAATTATTGAAAAGCATACCTGTCCGCCATTGACGGAGTAAACTCTCTTATTTATTTCTAGCTGGTCAATTATACTAATTGGTTGGGACAGACTTAGTGCTTTCTATAACAGTGATCTACCATAACACAGTGATTCACACTAACACAGTGATCTACCCAAGGATATTTTACGGACCCATTGTTTCAATAGATATTTTCTGGATATTTGAGCTGCTCTCGTGGATGCCCTAATTCTTTTATATGCATATATATAGGCATATTTTATTATGATGTGTTAAATAAATAATTTTGATGGTTTTTGCACTACACATTGGTATGATTCCTTTTAGATTGTAAAGAGATGGAAGACTGATGTAATCTTCGGGTTACAAGGGAATTGTGTGCTAACAGAAGGCTCTTTGGGATTTGGTCCCTGGCTTTTGATAATATACTATATTGATAGCATACATATAGTAATAGTATACCTATAAATGATAGCATACATATGAATGATAGCATACCTTTAGTGATAGCATACCTATGAATGATAGCATACCTTTAGTGATAGCATACATATGAATGATAGCATACCTAATGTAGAGATGGCCGAAACTACATAGTTTCGTTCCATTTTCGGATCCCTGAATCTCGGGAAAATCCCGAAGATCCGAAAAACGAAACGAATTTTCAAACATTTTTGAATGTACGGAGCTATTTTCGATTATTTTCGAAAATATCTTCGAACGTTCAAAGATATTTACGATAATTATTGAAAATAGCTCCGTACATTCGAAAATCTTCTAAAATTTGTTCCCGAAATCCGGAGGATCCGTCTGTATTCGGACGGATCTTTCGGATTTTGGAACCGAGGGCTTCCGTGTCTGACCCGGATCCTATCTCTAACCTATAGTGATAGCTTATATATGAATATTAGCATACCTATAGCGATAGCATACATTTGAATGATAGCATACCTATAGTGATAGCACACATATGAATGATAGCATACCTATGAATGATAGCATACCTATAATGATAGCATGCCTATGAATGATAGCATACCTATAATGATAGCATACCTATGAATGATAGCATGCCTATGAATGATAGCATACCTATAATAATAGCATACCTATGGATGATAGAATGCCTATGAATGATAGAATGCCTATGAATTATAGCTTGCCTATGAATGATAGCATACCTATGCTACAAGGATGGTAATTGATTACTTTTTCTCTGTACTTAAGATTGCATTTATATAGTTTAATATTACAGGAAGTCTATTCTTACAGTATATTAATATTGGAGCTAAGTCTGAAAGGGAATTAACCCTGAGCTGCAAACACGTTATTAAATCAATGCAGGGACATAATTTGCATCTCTCTGTAAATTCCCATCTCAGTGTGAACAGATGTGCTAAAATCTGTGTATCTCAGCATAAACTGCTCTATATAAATCTCAATCATTAAAGGTACATGCTCTTTCCCACATCATTAAGGTTACAACATCATCTGATTATTGAGGGACACCCATGATTTGTCTCCTTTTGTATGACTTTTTCTGACATGTTACACATGTTAACAATGAAAAAGTGTGTAATAAGTGGGGAAATGTCAAGTGGGTTACAAGTATTGTGACTGGAGGATTAACTGTAAATAGCAGCAATGCACTGATAGGAAACTGCATGTAAATCCTAGTTCACAGGGTTAGTTCACAGTTGATCAGTTTCTGTCAGGACAGAAACGCATGTTGCAGTCCATTTTTTTAACAGATCGGATTGACCTGCACTGCTGCATGCATTTCTGTCCAGAAATGGATGCGCTTTGATTAAAAATATAGGAAAAACGGAGCGCTAAAAACGGACCAAAATGGACAGAAAATGTGGACTGTCTGTTGTGGTCCATTTTGCTCCGTTTCTAGTGTGAACTTTGCCTTATCCTTTATGTTTTTAATTTATTTCTTCTAATGTTTCACTGATCAGGTAACCATAGTCCTAATCAATGTAATTAACAAGGCTCCACTTATTGCATTTAATGTGTATTCTCTTTCAGCCCAACCAGATTTATGTTTCATAGGTTTCCTTTGATTTTCTTACTGATCTATCCTATTAATAGTTGACCACATGATCAGACTACTGGAAACGTATACACTCTCCAGTCAATGTATCCTTACTTATTATCACATTATGAAACATCATACACATGTATGATGTCTGGCAACTTGTATTGGCATCATTTATTGATCCAGTAGGATGAATCCCAAACAACCCCAAAGGGAAACGCTAGACACTTAAGATTGTCAGACATAGCTGTCTTTGAACGTTCACCGCCTGTTTCTTCAGCCATGGATGATCTCTGCAGTGCAGAGGTTGCAGACATGACTACCAGTCCATGACTAACAAATTTTGTTACCAGAGCTTTTATTGCGGCTGCAAATTATATATTGATACAGTTATCATGTGGAATCAAACTATCATTTGGTATCAACTTTATGACCGAATTGTCGATTTATGCAGCGTTATCGCCATCTGAAAAACTACTGCTATTAGTGTTAATTTTTCCAATCCTAATAATAAATATTCATTACCGGACTTTGTAGATAACAAATCTTCATAAATACAAACCCTAGGGGCAATGGACCTTGTGTGCCACTGAGGTTTATAACCTGTTATTTAGCTCTGTATTAGTATTTTGCATTGGATGTATTCTACGCAGTACACATCTTACAGTTTTCTTGGTTTTCATGGGTAAATGGACTGTGGGCCCACTGGGTTTCCCTGTATCCTGGTGAGCCAGTCTAATCCTGACTATAATTAATTTTCTAGATGGTTGCTACAGTGATACTTTTTATAAATCTAATTGACTGCCCTCAGCATTCTCTGGATATAGCAACCTTTTGATATGGTTGTCACTTCTGCATTGCTAATGTCTCAGTGCTTGGATGGTAAAATATTATATTAACAAAATAGTGTTTTTGCCAAAAGTGCCATAAAAGAAAATGAGAGTTAGATTCATAAATGTAAAAGCATCTTTATCATGTATCTTGATCATCCTTTAACTTACACTATACGAAAGGATGAGAGGGGATGGCAATCAAAGGCAGGAATAAGCTGAATCTCATCCAGGTAAATGCAAATCACAAGATTAAATTATCATAAATCTTTTGGATTTGAAAGTTCTGTTAGGGGAACCTTCCAAGAAAAGACATTGAAAAATGACATCTAGAGAAACTGACAAGAATACTGGACATTTAAAATAGTCATAATGCATTGGGGCAAGATATATACATGATGTACATCAAATCCAATTCAAGAATGATCACAGCAAGAAGCTAAAACAGTTACTGAAATGGTATAGATTTTGCTTGCTTATCTAATGTTAAAGAAAAAGACATATTGAAAATAATCCCAATATATTAAACTTTAAAAGCAGCTTTGAAATTGTCTCCACATAGTATGAATTGCTGCTGGACTGTCAATGACTTTGACTGAATTTGTTCTTTTACGACTACACATTTCTGAACAAGTTGTTCTTTATGTTACAGAATGATTTGAAATATTGTTTTTCTTTTTGATGCTGGAACATTGGGATTCAGTTTCAAAAATACATATTTGAAAAAGGAATTTTCTGAAATCTGGATTAATATGTTGGCAGTGACAATAAAATAGTTGCACTCTGGTCCTTATAAGGACTAACTGCAGGATCTGTGCAAATGTAACATAACCTATAATCTAAAATGAAGAGCCTTTCATTAAATAATAATAAAAAAAAAACATAACCAGTAACAGACTAGAGGACTGTAATGGGTTGGCCTCCACTAAACAGTGGGCTAAGGTTTCCATTAGCCTCCACTAAACATTGGGCTAAGGTTTCCATTGGCCTCCACTGAACAGTGGGCTAAGGTTTCCAGGTCAGTGAAAATCAGAGGATGCAGCAAGACTGATTCAACAGTAATGCAGTTTAATTCAATCGGTTTGTAATCACTGCAGCACTGCTAACTACTGTACATTCATTAAGAGTGTCCTCAGCAGGTGACCTGGATACCATACAGCGGGCCATGTAATAACAGCTGCAATCAGCTCTTTGCCTCTGCTTTGAGGGCTATATAATAAGCCCATTGCACCTCATATTACATCCCAATTCTGTTTTATCCTTGTGCACAAAAGCTGATTTTGTATCCTCACAGATCCAATATATCTGCACCTACAGATGATAAACATTGCTTGTGTGTTTTTTAGATATTAAATAATTTGTGTTAAAAATCTACACAATAGTAAGTCCTAATTTAAGTTTTTAACTGTAGTGTATCACTCGCATACCCAATGCTTGCAAACTTTTTCTGTCATCAAAAAGTTGAAATTTCATGGAATAATGTAAAGCCACATATTTGAAAATTGATAAGTCCAAGAACACATACCTTCCAGTGAATTTTAGTGTATTACAAATGTAACACAATAAGGGAGATTTACCCATACCACAATAAGGGTAGATTTCCCTCACAGAGATTAACCAGCATCTCTGGGTAATTCACTTTCATGATTTCCCCTTCCCCGAGTATTTACTGTAGCACTGTAGCCTTAAATATTTCTATACCATGAACTGCACAGCCAAGGTGAATAGCTTGCGGGGGCTGCAAGGGTGTCAGCTGCAGCAAGAATGAGGTTAAAGTCACTCTAGTCACTCTAACAATATTAAACCAGTAAGTGTGACTTTAACCCATCTTTGCGGTGCTGTAGGTGAATAGGGCCATATTTCTCAGAAGAACCTCCATCAAGTGTACACACTGAAATGTTGTGTAGCTTTTGTCACAATAAATCATTTAATTTTACTGAAAGGTGTGCGTTTGTCAACTTACTGTATTACAAAGCTGCTATAAATCTTAGAGAAACACTTGTATATTGCTGCAAAATAGGTTAGTGTAACAATATTTATATTTACAGCTGTTATTGCCTCACGCTGTTAGTTGGCATTGTGTTCCAGTAGTTGGCATTGTGTTCTAATGCACCTTTCTTTTTTCAAAACAGGTACAACTGTTCAATGAAATAGTGAGGGAGACATCAGGTATGTTAGTTCCATTGTTTGGACCCCAAACAACTAGTTCTTACACATGGTTTTGTTTAAAGGGCATCTATAGTGGGAAAATGATTTTTTTCCCTTTCTTTCCATGTGTTCTATAATTCCCCACAGCCCCCAGAGTGTCTTCACTTTTTTCAGATTCCCTCTCTGTCCTGAGATACACCAGTTAGAAGAATACATGATTGCATTCCTCAACTCCTACTTGGACTGTCAATCAAATCCCTGTGACTTGATCCCTACTCTGTAATAAACATAGAGATAAAAGCATTAGCAGGGAGAGAGGTAGCTTTAATGGCAGATATAAGGCTGCACTTGACCCCCCTTCTTAATAGCTTTCACTGATTGATGATGGGTCACAAAGAGAGAGATTGTAAACTGTACTGTTCTCCTTCTTCTTCCGTGTCTCCAGGACAGCTTGCTTTCTATTGGCCACTGTGCGTGGGTGTGTTTTTCAGGATGTTGAACTTTTAACTCCTACTGCACATGATAAGCTTGTCGGTTAGCCGGGGTTGAGACATGGAGGAGGTAACAGAGGGGAGGGGGAAGGGGGGAGTGCTGACAGAGATCTGACACCATGGTTAAACAAAGTCACTGACAGAGATAGGATTAAGGCAGCACAGAGTACATGAATTTAACTTTGCATGAATTTAACATGAATTTTAAGGGGCAATGTGTTTTTTTTCACTATAGATGCCCTTTAACTCCTATGTTTTATGTTTTTGCACAGATATAAGGGATGATTAGCAATATTTGGTAATGCAAATCCACGTGTATTACCTTTCCACGATCCCGCAATACCAGATGTAAACTTGATTATGTCCGATGTAGCATTGCTAAAAGGTAAGAAGTGGGATTTGCGCATTTTTAAAGTTCCCTTACAATGCCCCGTTAAGTTTTGCGCAAAGCTAAAATGAACGCAATATTACATGGGTTGCGTGGATTTTACTCTTATTTTAGTGATATTAAATCTCCATAAAATGTACCCCTTACTGTGGAACAAAATTAGAAGTCAAAAAGGAGTTCCTTGACTTTGTGGCTTTTTATATCCCTTTTTATCCCATATACATTACACATGTTTTTGTTTGTTTATCAAATTTAGTTTGTTCCATCTGGAGTTCTGGTTTCATTTCTTGGGAATGGCAGTAATTGTATCCTCTGCAAGCTAATAATGGGATTAATAAAAATGCATGGGCCAAGTTATAAACTCTGGCCCTATGGACTATAAGCTGAAGAGCTATTATAGTGGGGACTATTGATGCTGACCACCAAATTATATACTGTGACTGTGCTCAAAGAGGCAACATTTAAAAAAGGGGGATCATTTTAAAGGGATCTACATTTGATACGAGTGCTCCTATTAGTAATAGTAATGCAACAACACAATATGTAGAAACAGCTGTGATAATTACTGTATGCTGTTTGTAAAGCTCAGAATAACAGTAGGTTGTTTGTATTATGTAGTATTTCCAGATTGTGCTTAGCGAGAAGCAAAGAAAATGTACCTTAGGAAAATGTTTAAAACTTTTTTAACAGCAAGGAAAAGCGTTAGCCTAAAATAAATGTTGAGAAATTAAAGTGTAAATGTGCCTTGTAGGAATAATTAAGAGGGAGTAAACTAACACCTGTACACACAGCATAATAATGCAAATTCATTTTACCATGAGACAGAAAAAGAATAAAATGGTATTGGGGAATATTTATAAAATTGGCAGCACAGGTTTTTCTTGCTAAGGGATAGTTTCTGCAACAACAATCTGTTGTGTTAGTTTTATTGCTGTGCATAAAAGTATGAGTCTCAAAAAAGTGCTGCGTACAGCAATTTAGGTGAACTATTATGTATATCAAATATATATATATATATTCCTATTAATATGGGCAAAAATTTCAGGGCAAAGTTAATTTCATGTTTTTCAATGAAATTCCATTTTTTTTTATGAACCTACTTGCCACCCAGGAAATTAGACATTTACGGATAAACAGAGCAGTGAACCTTATGTAGGTAGTGTTTTATTAAAGCCAGTGTTATCACTGATCATCATTAGTGGATGATTTCTGTAAAAATAGAACATAAGCCACCCCACAAATATATCTAACTTTGTCATGTTTTACTGGATCCAATGATTAACTAAACAAGGATAGTAATATTCCAAGCTAGTCCAGGAAATAATCTAGTTGCAAATCTGTGTAATTAGTCCAGTCGTTCCTTTTATCTGTTATCTCTCTGTTATCTAGAAGGCAACCAGATGGGTTGCTTTGTCTCATACTGGGACATAAACCTTTTTTCTCTATACACATTGCAATGTAGTACATTTCAGCATGAGCTTGTTTTCCATCTTCCATTTTTTTCCCATCTTTCCCATCAGGATGGAGACTTTAAGGTTTCGGAAAGTTGTGGTCAGATCTACAGAAATGTTCCGGTGCTGTCTTCCCACTATTGATATCCCACCTGTGGGAATTCGACCTCTTGCAAAGTGAGTGCCCTGTTTACCCTACATAAAGACCTGTAGTGGGACATTGTACAGTCATTTCATTACACAATTTGATTTTATCCAAAGGTTTTGCTGGGCAGAAAGATAATCCTTTCCAGAGAACAGATATCTTGTGGTTGTTTGATGCATATGAATCTCGAAATCTTGCAATAAAATATTTAATTTGCCAACTATAATTATCGCCTGCACCTTTATAATTTTATTTTGTTGCTAATGGCTAACACAGTATAACCCCTTACTACTTGGTATCATTGTGCAATTTATTATTCTGTCATGGTAACTGAGCTTTTGTTCATCTATCATATTAGCAAAGTAGTCGAGTTTGAATAAAGCACAAGTCCATCTTGTTCTAATTACCCCATTTAGGATTCCTGACTACATTAAACAACATTGAATTTCCTCTGTCAGTATGTTGATTGCAACTCATCATATTGTATGTAGATTTGATTACCCTCAATACATGATCTTTCAACCAAATTCTCTATCAATGTACAATTGTGTTTTTCAAAGCCAACAAACATTTATGCATTCATCACATCATTTAGAAAGTACTGTATATGGGTTGTATAGCATGCATTGCATTGACAGTTTATCCTTTTAATTATGGAAATGTTGGCAGAGAGTAAAGCTGGGTACACACACTACAGATCATTGAAAGATGATAGACAGGATCTGCAAGATTAACATCTATAGGGAGTCTAGCACAGCAGATGGAAATTTTCGGTCTTTCCCGAAAAAATTGTTTGGTGGCCACGCGTTCGTTCGGAAAGGTACACACATTACCAATAAAGCCCCGATACCGTTGAATCCGACAGTATCAGGGCTTTATTGTTACTGTGTGTACCCAGCTTTTGTCTCACGTAGGTCAACAATCATAGCATTGTTTTAGGAAGATATTTCTCTACCCAATTAAACTTTGAACAATGACATAAACTCAAATGGTTTTATGTGAGTAAATCACACGATTGGCTTATTGAGTGCCATATACTGATCATGTTTGCAAAATATACACGAATCACAACTCAGATTACCTTTAAATAGATAATGACAACATACTAGGATCCCGCCACATAAAAAACAGCCCAGAGAGCCAATCATTCCAAGCCAGCAGGACCATCCAAATTTATATTGTATTCCAAGGAAAACATTGTGAATAATCAAGGTTGATCGCTCTACGTAAACATCAATGGCATACCAGACAGAGCCTATGATTCCTGGTACACCTTAAGATAAAAGATCCAAGAAAGAATTAATGTCAAAGAACATATATAAATAACAGAAGGAAAAACACGAAGAGGATGCAAATTATTATATTTACAAAATAGTCACAGAATCATCTTGAGATTAATTACTTTTGTTCAGATTACAAACATTAACAGGGTTATTCAATAAAAGTTCTTATCGTTTAAAATGGTGCTAATTTTGCCCTAACAAATCAGATGTTCGCTTTCAAATGTTAAATAAGATCTGAAAGGTTGGGGCAAGATTAGCACCATTTTAAACGATAAGACCTTTTATTCAATCTCCCTGTTAGAACCTTAAATGAGTACAACCCTTGTTGATTTAAATTAATCATGTTATGCAATTAGCTTCTGCTGTTAGTTATAAATTCTAATCCCTTTTTTGCTGGTGGGGAAAACTTTATTAAATTAACAGTGAAACATAAAGCTACTCTCCTTCGTATCCTGAATAAAAATCAACATGTTAAGATACTTCTCTGGCTACTACTATCATTTGATAGCACCATTTAAAGGGACACTATACTGAAAAAATGCCTCAACTTATTCTATAATTGAATACATGTAAGTAGCACTTACTCCGATGTGCGTGTGTTGCTTCATGCCTTCAATCCAGCACACATTTTGTTTAGGAGCAGTATCCCCCTCCCTCTTTTAACCACTCCCACTTCCATCCGACCTGACTTTTTTCCCACAAACCAACTTTCAAGCCTTCACACAGCACACAGCATTCCAACTGTCAAAACTGTCACCATTCCAGCTACAGTAAAACTACTCACAGAAGAATAGTTTTTGAGAGCAAGGAACTTGATTGACAGTTGAAATGTAAGAAGTTTTAGATTGGATACCTAAAGAAATAGGTGGCAGATCAACAAAAAAATTATACAATGGTGGTTGGGAAAAATTATATTTTTCAGTTATGGTCAATTTAAAATAATCTATTTGTTGGTACAGATGCCCTTTAATACTGCCTGCGTTAGTAATGTTTACCTCTTCTCTGACAAAAATACAGGAACAATTATATATTTTTCTCTATATCCTAACAGAGGTAGAGCAAACAAGACCCTAAAAAACAATATATCGTTGCATATGACTTTTGATTTGTGTCACTGTCACACTAATTTAATTCTTCTTACCGCCAATAAGCAGCGTTATACCAGCAACATAGCATATCTTTAATTTGATTTCCGATTCATCTGTGAGGAATTTAACACAGTCAAGTCCCAGAAGCAGGATGATAAACCCAAATCCAGCCAAAATATCAGCTGTTATCATCAATCCACGTGTCGCCACTAGTTTCACTAAAACAAAATAAAATAAATATATATATATATATCGGAACAGTTCATTTATCCAGTTTCACAATTCATAATTAGGGAGGATTTAGGGATTTATGCAACAGTTAGAGGCCCACAAGTTAAAAAAGGAATAGTTAAAAGATTTCTAATCTCGGAGTACATTTCTTTGTTGATGGTTAATCCCATAGGCATATCTACAAATAGAAGTTTAGGTAAACATACCGGAGTTTAAACTGGGCATTGGTAAAGTAGAAAAAAGTGGCATTATCAATAACTGTAGTGCTACTACCACGGCACTCAACAAGTGTCATCTTTGGCACCTCTCTTTTAGACGATGCCAACTATAAAATACAAATCTAATTTGTAAGGCTAAAAAGCCTCTGGTTTTCCCAATTTATATTTTGGCATGGTACAAATATGATAAGTATTACATACTTGGGTGCTCTGCATATATAGAGTCATATTCATCACATGTTCGAATCCCATCAAATACATTTGTGACACATTCCCACCAGAGGCCACGGCATTTTGTGCTCACCTGTGTATAGAATGAATAACAATGATGAAAACCGTTCATTAAAATAGTCGTTCTTTCTCTTTACTAAATTGAATTAACATAATTAAAAAGGATAAATAAAGGCATAATTACCCCTACAGGTAATTTTTTTTTTATACACCAAATGTGACTACCTATATAACAGTTGATTCTGAGGATCCAGTTGTAAAGCATGGGCCATGCATCTGTACAAATGATAGCATGCCACAGGGAAGACTCTAGGGATGCTGGGATTTAGAGTAACCCACTAGATAGAATACTGAGTATCCCTATAGAAGAGTTTATATGACACAGAACCTCAGAAATAACAAAGATCAATTACAGAAAATCCCTGGAGTGCAATCCATTAACTTGATAGTCTTTCTAATTGCTACCATGCTGGACATAATTCCCTTGTATATATGCCTTTGCATGAATTCATGTCTCTTCATTGTACCCATCCACTTCATAAAGTCAATATCATTACAGTTTACAGCAACAAACCTACTCCAAGTACCTTAAAAATAAATAAGTCATTACATAGGCAATTTTCACAAGAGCTATATTATCTATGTATCTACAAACAGCGTCCCTACAAACTTTCATTTTTCCTCCAGCGCTCTAAAGTATCTTAATCTGCTGCTACTGCAGTAGCTCTAAGCTATGGGTCATTTGCTTGCATGGACATACTAAACAAATCTCCAAGGTCATTAGGCAAAGAAGGAAACCCACTCCATCACACATTAATGCCTCAGGCAAGCCTGTGGAGGGCCCTGCATTCATTCTAATCTCAGATCCGTGAGAATAGTTGCCGTCATTAACTAAAGCTCCTGTTAATGAGGTACTTATACCAGATAACACCTAAAGGTGCCTTTGTATCTAATGTGCAAGGTTAATATACTAATTATCAAAGTTTGATTATTTAACTAAGCCTTTATACCACTTTGATTGACAATTAATTGGGTGAATATTTTAAATACATTTCAAATTGATAATTGCATTGTGTTGAAGAGTAAAACTTATTTTCATTATAGCTTCTTTACAGTGGTCAGAGGGTGCATACAGTACTTACCATGTGCAAAAAATATTGCTTCTCTGATCACTACAGCTAAGGTTTCCTCCACTAACAGCTTTACAACAGAAATACCAGTGGATGCACATTCATTGAGATGTTATAGCTCTACAGATGTTGCCACAGGCAAGACAAGTATTATCTACCCCAACCCCTCAAAATAAAGGCAGAATAAGCAGTAAGATATCAAGCATGAGTGGAAGCAGTATAAACAAGGTTTGTAACATGTTTACTATTATAGTAATCAAGGTTGAATAATGATAAATGTCCATCAAGATAAAACCCAAACCACGATCCAGTGATGCACTCTATGGGGAAAAGAGCTCCCTGAGGTGCTGCTCTCCAAACACTTAACCTCATCTCCAATATAGACTAATGTAAAACAATATCAATGCACACAAAGCTATGATTTTGGGGCTGCTAATCATCATTTTGGGGGCCACTCACCTCCCTTACCCCAACAAAAAGGGTGATGCAAAGAGAGGGACAATATTAAAAAAAATCCTAAAGCTTTGCTAACCAATGTAATAAAGCTTAACTTTGGAAAGACAGAATGGGTTTTCAGGGAATTTATCCCCACAGCTACTGCAAGCAATTTAAAAGCAATACCACCAAATTTTTTGTGGCACTTTTTAATTCTGGTTGTATAGTCCTGTAAAAGCTAAGTTAGGATCGAATTGTTATTGCTTCATTATCCCTATTTCCAGAGATTAAAAGCAGCTCTCAATGCATTACACTGAAATTATGGTGGACGCCCCCAAACGTTAATGTACATGACCTAGAGATGTGTGAGCTCTGATACTTCTAATCTTAGTGGTTCTATTGTGTCCTCTGAGAGGATCTGTGGTTAAACAGTCTATAGGGAGCTTATTGTGAGATCCATTTATATGTATGTGTGATCATACCCTCCCCTACAAGTGCCTTTTCTCCAAAGTGAATGACCCTGACTTAATTAGCCTATTTCATAGCTAAGCCTCATTATTAATTTAGCTGCCCTTCTCTAGAATCTGTCCAGTTCCATAATAGTTCGGTACTACAATGAAATGTCACTTAGCTAAAATGTAATTCTGCTGGGATAGTACAGATTTTCAGTTGGCAGCTGATTAAAATGGCAATATGACAGAAGACTGTCTGCTATTATATGACCCTTTATGTCTTTGTTTCTGACATACACTGTGCTGACTGCAGGAAAATAATTATAATGGCCCAGGTAGAGTGGAAGTTTGTCAGTAAGATTGGAATAGGCACTTTGCTTAATAAGTATTACAAAGAAACACAGAACACTTAGCTAAACAACAAGTACAAGTTCTACCGATGACCCTTAACAATCAGAACTAGGCTTTTTACTTGAGGTATTAGTTATGGCTTTACATTCTTCGATCTTTATATTTAAAAGCACCCCCCCCCCCCCAAAATTTTTTTTTTTTATATATATATATATAATAATATTATATACTTTCAGAGCACATCCAGAACTCAGGAAGGAGCAGGGCAAAGCATACCCAGCAATTCTATGTATAGCTATCAATTATGGAGAATCAAATGGTACAGACCTAGCAATTCAGATTCTCACCATGGGTACATTTAATGGAAAGTGGGTAGGTTAAAAGGGTTCTGGTGTTACTATGCAGTAAATATGAGTACTAGTTTTGAAATAAATCTGGTTTTGCAGGAGAAACGCTGGTTTCACAGCAGAGGGTATGATTTACGTCAGAAACTCCAAATTAGCCAGCACACGATTCCTTGGGATATATTTGGTGCATGCTCTGCAAATTCACCTGCTGTACTTCATCCACAATTCCAAGACGAGCAGCACTCAATTAAAACATAGTAGTTTATTGGTTAATTTAAAATATAACACATTATCTGCCAACACACATGGCTCTCTTTCCTTCAGATACAAAGATACAACGTTTTCGATCACCTAGATCCTTTGTCAAGCTAACAAATGAGCTTGACAAAGGATCTAGGTGATCCGAAACGTTGTATGTCCGTATTAGAGATTTTAGTCGAGAGTTTTGTTATGTCTTCAGATTTATGGACCACGGGAAAAACCCAAAGAACGTTCAATAACCCTCAAAAATACAATCGTAATCTCCTTTTGTGTTTCTGATCGTATTTTTGAGGGTAATTGAGGGTTATTTTTAAGGATTACAGAAACATTCAGTAACCCTCAAAAATATGTTCCGAACCCTCGACAGTAAACTCCGTTTTCAGAGTCCCGTGTCGGGTCTGATTTGAACCCGGATCCCATCTCTAATCTCTAGTTACATTGCACTGGAGGAATGAAATTTGCCAGTTTCATTCATCTATACTCCAAATTTTTTTAAACCTTTTTGCCAGTTTATTAATGTCTACTGCTATTCCCAGACACTGATAGTAATGTTGCAGGCACAGGTGAGTTGTCAGTTATGAAACTATAGGGCTGCAGTGTGGGCCCCTAAAATACCTAAATAGAACTGGTGCATAAAGTACAGTTTCTAGAATTTGTTGGCAGTATTTTCTTTCAAAAGATTTTTCTTGTCCTTTTACAACAATTACACAGAAAACACGTCAATAGTCATTGTTTACTTGAGAAACTCAATTGCAATTTATAGATTCTTGCATATCCATACAATTGGTGGATGTTGGACAGTGTAGGTAATTCTTATTATAAATAATTTTCAGGAGAATGTTATGTTTATTTGGCTGGATCAGGAGCAAAGAGAGTGATCCCTTTAACTTTACGTGTTTTATATTGTAAGAAATGGAAAAGCAATCATTTCCAGGAGCAATTCCCTGAGAAGTTATATTGATTTAAGACAGAAATTGGTGTTTTCATGCTGGATTATTTTATGTGCTGTATACACAAAAAATGGCTTTTCCTCTCTTGAGTTCACTGAAATTAATACTTAAAGGGCATGTTCACCGAACAAATGAAAAATGATACCTAGGTAAATTACCCCGAAGCCAAAAAAGTTAGAAAGCCAAGAGACATAGGACTAATCTATTTTGCAGCAAAATGATGCTCTCCCTTTCCCTCTGCCTCTCAAACATTCCTGCCTCCCTTTCAAGCTCTCCAAGCTTTTTTACAAGCTTTTACATGCTTGGAGGAGCCAGCAAGTGGGAAAGCATCCACTCATTGGCTGTGATAACATCTGTTGCATCCATGACTGACAGTTGCTAACTGGAAGAACCAAGAGGCATTAAAGGGCATCTATAGTGAAAAACACACATTGCCTCATAGCAAAGTTAAATGGAAAGTTCAGTGCAAATACATGTACTTTTCAGAAAAAAAGAGCAGTATTTTTTCATCCCAATGACCTAAATCTGCCAATTTTGTCTGTGTATAAACAAATGCAACCAAAATACTGACTTCCTGTTTGCAGGACCCCTAGTAGAGAACGTTATGGTCTTGCCCTTGATCTAGCGCCTGGGTTGATTCAGTTGCTCAGTAGAGATCTGAGCATCATTGACCCATCCAACAGCCAATCAGTAGTAACTACTGTTAGGAACATTCCAAGGATTTGGTGCATCCTAGGAAGTAGAAGGACTATTAGAGCCTAAAATGTCAGCTCACTTATGTCAACAGCAGGGAACAGCAAAGGGTATGAAATCAACTGATTTTTCAAAATGGGAGAGAATATGTAGAATAACCAAGAAGGCATTATACAAACTAACAATTTAACAAATATTGATCGTTTTCACTCAACTGTCCCTTTAAATTCATGCACTTGGTGCTGCCTTTTTCCTACCTCTGTCAGTGGCTTTGTTTTTCCAAGGTATTAGATCTCTCTACAGCACTCCCCCCTTCCCACTCCCCTCTGTTACCTCCTCCATGTCTAAACACCGGCTGCCCGACAAGCTTCTCAAGTGCTGTACGATTTAAAAGTTCAACATCCTGAAAAACACACTCGCGCACAGTGGCCAATAGAAAGCAAGCTTTCCTAAAGACATGGAAGAAGGAAATCCATCATCAAACAGTGAAATCTATCAAGAACAGGGGTCAAGTGCAGCCTTATCTCAGCCATCAAAGCTACCTCTCCCCCCCTGCTAATGCTCTTATTTCTATGTTTGTAACAGAGCAGGGAGGAGGAGGGACTTGAGCAGGGAAGAGGATCACAGGGATTTGATTGACATTACAAGTAGGAGTAGTGGAATGCAATCACGTATTCTTCTAATTTGTGTATCTCAGGACAGAGAGGGAAACTGAAAAAAGTAAAGACCCTCTGGGGGTTGTGGGGAATTATAGAACACATGGAAAGAAAGAAAAAAAAGTTATTTTCCCACTATAGATGCCTTAAAAGGAATTGTACACTGAAAAGAATGACTTTGCCTCATTTCAATCTATAAATGGATATATGTAAGTAGCACTTCAATCGAGCACTTGTTTTGTTTTGTTTAGGATGTTTTGTTCAGGCTCTGTCCTTTAACCTTCCAGCCCCCTGCCAGACTGTCTGACTCTCTGTGAGGGCAAGAATACTCAGTAATCCCAATGAGGTAGCATGGGGAGAGGGAATTTCCCACCATGTCTTTCTCGTACCATCTGTCACCATTCAAGTTACAGCAAAACTATACATAACAGAAGAGTTTATGATACTAAGGCACTTGATTGACAGCTGAAATTCAAGATGCTTCAGACTGGATATATAAAGAAATGTGGGACAGAGCGACAACAAAATGTACAGTGATAGTTGTAGAATTATAGCTTCCATAATGGGCAATTTAAAAAAACTAATTTCCCAGTGTACATATCCTTTAAGAGAGATAACAGAACATCAGGCAACTTTTAAGGTTTTACTTACATCTCTTATACCTATATACAATTTTTCATTTGAGGGGTGAACTTGCCTTTTAAGTTATACACAAAACTTGTCAGACCTGTACACAAGTTAAAGTAGTTTACACATAAATGCTGGAATATAAGCACTTCAGTGTGAAGCACACTAAATTTAATTTAGTACAAACTAAATGATAAAGCACACCATACCTTAACATCAGGTAGCAGAACTCATTTGCCTGGAAGAGCCTAAGTAGATAAGGGTATACTAAATAGTACTTTAGTATAAGGTGATATCTTTTTATTATGGACTAACAGTTCATTTTTACCAACAAGCTTTTGAGAGATACACTTCTCTCTTCCTCAGTAGATTAGGGTAGCACAGGCATTGTGTGGGTTGGGGCACAAATAGGCAGGGCTGGGGCAGATAGGGGTGAGGCTACACAATGCATCACAATTTCTTGGCAAATTGATGCTTGTGTGGTCATTTATCAGTTTAGCACCCCTTATCATGACTCAATAAAAAAAACAAATAATACCTATGGATCTTTTCATTTGATTTATTGATCTTTGTTTCTGTGATCTTAAAAGTGTTCTCCTGATCATGATTCCTTTTTGCAGTGGAAAATAAAATGTGTGTAAAGAAGAACTACAGCATTTAAAGGGTTTCTGAGACATAAATTCCTCCAATTACCCAGTATGGAATGTGATCTACCAAGGCAAAGATTAAACTAACATAAGGCCTCATACTGTCCAGGGATTTTTTTTTTTATCAAGGCTTAATAAATAGAATAAATGTACAATTTGTATTGAAATAGCTGCTAATATTTTCTTTATTCCCAATCTTTTTATGGGAGATGCAATCTGTTCAGTATTTTTATTGGTTTGTTTTCTTTGAAAATTGTGTTAAGCAGGCAAATAAAGAGAACTGGAAGAGCAAAAATAAAATGGTACATTAAACTCGATAACGAGAGATTGTGTATAGAAGAAATTGACGTTCAAAGCAATGCTATAGAAATACCTTGCATACATCAACATGTAACAGAATAGGCTGAATGCACTTTCCAAGTACGAAAAAGAAATTTGGAGCGCTAGTAATGAAGATAATAATGTATTATTATTTATTATTTAGCTGCATTTAGAAAGTGATTACTGCCCAGTTGATCTATCATCCAGAAAGCAACCTCAAAATGGAGAAAAAATATTATAGACAAGCCAGTAATATATATATTAATATATAATACCAAAATGTAATGTAACTCACATAATTATTAGAAGAATGATTAGATTTTATCACAAGCTATCACAATAGAGTAGGAAGCTAATACACATGGGTACAGAGCAACATGGCTGTATTTAATCATGCAGACATAGTCATTTGAGTCATGTACGTGATAGATCATCCAATTCCAGAGTTTATTCTGTATGATGTGTTAAACCATCCTCTTTTGGTTCTTTTCCTCTTAGTCAATATCTGGCATCCTCCTTCTATCTGTTATTTTACCACATATTAAAGTTGGGACTGGGACCTCATTTCTCCATGTTTAAAATGTGTACACACCATGGGGTCGATAGTGGATGAAGGATGCCATGGTGTGTACCCAGCTTTACAGACCCAACACTTTTATCAGATCAATACATGCTATAAACAGGTTTATCAGTTTAGACAAGTCTTTCCCGTAAAAGTGCAAAATTTAAGAAGTACAAAATGTTGCCTGTGCTATTCATTTGCAGCAGCCAATAAGATGTTATCAGATGTTTTCTAACTATTGTAGACCAGTAAAAAGGTAACATCTGGTGACAGGCAAATTGTTGCACAGCTTATTAGATAAAAAATCTCAGTCTAATGATTTGTACACATGTGCGATCACGGGTGCCGACCCTCGACCCAAGATGTGTACGAACAAGCATTTAGGGCGATAATTGGCCTGTGTATGGGCACTTTATCGGCTGAAATGGCCGCTTGTTCGGAGATCCGCAGGGCGGACCGGGCAATGATCTCTGAACAAACGGCCATTTCAGGCGATAAAGTGCCTATACACGGGCTGATTATTGCCCAAAACGCTCGTTCGTACACATCTTGAATACGTGCCGGCACCCGCGATTGCACGTGTGTACGAACCTTAAAGCTGGGTACACACATCACAGATCTTTGAAAATTTACAAGTAATTTTTCAAAGATCAGGGTACACTAAGTCCAGAGTGTTCTTCCTATACACAGCATACGGAAAACATTAGGGACTGCATGTTTCCCACGGGTATTTCCGAATGACCGTGAGGCTGACAGAGAACATTTGTCAGTCTCACTTTCGATTGGAAAATGCGCTACACACATCAATGATAAAGCACCGATACTTTATGGTTACTGTGTGTACCCTATCTACTACATACCATCTGATTATGGTTTTGAAGGTTTATCTTAAAATGAAGCAAATAAACTACTTCCATATTATGATGAAATACTATGTTAAGTGTTCTTACCTCCAAAGAGTCGTCTGCATTTTCCATCCAACAGTCTGTCCAAGTTGCAGCAATTAAAAAGCCAGCAGAGACAAATGCTAAAAAACAGCCTGTATACTGTAGCAGGATCCTCATTATGCCAGGGTTGGCATCAGAGAATACCCTATAAATATCTCTTGTTCATCTGCCAAGATATCTGAAACACCTACAATGTTTAGATTTTAAATTACAGTGTCTCCTGTGCTGGGGATTTATTGTGTCTTTTTCTCACTGTAATCCAGAAAACTAAAAGACATGAACAGTAGTTGTGACTGAGAAAGTAGCTGGACTGAAGATGCCCTGAACAGCCAGATCATTCCATTATGAACTTTCTTTTCCCCTTTGGCCGGTCACATTTAGTAGCAAATCCATTACACCTCCGTTCAGAGAGTAGAAACTTTGCACAAAGTGATAAACCATTTTGGGGGAGGGGAAGAAGAGGGAAAGTGTTAAAAGAAAACTATTCAGATTACTCACTTCTGTTAATCATTTACTCACCGAAACACACAGTGATGGAGAAATTTAAATAGCCCAAATACAAAAGGTAAATGCAGGATAACTAATAAAAAGGAAAATAAAAGGAAAATAAATGTGAGATTTAACTAGGAATTTAAAGGATGTAAATGGGAAAGTATAAAGGTTACAAAGAAGAGAATAAAGTAAAGAAAAGGAGAAATTAGTATACAGTAATTATAAAGTTAATAAAGGTAATTCCCCACATAATGGATAACTGAATTGCTTTATTTTAAATCCTAAAAAAGATTCTACCTTAAAAACAAATTAATGCCCTGTCTTTTACAGATTCCCATGGTCGTCTGCAGCTGTCAAAGTCACCCCCATCCAAATTCAGGCTACTGCTGCCAAAAAAAGGATTTGGCTTCAAGCAGCAGAGAAGGTGGTACAACACTTACAAATGCAAGTTAAAACATTTATAGTGATCATTCTTAAATTGGGAATTACCATACATCATTCATTATTAGAAATTTGTTTTCTAGCTTGATAGCAAATTCTGGGTGTACCTGCTTGTATATATTTGCATATCCTGTTGCCTTAATGCTTTAGTGGCTCATTTTTTTAATCCATCTAGACTAGTGAGAGACTTAACGCTATTTTTCACAAGATATTATTCTAAAAAAAATGCAAGACCTAACGCAATTTACTGGGGGGGGGGTTGTTTGTTTTTTTTTGTTTACTTTTTCATTTATTTTTTTGCTCATTACAATTTTATTGATTTTTTTTTTGACAACAGTTTGTCTTAACAAAAGAATAGACATAAAAAGAAAAACTTTAACAAGTAGTCAATTTGGGTAAGTTCTTGGCCAACTAATATGAATATTCCGTATTACATTGGTAACATCATTCCTTGTGCAAGATCTCTGTCGCTCTCCCCCTGGCTTTTGCCCTGGGAAGGCCGCTGGTATAGAATTATGGTTTGTAGTTGGATCTATTTCTAATATCCAACTATCCCAAACTTTGGACCATGTTTTTATCGTGTTTTACAGAGTATGGGCCATATACCTGTTGTCATGGACCCACCAAATCTTATTTAACAGTGCTTCCCATCCCGGGCATTTTGTTTACTTTTTAAAAGTATTTTAGAAATGCTTCACAGGAGAATTACTTAATTACCCCCCTTGTTGCACAGTAATTTTCACTTCCAATATTCTTTATTAGAAATAAAAATTAGAATATTTTCAGACGTTTTAACTTTAGATAATTTCCCAGTCGTAATTGCAGTCGTAGAGAGGTTTGTAGTAAGAAATCGCTTTATGCATTTTAGCAAACAAAAACAAAGCATTTTCTATAGATTATTGCTGTATTGAAGTCATTTACATTTGTATTAGGGGTGGAATTACAGAATATTCTAAACTTTTAATTCAAAACATGACCAGTGAGTGGTGCTAGAGTTTTTTGCGACTGAATTGCAATCAGTAAAACAGATTTAGCACATGGCTTGGGAAACATGTTACTGCATACTGTATGTTGTTCCCATTAATGTTATTTTTTTAATTTTATTTGTTAAATTAGTAAATATATATTTGCTTGTACAGTAGTTTTTGCATACAGTTCACTATCATGAGTAAAACTTAATGGGGACATCTTCTCCCTTTAGTATACTTAAAATAAATTATATATACTGTATTATATGGAATAAGCTGTATTTTATATAATAATATTTTAAAGCAGGATTCTAAAAAGCACAAAGCACACACAATTAAAAAAAGAAAAACAAATGCCCGGGGGCTATTTTTCCAAAATTTCCAAAATTGTAGCTCCTCTTGTTTCTATCCCCTTGGTACCTTTTGTAGATTTTTCATCTAAACTTCTGCTGTAACTGTGCTAAGGATGCTGGAGTAATATCATTTTATAGATCTATACAGTGTTTATATCAATGCTTTATATTCCCTCCCCACTCAAACCAACTAACAAACAGTTGGGCTCAACAAAAATGAGTGCTTAATTAATGCCAGTGGTGGTCTTGGTGTTTAAGCCCCAAACTCATCGCTTAAATCAGCAAACACTGTATTAACTGTTTAGGTACTCACTGCTTCCCTTCAGTGGTCCATGTGCAGCCCTCCCCAGATGATTTGCTCGGTCCATAAACAGCTGTGAAGAGAAGCAAGGAAACCCCGGTGCATGCCAGTCAATATAAATATGAAATCACCATATTGCAAACCATATTGAATACAATAATTAGCAGCATTAGAATTGAATACAATTAAAGAGACACCTTACGTGTTTCAATGGTCTCATTGCTCTTATTCACAGGTGCCCAACCCCCCCTTAAAACCTTTACCAGGTTAATGTTACAAGAGCTGCAATTTCTTCCCATTATAGCAATGCAGCAAGTCATTAGGGCCCTTCCTAATTTAAGTTTTAACCATGGATGCATTTACATTAGACCTGGGCTTATTGTTACCATCATACTCCTCGCTCAGTATGTCATATTCAGGTCTTACCATGCTACAAGGAAATTCTGCATTGTCTGATGTGAGTAGCTTATTAAGATAAACAAGACAACCAGGTATACTATTGACTCTGTGGGAGTGAACTACCATAACTATTTCTTTTATTCCCATAAAACAAATGTATTTACCTCATTTCTATGTGTATTGCAGTTTGAAATAATCCATTTCATGACCCCAGGATCAGAGGATTAGAAGATTAATTAATAGTTGGCTTGGGAAAAACAAAAAAAACAACAAAAAGTCACCTGTAGAAAAAGGTTTAAATTCTACTTTCACTATTCCACAAATTATTTAATTATGTATGGCAATAAGCAAAAAGCAGGGGCTGCACTTTCTGTTGGCTACAGGCTCTTTAGTAGAGACGGATTGCACCTCAACCTCAGCTGTTTTGGGGGAGAAGATGGCTAGGGGGTTGGAGGAGATTTTAAACTAGGTACATGGGGGAGGGTACGTTGAACTACACTGGGGTAGATAGAGAAGTTAGGGATCAGGGGGCTAATAACACAACGGGAGGAGAAGGGGGAGGAGAAGGGGGAGGGGGGAGCATAGAGGACAAGGAGGCATGTACGACCAAGTATGGAAGTAAATCATTTGATAATCTAAAATGTATGTTTACAAATGCAAGAAGTCTGGCTGAAAAAAACAGGGAACTAGAACTAAAAGGAAAGGTATGATAATTGGTATAGCAGAAACGTGGCTAAATGATTCACACGACTGGACAGTAAATATTGAAGGATACTCCTTATTTAGACATGACAGAGTTAATAAGAAAGGAGGGGGAGTATGTATGTATGTTAAACAGGAATTGAAGCCAAATCTAAAAGATGGAATAGATGGGGGTATAGACAATATGGCAAAAACAATATGGGTAAAGCTGTGTACAGAAAGCAAGAAGGTGGGTAAATTAATTGTTGGGATATGTTATAAGCCACCTAATGCCGGGGAGGAGGTAGAAATGAATCTCCATATGCAGTTGGCGAAGGCTGCTGGTATGGGGCAAGTTTTGGTTATGGGGGATTTTAACTACCCTGACATAGATTGGAGTAAGGGAACTGCCAGCACCTCAAAAGGTATAAAGTTCTTAAATTTCACAGATGGCAGAAGCATTTTATTTCACAGATGGCAGAAGTTTCTACTAGACAGAATGCATTGTTGGATCTAGTAATATCTAATAACCCTGAGCTCATTTTGGAGATGAAGTTAATGGGAAGCTTAGGGAATAGTGACCATGATATAGTGTCATTTAATATAGGTTGCAAAAAACTAAGGTGCACTGGGTTAACAAAAACTTTTAACTTTACGAAAGCTAATTTTGTGCTGTTAAAGGAATTGCTCCTGCTCATAGACTGGGGGGAATTGTTTCTAGGTAAAGATACTGAGCAGATTTGGACCACTTTTAAAGGGATATTAAACTATTACATTTCTAAATTTGTACCTTTAGGGAACAAGTGTAAAAAAACTAGGTCCACTCCTGCATGGCTTAATGTTCAGGTAAAAAAGGAAATGGAAAAAAAGAAGAAGGCTTTTAAAAATTTGAAATCAGAGGGAACAGAACAGGCTTACAGGAAGTATAAAAGCTGTAATAAAGAGTGCAAGAAAGCAATTAAATTAGCTAAAATAGAAAATGAAATACGGATTGCCGAACAATGCAAGTCCAACCCTAAAATGTTTTTTAAGTATATAAGTCGTAAAAAGATGGGAATGAGAATGTGGGACCTTAAATAATGGGGCTGAGATGGTTGTAGAGGATGCCAAAAGGCTAATCTGCTAAACCGTTTTTTTTACATCAGTTTTCACTGTTGAGAATCATAGTCCTTACAGCAGGGATTGTAATATGCAGGGGAGATATGAGGAGTATTCACATGGTTGAAGGAGGATATGGTACGGAAACAAGTTAATATCAATAAAGCCCCAGGACCGGATAGAATACACCCTCGGATTTTAAAAGAGCTTAGTTCAGTTCTATCTAGACCACTGTTTCTTATCTTTTCAGATTCACTTTGGTCTGGGGATGTGCCGCTGGATTGGAAAATAGCCAATGTAATACCAATATTCAAAAAGGTAGTCTTCACAGCCTGGTAACTATAGACCTGTAAGCCTAACATCAGTGGTAGGGAACGTGATGGAAATGTGTTACTGGATCATATCCTTGACTTTGTCTCCAGAGCTCATCTTATTAGTAGTAGTCAGCATGGATTTATGAGAAATAGATCATGCCAGACAAATTTAATTGGTTTTTATGAAGAAGCTAGTAAGAATTTAGATTCAGGCACAGCAGTGAATTTTGTGAAAGCTTTTGATACTGTGCCACATAGGCGACTAATGTTTAAACTGAGGACAGTTGGCCTTGAAGAAAACATTTGTGCATGGATAGAGAATTGGTTATTGGATCGCAAGCAGAGAGTGGTGGTAAATGGAGCTACATCTATGTGGGCTAAAGTTATAAGCGGAGTGCCTCAGGGTTCTGTACTGGGTCCGCTTCTGTTTAATCTGTTTATAAATGACTTAGAAGGGGGCATTGTGAGCAAGGTCTCTGTGTTTGCTGATGACACTAAACTATGCAGAACTTTGGAAACTTCAAATGATGTGCAAGTGTTGCAAGCAGACCTAGATAGATTATCAAAATGGGCAGCAGAATGGCAGATGAGATTTAATGTTGATAAATGTAAGGTGATGCATTTTGGATTTAATAATCCCTGTGCCACCTACACCATAAATAACTCTGTGTTAAGTCATCTGTAATGGAAAAAGATTTGGGGGTTCTGGTAGATAACAGACTTAGCTGTAGCAAAAATTTCCAGGTAGCAATGGCTAGAGCTAGCAAGATATCGTCTTGTATAAAGAGGGGAATGGATTCAAGAGGGAAAGATATTATTGTCCCTCTTTACAAGGCACTGGTAAGGCCTCATTTGGAATATGCAGTGCAGTTTTGGAATCTCATATACAAAAGGGACATCTTGGAAATGGAAGCAGTTCAGAGAAGGGCAACTAAATTAATAAGGGGAATGGAGGGGCTTGAATATTCAGGCAGATTAGACAAGTTAGGGCTGTTTACATTGGAGAAGCAACGTTTGTATGGGATATGATAATCTTATACAAATATATTAATGGGCCATACAATAGACTCTCTGGTGCATTGTTCACTAATAGGTCATATCAGAGGACTTGTGGACATCCTTTAAGGTTGGAAGAAAAGAAGTTTCATCTTCAGGTTAGGAAAGGTTTCTTTACAGTGAGAATGGTGAAACTGTGGAACTGTCTTCCAACAGATGTGGTAATGGAAGTTCATTAAATAGCTTTAAAGGGCATGTCCACCCTTATTATAAAACTTTGCCATATCATAGTATATCTTCTCCCAGCCCCAACCGCTATAAAATAAATTTAAGAAAGTCCCCCTGATGTTTACTTACCTTCCCTCTCTCCTCCGATGCCCATCCTGGCCTTCTGCTTGCAAGCAGGGGACGGGACCGGCAGCCACGGCCGTGATTGGCTGAGAGGCAGCCAATCACGGACGCGGCTGCCGGCTTCTCAGAATGCCGGGGGAGAGAGGGAAGGTAAGTAGAGTTCGGGGGTCTTTTAAAATTATTTTTTAGCGGCTGGGGGAAGATATACTATGATATGGGCAAGGGGTTTTATGGTAGGGGGAGGGATGCAAAACGGTAGGGAGAGGGAGGGTGGGGGAGAAGGGCTGCAGTACGCATGCCAAACTTCTCCCGGAGGCGAGACAGGAGGCAGAGTCCTATATGGACTCTGCTATCCTCCTGGTGGGCAGTTTTTAGGACTTTGGGGGGGGGGGGGGGGGGGGGGGGACTACAGGAGAACCTATGGAGCTGGGATGTAAGGTAAGGATTTTATTACACTACATGGTGGGACCATTAGTGGGGGGGATTATAGTTTTGGGGTGGAAACGCCCTTTAAAAAAAGACCTGGATAAGTTTCTAAAACTAAAAAATATTGAGAATTACTGGTATTAATACATATAGATCTGGTTGATCCAGGGATACTTGGTGTTTTTTTTTTTGCCTTCCTCTGGATAAACTGTTAGGTAGGGTTAAAAAAAAAGAGGGTGAATAGGTTGGACTGATGGACTTGATGTCTTTGTTCTACCTCAATTACTATGTAACTATGTAAAAAGACTGATGAAATTTAAGTCTGAGTGCTCCAAAATCCAATATCAGTGATGAAGTACAGTAAATGACTGAATCAAAAATGAGCCCTCGGTGCATACCAGTCTTAAAAAAGGAACTAAAGTCAACAGTAACACTATCCCAATAGACAGAGAACAGTCACAAAGTTACAACAAGCTCTTTCTCATACCCCTATAATCCACCTATTGTATTGTTGGAAGACCTGTCCAGCTAAAGGTATGCAATACACTTTATAGGAAGCTCCAGCCTTGCCCCCAATAAGCTAACAGACAATTATGTTACAGCTCAGAGATCTTGCCTCTCTCTGACACAGAACAAGGCTTTATTTGTAAACATATTTTAATACTTCTGTCCTTGACAATAACACATTGTTTTGCTTTTCGTACAAAATAAAGTTATCTTTGCAGTTTATTTTTTAGCCACCATGTAAAAAATAAAAGTAAGTCTTTCTAAAAGCAGAGCATTAAATCACTACCCCACCAAAGCTGTCTGTAGATTTAGAAACATTATCCTTTCATAGGAACAGAGTCAAAGGAAAAATAGGGAGTAAAATTAGCTGACTATTTAGTATTGTTTTTGGAAAGCTGTAATTTTTGCCATTAAGGCTGGTTAGAAAATAAATTACAGGGTAACACTAGCTTTTAAAGGGTATGTCCACCCCAAAATCTTAAAATCTTTTTCCTTAGTGTAGTGTTCCCCAGCCCACCCCCAACTGCCAAGTTAGTTTTGTAAAATAAGCCCAAGAAATACACTTATTCTCCTTCATTCCCTCGGCTGTCTTGCTCCTGGCTCTCTGCTTACCAGAAGTAGCAGAGGGGTGATTGGCTGAGAATCAGGAAGGAAGAGAGGGAGGAGGTTTCCCATGCTCATGCCTGAGTCCTTACTGAGGACAAGGAAGAAACAGGCAGGCAAACAGATAACTTACAGACAGCTCCTACTCTTCACTTTATGGGACTTTGAACAAGCACTGCAGGAGAACCATAAGGAGCAGAGGAGTGTGATTATGATTTTTTTACACTACACAGTGAGAACAGCACTGGGGCAAATTTTAGTTTTGGGGGTGAACATGACCTTTAAAGTCTCATCATGGGTTTCCATATTGGTGTAGAGACATCTGTGTGCATAAAAACAGTGAATATTGGGGTCAGGATGAAATGGCCCAGGGGCATGTTTAGGGAGGGCTTTCTGGTGCTTGGAATTCCTCTTTTCTGCCTGCTTAGTGCTGTCTGCTGTTCTACTTCTCCTGGTACCCATAGACTGTTTTACAGTTTGTTACATAAATTGAGCATTTTTTTTGTTTAGAAAATGTATCCAGTCTGCCCTGTGATTGTCAGCAGCATAAAGAGCTATAACAACATTAAAGGGGAACTGTGCTCTCCAAACAAGTTGAGTTTAAATGAAAGGCCAGTTTCCTACCTTTAAAACGAGCCATCAACCATCTCTCTACGTGCTCCACAGCCCAAGGTATAAAGAAATGACTGACCAGAAAGTTAATGGGTGGGAGGCTAACATGTGACATTCCTAAGGCTTCTCCTGCACAGTGCCGCCGGTGAGCACAGCCTCAGACTCCCTCAGTGTGTGTGGGAGACAGGAAGTCCCTCCTCCTCTCTGCTGCATGAAGTCCTCCTGACAGTGAAGGTAAGGGAATCTACAGCCCTTCTCTCCCACTATGTGAAAACAGCCATTTCAAGCAGAGTTCTCACTCTGCCTGAAAAGGCTGTTTCCACAGAGTTTTCTGTAGGGGGGGGCCTGAGTGGCCCACTGCACCCGAGAGTGGATGGGCTTATAGATCCGTGAGTGGGCAGGGCTTATGCACACATGAGTGGGCGGGCTTATAGATCCGTGAGTGGGCAGGGCTTATGCACATGAGTGTGCGGGGCTTATGCACCCATGAGTGGACAGGCTTATGCACACATGGGTGGGCGGGGCTTAGGCACCTGTGGGTGGGTGGGGCCACATCACCTGTGAGTGGGCGGGGCCACAAGGGGCTGTAAGAGAATAGGCCAAGGGGGGCCTGCAACTGGAGGGACCATGGGGTCCATGAGTGGGAGGGACCAGGGGGGCTGCAAAGGGGCGGAGGAGACATAGGGCAGATTGACTGACATGGTTTCAGAGCAGGAAGCAGGGGACCTGGTGATGCTGCTGCCATATCACACACAAAAATTTAAATATCTTAAAAACTATGCAAAATAAACAATGAAAATAAATTGCAAAAATTCTCAGGGGAGCAATTCCTATCAATTTACCTAAAGTCATTTTTGGACCACAGTTCCCGTTTAAGAAATCCTGGAAGTGTTTGAATTGCTGACTGTCAACATTGTATATACAGGATATATATATAATATATATAAACACAGGAATGATCATACATGGTCTGATGTTATCGCCTCCCTCTGCTGTAGTAAAGGGGACCAGTAATAGAAATTTTCTTGACGATAAGTGCCGATACGGGCAATATGCAGCAAGGTCCGCTGTCAGTGTCACCGCTCTGACTTTGAAAGACACTAATGATAATGAAGTGCAAATGTGGATTTCTCAGTAAAACAGAACTTTTGTTCCAACCTTTGATGATATTGAGCGGTCGGCTGGGAAGAAGCACTGTCAGTCACGGCAACTGTCTCCAATGGACCACACGATCTGTGGTGATTTACCGACATGTCCGGTTGCCATTTATCCAATTGAGGCAAAAGAGCCCCCAACATCAGCCACGGCCGTCACTCAAATGCCTTCAGATTTTTTGCCTGTCCTGCCAATATTGGCTGATTGGGCCAAAAAATCTGCTTGTGTGTGCCCAGCTTTAATGAATATACTTAACAAAAGTAAAGGTGATATCCGTATTGTAACTGTGATGATAATTCTGGCAAGAAAAGAATATATATAATATTATACGGCAACAAAATGGAAGTCTTCTTAGTTATAGAACCAATTCTTACATTAACATATATGCAACTTACTGGAATAGTGCTTTACAATTCATACGTGTTGTGGGGAGGAACACTTTTACATTAAAGGAACAGTTCACTGCAAAAGTGAATTGAGTGAATTGAAGACCACTAGGTTAAGGAGCTGGAAATTACATTAAAATGCCAACTGTGCAGCTTCCACAGACAATATGTCCCCTTAATGGGATCACTTGCAGATCTTTGAAAATAAGGCCCATTGTGTGTGGTGACAAACTAAAAAAAACCCCCAAAAACACAAAATCCGACATTCTGGTTGTCAAAAAGTAATGTTGACAGTAACTCACCGCAAAACTATTACTACTGCACTGAAGTGATAACAGATCAGATGAGAAAACAATTTACTGTATATTGATTTTACTGTGACAATCATCAGATCATTTTCATACAATCATTTGAGTCATATTGTGCAGAATCTTCTTTGGATTATTTCCCATAATGACAGAGCAATCAGAGAAAGCTACAGCTATCCTTAGAATGTTATTTTAAAAAGGTTTCCTCTAAATAAAAAATGTTTTTGTGTTATTGTGTTCTTGGATGGATAAAAGTACGTGGAGCACAGTTAGAGGGTAGATCACAGACAGAATGTTCATGCTGTTTTCCACACCCTGAAGCTGCATTTCATACCTGGGTGTGACCACTCCTTGAAAACAGCAGTGGGAGAGGTGGGGAACAAGTTTCAACAACAAAAACGCTCCCCTTTACAGCTGGGAAATGACTTACAGAGAGAGAACAAATCGCCTTTACAAGAATCGTTCAAACTTCAGATAAGAAGCGGCCTTCTGTTTCACAAAATTTAGGAAAACAGTTTTACAACAAAGATTAAGAAAAAGAAAGATTTTGTAAATGTTAACAAATTTTGATAATTATTTTAATTAAGAAAAATTAATACTTTTTGAAACATTTGCTATTATTTTGAGAATCGGGGGTTTACTGGTATGGTATTTCATAAATCAGACCCACACAAAATATGGAGGGGGAGAAAAAGCCACAGCACTTTATTGTAATAGATAATACGTAAATGTTTTATAACGGTGTACATTTTTAATAATATTACTCCTATTGGGAAAGCCAACCTCTGAGATTTCACCACAGCATGTTGTTCATCAGCATAAACATTTTAATGACATTACCATATTGGGAAAAGATTGTGCTATTATAAAATCCAGTTAAAACCAGAATAATTAAAGGGAATCTATAGTGGGATTTTTTATTTTTTAAGTTTAGATATATCTGTTGTATTCAATTAGATCAACTGGACTTGAAGTTTAGTTCTTAAAGAAGTTTCGCTAGTCATTAGACTGGCTTTCTCGATTCGTTCTGAATTGAGAAAGCCAGTCAAAAGACTAGCGAAACGTCTTCAAGAACTAAACTTCAAGTCCAGTTGATCTAATTGAATACAACAGATATACCTTAACAGATATATTGCATAAAATAAATGAGGGTGAGAGGAAACAGCTCAGATGATAGTTTATCTGCATTGATGATTAACAGCAGGAAATGCTTAGGTATTTATAGCTTCCAAAAAGCCCGGGAATACTCCCTGCAGCCAAATCATTTAAAAATAAGTTAAATTAATGGTCACTATCACTAAGGCGCCTCAATATTAAAGGGCATGTCCAGTCAAAAATAAAGTTTAGCTATAAATGTTAATCACCCCCAAACCTAGATTTCGCATTACTAGTATATTCCAAAGATGCCCGTGAAGTCTCTTACCTGACACGGTCCCTCGCTACACCTCCTCTGCTCTGTGTCTGACAGCTGCTTAACTTTAACTGGCTGTCAGTAAAGGCATGATGTGACGTTAGGCCCAATCGCCTGACACAGGGGCGGACTGGGTCAGTAGGCAAGGGGGCATTTGCCCACTGGGCTGGTTCCCATGGTGAAATTTGGGCCAAATGGATCTGCATGTCAATTTAGCATTTCCGCCAGCCCATAGATGTGACGTCACAGAGTCCAGCCGCGCTCTGTGATGTCACCGCGCAGTTTACATGGCCAAGCCTATTAGCGTAGCTCACTCCGCCTGTCAATCTAAGTCAAAAGCATTGCTGGACCACCCAATGATGCACACATAGCAAGTTCAGTCTCAAAGAGGAGGAGGGAAGGGGAGGAGAGGGTCGGCTCCATATCTGAAAGATGGGGCCGAATCGCTGAGAGGAAAGCACGATCAGCTGACTCGGCCACTACTGTAGGTTGCAGCAAGTCTGAAACTAAGAGAAAGGGAGTACTAGAAGTACAGTACAGTACTACAGTGTGTTGATCACCGTTTTATATTAATTTGCTTATATTTTTTATATTTGGTCAATCAAAATAATAAATTATACTCAACTCAAATAAAAAATGTATTTATTATTGGCGAAGTTTAATTATTTTTGGGAAATATGAAATTAGATTGTTGAAATTTATTATTTTACTAGCAATTAATAGATTTTTTAAATTTGAATTATTGTAAAATAAATTAAGTTAAAGGGTAAGTTCAGTGGAAATATTATTTTTTTTAAATATTGGTTTATATTATGCATACCTAAATATTATTTCTACATATTCTCTTTTATTTTAAAAAATCTATTTATTTCATACCCTTTGCTATGCTTTGCTGGTGTCATTAGTGAGCTGCCATTTCAGTTTCTGTGATGGTGATTCCTTATCCCAGAATGCCCCACTTCCTTATAATGCCCCCAACAGTAATTTTTACTGATCAGTCCTCCAGTTCATTAGACAGTGTTTTTCAAACTTCCATTCCATTAGTCAGCCCTTCAGTTCATTAGCTGGTTCTAAGTCAGCCTCCCATCATACACTTGAAAATTTTACAGGCAACAATCTAAAATGGATATAGTGGTCTTAAAAATGGGCGTAACTTAAAGGGCATGTACACCCCTCTTACAAAAATTGAGCATGTAAGAGAACACCCCTGCAAAACCCAGGTTCCGTTCTACTTACATTTAGCAAAGTTGCTCCCAGGCTGTGTAAAGAACCTTACAAACTCATTATCCATCAATGCTTAGTCCACGCCCCTGCTGCTGCACGTGCCCTTTACATGCACAAGCAGCAGCATAGGCTCGATCAGTTGCGACCATTAGCCATTGGCCATGACGTCACTATCAAGGCTGTGACTGACAGCCATTACCAAAAAGTAGCTGGGAGCCACAGCGATGGATTTATGTACTAAATTTTTGTAAGGGGCCCTTTAAACAAAGTGGGTGCAGCTTTAGCAAAGTGGGCATGGTCAAAATGTTGCAATGTACCGTGGAAAGTCACTTGGTTGGATTTGCCTCACAGGCCAAAAGGTCACAGTCCTCTCCTGGCCTGACACCAGTAAATAGAGCGGCAGTCAGTGTAGAAGCCCTCTACTTCTGTTTTTGCTCCAAACAAGCTTGAAACAGGAGCAGGTGGCAACGTCTAGGCGGTGAGGGTCCAGGACAGGTAAGAGACTTAAAGGGTATGTCCACCCTTATTATAAACTTTTGCCATATCATAGTATATCTTCCCCCAGCCCCAACCACTATAAAATAAATTTAAGAAAGTGCCCCGATGTTTACTTACCTTCCCTCTCTCCTCCGACGCCCGGCCCGGCCTTCTGCTTGCAAGACACTGGCTGAGAGGCAGCCAATCACGGACACGGCTGCCGGCTTCTCAGAATGTTGGGGGAGAGAGGGAAGGTAAGTAGAGTTCGGGGGTCTTTCTTAAAATTATTTTTTAGCGGCTGGGGCTGGGGGAAGATATACTATGATATGGGCAAGGGGTTTTATGGTGGGGGAGGGATCGCAAAACTGGAGGGAGAGGGAGGGAGAGGGAGGGGGAGGGAGGCGGAGAAGGGCTGCAGTACGCATGCCAAACTTCTCCCGGAGGCGAGACAGGAGGCAGAGTCCTATATGGACTCTGCTATCCTCCTGGTGGGCAGTTTTTGGGACTTTGGGGGAGGACTACAGGAGAACCATATGGAGCTGGGATGTGAGGTAAGGATTTTATTACACTACATGGTGGGGCCATTAGTGGGGGGGATTATAGTTTTGGGGGTGGACATGCCCTTTAAGGAGCATCTTTGGAACATACTGTATTAGTAATGTGAAAGCTAGGTTTGGAAGGGGAGTATTAACATTTACAGATAAACTTTATTTTTGACTGGACTTGACCTTTAACCTAGGCTGCAAACAGCCAATAGAATCTATCATATCCTCTTTTAACTACAAACATACCCAGGGGCAAGCACAGGATTTCCAAGGAATGGATTGCTGAAATGGCTTTTAAGCTCTGCTCTCTTTTAATGGCCACTTATGTTACAGTGTGTTTTTTTGCCCTTACATGTTTGACTGCATAACAAAACTCCTTTCTATAGTAAAAACAATATTGTGAGCTCAGTGGTTAGTAATGTTGGAAGCAGGAAAGAAAAGATATGTTACATAAGTTCATTTCATGCTAATACTGATGCCAGGACAATACCTATCAATGTTTATGTGATCATTTTCACACCTTTGTGCAATCAAGTATGTGTGGCATTGTAACAACCCAGATTATACTTATTCCCATAAGACTTTCAAGTGCAGACTGCAGAGGTATTGTTCATTAAAGGAGAACAACCACCCCCAATAATAGTCCCAATAATAGTACCCAGGGTGGAGACCTAAAGAGCTAGCTCCTCACACCATGGGTGTAGCCTGCTTAAGCCAAGGAGACCGAGACCCCCCCTTCCCAGTAAGTGTGATCTACCTTAGTTCTCCCCAGTTTTTCCATCAGGTAGGACTGGTGCTACTGAAGTGTCACTATTAATATTTTTCAGAGCTTGACCCCTTCAGCAAATTACCTCCCCTCCAAAGTAGAAAATAATTACCCCCATTCTCTCTCTAAAAATCCTACAGCAGCTACAAAACATCACTATTGTGGTAGGTTGTTATTAGCCTTTGCAGTCAGTCAAGTGTAAGAGTGTAAGTGAGTGTCACTTACGCGACCAGAGCTCAATGGGACAAATTATCCTCTGGCTGCGCTTCTTTGAATTCCTTCCATTTCCAAGATGCCCCCTATGTATATGGGATTCCCAAAGTGCCCAACATATTCCAAATGAGTAAAGGAAAATAGAAAATGGTGGCTCCCATCCTCCCCACTTACGTCACTCCCTCTGGGTCCTCACTCCGGGTCCTTGCTTGTTTTAGCTATCCAACATGCCAGCCGGCAATGGGCGTCCCTCTCCCACATTAGATACGATGCATATAGGAAGATGTGTTCGCCGCTGCACTGTTGGTAACTTCATAAAACTGCAACCAGACTTCTTATAAGAAAAGATAGCTTTTATTTGCATTATTTTTAAAAGGTTCTCACCATTGCCAGGAACGGTTGATGTATTTGTCCATATGTTGATGTATATGACATATACATCAACCGTTCCTGGCAATGGTGAGAACCTTTTAAAAATAATGCAAATAAAAGCAATGTTTTTAATATAAGAAGTCTTGTTGCAGTTTTATGAAGTTACCAACAGTGCAGCGGCGAACACATATTCCTACAGTATGTGCATCATATTCCAAATGAGGCGTTACCAGTGCCTTGTAAAGAGGGAGAATATATTTCTCTCTTGAATCTATTCCCCTCTTTATACAAGACAATAAATTGCTAGCTCCAGACAAGAGACAAAGCTTTTACAATAAGAAAAATGTGTACATTTAAGGGGTTATTATTTCCAAAAAAATAGATTCTGGTAGGGATTTTGGGGGGAAAGAAAGTTGTTTGGATGGAATATCTCTGAATTAAATATTTGTACAACTGTGATCATCTTTTGTTTGTTTGAGTTTATCCTCCACACTCTGCAGGTGAATTCCCAAAGGCAAATCTTGAAGTCTATGAAGGAGGATAAATATTTTATTATCTCTACATAAAACAACCAGGGAAGTCATTTGATACAGCAGATTAAAGTTGACTTTAAATCTACTTTGTTGTGTTTTGACCAAACCAAGAGGCTAAACTCCACAAATCAGGAGGCTTTACATACAAAGAGGCCAGTTTGAATTTTTGTTTCTATCAGTTTATAAATCTTTAAACCACATCACTTTAAAAAAAAGCAACCGGTTTTCATGGGAAATCATAAACCTTGTTTAACCTCAGTGAAAACATCAATTTATTTTTTTTATTTTTTACTAATACCCCACTGTTCAGCCTTAGTGGTTTAATTCTTTCTTCTTGAATTCATTTCTTCGCTGAGAGGCTAAATAAGGCTTTAGTAAAAGAAATGCATACTGACTATAAAATTAAAAGAAACATGGTTGACATTAAGTATCTACAATGAAATGACATTTGTTAAAAGGAAATCAGATTACTGAAAACTGAAATTAAAGAAATGATTGCTAAAGAGAGAATCATTAATCCCCAGACGGTATTCAGGTGTATAACTGATAAAGAGAAAAAAATAATAAAAAGCTCATGCTCACTTAGAGATCAGTTAAGCAGAACAATTCATGGGAATAAGGGAAATGGTGACATTTTTATACACTGTATATATAACAGAGCTGCAAATGCCAGAAAGCTTGGAGTTTTTATAGGTCATGTAATGTGTACCACAGGAAAGGGTATTGAAAAAACAAAATGGCATTACATTTGATAATAAACCAACCCCAAAAGAATCTCCCCACATAAGCTGAGGAATAAACCCAGTAGGGCTACTATGGTTTCTAAATGCCACAACACTACAGTAGTAAAACTATTAAACAAAAAAGGACAGACTGTATATGTGCATCTGAGATTCTAAACTCAATTATGTGATATTCCCTTAAATGAAAAATAAAGGATCAAGCTTCAAGTCCAGTTGATCTAGCTTAATACCACAAAATAAACTCAATTATAATATATAATAATTTTAATAATTTTATTTATAAAGATAGCCGGTTCGCCGATCCGAACCCGGAATTTTAGCATTTTTGAGGATTTTTTCATTTTTGAAACTGATCAAGCCACATGTCCCAAATTCACCAATGGCAGCTATTTTTAGCAGTGCCAACTCCCTAGGTATAAAAGATAGCTGTTACGGTTCTTCCGGAACAAGCTCCTATGAGACCCCCTCTGGACGCAGAGTCTAAGTGCCTGCTGGTCTTCCCCAGAGCCTCTGATGGTGAGGATGTTTTGTGGCAAGGCAGACACCAGGTCACGGCTCCAGAAGAGAGCCCCACAAGAGCCAATCCCACAATGCGGAGAAGATATCAGAAGTAGAAAGTCGAGACAGGCCAGGCAGGAGAAAACCTAGAAAAACCTAGAAAAACAGGACGTACCGGTAGCAGAAGGGTTAAACAGGTATGAAGATGGAGTGGCACTGGAAACTGGAAAGGACTGGCAGGATATGCAAACTGAGGCACCTGAGGCATTTACAGTAAGTTACCACTGCTATTTAAACCATTATTTTGGATGGAAATTTCCATTTTTGTTTCCCATTGACTTTAATGGTTCCGCCCACGGATTTTCAAATTTTCAGATTTTTTTTTGTATAATCCGTGAATCCTTAAGCAGAATGGATTTTCGGAAGTTCGGCCATCTCTACGTATTTTATTTTGCTTGAAAAAGTCACCTATTTCCTATTTCATTCCTATAGTCATTTCTACTTCTTCTCCTTCCTACTTCTTTATCTTAGTATGATGGCAAATAGGGAACACACCCTGATGACTGAATTCAAATGATTTTCAAAAAAGGCTTTTATTATATGAAAATAACCCCTGGCATCTTTTCAACAAAAAAAAATGTTAAAGGGCATGTCCACCCCATTTTTGGACTTTTGCCATATAGTAGTTATCTCTCCCCCAGCCCCAACCGCCATAAAAGATTTTACTGGAACTCCCCCAATCTTTTGTTACCTTTTTCCCACGGCATAATGTACCAGCCCTCTGCTTGCATGGAACTACAAGCAGGGGGCCGGACTGGCAGCCGCGTCTGTGATTGGCTGAGAGGCAGCCAATCACGGGCGCGGCTGCCAGCAGTGGAGAATGCCGGGGGAGAGAGGTAAGGTAAGTAAAGTTCGGGGGAGTTCCTGTAAAATCTTTTATGGCGGTTGGGGCTGGGGGAAGGATAGCAACTATTTGGCAAAGGATTTTATGGTAGGCTGGAAACGGGAGGGAGAGGGAAGGGAGAGGGAGAGGGGAGGCCTGCAGTGCGCATGCCAAACTTCTCCCGGAGGGCAGACAGGAGGCAGAGTCCTATATGGACTCTGCTATCCTCCTGGTGGCCACTTTTTCAGACTTTGGGGGGGGGGATTACTGGAGAACCATTTGGAGCTGGGGTGTAAGGTAAGGATTTTTATTCACTTCACAGTGGGGCCAGTAATGGGGGGGGGTTTATATTTGTGGGGGTGGGCATGCCCTTTAAATAGTATAAAGCCCACCCAGGTTATTGGTATTGTTAATACTGTACCATGCCTATTAGGCTAATTTTAACATTTTTTAAGCATGACAATTTAAAGCTTAGTTATATGAATAGGGTAACACATGGTGTCACTGTACATGTGCAATAACCTATTACCAAAACAACAAAAATCCCTAAAATGCATTGTCAACAAATTTATTATGACCACTTTACAAATAACTTGTTTTAGTCCGATCCTCATTATATTGTTATAATTATTAAATGAAACCAGTAGCTGTTAATCCCATTTCCCCGTGCTTTGAAATTTGCAGCTGGCATGCTGTAGGCTAGTTTGACTTGCTCTAGAATCTGGATCAGCTTGTTAAATGTTCTTGAAACATCCAAACTTCTTTCTGTTAGCTGCTGAGAAGGCAAGGTAGTAGCACAGACTCTTTTTAATTCTACACAAAATATTATCTCTTTGCTAAACATCAAAAAACAAAATTTGCCTCAAAGAATTTAGAAGTCAGTCATTTAAAAGGGAATTATATCCCCATCTGAAAAGAAATAAAAACACAGCAAGGCATTACCATGTATTATTTTCCAGTTATTTATCATAATAAAAAATACATATGTTTTATATGTTTACATTACAATGAAAAAATGAAACTAATTAGTAATCAGGCATTTTTTTTGCAAAAGATGAATTCGTATTTCAACATGCCTAGAGGAACAACCTTTAGCCATAGGTCTGCCCTCAGCTAGATTTTAATTGGTTTTATATGATTTTGTGGACTAGCAACCACCCCTAGGGGAGCAAGGGTGTCACAAATAATAAGGGCTAAGAAAGTGCAAGAGAGAACAGCCCTGATGGTTTGGAGGTGACACTTTGCCACTGAGGAAAATGAGGGTCTGAAGAATATGCAGGTACAACTTTATTTGTAAGGCAGTCACATGGGGGGAGGGCAACTATAAATGGGGATACAATGTTGCAAGGGTTCTTTTACCTCTTCCTGATAGGATGAGAAGAACTCTCCTTCCCACCCTACCGTGTTATGGTTTTCTTCTGGTTTTAAATTTTATTGTATTGTCACAGCGCACTTGTTGTGTTCACATTCCCAGTGCAATGTTAAAAATGGACATTAAAAATGTATAAGCTGTTAAATGTTAAGTTCATGAGTTAAGCTGCTGGGAAGAGGGGGATGGCCTGTGGCTGATGGTGCAGGCTGTCTCTTGTCACGTCGGCAGGAGACTCCAGGATAAGGAGTGTTTTACATATGTGCCAGTTGCTCTGCAGGCATTTGTTAAAAAAAACTGTGGCCATTATTAAAACTAACTTCTGGATATTATGTCTTGCTTTAAGTGGGAGGCCACAGAATGGGGTCATTATGTGTGTTTTCAACTTGTTAAACCAGCACCAACAGTTTGTCAATTAGTGGCCAAGAGCTTTGTGATTGCATGTGTTTGTTGACAGAAAATAATTACATAGTGATAGTGTCACGGCACGTAAATTGGCAGAGCCACGCATGCGCAAACTCTGTTGCCTTTAAAAAAACACTAAAAAACGGACTTTTCACCTGCATACCAAAATTCCTGTCGACCCCGGATTCAGTCTTCTGGAATCCCTAAGCTCAGAGATGTACAGAAGTGTGGCACCAAATTGTAAACTGGAAACAGAGTCCGGGACAGAGCTGAAGGTCAGTAACAGAGGATCAGCCTGAGATACAAGGTACAGACGGGTCAAAGGCAGGCACAGGTCAGGACAGGCTGCAAACTATCGTTAATGGTAGACAGACAGAAATCGATAAACAGATAACAAAACCAGAACACACCACAAACAAGGGATAAACCACAGGCTATAATGGGCAACAAGGAAATGATGAGAATCATATGAGAATCATATAGGAAACCATAACAAATCAGAGGAAGCCAAAGAAGTAAAGCTGGGTTTAGATGCGCAGAATATAATTCATATCTGCAGCCAATAGGAGCAGACAGGCGGGCACGCTCACTAACCAGCAAGTGTCTGAATTGTGCACATGGAAAGTCGTGCAGTGGCGTAGCTAGATATCACAGGGCCCCATAGCTCACATAAAAATCAGTTTAGTGCAGTTCAGTGTAACCCGCACCAAACTGCAGCAAGGTTATTTAAAAGGGCATGTCTACCCTACTAAGAATACTTTTACCTCACATAGTTCAGCCCCACAAACCTCATTTTCATTTTACTTAAACATGGGGGAACCTTTAAAATGTGAAAATGTGATTTGTGGCGCTGAAATTCGTGAGGTAAAAGTATTCTTAAGAGGGTAGACATGTCTGCAGGGGACCTGGACAGGGCCCCTTTGGCTCTGGGCTATGGTTGCTATAGTGATTCTTACGCCCCTGCATGTGTGCCTGGAAGTGAGAAGGAAAAAGGATATAACGGGAACTCAAAGGGACTGACACTCTGATTCCCAGAGAAACCCTTTATAAGCCACAACATTAAATAACATTAGAATTTCCTGCATGTTTAGACAAATCATGTTTGGCTTCACTACTTCTTTTAGGTTCCTTATCTCAATGTTCCTGGATATGTGTAGTGACTTTTTTGTTTTCCCTGCATATCTTATTTCACATTCTAAGGGATTAGATAGACATCCTCACGCATGGAAGCATGCATGGGTGCGTGAGTGCGTGTTCCGTGCGACTATCAGAACACATGCGATTGCGCAAAAAATGTGGTTTGCATGCACAGCACATGGCTGCTCACAAGTATGGCCACATCAATTGGGCCACACTAGTGTGCACTTTTAAAAGCACGATCGGGTCACAATTGCATGGCCTAGCCCTTAACTAGAAATGGGATCCGGGTTCGACTAGAACCCAGATCCGACATGGAAAGATCCATCCGAATCTGGACGGATCATCCAGATTTTGGGACTTAGGAACAAATTTTTGAAGAATGTACGAAGCTATTTTCGTTAATTAAAAATATCTTTGAACGTTCAAAAATCCTTGAAAATACCATCGGAGACCACTTTCTAGTTTCCGAACGTATTTTCGAAGATCGAACGTTCAAGGCTATTTTCATAAAATTTCCAAAAATAACCTAGAACGTTCGAAAATCTTCAAAAATACGTTCGGAAACTCAAAAGTTGTCCCCGATCGTATTTTCGAGGATTTCTGAATGTTCAAAGATATTTTCGAAAATTATCGAAAATAGCTCCGTACATCTTCAAAAAATTTTCCGTTTTCAGATCTATTCGGGATTTTCCCGACATCCGGGAATCCGAAAATGGAACAAAACTATGTAGTTTCAGCCCCTCTCAGGGCCGCCTCTCTAATGAGGCAGGGTGAAGCACATTACAGAGCAGCACCCTGTAGGGAGGCAGAAGTTTTGATTGCAGAAAATTCTGGCATGTGCCTGGGGCCCAGATGCCACGGGGCCCCAAAAATGGCGTTTGTATAAAAAAACACATTTTCTGGAGGCACTGTCAATTTAAATAGCAGGAGAAGCCATGACTTTCATTGCACAACCGAATACAGTTACTACTACTCCCCCTCCCTTCTGACTGGCAATATATTTGATCAGAATCAATGTTAGTCAGACATGTAGGTCAAAAATCAATGTTGGGAATCATTTACCAGTCACTGTGGGCATCATTTACCAGTCATTTACCACTGTGGGCATCATTTACCCCAACTCGTCCGGTGGCGCGACGAGTTGGGGCAGCATTTGGATTTTTTTTTCCAGGTGCCAAAAGTCTAGAGACGGCCCTGGCCCCTCTCTACCCTTAACTGATATTTTTTTTAAACTTTTTTTTCCTCTTATATTTTTGGTCTCCAGCATCATCCAACATATCAAGCATTTCCCACCTTTTGCTCTTACCCAGCTGTTCTCCTAACCCGCTTGTTGAAAAATTATTTCTTGGGCTTGTGTAATGCTGTATGTTAACATGTATTTTAAAGTTGGAGTCTTTTTTGCTTCTTCAATTGCACCATGATGAAATGAATTTAGTTAGAAATCTGATCTTCTTGCCAGACTCTCCGTTATTTCTAACCATACATTTTCCTCTTATTATAATTACCCTTTTTGTTCTCTTTGCTCGTTTATATGCTTTACTTAATATCCTTTCATCATACCTTCTTTAATTAGATCTTGCCAAAGTTTCTCAGACTAGATCATAAAATCTGCTTCCATTGAGCAGTTTCTTCGAATTCGCACAAACTGTCCAATTGGAATGGCTTTAATTATATTCATTGGATGGTAACTATCAGCTTTAAGGAATAAGTTAACTGCCATTGGCTTGCTTATTACATCGTATAAGAGCACTATAGTTTTGAAACATTTTTATATTTTTCAATTACCTGCTACTTAAATAAATACATTTTTGCAGCAGTGTACATTGTTCATCTATCTTTTCTAAACATCTAGATTTAAGTTTTCAAAACAGCACTGTTTTCTACATCTATACTCTATAAGAATTTTATATTTTTCCTATTTATATTATATCAAATTATGATTGTTCAAGATTGGAATATTGACCAATAATTTTTTGAATGTGGTATTTCCGCAATACAATAAAGATGTGCAAACCTGTGTGGAGCTTAGAAGAAATTGGCATGTGGAAGAAGACAGAAGACTCCTGAATCAAGATAAGAAGGCGGCAGGTAAAGTGGCGGTGGTGAAAAAGAAGGCGGCAGCAGACATGGGCGGATTTTCTATAAGGCTTGGGAAGGCTAAGTCTTCCCAAGTGAAATCTAGCCAAAAATGGGTGGTTTAAAAAAAACAAAAAACAGTGTACCTTTAAAGCTGTAACCAAAGATTTTTTGCCTAATTCTGTAGGGGTATGGGTGGGGTTTCTGGTGGTGGTGGCGCTCCTCTCCCATAGCCTGGAAGTGGACAAGTATGACGTTGTGCAACAAACAGTGCGCACCGTGCTTATGCAGATGACATCACATGCAGGTGCCTTCTCTCCCATGGCCTTCAGTTAAAGAGTGCCGTGCAGGCGTCACACATATGACGTCACACACCAGCGACACACAGTGTGCATGTGCCACTGATGTAACATGCCACTAGAGTATATATGGAGGCCATTGAAGCATTCTCTTCCTTTTGGAGATCTGCGGGGGAAAGGTATACTTGGGAACTGCAGCTGCCTGCTGAGGTAAGAAGAGCCACATGGCATGAATATAGTCGTTTATTTATTTATACAAATGGAACAATAATAGCTGCTGCTTCAGATTTTGAGGGGGAAAATTGTCTGTGACTGACTATTGCATTTTTATTTAAGGCTATAATCTGGTATAGATTTGGTGAGTTGGATTTTTTCCCCATTATTTACTATACCTAATAATGCCATGGTACTACTAGAGCAAATAAGGAGAGGGAAATCCTATTAATTATATATATATTTACACCAAGCAAGTCTATATCAGGCTATAATTGCTCCCTTGCTATTCCCTGCTGTTGACATTAGTGAGCTGACATTTCAGGTTCTGTAACGGTCCTTCTTCTTCCCAGGATGCACACTACCTTGGAATGTTCCTAACAGGAATTGGCTGTTGGATGGGTCAAACATGCTCAGATCTCTACTGAGCAACTGAATCAACCCAGGCGCTGGGTCAAGGACAAGACCATAACAGTCATTACCAATTTACCATTGTATTGTTTATTTTGTGCAATAAAGCAATAAAGTAAATTCTGATTTCTTTATTCTAGACAAAACTATATGGAAATACTAGGTTATTGGTGTTAAATCTATTATAAATGTTCATGAGAAATTTTTCAACACTATTATTCTATATGCTGTACCTGCTAAAATGTAAAATATAAAGTGGGTGTGGCCTGGGTAATGGCCTAAAAATGTTTGTTATATCTTCTTGGCCTACCTTATTTCCTTATTCAAAAAGTCACCCTCCGCCCATGGCAGCAGAGACCTTTATATGGTCTTTTTGGGACCAGGGGTGGTCCTGGTTTTGAGCTGTGGGACCACCAACAATGGCCCTCATAGCGGCCACAAGGGCTCTTGTTAGAAATGGCTGAATGGTTAGGGTTTAAATGTTAGGGGGCATGTTTGATTTTTTAACTGTAGAAACTCATTTGGTTATTAGAGATGTTTGAAACCAGTGAATTCTGTTTCTTTTTGGGCAGCATGGTGGCTCAGTGGTTAGCACAATGGCAGCACTGAGGTCCTGAGTTCGAATCCACCCTTGGACACATCTGCAAAGTTTGTATGTTCTCCCCATACTTGCGTGGGTTTCCTCCGGGCACTCCAGTTTCCCCCACAATCATAAAGACATACTGATAGGTTGTATGTGTCAAATAAATGTGCTTAGATTGTAAGCTCCTTGGGGCAGGGCCTGATGTGAATGTATACATGTAATTGTAAAGCGCTACGGAAGATGTTGGCGCTATATAAATCCACAGTAATAATAATAATAATTACCGAAAAAAATTAGGAAATCTGAAAAAACGGACCAATAGAAGTCAATGGAAGATAAAAATCTGAAAGATTAGAATAATTTAAGGTATAAATAACAATATTATGTTAATGAAACTGTCTTAAGGTCCCTGAGCCATTTTCCTTAACGTATATATTCAGAACTTGGTTCCACATTGAATATTCAAAGGAAATTCGAGCATTCACAATTATTTGAATTTGAGGGGTTTTCACTGCCTGTCACAAATCACCATCCCCTAGCCAGCTAAACATTCTGCTGAAGCAAAGTTCTACATCATACAGTATAAATCAGGCACTGATTAGCAAGGTCAGTGCCTGAAGTAAAAGTTACCATGTAGCGAGTGCATAGAGACTTGCTTCAGAATACGCACAGATCTATAAAAAATGTTAGATGGAATCTTTAAGATTCTGTCATTTTTTAAAGATCAGGCAACACACAGTCCAGTTTACATAAAATATAGGCCCTGTTCATGGGCCCACAAATTTGAGGGTTCATACAATCATTATTAACTGTATGTCGATTACTATTTCTTCTGATTGTCAGCCGATAGTATGTACACTGGGCACCGGCAGTCAATCGTATGATCCATAGATCGAATGTCTGCAATCGTAGTGTCTATGGTCACCATAAGAGCTAGGCCACACTGAAGCTTTTCCTTACACACTAACGATCCCGTTTTGTAAGAATCACAGCACTGTGAATGTGAATGTAGGTGACCACATCGCATGCATTGTGCTGTTATCCATTTTTGGTGCGCATGCAATCAGCATTTTATTTGCAACTTGCACACGCCCCGATTACACAAAATTGTGCAGAACGCAGCGCAAACAGATGGTAATGATAGATTTTGTACTTCTCTAAATCACTAAATCAATCGAAAACTGGATTCTAGATTTCGGTTTCTATTCCCTGTTCTATTCCACTGTGTAATGGTGGCCATGGACGCTACATTTGCGGCTGTAAGATCCCCGGATTGTATAAGTGATGAAACCTGATCGTCAGGCTGATGATCACAATCATGATGACCACAATCATAATCTATGGCGCCCGTAAAGGCTTAGCCAGTGGCCACACTGGCGCATTTTCTCACTTGCTAATATTTGTGCTAGTGATCCACTATCACGTGAGAATCGCAACACAGAGCATGTCAATGTGGGTGCAAAATCAGCATTTTTTTTTGCGAATCACATGCATTCTGATTAAGTGAAACAGATGGTAGTGCACAACACAGTGAGAAAATGGTGTGTGGAACGTTGAACTTGATACCCAGGTCGTGTTGCTGGATTATTTTGGAAAATTGGGGGATTTCTGGTTGCTTTTGGAAATTCTAAACCGTCAGATCCAATTCGGAAACCAGGTTCGAAAAGTACACCAACTGCATCTCTAATGCTTATTTAGATACAAATATCATTTAGTTACATTTGAACAGATAACTGTGCCAACTCATATACTTATTTCAAAATAGATAACATTGGTTAGATTTTGAAAAGTTACCATATTTTTCTTATCGTATTTAGCTTATTTTTGGGACGCAGTGCACTCTGAACACATTTCCTTCATTAACACACTGTATGCTCTTCAATGTCAGAGGTGGGGGAATCATCAAGAGCCAGAAAGAAGACAGTTACTGCATGAGTATAATCCACCGCAGCCCCACTGCTGGCTCAACTGTGTAGTGTTGTCCTGCAGGACCTAAAGAAAGTACAGGAAACTGAAAAGTAGGAGCCTGTCTGTGTTACATCCGGTATCTGCATCTTCCTTGTCCTCCTTGAGGACTCTGACATGTGGAGGGGAGCTCTCCCCCTCCCTCCTTCCAACCCCCTCCGAAAAGGCAAAGATTTACTGTTCACAAGGCACAGATTCTAGATACCGTCTGGGTATTTAGCAAATAATCAGAGTTCCAAGAATGCACAATGGCACAACGCTGTTGGCTCCTTGGCTAGACAAATATGGTAGGTGCAATCCTCTCAGCCCCCTATTCCAGGGCTTCAACATCCAAGCAAGGAAAAAAGTAGAGGAGCACACTACTATGGTGAATGCTTCTTTATTGGTGCAAAAACAACATACACGTATGTTGTTTTTACACCAATAAAGAAGCATTCACCATAGTAGTGTGCTCCTCTACTTTTTTCCTTGCTTGTATTTAGCAAATAGCAGATTTATATTTTACCTTTTAGTTCTCCTTTAAAAAGACACTGAACCTGCATGCAACCTTCATTCAGATGCAAACCATTAAAAGATCAAAATTCACTGTGGTTTTATTTCTTTGGCCTTTAGCTGCTGTAAGATGAATATCAGACCTTTAAATTGTCATTCCTGTGTATGGCAATGCTTTCAGTAACTAACTAATAGTTCTCAGTATGTAACATTCTTCATAAGGATACTTTTTAAAGGGTTATTTATGGATTATGAAAGGAGAAGAATAGGCTAAACCTGTATCACTTGCCAGAAGTAAAAATGCAAGATTGGTGGCGGGGCCCTTGACACCCACCCCAGTGCATTGCACGATTTTGGGTGTGTTGTGATTGCGCATCTGTTTGCAATATGCAATCACATGTGATCAGAATTTTTATGCACTATTTTCCACAATTTCCTATCTTAAAAGGAGACATCGCAAGCGCAAACACACGGAAATCACATGTAAATTGCTTTCACTATGGGCTAGGCCACACTAGCCCATTTTCCCGTGATTTTGGGTGCGTTGCAATACGCAATCACATGTGATCTGCATTTACCCCTTAGCACAATGGAATTCTAAGGGCACGATCACACTGCATCGCACCGGAAGCGCTCGATCACATTGCATCGCACCGGAAGCGCTCACGTAATTGCACCCAATTGTGTGTGCAATTCCGGTGAGATTTACATTTGATTTCTGTGGGCTTGTGCCCGCATTATCTCCTTTTGAGATAGGAAATCGCATGCGATTGTGCGTAAAAATGGTGATTTCGGTGCATTGCCACAATTTTAATGTTAGAAAAAAATTGCATGCTCAAATTGCATGCGTGTTCAAATGCACGGAAGTCGCACTAGTGTGACCTAGTCCTAACTCCTCGGTGCAATCTCGCCAGTGATGTTATATTCAGAGGCTTTCCCTGCATTCGCATCCTGAGCAATGGTAAGGCACTATACGAATATAACATTGTTTTTGGCGTCCGAATCCAAAAACTAAAATGTAACCCACTATTGGCCCCACTGTGTAGTGTAGTGTACCTTACACCTCAGCTTCTTATGGTTCTCCTGCAGTACCTGTTCAAAGTTCCAAAAACTGAAGAGTAGGAGCAATCTGTTCAAGAGAAGGAGCTGTCATCTGGTGCCTGCTTCTTCCTTGTACTTGTTGAGGTTTCGAGCATGCGCAGGGGAGCCCCCCTCTATCCATCTGGATCCATCTTTGCTGCTTGCTGCCCTACCTAAAGTTTTTCTGTTGTGTAGAGCACCCTAACCCACCCCCAACAACCATGTTCGTTTTGTTAAAAAAGCAGCAGAAATCTACTTACATTGCTTTGTTCCCCTGGCACTCTGCATTGCCGGCAGCCGATGTCTACGTGACTGAGCGTGTCTGCATGACTGAGAGTTGCTGCATGACAGTGTCTCCATGACTGAGAGTGTCTGCTTTACATAATGTCTGCATGACAATGTCTGTGAGACTGAGCCTATCTGCTCAGGTCTGAGTGACTGAGCGTGTCTGCATGACTAGGAGTTTGTCTGCATGACTGAGAGTCTGCGTGACTGAGATTGTCGGCGTTTGAGTGTTTGCATGCAATTTACAGGAAATGTGGCCACCCACATTGCCATACATGGCTCTGTGAGGCTGAGGCCTAAGGCAGAGATCACACTATACAATTTGTGCATCAGTGCATTACTGATTACGCTGTGTTACGAGTGTTTCTGCGTGTCTGAGTGTCTGCGTTACAGAATGTCTACATCAGAATGTCTGCGTGACTGAGTGCTTGTATTACAGAATGTCTGCGTGACAGAGTGTCTTAGTGGCTGAGCATGTCTGCATGACAGAGACCCTGTGTGAAAGTATCTGTGTTACTCAGAGTGTCTGCGTGACTGACAGTGTCTGCATGGCTGAGAGTATCTGCTTTACAGAATGTCCGCTTGACAAAGTCTGTGTTGCTGAGAGTGTCAGCATTACTGAGAGTGTCTGCAAGGCTGAGCGTATCTCTTTGTGTCTGCATAACCGCATGCCTGAAAAAAATTCTAACCGGCCCAATAGGAAAAAATAATTATGTGTGGTCAATTAGGCTGAAATATTATTCCATGTATACCAGCACTTTGGTCTGTGGATTTTCTGAAGCAGCTGCTGCTTAAAATGCTGCTTTCTGAACAACTTTTAACAATACAAAAAATGTTCACATAAGGTAGCAATTGTATTGGCTGATCTTTGCATTTAAGCTTTAAGTACTTTCAGTACAGTTTCTGCTATAATGCTTAGAGATAAAACAGCTTTAGGCAATAATAAAAGGTATCGCCACTTATAACAGTGCCTGAGATATTTTCAGTTCAATTAAGGAATGGGAGGTAAAGGAGCTATGTCTTACCTCCAGTTCTTCAATTAAATGCAAAAAAAGTACCTACCCTCGATTGTGCGATCACGGGTAAGTTCCCTCTAATCATTGCCTGCTCCTGAATGTTTAATTGAGTTTAATTGAAAACTTGAGTTAAGACATAGCTCCTTTACCTCCTATTCTTTAAAGGGGAACTGTGGTCCAAAAATGACTTTAGGTAAATTGATAGGAATTGCTCCCTATCCTGCTCAATCTGTCCTGTGTCTCCAATTGATAGGAATTGCTCAATCTGTCCTGTGTCTCCTCCTCCCCTTTGCAGCCCCCCTGGTCCCTCCCACTCATGGACCCCATGGTCCCTCCAGTTGCAGGCCCCCCATGGCCCATTATCTTACATCACCGTGTGGCCACGCCCACTTACAGGTGATGTGGCCCTGCCCACATGTGGCAGGCAGAGAAATCTGCCTGAAAAGGCTGTTTTCACACAGTGAAAGAGAAGGTCTGTAGATTCCCTTACCTTCTCTGTCAGGACTTCACACAGCAGAGAGGAGGAGGGACTTCCTGTCTCTCTCACACACTGAGGGAGTCTGAGTCTGTGCTCGCCGGTGGCACTGTGCAGGAGAATTCTCAGGAATGTCACAAGTCAGCCTCCCACCCATTAACTTTCTGGTCAGTCATTTCTGTATATCTTGGGCTGTGGAGCACGTAGAGAGGTGGTTCATGGTTCGTTTTAAAGGTAGGAAACTCGCCTTGTTTGGAGACCACAGTTCCCCTTTAAATATACTGAAAAAAATCAAAGGCACTTTTTTGTGTGTAGATACCCTTTAAACTATTCATACTTGTTTACTGGTATCCCTTATTATGGCTTACTTTTTCTTATTAAACACTGCACGTCCTGGAGTTTGATCAAAGACCGAGGTGTATCAGCTATAGCTAAATTATTTCAACAATTTTCTTTTTCTTTGTTTTCATGGGTGAATGGGATGTGGACCCACTGGGGGTTTCCCATGTATCCTTACGACTAAGGCTGTCACTGGATCAAAATATGTGTAATATTCCTCACAGTACTGAACTTTTTACTTCAGAAAGATAATATCTTTGAAGTGCGTACCGCATGAACAGAGCGTTGGCCTTGGGAACTTTCATAACTACCAGAACATTTCCCTCGCACATGGGAGTCGAAGGTGTAATTACCAGCAGAGCAGACCCTGCAACTAATAATCTTCTTATTTTTTTATGGCAGATATAGCTTCCTCCCAGAACACCACTGTAATGAAGCACAGATAGAGACCCCTTCAATGTGACTGTGTGTGAGCTGATCTTTGAAAAATGATAGAATCTTAAAGATTCTGTCTGTCATCTTTAAAAGATCTTGACTTTAGTCATTTGTGATATACTTTCTATACGTATGTATAGACTGTCAAGAAAGTAGTGATATCGGCAGACACTGTAGCAAGTCTTCACTTGTATGGAAATGTGATCATGCATTAGAGTTTCCTGATGTTTCGAGAACATTTTTTTCTAATGAGAGCACATGAACCCATAGAATCTGGAGCCTACATTTTGAGCATCAATCTTTAATCAAAACAGAACAATGAAAAACATACACCTTTGGAACACTCACCCTTTCTCAATTCATCAGGTGACATCCTTTAGCCATTCCCCCACTTAGATTCTAAGCTCTTAGGGGCAGGGATCTCTTTCCTAATACGCCAAGGCACGCCCCACTTATAATATATATTTTTTATTTCATTTTAATATATCTGTGTAACTGCTTACACTTATCCCCCTGTTTGTATACTCTGTATTTTATAATTTACAGCGCTGCGTTCCCAAGTGGCACTATTTAAATAAAATTATTATACATACTATACATACTTACATAGAATGCCATATTATGCAGGGCTTTTTCACAACTCATAAAGAGTCCGTTTTTTAAAATTATTTAAATGATTTCGAAACTGCAAACAAAAAGACTTCAGTCTTATTAAAAGGTTAACTGCATAGTGATTTAATAGAAACACTGTGATGGTTTTGATAAGTAAGGTAAGCCTTAAATAGACTGAAAGTTGCTGACAAATAACTTATGTTATCTCTGAGCTATACCTTGAGTTGTCTCCTTCTACAAGTCTAGGCAGAAAGCTTCTTTCACAGTATAATAGTCATCTCTTTCCCATATGAAAACACGAGTTGAGTTTCAAAGCTCTCTGTGTTGGTGGAGGGGGTGATTCCGTGGCTTGCCTCCATGTACAATAATTTAAAAATAAAATTTAAATACAATATGTATAAAGGAGCGTAAATCCTTTGTTTTTTTTTTTTCAATTCTCAACATTGTAAATTTTGTGCCTTGTAATGAATTTACAAAGCGGCAACTTATGATGCATTCCAGTGACAATTTGTGAAAAAACTGTGGTCTCCATACAAGTACTCTCTTATACCTTTCAAACAGGCCTAGGATGATGTCTTCTCTTCTCTGGTTCTAAAGTTATATGCATGTAAAGTTACACTGAGTCAGGATAAACAAAGACGTCTGTGACAGTTACAGTAGGATGGGCATGCTTGTGACTAAGACATGGGGGGCGGAGCAATGGTGTGATTTCCCAGCACACATTGCTAGCTGGAAACGCCACACTGATACATAAAGTAGAGTTGATCCAGGGAAATTTCCAATTGCCACTTGGAGTCAGGAAGGATTTTTTTTCCCCTTCATAAATTGGGTGTTTTTTTTTTTTGCCTTCCTCTGGACCTGCCAACAGGTAGGCAGGAAATGAGGATATTGCTAGATGGGTTGGACTGGATGGAAAATATGTCTTTATTCAACCTCAAATACTATACTATACTATACTATTTATATTGCTATAAGTTTGCATAGATTGCAGATAGAAGCATGGTCCTATGATCATTTTAAAGGTAGGAATAAGCTCTTTTAATAAATGGTATTTGTATGGAGACCACAGTTACCCTTTAATTTTCAGTGTTTGGTTGAAAAAAAATTTGTAACTTACAAAAACAAAGCTAGAACGTTTACTTTAAACTCAGTGGGAATGTAGGTGGGGGTTAAACCAATTTAACCTCATTACTGTATTAATGATAATAGTTTTTACAACTTTTAAGCATGTAAATGATTACAGTCCCCATAGGTGACTAATGTATAAGCTAAGGTCTGTTGGGCTGGGGAGGCACATTTGTACATGGATAGAAAATTGGATGATGAATAGGATGCAGAGAGTAGTTGTTAATGGGGCATCATCAATATGGACTAAAGTGCTAAGTGGGGTGCCACAGGGTTCTGTGTTGGGGCAGTTTCTATTTATTAATGATTTGGAAATGGGTATTATCAGAAAGATCTCTGTGTTTGATGATGACACAAAACTTTGTCGACCATTAAAAACTTTAAAGGATGTGCAGGCGGATCTAGATAGATTGTCACATTGGGCTGCTAAGTGACAGAGGAGATTCAATGTTGAGAAATGTAAGGTGATGCATTTTGGACTTAAAAATCCTTGCGCTGCGTATACTATAAATGGCTCTGTGTTAAGCGAATCCCTGTTTGAAAGGGATCTTGGAGTTTTGGTGGATAACAAACTTAAAGGAAGCAGTGCCAGGCGGCAACAGCCAGAGCCAGCATGGTATTGTCTTGTATAAAGAGAGGTATGTATTCAAGGGAGGAAAATGTTATTTTCCCTCTTTACAAAGCATTGGTAAGGTCTCATTTGGAATATGCAGTGCAATTTTGGAATCCTGTGTATAAAAAGGACATCTTTGAAATGGAAAGGGTTCAGAGAAGGGCAACTAAATTAATAAGTGGATTGAGGGAGCTTGAATATGAAGAGAGACTGGATAAGTTACAATTATGTACACTGGAGAAAAGACGCTTGCGTGGGGATATGATTACTGTGTATATATACATTAACGGCAATGAAATAAAAAAATCTGGGGCATTGTTCACCAACAGAGCATGTTAGAGGACATGTGGACATCCCTTAAGACTTGAAGAAAAAAGGTTTATTGTTATTATTATGGATTTAAAAACAGCCAACATCTTACATTGTTCCATTCACATCTTTCTCTGCCCAGAGGAGCTAACGTTTTAAGCACTTTATTTTACACATACAACCTATCAGTATGTCTTCATGACTGTGGAGGTAACCGGAGTAACCAGAGGAAACCTACTCAAGCACAGGTAGATCATACAAACTCGTTGCAGATGTGTCCAACTAACTAATATAGTGCTGCAAGACATCAGTGCTAACCACTGAGCACAGATACTATACTTTATGTGCACTGATAATCTTTTTCATTGTTTGTGATTTAGTCATTATAGAGGCGCTGCTCCCATGAGGCAGAGTGAGGTATTTGTCCTGCCTTTAAAAAAATGCTGGTTGAAGGAGCGCGAGGGGGGCACAATGCAAGTAATTCATTCACAAATACAGGAACTTGCATCTACTCTAATGTTCCGATGGAGATACTGGACTGAGCCCACCTTACCGATGTGCTGTGCCTGGTGCACCGCCTGTTACTGATTATAGTGTCTTTTCAAAGTTTGACTTTGAAAAAAAACCCCTAGAAATGCACCTGGGTCAGTAGCATTTTTGTACTTTATATAATTGTTATTTTGCCTAAAGTAAATCATAATATTGAATACATTTACCATTGCAAATATGTGGAGGGGAAATTTTGTGGGAACATCTGCAGGTAACTGCCGCTCCACTCAGCATTACAATCCATTCCACATCCATGACCGATTGAATGTCTTATTGGTGTAATGTGGAGGAAGGGTATGGCCAGGAGTGCTTCCACCCCCCTTTTTGAGTGTGGATTATCTGTAATTAAGATAGAGCAGACACAAAACTGATTAATACTTACTGTGAGGGAGAGAAGGGCATCACTTAAAAAAACTGGGCCCCATAGCAAATTTTTTGACGTAACCTTCCTAACTATTAAAGTATAGAGTTTAACATCACCATAACATGGGGGTAAAAGGAGTTCACATGCATTAGCTCACCTTATAAAACTTGGAATTATAAAACAAAAGGGATACTAGACACAGGTTTGGTAATGAAGAATAGTGCCAATGCTGGAGCATGTTTCACGTCTCACTGCTGTTCTTCATGTTAGCAAAAGTAAATTAGATACATTCAATGGATAAGTAATCACTTTTTTGAAAGGATACAACAAGTATATTGATCTGGGAATTCTTTATCAAGATGATATGTAGTTAAAGGACACCTAAAATGAATTCCTATGTTATGAAACTAATAACCAGATGCACCAAGAGGCACATCAGCTAAAAAATAGAGTTAAAAGTCGATGTTATATTGGTTAGCGTGACTTAAACTCCATCATTGCGGCACCTGCGTGGTTAGGTGTCGCAAGAGATGCTATACTCGCATAGCAGCAGATGGCTTGCGTTAAAGTCCTGCAATGGTGAAACATTTCGGGATGCACAGAGAGGCACTATGCGAATATAGTATCGCCGGATCGATTGCACAGGAGAGCCAATAGCGCCTCTCCATGCATTGCCCTGTAAGTCTGAAAAAAGTTTTGCAAGAACTACAATAGGGGGCATATTTATAAATGCGCCATTTTCGCAAAAAAAAGTGTTTTCCGCGATTTATAAATGGGCGGAAAACGTTAATTTTTCGCACCTATCTAAACAGTTACAGCCGCTTCTATTTATAAAGCGGTAGTAACTGTTATGCATCGCTAATCTCGGCCGTATTGCTTCGCCACCATGAAGGATCCCCCCCTGGATCGTGGCGCGTGGTCGCACCCGCCCCGGGAGGCATGCCCACCTTGCCGCCGGTGGTCGCCACTACAAAGGGGCGGGGCATACACCCACCCCGCCCTCGCCCCCCATGTTGGCAGCGGCCGCCTGCCGCCGCCCCTTCCCAGCAGCCCCTCCCAACACCATCCCTGCTCGTGGCGAACATATGGTACCCCCGGCGGGCGCTGGCGACCTCAACGAGGCCGATGTTGCCGGCGTCTTGATCCGTCGTGATGTCTTCAGGCTGGCGACACCAACTCCAATGAGGTTGCCGATGCAAGACAGGCTCACCGCGGCCACAAGTGAGCCCGCTGGCACCGCTGGCCTCAGCAAAGCCGATGTTGCCAGCCGCTTCTTTCTCTTTCTTAGCCATCTAAGCGATGGCATCTGAGGTCGAGATGGGAGCCTCTACCCCTCCCAGAGGGCCCTTCCCTTCGTCTCTCCGACAGCGATGGTGCAGGGGGCTTGGAGGGCCTGCTGGGGAGGGGGATGCGTGGTGGGTGGTCACGACCACCTGCTGCGGCCCCTTACCAGCAGCCCCTCCTAGCCTCCTGTTTCATATGTTCACCGTGAGTGGGGTTGGGGGTTAGGAGGGGCTGCTGGGAAGTTGCCGCCATGGGGGTCGAGGGTAGTGTTGGCTTATGCCCCACCCCTGAAGTGGAGGCGCCGAGAAGGGTTTTTAAGTCCCTTTGTGGCAATATTGTACTTAGCGCATTGCGCTAAGTGCAGTATCGCTGGGAAGGGACTTAAAATTACCGCCGGACATTGCGACGATGTCGCTGGTCGTTACAAATACGGCGATAGCGCTATTTTCGCAGCCGGGATGTGCAGCGGTAATTTTTGGGCGCTATTTTCGGCCCTTTAAAAATATGCCCCTAAGATCGTGCTTTGCAGATGCTATATGGTATTCCTTGCAGGCATAGCTATCAAAATCATGGTGCTGCATACTTACTGTATATATATAAATGCTTATTGGTTATTCTTTTTATGTGTAGTTAAAGTTGCAAAATCATCTGGAAAATGAATATGAAGTGAAATACCCCCAAAGTGATTTTTTTCCCCCCAGTTTGCTTTATTTTATACAGATCGTGGAATAATATTTCAATATTGTTCTAATACAGTATCTTTAGTTTGGGACACATTGTCTCCAATAATATAATAGCAGTTTTGGCTACAGTAAACAAGTTTATTAAAAATGTATCCAGGCTTAAAGTTAAATATTCTGTTGGCGTACAGCCCAGTGCTTCCATACAGGTACTTTCATATACCCTCTAGCTGGGTTTGAACTCCCACAAACATTCTGCAGCTGTTAGAGGATGTTTGGAATTACAGTTTAGCAGCAGCTGAAGTTGGAAATCCATATTATATACTGTACTTTTGTTGGAAGAGTTACTGTAATCCACACAAAGATATTTAAAATCACTAAGCACTAAGGTGTTCTGCATCTACATAAAGCAACAGAGAGCTCCTACACGGGTCACCGAACTTTTATTAACAATTAATATCTGCTAATCTGAGTACAGAGATAACATTATTCACTATACAGTGGCGTGGTGATTACCAAAGCAACCACACTGTTGTGCTGGAGCCTACAGCTAAAGGAAGGGGGAGAAAGGCAGTAAAAATTTACTCCCTAAGCTGTGGCATTTCTAGGGTACCAAACACTCCTTTATGAAGGAAAATGAAATACCTGTGGCACACCACAGTATCATATAAAATCCCTTTATTAGTAATTTAAATGGGGAAAAGCTAATCCATGCTAAGTATATACAGAGTAAGTTAAAACATTTTAAAAATACTATATACAACATCCTAGCTACCACCAGAAGTTACTATTATTTACAATCAGATATGGAGAATTAATTATATCAAAACACCGCTAGAGTTAATAAATAAGAGCAGCATCAGAGAATATAAACTCATATAGATCATAGATAAAGTGCAATTCATTTTGTATCTGGCTACACAGAGTTTTAAACAATCTTATACTCATCTGTCCCTGTTGGCTACTGCCCTTTTAAAATACAGCATTGGGATAGGTAATGCTGTAATTAAATAGCTGGTATAGACTGGTGGTTAGCAATGGCAGACCCTCCTGACGCATTTTGCCCCTCTGGGCTTTCTGCTTTCTCATATGACATCTTTTGAGGAAGCCCAGAGGGGTGAAATGAGTCAGGACACTATACAAGTACCAATAGCATGGTAGTATGCTGTTTTACAGCAAGCTGGCATAATATTGATAATTGTACAGCAAACTGACAGGATGGTGCTTGTTTAGTGTACAAGTGCCAATATCATGGCAGTTTGCTGTACAACATAACAAATATGGTAATCAGAGATAATTACCCAGAAACCCACTAAACTCCGGAAAACTCCAGAGGCACTCAAAGAGCCATATCTAGGGAAATACACACCCCCAAAACATATATATCAATAGGGGAGTAATAATGAATCCTGGGATATATACACAAGAACCTTCCAACAAACTAAATATAATATATAAAACTTAATTTTATTTGACATTTTAAAAAACAATATATGGAATACCTAAACATCATACACATTAAAAAATTCATATATATATGTGCATCTCTGGGCATCCCCAGGGCAATAATAATCTAAAAATGGCGTCCTAGGGCAAGTTAAGTCAAGCAGTTAATAAGGTTAGCAGGTAAGTATATAAGATATAGCATTGCACACACGGGCGCCTCCGCGCAACCCCCCCATCTCAGGGGTCGGGGTAACCCATACCTAAACAGCAATGTAAAAGCCAAAGGAAGCAAAAAAGCGGCAATGCAGTGGAAAAATGAAGCAATGCAAAAGGCAATAGTGTTAATAAAAGTTATACTCAAATGAGAGCTTTCGCATTGGGACTCCGCCGGACACCAGACTTGGCGCACCTGTCGTTCCTTTTGTCATATGTAAACTCTTCGTGAAGACTTGGAATACTGGTCCAATCCTCCGATCATATATCTCCTGTTGGCTTACTGCTCTAGCTCCTGTCCGCCATGTGGACCGACATACGTTTCAGAGGCTCCTCCCTCCTTCATCCGGGTCTTATGTTAGACACATCCCAGTGCAATTTAAACTTTCCTTGGCCCCTCCTCCAGAGTGTTTCCTACAATTAACTCCTTAGGGAATCAACTGTCGTATAACAGGGAGGTAGCTCTTTTCGAATACCATTGACTGGGTGGGTTTATATAATAGGTACAAAAATTGCTATATGGTACAACCATATTATAAGAGGGGATAACCTCCGTAATTAATACAACATATTACAATATTTACAATTATTACAAAGATGGCTCATCTATATTATAACATAGTAGGGTTTTCATATTAATACAATAGTATATGTTGGATTACCATCACTATGTGCTTAAATTTATTTTCATAAGAAGCATTTGTACAGTAACTCTTCATTGAGGCCATTAGGTGCCAGGGAATTGGTTTTGAATACCCAGCAGGCCTCTTTCCGCAGGATAAGATTGTCCCAATCCCCTCCTCTCTTTGGCCTGGGTACTTTTTCAAGATCATCAGGATTGGCATGATGCTTACTTTCAAAGTGTCTGGCTACTGGGCTCCAGGACTTTTATTAATATACTTCTACACATGTTCTAATATGCGTGTGGCCAATGATCTTATCGTTTTTCCTATGTAAATTTTTTTACATGGGCATTCCAGAACATATATTACTCCTTTTGTTTTACAGTTGATAAAGTGTTTAATTGCATAATTATTCTTTTCCCTGTACATAAAGTGGTTTTTTTTACACATGAACTTACACGCTTTACAGTGTCCACATTTTTGTGATCCAACACTGATATTATCCAACCAAGTTATATCATCTGTCATATGAAAGCTATGTACCAACTTCTGCCCAATAGTTGGGGCTTTTCTCGCTGTTATTGTTGCTTTCTTACTTTATCCTTCAAAATCCTGTCATTACTCAAGATATACCAATATTTATCTAGAGTGGATTTAATCCAATGCCAGTCATTGTTGTATTGTGTTATGGGTCTAATATAATTCTGTTCAGCACCCATTCTTTTGTTGCTGAACAAAAGATCAGACCTCTTACTGAATTTGGCTCGTTTATATGTTTTTTTGAGCCACTGTTGTGGGTACCCACGAAGCAGGAATCTTTTTTGTAATTCTTTTGCAGCCATTTAAAAATTATTGATTTCCGTGCAGTTTCTTCTAATTCGATATGATCGGAGGATCGGACCAGTATTCCAAGTCTTCACGAAGTGTTTACATATGACCAAAGGAACGACAGGTGTGTCAAGTCTGGTGTCCAGCGGAGTCCCAATGCGAAAGCTCTCACTTGAGTATAACTGACTAACGCCTTTTGCATTGCTTCATTTTTCCACTGCATTGCCGCTTTTTTGCTTCCTTTGGCTTTTACATTGCTGTTTAGGTACGGGTTCCCCCGACACCTGAGATGGGGGGGTTGCGCGGAGGCGCCCGTGTGTGCATTGCTATATGTTATATACTTACCTGCTAACCTTATTAACTGCTTGACTTGCTGCATTTTGCTCTAGGACGCCATTGTTAGATTATTATTGCCCTGGGGACACCCAGAGATGCACATATATATATATGAATTTTTTAATGTGTATGATGTTTAGGTATTCCATATAATGTTTTTTAAAATGTGAAATAAAATTAAGTTTTATGTATTATATTTAGTTTGTTGGAAGGCTCTTGAGTATATATCCCAGGATTCATTATTACTCCCCTATTGATATATATGTTTTGGGGGTGTGTATTTCCCTAGATATGACCCTTTGAGTGCCTCCGGAGTTTTCCGGAGTTTAGTGGGTTTCTGGGTAATTATCTCTGATTACCATATTTGTTATGATGTATTTCTTATTATACCCACAGCACCAGCATTAATATATGTTTGAGCTTAAAGGGTTTATAATATTAGATACAATATTATATGAATTCAGTTTGCTGTACAAGTAGCAATATCATGGCAGTTTGCTGTACAAGTAACAATATCATGGCAGTTTGCTGTACAAGAACCATTATGATGGCAGTTTGCTGTATAGGTCCCAATATCATGGTAGTTTGCTGTGTACAGTTTGTGTGCCTATTCATATAAATAGTAAGTTACAGGCATCCTCTTCTTTAATAAAAGTTTAAATAGTTAAATAGTTTTATAGTTAAAAATAGTTTTGTAGTTTGGTTGTAAAGTTTTGAAAGTATACACTATATAAGGGCAAGGAGAATGACTACAAAGTTTAATCATCCTTGCTATTAGCCCTGCAGCAGTTAAAGCAAACAGGAAACAGTTTGTAGTGTCATCCAACATGTGGTGGGAGGGGATGATTTCCACCTTATGCTTATCCTTCCAATGTTATGTCATTCTAATTTCGGCCACTAGGTGGGTATTTGAAAAGTCTTTAAATAAGGCAGAAAACTAGTATAAGTTCATTTAAGTTATAAACTTGGAGAAAGACACAATACATTTTTTTTGTACTTGTATATAGACCAAGACCATTTTCTTTTTGGGAGTTTTTTAGTCTACATTTAAATAGGTTTCTTGTTAGGAGCAGAGACAATCCTGCTTTATTGGAAGCTAAAGCAGTAGCTTGTTCTACCCTCTTCAAAGGATGGCCAATACAGGCTTACAACTCTTAGGATTTGCCTTAGCTTGCCTGGGCTGGATTGGTTTTATAGTATGTATAGCTATCCCTCAATGGAAAATGTCTTCTTTTTCTGGAGATGCCATCATCACTGCACAGATAACCTATGAAGGACTCTGGATGTCTTGTGTGATGCAAAGCACAGGGCAGATGCAGTGCAAGACCTTTGATTCTCTATTGAAGTTGGACAGTAAGTTGCTAGTTGCTTTATCTGATCTATCTTAGATGATTGATTTGCCTTTCTGCATTATCTCTTTCATTGTCATGTTTATTTGTTGCAAATGTCTATTTTCATGTCTGCTGAAAGACTGAACTAGGAAAAATATACATGTGTACTAAAACACTAACATCAAAATAAGTATTTAAAATAAAGCAAACGACAATGAGTTCAAATCCGCTGTTGGTAAATATCTACCCAATCGGAAAGGGGCATGTCCCACAGATAGATAAATAAGAGACTGGTTTCCGGTAAGCAGCATCAGTAATATATAGACTTCTTTTGTAACTGTAGGTTTTAATAGAAATGAGTGTTAAACTGCTGCATTTGCTATAAAAAACAGTTCCCAGCATCCTCCTCTAGACATCTGATTACTGAGGAGTCTGGAAACTAAAGGCAAACAGCTGTAAGCCAGCAAGATTGGAATTTTTGTATTTTACAAATATTGTTTTTGTTTCAGCCTGTTATAAACATAAAAAATAATCATACATTCTTTGCTTAGACTTTCTTTTGTGATGCTATTTCTAAATAACGATAACATATTTTATAACAAAGGAGCGTGTAATACCATTAAAGAGCAAAAAAGGACCACAGTGCAATTCTATATACTAATATAAAAAATAACATTGCTGGAGGCCACAATATTGTTTATAATGATATAAAGTTAGGTGTTTTTCTTAGCAGAAAGCATAACATAGCCTTCCTAAGGGAATGTTGTCTTTGGACAGTCTGATGACTGGGAGCACATTGGGGGGCAGAATTCTGTTTCTGATGTCTGTTAGTTGTTCACTAGTTATAAGAAGTTCACAAGCAGAGATCATGCAACCCCTCCTAAAAGATTCCTGCATGATACAATAAGGCAAGGTGTGTCTGCTTGTTAATATCCTCATCCCTGTGTGCCCTCTGAGGAAAATTACTAAGGAAAAACATGATTAATTCTTTGTAACAGAGCCGTTATTTGATGTTTTAGGTTCTTGAATGACTCACATATAAAGGAAATGTTAAGGGAGGCACCATACCTGGGAAAACCGAAAGGAAGCATCAACATAAAATATTATTCTTAGCATTGAAAGACAATATACACAATAAAGTATAGAATTGATCATTTAAAATACAGATAATACATCATCTCTGCTTGGGCCAAACGAATCACCCATTAAATACTAATTAACTTTCTGTAACCAACTCACGTGGAAATGTTATTTTGCTTGGATATAGTATTGACTGGATTCGGATTATTTCAGAATTATTATTATTTCAAGAAATGTACAATAATAATATTAAACAAATGTATTATTTTCTTAACTCACTAAGAGACACCAATTTACTATTGTAACAGGAATTTACTTTAACACAATCCCCCTGGATACATAACCATAACCAGATTTTATGATCTTAGATGCAAAAAGAAGTGGGAACTAGACTTTAAGGAATGTCTCCATTTTCAAAGGAAAAAGACTAAACATGCAGGTTCATACAATTTTTCTTTAACATAATAGACATGAACAAACTCGTCAAAATATTTACCCTGGAGGGCTGCATGCTTTCCATGCTCCTCCCTAGCAATAACCAGGCATGTGGAGCAATCCCTTTGGTTTTTGAAAGGAACTGTTTTAAAACCAAACTCATTTTAGGTTGGGTTTCAGCAAATTGAATTTCAGGCCCTCAATTAGGTCAAAAGACAAGTTCTTACAAGTGCAGCCCAAGCCCCATCTGTTACTGCTCAAAATTGTTATTGAAAACATAGGTTCCTCTTAGTTATGGAACACTCTAGACTTTACAATGATTATGTCATTAGCAAAATATAGGAGCCAAATCTGAATGCAAATGGCTTCTCTAGGGGGAGACACTAAAACGAAAGGGAGTATGGAGAGCTGCTATCACTCTCTATTGCCCCCTTAAGGCAATGCACTGAGTTGTAAGGGGGGCAAAGCGGTGGTCCTTGAAAAGTTGTCTCATGCTTGAAAATGATCACAATCTGTGTTAACCTGTATGACAAGCTGTTAACCATTAACATAAGAAGGGGGTATCAAACAAGGGTACGGGTTTGGAATTTCTTTTAGGATCAAAATAATTAATGGTTCAGACTTGCTTAAGTTAAACTTATTTCTACTTTTCAAATAAAGACATAGAAAATCCTTAAAACAAAAAGATGTTTTTCATGGTCACCAAATCTGTGATCAGTACAAACAGGGAACTCAAATTATTTATTGGATTCTAAGATAATAACAAAGCTGCCAAAAATGACTCAAAGAAGCTTCCAAATGAAACTATTTTTATTTACAAGGATTCCACTGAACTGCTACCAACTGCGCACTGACCAGTGCATTGTTTTCCCAAAGGCTAATGTTTCACTGAAAGCTTTCTAGCTGTTGCTTGCAGTTGGCTAAAACTCCCACTATTTCTTTGGGGCATTTATATGTTACACCCCACAAGAAACTATGTAGGAAGATAGCCAAAATCCTGACAATGCTATTTAACTGTTGAATCCAATATTTTGTAACTGGAGAAGACAAGTGACAATCTACCAAATCTCTTTTTTGGTTAAAAGTCAAAAACTGCTGATTGTTGTTTCATATATTCTACATACAAAATGATTGTTCAATGTGCCCATATGTAGTGTGATGGTAATGGCTGTCTCTACTGTAGTAAGGTAGCCAATAACGCTTGGATGAAAATTTTATGTTAATAAAACCTCTAATAGACTGGACCCTTTCCTCCCTAGACTGATAAACCCAGATCAAACTGGTCTTATCAGATCCTGACAGACTACACACAAAATAAATAGATTACTGCGACTTACGTACTATGCTAAATCCACCAAAACCCTGCTCTGTTCTTAGCTTTAGATGCTGAAAAAGCATTTGACATAGTGGATTGGCAATACATTGTCAGGTTCTAAGACATAATTTCTCAACCTTATAGATAATCTAGACTCATGCCCTTCCGCTTCTGTTACCAACATGGGCTTTAACTCCTCCTCCTTCCCAATTATAAATGGAACATGGCAAAAATGCATTGATTATTTTCCCTATGTTTGTATAAATGTCTTGACCAGATCAGTAGCACTTCCTTATAATGCAGCTGTAAATTAACATATTTGGAGTGCTTTTCATATACTTTGTATGGTCTAACCTCTATGTGGCAATAGTACCCCCAACATGCCCCTTTAATAAGTACTAAAATAAGTACTGGATGGCCTCCTCCCTCAATTAAACAAGCCAAAGGGCTGGGGAGTAGTGAGAGCCTGATGCATTGATCTGATATGCTAATATGAGATATGAAGTAGCTTGCTAATCGTATGCTGTATGACTTTATAGCAAGCTGTGTATATATGGGAACAAAACGTGTATATTCCCCTTTAATGTTGTACCTACCTTTATATCGACCTCTGCATATATTATTGCTTTCTGTCCCATAATTGTTAATCTGCTTTGACTTCAACAGATACTTTTCTCTGGCTGGAGTGGCTGGAGTTGGTTGTTGTTTTTAATATATGTAGTGTATTATGTGTTAACTGTATACTTACCCTTTGAATAGGAGGTAACCTAGCACTCCTATTTATACTTGTAACTGAAACTTTCAGGAAAGTACACTCCAGCACACCTTCTTTGGCATGGCCTTCAGTTAATAGGTGCAATCCTCCCAGCCCTCCACCTTAAGGGCCACAGCAATATGGCAAATGCAAAAAAGTTGGAGAGTACACTATTTCATTTCCAGTGTTTATTTAGCAAAAAGACACACATACGTATGCCTTTTTGCTAAATAAACACTGGAAATAAATAGTGTGCTCCTCCAACTTTTTTGCATTTGCCATACTTGTAACTGACCAGCTACACCTGGCCTCTGATGAAGTGGGACACACACCATGAAACGCGTCAGGCAGGTAACTGGCACATGTATCCATGTTTTTAAAGTGATGTGAATAAACCTTGGATTTTATCTTTTCCACACCTCTGTGAGTAGCACTGTTTTGTTCCTCTTACTCCATATATACGGACCCACACCCGCACCTGGGGGGTGTCCTTGTTATACAGCACGCACCAGGAGGGGAGTTACGAGTGCCACACACACAGTTTTCCAGTGTGTTTGTTCAAAGGATGCCAGCTATCCCCAATATTATTTGCAATCAGAATAGAGCCTCTAGCCCAAGCCATTAGACAACAACAACACATTCAGGGTATTTCCATTGTTGACCATGAATACAGTGTGGCTCTTTTTGCAGACAATACCATATTGTCGTTAACCAATCCCCTATCATCACTTCTCATAAAAAAATGTGTCTCCCTTTCTGGATTTTGCTTTATACAAACTAAATTATCTCCCCCTATACACACTAAATAAGACACAGCTACAAAAAATGGACCCCTTACCACATATCATTATTTGAAAGGATACACTTTGTTAAAATGATGGTTCTTCCCAAACTTCTATATCTGTTTCATGCATTCCCAATCCCATGCCCAAAAAAATATATCATTAACTGTGAGAGATCCATCACTTCTTTGCTATGGTTTAGCAAAAAAAAACAAGGATAACATTTTCTATTCTTCAGAGACCTAGGCAGAGAGGAGGTGTATCCCTCCCCTCGCTTATGTTACTATGGTGCTGCCAGACTAGCCCAATCTCTTCTCTTGCATGCTAGCCCTTCACAACATAGGCAGAACTTGAAAAGGAATAATTGAAACTAACCCTCCTCTCTAATTTTCTTTGGCTGATTAATAAAAGCACTTACAAGTATGAAAATCCTTTCATAACCCACCCACAAAATAAGGTTTGATGGTTAAATGCATCAAAACATAAACTGATCAATTCAAGGACTACCATGCTTCCCTTGTACTTCAACCAGCTTCTCCTCCGGTGTGGTGGACAGTTTGGTTGCTGAGTATGGTTGACATCCCAACTACTCATACAACAGAAACCTATGTCCTGGGATACAGCCCAAAACACATGGCATCTCCCGTAATCTGAATGGTTTAGATACAACTTATTACCTTTGTTAGAACCTGTCTTTTTCAGGGTGACACAGGAACTTTGACTCCATTAGAGAAAATCTCTTGACAAAACTACACCAACTAAGAATAAATCGATCTCTATTTTATACTCACATATGCAAATTTGCTCCCTAATCATAAACTTCCTTCACAAGTTCACAAGGAAATGCTCTTTAAATGTACTACTCTTTAAAATATTTCATCAATGGTATTACTGAAATCCCATCTATCCCCTAATCCATGGAAAGCTTTATTCAACAGACACTTCCTATTATTAAATTCTGAGGGAAATTCACTCTACCGCCATACTTTTCTGAGGGAAATTCACTCTACCGCCATACTTGTGCAGCCACACGTTCTCTAATTTCATCAACATGGAAGTCCCCAGCTCCTACGAAATCACACATTTTTAACAAATTATGGTGGTTGAATTACAATGAAAGAAAGCTCCATATAGCTAGAGGGTCTCAGAAAAAAGTTGACAAAATATGCGATGTCTGGCTGATACATATAGATCCCTCTATGAATGGAAACTAGTAATGCTTGTGAAGGTTCTCATTCATCCAGGTCATGGTATATCTGTTGTATTCAAATAGATCAACTGGACTTGAAGTTAAGTTCTTGAAGACGTTTCAGTTCATTGAATTGAATTGAGAAAGACAGTCGGATGACTAGCGAAACGTCTTCAAGAACTAAACTTCAAGTCCAGTTGATCTAATTGAATACAACAGATATAAACTAGTTATTATTTTTTTTTTGTGATTATCTGAATGTGTCCAGACTCACCTAAATAATATGTGTCTTTGGCTCAATGTCTTCTACGCTCTGCATCAACGAGATAAAACGATGTGAAAGTTATCTCAAAGTAAATAACTTTTGATATCTAAACACAGTACTGATGGTATATTTAACTGTAGGTTAACACCTTTGCCCTAACTCACACACACACACACACACACACACACATAATTTACACCTCTCGCCAAGTTATCTTTTCCCTCAATCTTTTCCCCTCACCATACCCACCACTGGTTGTGATTGTGTTTTCCAATATTTAAAATGTTGGGAAGTTTAGATTTTTTATGATATCTTGACTATCTTGCTGTACTTTTCTCAATCACATATTCCTGTATTGTAATATTCACTGCAATGTCTTGGTACTGAAGGTCCTTTTAATAAAAAATATTCAACAAAAAAATGAAAATTTTCTGTTTGGACTGGGAGGTCATGATACCAACAGTGATAGTTTGCCGGCTTCACAACCTATCCACACTCATGGCTGATGATGCAACAGGATTTGCTGAATATCAGCCATAGTTTATGGACCGTTAAGATGCATATACACATGCAATCACGGGGGTCGACCCACGATGCACAATGTGTATGTACGGCAATTTTGGGTGATAATTGTGCCAAGTATGGGCACTTTGCTGTGCAATCATTGATGATTCGCCCGTTGGATCGGGTGACAAGCCCCTACTGTTTCGGCCGTGTATACACATTGTGCATCTCGGGTCAGCCCCTGCACATGTGTATGAGGCTTAAGTCTGATATTCAGGGAGCTATTGCCAAAATTAGCCTAATGGAGCGTGATATCTTCTGTGGTGCCTTTTATTTGAAATCTATGTAAAGGCATTAACTACCCAACCATACAGACAGCTGATCATCCATTGTTCATGATTCTAAATCAATAACAGTCTATTAGCCCAAGTGTGTAATTGCAATATTTAGTATCAGTTATTTTCTGAAGCAGTGGGGCAAAGCTAAAGCAAACACCTGTTAGAGGGTCAGGATATTCTATCAAAAGTTCTTCTTCAGTTGGTAAGAGTTGATCGTGGTCACCTGATTATGAACATAATTATTATTATCATTAAGTTTTATTTGCTCAAGGATTATTTTACAGAATCATATTATAGTTTGCTATTATAGAGAAAACACTATGCTCATCTAACAGTTCTAATTCTAATTAAAATATAAAAATAGTCTTAACGTCAAAGTTAGATTTTTAACATTTTCAAAGCATAAGTAATGCTTAAAAATTGACTTTAATCTTTTAGGTACTATGCAGGCCACTCGAGCACTGATGATCTGTGGGATTCTAATTGGTTTCTTTGGCATGTGCATTGGTGCAGCAGGGATGAAGTGCTTGACAATTCTTCAAGACGATGAAGTAAAGAAGGCTAAGGTTGCAGTAGTTGGTGGAGCTCTCTTCATTGTCGCTGGTAAGGAAAAATTCCTATGTTGACAGTTCACAGATATACCTTCACTATACACACCCCTTGACCAGTGGCTTCAAATATGGGAGTGGTTGCTAACTCTTATAAAAACACTGTATGAGTCTCCAAATTAAGTATCTGAAGGACTGATGTGTGAACTGACCAGGATCAAGCTCTACTTGTTAATACAAAAGCCTGCTATCTATTTAAAAAAGAGTGTACAAAGGAGACAAATACATTCCCAAGGCTAATTTCATTTTAACAGCTAGCTGAAATAATTTACCCTCACCTTCTGTGTAGGTATAAATCAAAAAAGAAAGTGCTCTGCAATTTAATAGCGTTGCAGAAAATTAATTCTCACAGTAAAACCAGTGACTTAAGTGTATTAGAATGTAGTAAAGCCTATCATAATTTAAAAACCAATTACATACAGTACACATATTATATAGTATCTTATGGAGGATGTGGGGGATAATTACTATGAATGATTCGTACAGTAGAGACCCTTACACTACACAATAGAGATGTTCGAAACTGTTGAGTTTCGTTTCATTTTCGATTTTTCAAAATTTTCGGAATTTCAAAAGTTCGAGTTTCGATTTTCGAAAATAGGCTTCTTTTTGTTTCTTGGAAATCGTCTACTTTCGATTTTCAAAAATAGACGATTTTTGAAAATCGTCTACTTTCAATTTTCAAAAATCATCTACTTTCGATTTTCAATTTTTCAAAAATCATCTACTTTTAATTTTCGAAAATCGTCTACTTTCGATTTTCGAAAAACGCCTACTTTCAATTTTCGAAAATCGTCTACTTTCAATTTTTGGAAATCTTTTTCGATTTTCGAAAATCGTCTACTTTCGGTTTTCGATAATTATCTACTTTTGATAATTATCTACTTTCCATTTCGATAATCATCTACTTCCCATTTCGATAATCATCTACTTTACATTTCGATATAACCCTCCGATTCGATTCAAAACTGGGTTCTATTAGAACCCACAGTACATCACTAATACACAATGATTGGGCCACCAATATGGAAGCCCCACAGTTCATTCATTTATAGGCAGGTGAAAGGTTACAATGGAGTAGGAGCCAGTTTAACAAACTTGAAAGCTCATGCAGTTTGATCACCAAGCTATATAGATTTTTATTGTTATATAGTTTAGTAATTTAATAATTTACTTTCTCACTGTGCTTAACCTTTCCCTAGTACAGAGGATTTCTTTCGATTTTCTAGGTTTTTTAAATTATTAAACATGTGTTGTTGTTTTTTTTTTTGTTTTAGGGCTTTGTGTCCTTATAGCAACTGCTTGGTATGGAAATAAAATTGCTCAGGATTTCTACAATGTATTTGCTCCATCTAATTCCAAGTAAGTTAATTTTATTTCTATAGATGCTGGCTGCTGTTAGTAGAGGCTACAATTATCACAAAAGCTAAGCACCGATATTGAAGCGTTAGATAGAGTTAGCTGTGCTCATGGTCTGGCCTTTCCCCCATAATTCTTACATGTAAAGTAATAGATTATGATAGCTGTTGTGCCTCTGGTGCTGTGTTATTACAATAAATTACTCAATGTTCAATTCAGTTCTACGGCAATGAACAAAATGTGTGTTTATAAATTGTTTCTGTTGATGTTAAAAGGCATGAAATGTTTGGTTGGGGTTTGCTAAATGTCTCGTTGATTCCCTGCTGACACTGGTAGTCATTTAGTACTTGTCTAAGATCCGCTTTTTATTCTGTGCCCCATTTTGCTGAAGGGAAACCATTATTTTAAAAAAGATGTCATTTGCTTCTCCAAAGGGGCATATTTACTAAAATGGTATTTATGAAGATCGATCTTTGCTTTGGGTCTGCAACGCAATTTATAAAATGTCACTTTACATTTTATAATTTTCTTTTCACAGATACGAGTTTGGACCAGCCCTATTTATTGGATGGGCGGGAGCTGCATTGGCAGTCATTGGAGGGGCTTTGCTGTGCTGCTCTTGTCCAAGAAGGGAGACATCTTACCCCCCAGGAAGAGGCTACAATAAAAGTGCGCCACCTGCAGGAAAGGATTATGTCTAACAAAGAATCACATACAAGTAATCAGTGCAATGGGGACACCAGGAGATCTTTTTCCTCTGCACACTCAGTGTTCTCAAGTTCCCACCTTCATACTGGCAGACTAAAAACACATTTTTGTCCATTTTTATCTCATATGCACTTCAGTACTGTTGTATTGTTTAGTACCATAAACAGCAATGACACTGATATATTAAAGTGTGCAGACATAATATAGAGGTTGATATTTTACAATATGGAACAGGAAATAAAGTTGGTTTCATTCAGGTCTTGACAATATTGTGCTAGGAGCCTCCTCTAATGAGTTCCATTGTTTGTTATGCCATGGCCAGAATGAATCGTACTATTAAGAAAAATGTAAAGTGATTATACCCACAATCAGTTCTATTAAAAACAACACACTTAGTTGGATTGTTGTTTAAGACTACAACAATAGTTTAAGTGTGTGTATTTCAGTGCTTGCCATTTAAAGGGGCCATCTATCCAGATTGTAAAATACAGTACTGACAAACCACCCCATAAAGCTTTTTACTGTGTATAATAAAATGTAAGTCAGTCTGGCAGGTTCTTGTTGCCCGCACTAGACCGCAAAACAACAGTTATATATTCCCCACTGTTTTTACTTTACTATCTAATATATAGCGATAGTTTCCTATTGTATTTCTGGTACAAGGACTAAATTTAATTTGAGACCTTAATGTAAAAATGCAATATAATTTTATTGGCTGAACTACTATGTCTGCTCTGTATAACTCTTGGATACTGTTTATTTGTACTGTCAAAAATGCATATGTCAGCTTCATTGTCCCGTCAAGATCAAAGCAATCAACCCATATAACCAAGGATACAAATCTATTGTAGGTAAAGACAAACAGAAACTATATTACTTTCTATAAAGGAATTTTAGTTGAATTATATGTTACTAGGTAATGCTAAAAATGCATTTCTAGTGTATTTTTTTGTAGTAATTGAAAATAGAATTGCCCAGTATTAAGCCACAAAAAGAAAACACGTTTTTATTGTGATGCCTGCCTTTTATATGAACTACATTGTAGCAATTTAATAAAATGAATAGATAAATGAAGTTTTCACAATACTGAGGATGTACGGTGTCTGTACTGTTAAGTGGATCTCACTGAAAGGTGTAGTCTACCTATATCAACCAGTTCTAATGGGTATCGGCTTTTATAAATGAACATCCACCAAGTATTAGGCCAAGGCCAACACCAGTGTGCTAGAGTAAACCCGGACTGCATTGTTACTGCTTTAATGCATCAACATTCCCAATCTAGGACATTCTAGGACTAGAACAAACTGTACTGGAAAACAACCAACAAGACTGCTCAGAAGCATCCAATCATATGGAGAATATTATATTGTCAAGGTTTTTATATTTTACGTTTTTTATGCCAGGTGCCAATATTGATTGTGGTGGTTTCAGGAAGAACCACATGGACAAAGTTAATGTTAAACAACACTTGCTACTGTGCATCTTCCTATTCAATAAAATATATAATCTGTAGAACTGTTTAATTTCTTTGATGTAGCCCGTTAAAAAATGAACCTAAGTTAAACTCAAACAGTGGATCTGTGTGGTACATGTGATGCCTTTTGAGAATTAGTCCATGGGCAGGATGAGTGAAAAGGAATACTTCATTTTATTACCCCAAAAATATCTGTTTCTCTGTTTTACCCACAATCCTGTTTGAGAAATACACTTTACTGTATTATCAGACCCTTAGCTGTTCTTAATTAGGGATAGAAAATGGTATACATACCCTTTAATAGTCCTGATGTTTTGAAAGGTAATGAGCCTTTATTCTTCTGTATATTTTATGTCAACATTTGTAACTAGCAACATTATTGTTTTTTCACCCCTTTTTTGTGTTTTTGTTAGAATTTTATTCAATTTATATGGTAACTGTATGAATTGACTTTTTCTGTTTTAAATATGCTAATACATATATTTTAGTACATGGTATCAGTCAATCATTTACCATGGCAGAGCTGAATCTAAAGAGGAGCATAGTCTACACAAATGGTTGTAGCACATTGTATCCATTTTCATTTAAAACAGTTTTATGGATTTTTTTTACTGAAGTATTTTTTCAATAAATAAATTTTTTACAGGAAGAAGTTTCATTGTTTCATTTTGAGTTACTAAACCCATTTGTTGCTTTAGGCAGGCCTGGATTTACCATTAGGATCGGTAGGCACATGCCTAGGGGTGCCAGTGGTTGGAGGGGTGGCTAGTAATCTCCCCCCACTACTCCAGAAAAAAAGATAAAATGGGTGTGGTTTATGGGTGTGGTATGTGTTTGTGGTGGCGCTAAAGTTGCCAGGCATTTTGTGCCTATGGGTGTGATGCTTGGAGTCCCCGAGTATACCTTCAGCGCCTATACCCCAATCTACAGCCGCTGTCTTCACCTATAGATAAGCCCCCGATCATCAGGAGACTTGTTGTGTCTCGCTGTACATGGTTTCCCCCAGGTCTTAGAGCACAAGGTATAGATGCTGAGCCCGGGTATACTCTGGAAAACCGGAACACCAATGAAAATCACAGGAACTGGAAGACAAAGAAAAGGACAAGAATACAAGGATAATAATGAACAATAAGAAGAACAATAAACAAGACTAGGCTACAAGGAACTAGACTTGGCTATTAAAAGCAATAGCAGGGACCACTAGCTTGGCTAACCAAAACTATAACAGGCAAAGACTAAGTAACTGGACAGGGGTTAAATAAAGCAGAGGGAACAATGGGGAATGGAGTAACTGAAGACTGATGCAAGGATTGGCTTACAGGGCAAGTTTGAATTCAAACGGATCTCCTCCACACCACCTGGGAACTACAGAAACAAAGGAGTTAAGTAGAGGTGCTCGTGCCCGTCCGCACGGAACCCAAGGACGCCGGATGCCGGATACCGGATGATGATGTCACCCGCCAGAGATTCCCGAAGGTATAAATCCTCCCCTGAATATAAGGTTCACAAGTTGGGTTTGTACACTTAAAACATTCACCCAATCTTGTGAACTCTGAAGGTATCCACTAGTGTCAAATAAATACCACATCAATTAAATTTATATTTATCCTGGTCCCCCGGTACCACAAAGGTAATCCTAGGGATGTAAGTAGATGTCCTTGTACCAAATGTTTGGAGTATCATCAGTATACCCTTAGGGCATCTATAGTGGGAAAATGAACTTTTTTTTCTTTCTTTCCATGTGTTCTATAATTCCCCACAAGCCCCAGAGTGTCTTCACTTTTTTCAGATTCCCTCTCTGTCCTGAGATACACCAAATAGAAAATTAGTGATTGCATTCCTCTACTCCTACTTGGACTGTCAATCAAATCCCTGTGACGTGACCCCCCTCCCTGCTCTGTAATAAACATAGAGATAAGAGAATTATCAGGGGGAGTGAGGTAGCTTTGATGGTAGATATAAGGCTGCACTTGACCGCCCTTCTTAATAGCTTTCACTGATTGATGATGGGTCACAAAGAGAGAGATCGTGAACTGTGCTGATCTCCTTCTTCCGTGTCTCCAGGACAGCTTGCTTTCTATTGGCCACTGTGTGTGGGTGTGTTTTTCAGGATGTTGCACTTTTAACTCCTACTGCACATGATAAGCTTGTCGGTTAGCCGGAGTTGAGACATGGAGGAGGTAACAGAGGGGAGGGGGAAGGGGGGAGTGCTGCACAGAGATCTGACACCATGGTTAAACAAAGTCACTGACAGAGATAGGATTAAGCCAGCACAGAGTACATGAATTTAACTTTGCAAAGGGGCAATGTGTTTTATATATTGCCCTTTAACTCACCAATTAAATGGCTCCAAAATTTTTTGGCAATATCCTTACAAAGAACTAGTATACTTGAGACAAATAAGGTGAAAAGATGCCCACCATACAGTAATAATAGCATTTTATTTAAGCACAACACACACACAACATTTTTGGGATCTTCCTGACCCCTTTTCAGGTGTAACTGAGAATGAGTGCCCAAATGCATTCTATAATTTAATAGAAGGTAGTGAACTGCTATTTCTACCTTTCTGTGTTTTTAGTAATTTAATTTTTTAAAATAATTTTACTATAACACAAACTAAGTATAACTAAAGCTCTGATTTGAAAGGTATTTAATCAGAAATAACCATAGCAAACATCTGTGAATTAATCTTGTCTCTGTTTATTTTCCTTATCTATCATGATTGGCAGTGATGAGGTATTAATATCTTTTTTATTGATTGTGCTCAAGTAAGGTTTATCATTTTGTAAGAATGATTGAATGTTAATAATTCCAGGTCCCTTATTATAAAGGTGGATATATATCCTGCAACATGCATGGATGCACTCATGTATCCCTAGTTAACTGTTCTCTGTCTTTAAAGACCTTCTACTCCTCCTTACCTTAATTTGTTCCAGCTATATCACAGTTACTGATACCTTTACTGCATTTAATAGCAGTCATTTATAAAAGGAATCTGCAAACCATATGCTATGACTCTGTACTTGGAGTAAGGGTGGCCATACATGCAGCAAAACCATTGTACAATATACCAATCATTCTGATAATATTTGTAGCAATAAATATTCGCCAGCATTTTAACCAAAAGAATGCTTCTTCATCAGGTTTTGTTATTGGTGACCATTAACACTAATGATCCAATTATCATTCAATAATGATTGTTGTACTATTGTATTGCTAAATGTACAGTATAGCCAGCTACCTTTAGATCTGCAGTGAGACACCCCTTTTATGTATATAAACAGGTCTGGTTGAAAGAAATGACAGAGATGGGATTCGCAGGAAACCAGTAGTGGCAGAAGAAGACCAGATATTTACTAAAATAGTATTGATACTGATTTGAGTAATGATTTAAGGTGGATACACACTGTAAAGATCTTTAAAAGATGACAGACAGAATCTTTAAGATTCTGGCTGTTATTTTTTAAAGATCAGCCTACACTCAGTCCTGAGCATTCTCCCTATATAAAGTATAGGTCAAATGTTCGGGACTGACACATTTCCTTCAGCCACGGCCAACTCCCTATATTTTAGTACAGGGGGCCAACCGCAGCCAAGGGAAATTTTGGGGCAGTTCCGAGTGATCCCAAGTCCGATCGTGAACATTCACTCGGAATGCGGTACACTCGCTGAAATTGTTCCTTTATTGTTAAAGTGTGTGCCCAGCTTTATACCTGTTGTCCATCCTGTATCCTTAAGCTTTAAGTAAACTTTATCCAACCAAAAATCTTTGAACATTCCAGAATGATTAAGGTTTATCATGAAGAGCCCTTAAGGTGTCCGTACACTATAACTATACCCTTCGACTAATCTTTTGACTAACGATTGCAAAATAAATAGGCCAGGTGGGTAACATTGCACAATCATTGGAAGGTAAAACTGACAGCTGGCAAAAATTATGGGCCTCATTTACCCAGGGGAAATTCAATGGCTCCGGGCAAATGTGACTTCCAGTATTTGGATTTGTACTTTCGGGATTTACTCCCAGCGTCAATTTAACGTCAGCCATTAGCTGGTCTTAATTAGAAGCACAAATCCAGTATAAAATTCATTGTGCTGGTTACGCGGACGAAACTCATGCAGCTGGCTCAATGAATGAGTTAAACATGTGTTAATACTAATTCAGCCTATTAGTGAGAGTTTAACCCCTTATATTTGTGCAGCATGCATGGGTAGACAAATTTCTAGATCATCAGAATTCAAATCTATCAAACACCTATATAGTGGATGGCCAGCATTTCAATACCTGGAAACAAGTAACAATGTAAAAACTCCAAATAGCTATACATTTTTGGTGTTTATTTTCCTCTTCATAAAATCTTAATGGGGTCCCCGCACACCTCTTGTCTTACTTCTTCTTGCAATGATTAGCTGGGTGCTGCCAATCCACCATGGCCAGTGGTATACATCACAGAATAATGAAAAGATTCACCAGCGCACACCAGTCACACACATGACATTTCGTGCCTTCATGTCTGATGGAGGTGCTGTGAAGGCATCGAAACGTCACGTGTGTGATTAAACACTTTTGATTTCAAGTCTGGTGTGCGCTGGTGAATCTTTTCATTATTTTTATTGTCGACATGTGATTACTGATAATTGTGGGCTGTCCCCTGCCCCACCTTCTATTCTAAACATTTCTTCATTGCAGAATCTGAATGTCTGGCATTTCAGGCTGAACATGTCAGGACAGGGGATCCATCCACTTTGTATATTTAAATGATAACACAGTGTAACTGACTAACTAATTTTTCTTGCTGCTTCCTCTTCATTTTTTAACTACTCAATACAGTGTTGTGTTATTCAGCATGTTAAATATCTTTAGAATTATAAAAAAAATCCAGAAGCCTAATCGTACATTTATATTCTGTATGATATGATGTTATATATATATATTCTGTATGATATGATGTTATATATATATTCTGTATGATATGATGTTCTATATATATTCTTTACGATATGACGTTATATATATTCTTTACGATATGATGTTATATATATTTTTTATGATATGATGTTATATATATATTCTGTATGATATGATGTTATATATATCCGGTAGGATATGATGTTATACATATTCTTTATGACAGGATGTTATATATATATATTCTGTATGATATGATGTTATACAGTCAGATAAAGGATGGTGGAAGCTGAAATAAGCTTTGTATTTAAACACATTCTTCTTTCTCTAAGAGTCAAAAACCACAAAGTAAACAATCAAATCATAACTTAAACCCCCAATTGTTAAAAGAAATCGCAAGTTCAATCGCCGTGCAACTGCCCCATTCTTCAGTGCTTCCCCGTAAACAACTTCCAATGTTCATTACATGGGCGGCAGTTAAAAGTAAGTTGTCCCACACACATTGTTAATACACAGTGAGTCCCCACACAGAAAGCATTAATATATAGTAAGTGTCCCCACATTGTGTTAATACACAGTAAATGCCCCCAATACAGAGTGTCCATATACAGTAATATTTCTCCCCCATACAAAGGCAATGCTAACATACCAGGGTTGTGCTTCTGTTCCATGTATTTACAACACACAAAAGTTGAGGCAGGCAGAGTTATTCTCCATTCATTCCACATTACAGGCCAATAAAGTTAAGCACACGCCCACATTTCCTTTCACTCGCTTTTTAGCAATACTGTGCCTTAAACGATTGGAATAATGATCATTAATTTTGGATCGAATAAATGACCGTTAATTTATGATCATTGTTGTACATTTACGCTTACTGTCGCACATCGCTAACTTGCTATACCATGCATTTTTTAATATGGCCCGAAGTGCCGTGATTTGTACCAAAGTTGATATTGCAAGTAAGAGTATTTTTTTAAGAGCAGGGAAAAAAAATGTCACTCATAGCCAATCATTGCATAGTTTGTGGCATTTCAGTGCGAGCAAATGGGTCCAGCGTCCGTGCATATTTACACTTGTGTTTTAGTATATAGGATATATAATGTGTAAATAAAATGTGAATATAGCTTAGTGGTTGAATCTGAGGCCATTGGGATAAAAATGTTCACATGATCTTTGAAAAATGATTCATTATTTTATGTCCTACATGTGGCTTTCTACATGGGGGATTATGATATTATCTATCACGAAAGGGTGTAGTTGTTTTCCCCACGTAAAAAAGGCCACACCCTTTCGTGATAGATTCGCCAATCATCGCAGCACTATTAGAGCTGCTCTTAACAGTCAGATGTTGGACAGTAAAAGAATGAACGATCAACCTGTGGCAAGACATTTTAAATTAAAGGGACACAGTCTTGCGACTTAAAGATGTATGATAATTGACCATATACCACCCATGGAGGGTGATAGGGCAAGGAGCCTGCTACGATTAGAGGCTAAATGGATTGCACATCCACAAACGATCGTGCCCTATGGCCTCAATGAAATGAATAACCTGAGCTGTTTTTTATAAGTTTGGTACTGAGTTACTCTAGTGGTGGTTCCCGATATCATCTTTGAGACAATGAGAATATACCAGCTGTTTATTGTTATATTGCGTTGCTTCCTATGCTTTTTTGATTATGTATTGGCTGCTTTAGTGTTTTAAGACTTATAGGGCTTTTACGTTTGTCCTCTCCGCCGAGTGTCCCGAGTTCGCTACACTTCCGTGTTACTGGTGTATTGTTGATACTGTCACCATGGAGTCCGGCCATGTGACCATGACGTCAGTGATGATGCCCGCGTGATGTGAGTCTTCTCGCGATGATGTGTGTAATTTGAAGTCCCCGGAAGTATGAGCGACCCGGTGCTCTGGGTCGAGAATACGCAGCATTACAGATGACTACGGTACAGTCCTTCTATTCTGATTTAAGAGGTTGTGGATTATATGTTTTTTAATATTTATCACAGGGTTTTTTTAATATAGATTATATGTCTTTTATGTGATTTTTAGGGTTGCTCTTAGTCTATGCTTGGGGTATGTTTTATACTGGGTTCATGGTATGTTGGTGGAGTGGTCACTGGTTGGCTATTTAAACTGTGTTTTGTGGGTAATGTTTTAGTCCTGATGACGGCCTGGTTGGTCGAAACATGTTGACGGAATACATTTTTTGGATGTTGTTTGTTAAGACCTTCCATTTTTTCATGGGGACCTTCCATTTTTTCATGGATTTCTTGATGCAATTGGGACAGCACCCAGGCAAGTATATGAATATTATGGAGTGCAATCGATTTTTGGATGTAGATATATATATATAAAATAATATTGTTTGCCTCTTAAGCAGCATAAAAAAACCAACCCATGCATGCCACAAGCTACTCATACTAACCAATAAAGTCAACATTCAAGGTTGTAAGTGAATGAAAACAACATATATAGTACATACAATGCATAAAGGGGACCTTACAACTTGATTAAAATAAGTCATTTTAAGTCATTAGGTTCTTCCAGACCAGTGACTATCCAAGTTAACACTTGCTATTTAATATACCTTACAGTGTTTATGTAGTGTTGACCTTGCAATATACAGTGCGTATACTAGATAAGACTGAATATTACCATGCAAAGAAACCGTGTTATGTCCCAGATATTAAACACAGTGCAGTAACTAGGAATCACTGGACCTCCAGCAAAACTATAATGGGGCCTCTATCTGTACTTGACCCACAGTGATTTTCTGGGAGGAGGCTAAAACTGTCATAGGAAAAATAAGAAGATGGGGGCCCCTTGGACCCCCCCCTCTGCGGTTGCTCCCCTGGTAGTTACGCCCCAAATATAATATAGTATAAATAGTAATATGTCAGGGATCCTTGTCATTCTCAAACACCAAAAAGTTGAAGGAAACTTTGAGATTTGTAGAGATTTGAAAGTAGAAAAAAGTGTTTAATACTCCACTGTGAGGCAACGTTTTGGGTGGAAACCCTTTCTCAAGTCTCAAAGCAGTACAGCCCATTGAGGGTTAAGCATCTGGAGGAATTAATTGGCTGTTATCTAACGAATTGACTTTTGAGGGTCCATGCCACACTATGCACACTCTGCCTCTGCTTACATTCTTCTCCATGTGACAAGGAATCTTTGCAATGAGTAGATTTAAACTTTCTATATCCAGTTCATATATAGCACTCATTGAAACTAGTATAACTGTCTTACATTAAAGCCCCAGTAATGAAAGTATTAAATACTGTTAGCCTCTTGATGTCTAATGTACAGCACAGTATTCATTGCTGGCATTGTCTCCATGTTCAGACAGAAATTCTTATCAACATTGCAATTTATTTATGGGGCCAAAACCCTGATTTGTTTGCTGCTTTTGGTAACTACAAAGTTCCTCCTACCACAGTATGCCATTCTAAAGTAGTAAGCAATCAGATTTCTCAGATTGGTGAGATTAGTACCATAAATAATTCAGTGAATCTTTACTACTGTCAGTCATCGCAAGAACATGTTGTTCTCTCTAATATGAATATCTGAATGGGTGGTCTGCCCCTTTTTTATTTTCTCTTTGACCACCTGTCTTTCATTGATTCTGCAATCTATCATAAGGGAATATGTGAATTAAAGGAAGGTTTCAGACAAAACATCGCCTGCATCTATCTTTAGATTGAAAGACAAAACGGAATGAATAAATGCTAAGCTTCATGTGTTATGTGTCAAGGCCACTCCTTAATGGAATTCTGAATTGTATGTTTAGCAGAAAAACAAAAAAGAATAAAGGAGAAGCCAAGCTATAAGCAAATAAGAGGAACTTAAGAATTTACAACTGATCCATATTCCCCCAGAAGACAGGGTGTTATAGAATGAAGAAAAAGGTTAAAGGTGACTTGATGTGAAGTAGAGTGGGTGTTGTGTGGCCACTAAAGGAAATAATGAAGTGTATGTGTGACGCACAAGGTGTAACGAACATCAGTTTCAGCCGATGATAGTTAATATGTGGGCAATTGGTCGGCTGAAATAGCCATTTAGTCATGCCTAAATGCTGATTGATGTATCGCTGGTGTTATAATATAAATTGGTAACAGTTTGTGAAAGAACCTGTAATTGCTATTAACAACAATGTGATTATCTGCAAAATAAATTCTAGTGCAGTATGTGCCACACAAAATTTTATTTTGCATCTGCACAGAATATATATTTCTATGGCTGATAAAAACTGATCATGTGCAACAATTGTGAACTCTCATGCATCCTTGTTCAACCATGCGTCCTGATCAGCCTTGATATGCTTTGTTTACACGTGCTATTTCCTTTACCACCAGCAGGCTCATATTCTAAACTTTTTTACTGCGTCAAAGCCTTTGGGAGTATTGCTAAGATATAGATATAATACTACATCAAATCCTTTGGGAGTATTTCTAGGATATAGATATAATACTGTGTCAAAGCCTATGGGAGCATTACTAGGATTTAGATATAATATTGTGTCAAAAACTTTTGGGAGTATTGCTAGGATATAGATATAATACTGCGTCAAAGCTTTTGGAAGTATTATTAGGACATAGATATAATACTGCATCAAAGCCTTTGGGAGTATATCTAGGATATAGATATAATACTGCATCAAAGCCTTTGGGAGTATTGCTGGGATATAGATTTAATACTGTGTCAAAGCCTTTGGGAGTATTGCTGGGATATAGATACAATACTGCGTCAAAGCCTTTGGGAGTATTGCTGGGATATAGATATAATACTGTGTCAAAGCCTGTAGGAGTATTGCTAGGATTTAGATATAGTACTGCGTCAAAGCCTTTGGGAGTATTGCTAGGATATAGATATAATACTGCGTCAAAGCCTTTGGGAGTATTGCTAGGATATAGGTATAATACTGCGTCAAAGCCTTTGGGAGTATTGCTAGGATATAGATATAATACTGCATCAAAGCTTTTGTGAGTATTGCTAGGATATAGATTGCTTGTTTAATCTACAATACTGCTAGTAAATCCTGCCCCTACTTTCACTTTATCCCTCAGTCCATTCAGTGATTTGATCGAGAAAGGACTTCAGAAAAAAAAAAAAAGAATTACAATGTACAATCTATCTTTGATGATCTAGCCAATACCAATACTAGGCTAAAATTCATTAAATACAGAATTATTTAGGTATATTGACCATGAAGTTTTAATTGGATATATGGGTTAGAATGTATTATTAAAATGTAGATACAATAATACAATACAATAACATTTATAAAGCGTTTTTCTCCATAGATGTCTCTAGATAATGTCTTCCTGCTACCATAATGAATAAAGTGAAGTTTTAGGCCAGGCACATAAAGATGCATTTGCATGGACCTAAAAAAATTATTTATGCTAGCTCAGGGGAACACACACTGATCCTTTTTAATGATTGTTAGTAGCAAGCTCCACACAGTGATTGGATAATGCCACAGTAGTATTTGATCTTATGTAGGTCAAAGTGTTAATAGGGATGTGAGTGATGCTATTGAAATGTTAGAAGATCAATTTCCATGGAATATCAGCCATTACACCTGCCAGTCTGAAAGGGCCAAAGAGCAGCTACAGGCTACCATTGGGTGTTATATTGCCTATTCTCATCAGTTGTTGAAAATGCAACATGAAAGCAGTCATTAACAACAGAGACATTATTTGAACCTCTGACCACTAAAAGGTTATCATACATCATACACATATTTGTTATTAGGCAAATCCTGTCAGGATTTTGCCGATTATCAGCCGTGTGTCTGGCAGATAAACAACCAATCACATTATAGCCAATAGACCACCACCTCCAGTCATGGAATCTTTGGTAAAGTTATGGGCTGTATGTATAGGAAGCTTGCCAAAGCGATCACTCTCTATACTGTATAGTGTAGCAGTATTGTTAATTGTATTTGCAAATTGTGGAAAGTTCACAGCAGATTGTAATTGCACGTGTTTCGATAAGATGTATAAGACGTAAGTCAAAGTGCTATAATCATACTGTAAATATTCACCCCGTTGTTTGTTTTACTGATCCCTGATAATATTACAGCATTAATATGCTTTAAATAAAAATTATATATTAATATTATTAATTCAGTTTTCAATCTATTATGTAATTTTGCTTTAATTCCAATGTACCTTATATTGTTTGTAGGAGTTATTTCTCTCAAAGAATAACGCTGCTCTCTAACATTTTCAAATTCAATAGATAAATGTATCCTTCAATACTGTTAGAGTTCAAAGAGCCTTTGAAGAAGATGAACTATTGTAGCTTTACAGTATACGGAAAAGAGTCCGGATCATCATGCGTACATTTCTTTTTATGGATCCCAGGGAAAATGTCTGTTTCAATAAAATATGCTATCTTTTCATGTCTTGAATCTCAAGGCTGAACCAGCAAATACATCACAGTATGTAGCATTTGGGATTAAATGAAAACATGTGAAATAAAGCCAGATATTGCCTAGGTTAGGTAATAGTAAAGAAAGATCACTATGGATAAGTTATCAGACTGATGTATGAAAAGGTGTTAGATGCTTCAGACAAGAATATTTGGGAAGAGGATAAAATATGGGCGAGATGAATAGGTACAGATGTGTTTAGGACCAATCTTCCCTCTTAAGGTGGCCATACATTAGGCCGATTTTATGTACAATTTGACATACAATCCAACAATTCCATCGATTGGCCGAAAAATTTTACATTTTCCCGTTCTTATCCTGTGACATTGTATTTACGATCGGGAAAGTTGTTTTTTTTAAGTCGATTGGTAAAATGATTGTAGAGTTTTCTGAGGTTCCCATAAAATGTTAATATTATGTAACCTCACAATAGACGACATTCACATTAATCACAAAACAAATTGAATGTCGAACAATATTTATTGTACATCTTAGTACAATTAACATTGTAGAACTGTCTATCAAAGTATCGGTCAGTTTAAGACCGTAAATATGATCGTAATAGTGTATGGCCACTTTAAGATGTGGGCTTGGGCAGACATATATTTCAGGCAAATTATTTAACAATTGTTTTCATTCATCCGTAGAGAAGGGTAGGCTTTTAAGCAGCAATGTGATACCATGTGATACCAATTTAAATGGAATCAGATTTGCACCGGTATTCTATTTGGAATGTATTGTATTTTAGCCACTAGTTGAACCCTATAAAGAATAACAGATAGACCAAGTTGGTGAACATTTTCTGTATTAAAATTCAGCAAACCTAAATCCTAAAATTGGTGGGTAACTGTAAAATAGGTTCCGATTTAATAAATATGCATAAAAACAAGCTATACCTTGCAGAGACCAAACCCTTTTGACATTGAGGGAACTACAACTGTAACCCAAACCAGGGCAGGATTTACCATTAGGCACAGTAGGCATGTGTCTAGGGGCGCCTGAGGTTGGAGGGGCGGCTGTCAATCTCCTTCCACCAATCCAACCCCTTTATAGTCTATTTTCTCCCCAAAAAATAGAAAATGGGTGGGGTTTAGGGGTGTGGTCTGTGTTTAGGGGTTTGGCTAAGGGTGCCAGGCCCTTTGGGCCTACAGGCTCCTGAGTTTTACATCCAGCCCTGAACCCAACTGATTAGTGGTTTAGGTTGTAACGCCCCTAGAGCCATATATTTGATTCAAGATTATGTAAACTTTTATTTAGATGTTTACAGGATTTCAGGCCCACATCGCCCAGCAGCCCCCCAACATCAGAAGGATTCCTATGTCGATTAAAATGTCCTTTTTTGACTATATTTTATGAATGCACATTCATTTTATAATATACTAGCAGACCTGTTTCAGACCGCTACCTGTCCCAACCTGCACATTTCTAACTGAACCTGACCCATTCAAACTCACTGTGGTTTACCCATAAATGAGCTGCAAATAGGGTAAACCTCAGGTGCCTGACCCAATGCAGTATTCTAGGCCACGTCTGACAGCCAAATATACATACCTCCCAACATTTGGAAATGCAAAAGAGGGACAGGTCAGAAAAGTGTGCTGTGCGTGGCAGTGTGCAAGTGCAGAAAATTCTGCCCACACCTGTTTTGCTAAAACCACACCTGCTTTGTTTAAGTCACGCCTATTTTAAAGTACACTATTCCAATTTAACATTGTTACCTGCAAATTCTTCTAGTGTATGATATGGTTAAGATAAGATAACAGTAATAGATACATTATTTGTTTAATGTTAACTTAAAGCTACAGTATTTTGGAGATGGTTTTACATGAATGAACACAATTTGATTGTTCTTGCTTCTTAAGTTTTCGCTTTGCAGATCCCCTAATAGTGTCAGCTATGCTCTTGCCCTTGACTTAGCTCCCAGGGGTAACCAGTTTGCCTCCAGCAAACCGGAGGGCCATACCGGAGGGCTGACTTAACCCTGGCTAACAAACTGGAGGACATGTACACCCTATTTTTTTTACTTGCTTTACTTCTTTCTATTAACTTCAGAGTTTTCATTTGCCCTGTTCATTTTTCCCCAGTCATTTGTAAATTTATCACTTTTCCCAGTCTAAATTCCTCACGTATTAAAAAGTTTGCAACACTGGAAATCAGTGAGATATCATTCTAGCTCTCATTCTAAGTCAGTGTATATATAAATGTATATATATATATCCCTTATATTATATTAATAAATTTATAAATTCATGGGGAATACATTGGGTTTTTCGGAGGTACTATGTTGGTGGGGGTGGGTAAAAGTAATATACATAAGGACAGTGTTGTTTAAGCACTAAAATAGTTATATCAATATTAACAAATATGTAGTAATGACATTAAAGTATATAGAAATGTAAATAAGGCAAAATATATAAATAAAAAAGTACTTGCATAGTGTCCACTCCTGTTTTGTAATGGAATCTTCAAAATGGAGGGTTTAGACACACCCCAGGAAGTTTTACATGGAGGCAATGTAAGCTTAAAAAGGAACATATTTATCACTTCCCTTTAAGTGTTGTATCCAATGGTGTGCTTAATATTAGATTGATAGCAGTGTTAGTGAATCAAAACATTTTCTGAGTGTTAGTAGGAAGTTGCAAGACGTATATTTCACTTCCTTAGGAAAACATGTGACAGTCTCTCACCCCACCCCTGCCCTCTCAATTGAAAAAAAGGAGAGCTGCTGTTTGCTGGACAGTAAGTGATATCTATATATGATAGCGGGGGGCGAGGGGCAGTTCCCCAATGGGTTGGTTTGAACTGCACAATGTGACAGAAAAGCCTCAGTCTATTCTTAGACCTGCAGGTTTATTCCATTGACATTCTATGGATTATAGCTGTCAGATAGGGGGTTGGATGTGTGACTCCTACTGCCTGAAGGAACCTGAATAATACTTCTCTAAACCAATAGTGTAATTGCTAAGGGAAGGGCAGATGAATCACTTGCATGTTGAAACCTTTGGTAGGAATCGCTAAAGCATGGGCTTTTAATGTCTGTAAGGTCAGTAATAAAAAGGGAGGAGGGGGTAGGGAACGGGCGAGGGGGGGGGGAGGTGGGGGCGAGAGAGGGAGGGGGGGAGGGAGAGGAGGAGGGAGGGGGAGGAGGGCAGGAAAGGGGAGGGTGGCGAGAGGGAATCGAGGGGGGAGGAAAAGAAGGGACGGGCGGGGAGCGAGGGCAGGAGGAAGGGGGAGGGGGAGAGGCAGGTAGGAGGGAAGAGGGGGGGGAGGGAGAGGGAGAGGAGGAAGGGGGGGAGGGAGAGGAAGGTGACGGGAGAGAAGTGGAGAGGGGATTGTAAGTTTTCTTGCTGTTCGGTTGTATAATATTGTTGTATATGGCGGGGCTTATTCTTACTCTTTCTTCGTTTGTGGGGGGACTTGCTTTTTACAGGATGTATGAAAATAAAATTTGCCAGCATTCTGTGCAGCCAGGGAATGCTGGGAGTTGTAGTTTTTAAACATGTGAAAAGTTCAACACCCTATCATTACACTGTATTGCATTTTAATACATTCATTAGCAAATGGACATAAAGAAGCTTACTGCTAACAGAGAATGCTGGGAGTTGTAGTTTTCAAACATGTGCATATTCAAACCCTTGGGTAGGAATCGCTAAAGCATGGGCTTTTAATGTCTGTAAGTTAGTAAAAGGGCTTTATTCCAGGATGTATAAAAAATAAATCTTCCAGCATTCTGTGCAACCAGGGAATGCTGGGAGTTGTATTTTTTAAACGTGAAAAGTTCAGCACCCATGCTCTATATCATAAAAATGGGAGAGTATATGTGTGTTAGAGAAAGAGAGAGAGAGTGAGAGAGAGATCCATAGATAGCACTCCACTACAGTAAATCATCTTGCCCTGGTGCAGCATCCTTAGTGTACAAAAATTTAAAAAAAACGTGCACTCAGGGGAAATGTAATCAGATTCGAAACATTAATTTATTGTATAGTAAGGTGTTTCCCCCTATAACAAGACCGTCAACAAGGTAACAAACACACCCACAACCTTATATACCCACAACAACCCCTCCCACCATGTGCATCATAATCACTAACCCCACATGTATAAAACAATAACACCCACAGCAGCCACCACCTGAGTTGCCGGAAAATGCCACAATCACCCACAGCATCACTCAAGAATATCCATAATACTGAAAAACAAAAGAGAAAAGAAACTCCTTATACTGACCGCTATCCCCTCCGCCAGCATGCTATGTCCAATGCACCAAACAGGGTTCCACAGCGCCAGGGGCACCTCTAGGGTTTTTGCTGCCTGAGCCAAACTTTTGAATGCTGCCCTTCACACGTCGCCATATTAAAGTGGGTGTGGCTTTATCCATGGGCATGGTTTTGCCAATGGCCGTGGCTTTGCTGGTGAGCATGGGAAAATGTTACGATTTTGAACTTCATATAGGTATTTAAACAGTTCCTCAGACAGCCAATTACCAATAATGTAATGTGTATGACATCTCTTTCTCAAACATCTTGTGTTGCCACTACCATATTGCTCCTTTCGGATTTTAGTTAATCAAAATAACTTCTTTTATAGCCTGTACTATATATGTTGGTTCAGCTGTTACAATACATTAGAAATTCCATACTTTCTGTTGTATAAAAGATTTTAGACAAAAGATTTGTAAGCCTGCCACCACATCAAGCCCTAACTAGCATAACTAGACTTGCCTAGCCTAACAAACTAAAGCTAACCTAACCATATTAAATGTTGAAGTGGAGTTGAAGCCACTTTTGGTACTGTGTATTGGAGTCTTTCAATTCTTTTAAATTACATTCTCATTTCTCAGCCCTTCTATTGGAAATAACCAATCAGATATCAGAATAAAAAAAATTAAAGGAATTTTTTTAGAGGAAAAGTACACTGTATTTCTAACTTGTTGTTAGTGGGTAGCTGTACCATAGTGAAATAATGTGGTGGTGATTATTTTTGGCGCCATAAAATCTGCAGGGATTTAAATAAAACTCACATCAGCCAATGAAGAAGTAAACACACATATTGTTCTTATTACCAAGTCCATAGAGTTCACTGTCCCCAACCTTCACATGGAGCTCTATGACTTGGGGTTATTTCCCTCTGAGCTGATTTCTTTGGATAAAAAAATGCTTGGCTTTATAAACTATGTGGAGCTATAACAATGTCCCTGTTACAGGTTTGGATAAAGAAGCCATCATTCCATCCTCTTTATACTTTATCACTTAATAATGATCTAATGGTAACACAATAGCTATATTAATGTGTGAAGGTAACCAACATGTAATAATTACATTGTCCTTTCCTGGGATAATGGTCCATCGTCCAGTTTGGACTCTAAATAACATGTTGTTCATTACAAAGCTCTATGGTCTGATATGGTATTTGTCTAGAATGTGTCAGGTTACCGATATATTGTATTTACTTTAAATGACTTACCATGCAATTTACAGCCTGGTTTTCTTTGACCATCTCCTTCACAATTTTTGGATTAAGACATTCAAATAAGGTTGGAATTTGGGGTTTGCCTGTAAAAATTAAGATGCACGGGAGGTGTGCCATCCAGGGAACTCAAACGTGTGACGAGATGGGGGAAACTACAGTAAGCCTACAGTAGCTGGTTATCTGCTCCAGGCTCCAGACTCTACTCTGCCTCACTGCCTGCCTGCCATCAGTGATCACTGTTTTGCCACAGTAAGTTAAGTTTTCTAGTCTGCAGGGCCCACAACAGCAAAAAGGACACAACCATCGACAGCAGCAAGAGGAAAACAACCGCCAACAATAGCCAGAGGAGAACAACCTCCAACAGTAGCCAAAAGGACAAAAACCACCGATGGCAGTCATAGGACAACAACCATCGATGGATTTTACCCATCACATGGCAGTCTGAATTAATGATTGTTCTTATGCAGCTTTCAAATAAGTTAATTATCAGTGATCTAAGCTGCAGGAAAAATATGTTTATGTGGAGAGTTGTAATGGGAGCTGTGTCTGAAATGACAGTTTAAAGGATTATTTCACTTAAAAATGAACTTTTCTGTTTTAGAATTAATTGAAGGATGACAAGTAAACGAGCTATGTTCCACCATTTGCTCCTCAATTAATGTACCAGGAGCCAGGAATGAAAGGAGGAAACTTACCCACTACTATCCTTTTTTTCTACCTTTGTTCCTGGCTCCTGGTACATTAATTGAGGAGCGGGTGGTAAAACATATCTCCTTTACCTCCCATTCATCACAGGGTAACCCTATGTTTGGAGTGTCTGACGCTGTTAAGTAGCAGATTAAAGGAGAATCATGACCATGATGCCAGATGCGTGGCTGAAACTTTTTGGTTAAGGTTCTGACACCTTCTGTTCTTATCTACGGAAATGTTTACATCATTGTAATAGCATCCAGACACGGTGGATATTGAAGCAAGAATGTAGTTGAAACGTGGAAATTACACGTGTGTGCATTTGGAATCAATCTTAAAGGGCATGTCCACCCTCTTTTACAAATTTTGCTATACTGTAGGGCATGCCCTCCCACCCCCAACAGCTATATTCTTACACAAAGAAAGCTTCCCATCTCTACTCTGCAATCTACAGCACTTCGTTCCTTCACTGTTCTGGTCCGGCTCCCCCACCAGAACTGCAAGCAGGGGGCCAGACTGGCAGCTGCGGCTGTGATTGGCTGAGAGGCAGCCAATCACATAGCGCCACTTTGGTATGCAGCACTGTACATTATAAAGTACATAGTATACAAACAGGGATAAGTGGTTTACTACCAGTATAATGTCTATCTATTTATCACTTTCTGACTGATCTCTTGTGATCTGTCTATCTCTATTAACTACCTAGTGGGTGTGGACTAATTGGGGTGTGAAAGGGGTGTGGCCTATAAAAAATTATAGTGTCCAAAAGTGTCCCATATCTTCTCAAATCCTAGAGACTGCCCAATCTGTTACCTGACCCCATTAACAACCTGCAGCCTATTTGTAAATTATAAGAACTTGATTTAAATAATGAAGCTGTAACCCTGAATCCAATTAAATTTCTATAAATTACCCAGTTTTTTATTCCTGGGCCATTGAATTTTATACAAAATGTAATACTTTTGTACACTATTAATGAGCATTGGATGTTACATTTATATGCAGATTAACAAAAGAAAGATAAATGGATCCCTCCTGCAGTGTGGAAATAGACATTGTATTAGGACACTGTATACTGTACAGTTATGTGGGGGTGTTTACACTGTCTTGTTACACAGAACATTGATAAAAGTAAAACATAGACCATCAATCTCCCTATACTGGACCTTGAAGTTCCTCAACTTCACATTTTCATCGGGCAGTTCAGTAATAATAGTGATACTGGAGTTCTGCCTCTTATCTCGTGTACCAGGGATAATAAACTGGCAGGGGCATGTTAAAGGGTTACAAAATCAAGAAAAATGCTTGATATGCTTGATGCTTTACACAAAACTAAACTTCTTTTATCTTCTATGCTAACTTCTAAGCCTACTAACCTATCAGCTATACTGCTGGCTGCCTCCGCTTTGGCCACCGACACACCCCTATTTTCGCAATGCAAATCTTTTGCTTGGGCGTACATTGCACGGGGGTGAAGAGGGTTGGTAGGTGTGCTAGCTTTGTAATAAAACAACTGCCGTGGTAGATAAAGAAAGTTTCCGATTCATACTTACAGCCCTTCGCTCATGCGGCTATCTTCACAGCCGGCAGCCGCGCCTGTGATTGGCAGCCAATCACAGATGCAGATGCTGGTCCAGCCCCCTACTAACCTTTAAATTGAAGCCATTTGTCAGGTAAATTGAATAGAGACAGCCCAATTCCTTTACGGTGTGTGTCAGTTCAGTTCAATGTACCGTATGGACACTGAAACGTAAAAGGTTAATAACAAATGGGTATTTCCAGGCCAATCTTGTGGGGGCCCCGGGTCCTTGCGGTTATGCCCCTGGTACACACAAGCAGATTTTTTGGTCCAACCGACCAATATTTCTGTGTATCAGAAATAACAATTCGATGGAAATGTTTCAGCATTGTAACCTACCCAATACACATGCCTGGTCTTTGCCAAATACTGTATTTGCTGAAAATCGATCACGTGCATGTCCATATTTACTGTACTTTTATCTCCTACCTATTTAAAGGACAAGGTAAACTACCTTGTCTATGTCTATCTAATGCTGATCTATTACAGTATAAGCACAGGAAAACAACGTCAATAGATCGGATAAATCAATATGGGACTGAAACAAAAAGTGTTTAGTGGACTAAAAGTAAAAATATTTTTCTACAACTTAAATATATAGTACAATTGTTCCCAATAGGCCAGTTAGGAATCTAAAGCCAGGTCCAGGGCTAGAAGGGAGATAATACAAATGAATGCTCCTAATGACAGCAAAAAGGTAACAGGATAACAGGGGTCTTGGCATTACTACATCCCTGTTTGGCAGTCATTGTGGAAATGCTGGCTAAACTATGTACACCGACAGCATTAACATGCAGCTGTAGCAGCAACATCAAACAGTAGTTCTGGTCTGCACTCTAGCAGAAAGGTCAGTGTCCCTCCTTTCTTTACACTGAGAACCGTCATGCAAGCAATTATTACCAGCAGGCCAGAAGCTGCAAATCAGTGAACTAAACAGCCTAGGAGAGAATGGGAATTCAAAAAACAATAAATCTTTACAATAAAAATGTATCTCAAGTATCCACCGCCTCCTAACAAGTATAAGGACTTTGTTATTCACCATTCAAAGATTTTTTAAAGTCTTGCATTCTGGCACTTCTTTGGTTCTTGCAGATGATTGCTTAAAGGGCTTATAAATATTTGAGTATACATTTTCCTCCCTCCAGTAAGCTGGCCCCTCCCTTCATGAAGTCAATCAAGCCAGTGTCTGCTGACATCACAACCAATGATTAACTGCCGATTCTCCCTGCTGCCTTCTCTTTACATTCTCAAACTTATGAAAAGTTTATTGAGGGGGGGGGGGGAGGCAGAACCTATGATTAAATATCTGGATACAAACCCATGTAATAAACTGATAAAAATAGCAGTTATCAATGGCAAGTCATCAGTTTTTTGATTTAAAGATGGGCTCTATTTGTCTACTCTCTCTGTTCATTAGTGGCCAACACAGTACAGTACCTGCAAGTCATTATTGTAAACACAGCATTAATCACCAATATGGAATAATATGTATGTTTTATTTCCTTTACCAATTAATCAAACTTTCAGGACATTAGAACTTTCAGATCATCTGTATTCATCCAAGTTCACTAGTTTTCTTAAAAGTCTGATAAATATAGTATATGTCAGTCACTAAGGCTACTTTCACATAAGCAGTGAAGCCAAGTGGTTACAGATGTTTAACGCTAAAGGAACGCTACATGTTGCTTTCCTCTGGTGGCGTCTGTAGCGGATCCACCCAGGAAACTTTCATTGAATGGCATTTGCCTTTCGTCAGAAAGTAGTAGTCAGCCGTGTTCCTAGGGTTTTTGACACCTGAAACAACTTTTAAATGCCAACTATCGGCAGATGGGGGCGGCACGTGAAGCGAGTTTGGCTTTATCAGGGAACATAGGCATGGCTTGTGGAGGTGGGTATGGTGGACTGACTAACACTGATTGTTGTACTGACGATGAAACGCGGTATTGCAGGAAGGAGGATTTTTTTAACTGCTGCCTTTTAAGTGTTCTGCAGGGGCACGCCCTGAGCAAATGTTTCAGTTTGCTTCATGGTAGGGGCACCCCTGGTAGTAGCCTCACTCATAATAAGTGAAATCGTACTACTCTTCTTTAAGATAGCAGCACAAAGGCTTAATCTGCGCATTAGCAACCCAAACAAAAAGTTTGTGTTTGTAACAAATATTATAAAGTAATGTAAAACCTGTACAATATATTTTCAAAATATACCCATCTTTAAATGACTTACAATTACAAAGAACAAACAGATTTGGTTTCAACAACATTCATATTTGTTGCGAGGAAAGAAAAAATAACATGGAATCCCACAGTGCCATCTACTGGGGAATCGCAATTTTTTTATAGGGAAAACTATAAAAAAAAAATGGGATCCATGGAGCTGGGCATACATTACATTCTATTTCTCATCAATACATACTTTTGTTTGCAAACCTGTAATCAATTTGACCATTTACTATAAGAAAAATAAACATACTTGGTAGAACTGAGGATTTGCAGCTAAGTGCTGTATATATGCGAGAATAAAAGAATCATCACGTGGAATCATCTATTTCATCTTATTCATGGGTTAGGGGAATTAATCATTTACCTTTCTGACACTATCAAACCATACAACCATCGATAGCTTGTTAATAACATGAGGGAGATCTTCCGGAAGGTTCTAATGGGTTGTGACTGAATTTAAACATAAGGGAAATAAAGATAAAATATGCAATTGTTAGACACGCCATATGTAGTCTGTTGCACTGAGTTGTTGATTTGTTTATTATAGACTTAAGGTGGTGCTAGACGCAACAATGTAGTCATACAGTCTGTGCATCGTACATTCTGATGGGCCGATACATTTTTTTGTATACTTTCCTTATAGGAATATTATTGTACAATCGTTGGCCGATTGCACATGCACAGATAATATGACTGAAATCGTAGCGTGTATGACCACCTATAGACATAGCGATATTATCGGCCAATACTGGATATTGGGCGAATATTGCTCTGTGTGTTTTCCTTTGCATCGATAAGCAGCGGCAACACTGGCACCCCTCCCAGACCTACCTGCAATGTCAACATTATATAATTTGCTTTAGCAGTTGATTAGCAAGGTTGCAAGGTTAAAGTATCCATAAATGATGTGATATCAACCCATGTATGTGGGAACAATGTTATGGTGGCCATACACATTGCAATACCCTCCCCTCCGTGTATTGGTAGGCAAGGTTATGGTGACCATACATGTTGCAATATTCCCCCATGTAATATTATGGTGGCCATACATGTTGCAATATTCCCCCATGTATGGGGAAGCAAGGTTATGGTGGCCATACATGTTGTGATATCAACCCGTGTATGGGGAAGCAATGTTATTGTGGCCATATATGTTGTGATGTTGTGATGACACCCAGTGTATGGGGAAGCAAGGTTATAGTAGCCATAAACGTTTCAATATTACCCCATGTATGTGGAAGCAAGGTTATGGTGACCATACATGTTGAGATATCACCCCGTGTATTTGGAAGTAATGTTATAGTGGCCATACATGTTGAGATATCACCCCATATAGGGGAAGCAAGGTTATAGTGGCCATAGATGTTGAGATATCACCCCATATATGGGGAAGCAAGGTTATAGTGGCCATAGATGTTGTGATATCACCCCATATATGGGGAAACAAGGTTATAGTGGCCATAGATGTTGTGATTCACCCCATGTATGGGGAAGCAAGGTTATAGTGGCCATACATGTTGAGATATCACCCCATTATATGGGGAAGCAAGGTTATGGTGGCCATAGATGTTGTGATATCACCCCATATATGGGGAAGCAAGGTTATGGTGGCCATAGATGTTGTGATATCACCCCATGTATGGGGAAGTAATGTTATAGTGGCCATACATGTTGAGATATCACCCCATATATGGGGAAGTAATGTTATAGTGGCCATACATGTTGAGATATCACCCCATATATGGGGAAGCAAGGTTATAGTGGCCATAGATGTTGTGATATCACCCAATCACCCCAGTCTGTAAAGCTTTCCAGCTACTTGCAAAGTTCTGCTTTTTTTTCTGCAGTTTTTTCTAAGTAATTGTTTAGTATTTGATTTGGGTTTGTGTGTTTGTGCAAAAACCTCTGTCACATGGAATAACTTGCAGATAAACTTTTGATGTACTGTATGAAGTTACTCTGCAGGATATCAGTCACTATCTGCTTAGAATTCAGCAGATGCAGAATTCAGAGTGTGCAGGTTTATTGGACAATCAATTTAGAAGCATATGATGGAAATTTATTAAACAATGTAAACCTCAAACTTGTCAGTGAAAGCTGCTTCATTTTTCTCTTGAATGAAGTGAATGAAGTAATATTTATTATGGATTACGTCTGCATATGTATTGGGATTTAGATACTATAAACCTTGACTATAACCCTTGACTTAAGTGGTCCCAAAGTTGGCCATATATGTGGTAATCATACATGCCATAGGAAATTTTAGAGGGGAATTCAGGTGTCCAAAATCCCATTTCTGCTTGCTTATAGTTACTTGCAGTGTTGGCACGTTGAAGTCATTAGAAAGTGTAAGAGGTGTCTGAAACAGATTAAAGTAATGGGAACCAAGTTTAAAAACGTTACTTGTTTGGGGACAGGTGTGAAACTGCCTAGGGAGCAGCAGTGGTATATATTCTTATAAATATCACTCAACTATGTAGTTGAGTGATTTTTTTAAGGATATATTCCACTATTGCTCCCATTATAATTTAGGCCACTTATATATTATTCATTGATATCTTAATACTCAATCCTCATGGTCCAGCCATTTTTGTTGTTGTGAACAATGGGTATGGGGTGATTTAATGGGTTTATAGCCCTGTGATTTTTTACCATGTATGTCGACATTGAAGGTATGATTCCAATAATAATGTTATAATCAATAAGATTAGCCACATGGTATCTATAGGGTTTTTTTCTTACATATTTTAGTAAATTATCTCTAATTCTATAAATATTGTATTATTCACACCAATTTTGTTGAAGTGAACCTGGCAATAGTAATTAAGCAAATAATTTAAAACAGAGTGCTATTAAATCAAAGGAATGTATGTGGTCAGTTACAATAAATGAAATGTATACAGATAGATACAAATCTTACTCTTTAAGATCCTTCTCATTTGTTTGTGCCTTGCTTAGTTTAACCATTTGTTTAATCAATGCTACCAGGTTTACTATTTAAAAACAAATAGCATAACTATAGTAGAATTATTACAAAAAATATTTAGCATTCAGTGTGTCCCTTTCTTTTAATGCTTTTGTGTGGAGTTACAGTAAGTAATATCATAACTTCTTTGTCACGGTTGCAGTGTTGTTAATATGAAAGTTAAACATTCAGCGGACTCAAGCGTCAATATTTATATAATGTACTACAGTAGGAGTACCCATGAGCACAAGACTATGCCACGCCCACTACTGGTCCTGGTTCTTAATCTTAAAAATCAAGGTGGTGCTGGTGGAACATGTTGAGTTACCGTATCAAAAGACAAAAGGATCAACAGATAGCACTCTTTACCAATTATTGCTCCTGACCAGATACTTATGAAAAAAAAGTTGCATTTGAGTGATATCTGTGGATCCTTCTGACTTTTTATTTGATTTATGTGCCGATAGTGGCCAAACATTGCAACACTTATTAATTCCAGCTAATGGCTGGCGCTTAAATTACTGAAATGGTTGATGGTGCTTTGTGATACACAGAGAGATACTATCAGCATATAAAATTACGGGTATGATTGCACCGGGGAGCTGATAGTGGCTCTCTATTCATCCCCATGTAAAGCTAGGTACACACCTAGCGATTTTTCCTCCTGACCGACCGTTCGATACTTTCGAACAGTCGGCCAGGAGGAAGGACTGTCGGTCGCGGCAAAAGCAGCCGCGTCCGATAGTCACCGCGACCGATCGTGCGGTCCATAGAGGACCGCACGATCGGACGAGGTTTTCCACCCTGTCCGATCGTCCTTTCGTCCGATTTGGACGAACGGTCGATCGGACATGGGCACATTGGAATGCGATAATTTCGGTCCGATCGACCGATACACTGAACTATCGGTCGATCGGACCGAAATATCTAATCGTGAGTACCCAGCTTAAGTCTAAAAATCTTTTATGCAAGTTTTGCACTAACACTATCAAGCCTTTATGTTAACTTTCCCTTTCTTTAATACAAAAAAAATATTAATTGTTCTTTACTATAATGACAAGGGATAGTGCATAACTGTATTTTTTTTATATTCTACAGAGCATCTTAATAACTTGTGCTGGCCAAACAATGTCCTGATGTTAAAACACAAATCAATCTAAATTTCAGGCAGTCCTGCCGTACTACCTGGTGACATTTCCTGGCCTGGACCATTAAATTGCGATCAATATTAGATCATAAAGTTGGTGGCACAATGAATAGGCTAGCCGGTTGTTGGAACATCAAAGGAAAGTTGGCAGGTACTTCAAACAGTGCATGACATATATATGGCAGAAAAAAAGGAGTTACAATGATCTATTAAAAAAACAACACAAATAAATCAAAAGAGATAAATAAAATTAAATTCCTTTTCAATTCAAGACATTTAATTTGATTTACAGTATACAAGGATTAGAATAGTAAACATTTTTCTGGTTTAGTAGACTTGCATATGTGCAACAACTTCTAATAACTTTATTTGTATCTCTTCTACATACAAGAAAATGCAAATTTACTTATGATAGGTCATAAGTAAAGGTCCCACTATCAGGCACAGCGGTGCATGCAGGATTTTTGCAGTGCGCTGCTGTGCGTGAGACGGCGTTCTGGGCCAAATCATGCTATTGCCACGCATGTGATCCGCACGAAAAGTTGTGCACGCATGTGAACCAAAAACGGACCGGACCGCACACAGTGGGAACTACCCAGTAGCTACCCAGCAATGCGAACCGGAAGCATGAACGAAGCGCAAATTGCGCTCCGACACGCAGTAGTGGGACCTAGCCCTAATTGATTCACTCAAAGGCAAAACCCTGCATTACTTCATGGTGTAGGGACACAATGCCATTGCAGCACATAGCATTGCCAGATGAACTGAACCGCCTATTTCCGTTCCTAGATCGAATTTTTGGATCTTGGGGGAAAAAATCAAAAAATTGACCCATCGAAGTCAATGGGAGATAAAATCTGAAATTTCAGATTAAATTTAATATATAAATAGCAATAGTATGTTAGTGTAAATGGCTCAGGGACCTGGGAAATGGTCTGGGAAAAACATACAAATAACCAATATGGGACCTTTATATACAGTAGGAAGCCCATTGAAAAACACTCTGTTCTCTGTGGTACCAGTTGTCAGCTGGAAACATCAAAATATGGTATTGCTTATAGCCAGTTTTTAAGAATAGTGCAAAAATAACTCTGATATGATGGTTACAGAAGCCCAGCTTGATGAGATGTAGGGGTTACAAACCTGACAAACTACTCCATCAGTTGACTAGGGCCAGATAGAACTACCTTGGTAACACTGTGTCCATCAAAAGAAACACTATTGCAAAAAAGAGTCACTGTGTGGACTACATGCCACACAGTGCAAGATTAAGAAAACTGATTTATCAGAGATGGAAAGTGATACATAAGTATAGTAATCTGCCCTTTTCTAACACCCACGTCCGTTACACATATAGATAAAAGAAAAATCTTCCTAAACAACTAGTCTGTACTGACCTTGCAAAGATGAAAAAGTCTGGTGGGTTGACATATAATAAATTTGGACTAGAAATATGGATGCTTTAGGTGCCCTAAATTGCACCACATTTGGTGGCCAGAGCTTTGCACATCCTATGGATGGGTCTAGAATACCTATTAAACAAAGATACTCATATACTTTTAGATATGTGATCTAATTTATTATCTGCCCATGAGGCCTGCACTACATGGCCTGTCTGATTTTGAGCTAAATATTTTTATAGGCAAAGACAAGGCCTACCTGATGAAGGAGACATAGTGCTCTCCGAAACGTTGTTCGTTTGTGTGATATAATAAACAGTCAAATCTGAAGATAAGTGTGCGTTTCCATATCTAAATGCTTGTGCTATAGCTGGGAGTCCTACAGGTAGAGGATGAACGGGAGCTGCACCTTCAAACATCGGTGGCACGTTGCCAACAAGGAGTGCCTAGGCCCAATCTTTTGGTATATGAAAGACAAGGCCTCGTAACAAAAGGAGGTTAGATGGATATATCAGTTGCAGACTCAATCATCCAATGGTCTAAATGAGCAGTTTTCACTACATTGTGTTTTTTTTAAATAAAAATTAATTGTGGTGTTTTTCTCACCTAATTGTTGTGACTTTCTCACCTGTTAATCGCAGACTATAGGTTAACTATGTATAAGAAATAGTTAGGGTCCCTTCAATATGTGTAGCGGATGTGGGTTGAATATTTTTTAAATTCAATTTTTTTTAGTATATGTTATTTTTATGTATATTAGCACACATGGGATTGTTCATGGTAGGTGGGGTTTGGCACTATGGGTTGTTATAAATGAGGCTTTCAGCTGTGGTGACATAATATCCTGATGACGGCCCGCTGAGGATTGAAATGCGTTGATGTAACTAGCAACAATAAATATTTTGTTTGATCTATTTCAACAAGTCCCATGAGTACATGGGACTTGTTTTCTTCTACATGTATATGTATGTCATTTTTATTAAGCAAAACAATAAGAGTCCAATCTTATGAGTGTGACACCTATAATGCTTACTTATTCATTACGGTGGTCCGGGTGTATAAAACCCCAGACCCTTCGCTCCTCCAAATAGCAAAATAGAACACTTCAAACTTCAAAATTCAGCAATATATATTCGGGGCTTACCCATACCTCTTGGTGACCCAGGTGCAAAATGCCCCAGGTCCGTCGCTTCAGACCAAATTCCACGGATACAACAAAAGAAAAAATGACACTGCATCAACCGGGAAAAGTACCTGCGCTACAAAGCCCTGGATGCTTTTATAGAGTTACCGGAGGAAAGTGATAACGATTATGGAGCTATCAAGGCTGCTATCATAGCCAAGTACCAGTTGACCCCAGAGGTTTATCGTACAAGGTTCCGGAGAAACCAACTGGCAGATCAAAGGTCATTCATATTCCTTAATAATTCCGGATGTAGAATTATTTCAGGTTTTCATAAATACCCCCAGTTTATCCAGTAATTAATTCTACATTTATAGAGACCTGACACAATATCATAGCCCGAGCCAAACTTGGGATATTATCCTCCTTAGGCCTAGGATACCCCAGATATGTCGTATTTGGTCTTAATCTGTTGGGAAAATTTAGTTATAAACCATCATGATATTATTTTAAATGTGTCATGTGTGGTTCATGGATTATGGACTGGGGGGGAGTTTGATATTTGAAATTCCCTCCAAAACTTGGAACCAACCTTCAGGGGCAGAACCAAGTCCGCCCCTCTAGGGACCAGACCACTCCCATTTTCTGAAGAAAGGATAAAAATGGAACTGGGTCTCATCCCAAGGAGTCTGTCATAACATCTACAAGAACATCTGGAATAACATCTAGCCAACTGGACAGACCGTATTGGCTTAACGCAGGACTTATCATTTGGACTATTATTTTCCCAATAACTGGATTATCAAGTTCTGGACTCTTCTCATGGACTATATAGATGCCAATTATCTCTAAGTATTTCTTCTTTTATCCATTTCTACCCTCACTTGTGTTACCGCTTTATGTTCAGTGATTTATTTTATTTTTCTTTATATTTTTATGCACTATTTTTAACAACTTTTAATAAATGATATAAGATCATTTATAGGCTATTGTCCTATTCTGAGTATATCCCAAAACAAACCTGTGTCTTCGAAGTACGTTACTATAGAGAGGTATTGTGTAGGTATATAGAGATACTGTATAACTGTGTATAGAATATTAGGGGTGAATAACCAATTTTCTTACAGGTTGTTAGAAGTAGGGGAGCGGATATCCCCATATAGGTAACAGGTCATTCCGCTGTTTAATCGGGATGTGGTGGCAGTGAGTATATTGATATTTAGTAATATTAATTGTGTAATATATAGTTTGTTCACCAAACCCACCGGGTCTGATCTGTACCGTCCGCCTGTCGGTTGCTTGGAGTGTGTTTCCGGTAACGGATAGGTGGTTGGGGCGTTTTGGGACCGGGGGGTTTGTGACAAACTGGCAATTTCATTAAATACTGGTGGCAAACTGACAATTTCATTACACAATGGTAGCAAACTGGCAATTTTATCATATACTGGTGGTAAACTGGCAATTTCATTACATACTGGAAGCAAACTGACAATTTCATCCTATACTGGTGTTAACCTTGCAATTTTATTACATACTGTTAGCAAACTGGAAATTTCACCATATACTGGTGGTAAACTGGTAATTTCATTACATACTGGTAGCAAATTGACAATTTCATTGTATACTGGTAGCAAACTGGGAATTTTTTCATATACTGGTGGCAAACTGACAATTTAATTACATACTGGTAGCAAACTGGCAATTAATTTTATCACATACTGGTAGAAAACTGTCAATTTCATTACATACTGGTAGCAAACTGGCAATTGCATCACATACTGGTAGCAAACTGGCAATTGCATCACATACCGGTAGCAAACTGGCAGTTTCAGAACTTACTGGTGCCTAACTGGCAATTTCATCACATATAGGAAAGTCAGTGGCAACATTTAGTAATGTAAACTCAATAGGGCAGACATAGTTACATAGTACTTGAGGTTAATAAAGATATACTGTACATCCATCAAGTCCAAACTTTTCGCCCTCCTTTTTAACCATTACTGCACATTACTAAAAGCTGTCACTGACTGCCCTGTTATAGTGGATTGGATTGCACTGCACATGGGTAGGTAATAACCTAATGGGACTATTACCTACCTATATGCAGTGCAATCCATTCACTATAACTGCACCCACTAGGGCATACAGGCACTTTTGAAACTGTGTGCATCAACATCAGCAACAATGACTACTTACTACTATTCTCATGAGAAGGTAAAGTGCAGAGGTAGCGCAGGGGCCGCGGTTTCCCAACAGTACTACCTATTAGGTAGGTTGTGTTGAAACATTCAGGGCACTTTGCCAAAAGTGCAAACGCCACTGGATAAAAGTGAAGGAAACGTTCTATTAATACATTTTACAGAATGCAAATTTTACAATAAAAAGAGAACAATTCTAACCATGTTTTCTAATATATTTTAGCCATGGTTTGAAAGTGATGACCTTTAAGGAATTCATGTATGCCAGTATTAGATTTTTGTAATAAATAATTGTATTGTTTGCTTAAACTAATAGGATTTAAAAATCAATTTTCCACTGTGTCACATCATGCTGCAGTTGTATAAACCAAATGGTCTGTATTCTCTGTGTTTAACGCTAGTTTTTGGTCATTTAATTTAGCCATTGCAGCTATATTAAAATCCAAACCCATTGAGATCCCATGCTTACTAATGTAATCAGGTTAGCATGGGCTTTCCAGTTGTTTTGTGAAGCCTGCGTGGTTCCTGGTCGTTTTGTGAAACTGAGCTGGGCACCCAAAGCAAAACCCTTTGAGTTGAATTTTGCACTACTACAGTAGGTAGCAGGAAACGTAAAGCTTCTTCAATTGAGGCTTAAGAAACCACACTACTTACCTGAAATGTTAAACCAAATAAGATGCCGTGTCGCACTCCAGGGGGGTTTGTACCCCCAAAACGTTGCATTGATGATTGGTTTGGAATACATCTTATTTGGTTTGACTGATTATATTCCCTTGGAAGTTGGGAAGCTGGACGTCTGCACCCGTGTGAGTAGTGTGCATATGGACTTTTGTTACCCTTGATGCAGTACCGGCACAAAAAGATGCATCCCGGGAATGTGGTTAAACAGTATGCAGGAGCGATATTACATAGCCCTGTATATTTCATGATACCTCTAAGAATGTAATCATTAAAACCTGTCAATATCTTATTATAGATGCAACAAAGTCTGTCTCCCCTCACCATGCTTCTTATATTACTATTTTTTCAGGTCAAAAGGCTTATGGGATTATGTACAGAAATATTTCATACCCAGAAATGCAGTATTGAGTTTAACACTAAAATCAAAGTAACATTGGACAATTATACGAAGTTCTACCATGTTATAAATGTTTCAAGCCCTAGAAATGTATAATAATCTTTTAAAATCATTACCACCATATTGCTCATTTTTTTTCTTTTCTCTAATTCCTTGATCCGCACAAAAATAGGGGGTTTATTTATAAAGGAGCTCTATTATTACTAACGCTGGACTCTGGTATGGCAAATACCTTAATTATTGCCGGCACAGCGATATGCGGAAGTAATATCGCCATATTCATTGCATTAAAGGAGAACTAAAGTCCCAAGACAACATTGTCCCAATAGAGAGAGCACATTCACAAACGAACAACAAGCTGTGTCTCATGTCTCCCTTTGCTGTGGATGCTGGGTGATTTATGAAAATAACCTGTGTGTACTAAGGGTCAGCTCCCATAATTCACCTTATCTGGGAACACCCAGCTAAGTGTCCGCCGGACACTTCACAGGAAACTGCAGTCTTGGTTCCTGGAAACTGACAGCCAATCATGTTACAGCTCAGAGATCCCTCCCTCTGACACAGAACACAGATATCAGTGCAGTTTTTGTGTAAACACATTAGAAATGCTCCTGTCCCTAACAATGATAAATTCCTATGCTTTACATACAAAAAAGAAAAGTAATCTTTGCAGTGTATGTCTTTGCTAGCATGGATGAAAGAAACAGAACATTTAACATTTCAGCATTCAGTATAGGGAATCGAACCAGCAACCTTCTATACTGTGTCTTTCTAAAAAGAAAGCTTTCTACCACTAGGCCACAAGGGATAATTAGTAACGAACCATTAATGAACTTGTAGAGTCTTTATCTTTTGCTAGACACATAATAAAACAAAAAAAAGGAACATGGGGAATCAAACCTGTGTCCCAATAGTCTGATTTTTTTCCTAACCCAGTGCTTTAGCAGAACACGCCACAGATGACCTCTCAATCGATTGAAGTAAATGTCAGAAAAATCAGTTCACTATTTTGTATTGCTACTGGAAGACTGTCAGCAATTCACACTGGTTGGTAAATAAATAACAGCTGCTATATATAAAGTTTGTACATATGTAGAAACTTTATATTTTTTTAGAAACATGGAAACAAACAAACAAAAAAAACACTAAACTCAGGCAGTAGACCATGTTATATTGTTTCATAAGTAAACTAGGGGATTTGATCTTGTGACTTCTTGGTCTGTTTGTTCCTAAACACACAGCATTTACATGGTGCGCCACCAGCAACTCAACTGTGATCACAGGTACATTTAGAAACTTTATCTTTCGCTATGAAAGAGAAGATAGAAACTCTGCACATAGAGACAGTGAATCCTGGGGTCAGGGGGCGTGGCTCTTTGAAGACAACATGGGCTATGAGTTGTACTGGCAACAAGATGGAAGCCTCCTTTGTTACAGAATCTATTACTTATATCTACTAAATGCAAATAACTAGAGAAGAATCTTTCAACGTGTAGGTGTTCTGGGGAGAAAAACTTTCACATTAGGATCTGAAAAACTGAAGTTTAGTTCTCCTTTAAGCCAAGTATCGTGGTGAGAATGAGAAATAAAACTTTCTACCAGTACCAGAGAAGGATTGTAATTGAGATTTAGGCAATAAAACGGGGTCTTCAGCAGTTAAAACACTCATGTACATAAGGACCCCATTAGAATTTATATTTAAACAGCGAAAATCTGAACTTTTATAAATTTTCCCCCTACAAAGAGATGAGGAATTAAGCAGGGGTTTGGTTATTTATCTGAATTAAAATAGGACTCTTACAAAGCTAGGTCTTTTGTTACACTGCCTATGCTACCCATACAGCAGTAAAGGACAAACTGAGCATGTTCAAGGTACAGTGTTCACAAGAGAATAACCTAAAGTGGACAACTTTAGAAAACTACATATTATCTTATATCTGTTGTATTCAATTAGATCAACTGGACTTGAAGTTTAGTTCTTGAAGACATTTCGCTAGTCATCCGACTGGCTTTCTCAATTCAGAATGACTTGTACAAGAATCTGTGGCAATTATGTACCCTGGAAAATCCCAATTAGCATATTACAGCCAGGTGTTAAGGGCATGATTGCATAGTGGCTAAGAAGTGTTATAGGAACGCCCAGGGTAAGGTGTCAAAACAGCATTGTAGATGTCGAACCTTTATTTAGGCTTGGTTTCTTTATTTTCACATAAATGGCCTCCTTGACACCTCTCTTGAACCAGTCATGTTCCTTTGCCGATATGTTAACATTACAATCTTCATGTCCTTTATCCTTTTGATGCAGGTACACGGCTGACTCCTGACCCGAGGAATTGTAATTTTAACAATTGTAATGTTAACATATTTTCTGCTTTCCCAAGAGGGTGAGAAAATGCTAGCCGATCAAACAATCGCCCATAGATGATCCAGCGACCGTACGATATCACATGCCTGAGATAGGATGGAGGCCCCAGATTAACCCTTACTATTAAACTTCTTCCACACCTCCCATCTGACTCTATGTATTAGATGCCCTTAGCTCCCTCTTACCCATCCCCTTTAATGACACAGGAGACCTGACACCTGGAACAAATGGAGTAACAGCTTTATTTGTTACAATACAGATATTTGTCAATATAAAACCACCTTTTACCATAGTAAAATTATATTTAAAGTAACATACAAACATTTCGTTCTCTAACATAGCGTGTTCCTACCAACATAACTGTATTAACCCCCTGCAGATGGTCCTCTGGAAGCTACCGTGGAATTTCTGCTCATCAGTTGTAGAAGACCGCCTGTTGTCATCACTGTACCATGTGGACTCCCTGCACATAAAACAAATCTGGAGCTGCCACTTAGAGGGCTAACTCCATCACCTGTAACACCAGCCAGCTTCCAGTGACCCACCACTGCTTGCGGTGCCTTCGTGTAGAGACCTGTAATAAAGAAATTAAAGACAAACAGGGTGGATGGGGGGAACCTCTTCTCCCTTCCTCTGCCTCGCTCTGCCTAAGTCTACCTTGCCTCACTTTTTATACCCTATTCCTATTTCTACCTGCAGTGTTGTTGCCATCTCTCTCTCCAATTCTTTCAAAAGCCATGCTTGCTGACTCTGTTCCCCCTACCCATCAGCTATCTGTCCTTCTGCCTTATTGCACTGGACTTCTTTATTGTACAATTGGGATTGGTGCATGTATAGACCCCTTTAGTCATGGATATTGGGCATGTACGATAACCAGTGAGTACAAGGAAAGAGTAAAGGTGGCAGCCACCATGGGTTCAACTTTAAAACTATGTATTTTCACTGACATTAGGGCTGATATCACTCTAGACAGATGCATTATGTATACCAATCACCATGCACTTTATTTCTAACCCAAGTTGTTGTTTTGTTTTTTTTATAAAAAATGTAACCTTATTTTATCACAAAAAAAACCCAGTCTGTTGTTACATGATCATTTTTGAAATATAAACAAGTATTTGTATTGCCTTTCATAATAATATCCTCAAGAGGTCAGTATATCACTGTTAGTCTTAAACAGAGATGCTGTAAATAAACCAGAAAATGAGAATTGACTTCAAGAAGATGGCACTATTGGGATTAAAGACTACTAGGGGGCATATTTATAAAGGATTGTCTTTTTCGCCAAATAATTAGCGCAGCACATCGCAGCGAAAATAGCGCTATTTGGGGCTTTGTTTCGCCTTATTTATAAAAAAGCGAAAAAAACACACTTCGCGGCTGAAAAAGAGCGAAAAGTATCGCAGCGAAAACTTAACGCATCTAAGAAGATTGCATTGCGAAAACCATTCGAAACCAGAAAAGCCCACTAGAAAATGATGTCAAGTTCAAAATGGCAACCTCACATTTAGAAGTCAGCCATGTCTTATTTAGTCATTCTTCTTAGAATTTCTCAATTGGAATACAATTTTCTTTTGCACTGCACATTCGCCTTTCTAATGCGCGTTCGCCTTTCTAATGCGCGATCGCCTTTCCAAGGCATATTCCATTATAATGCGCAGTCGCCCTTCTAATGCGCGTTAGCTTTTCCAAGGCATATTACATTCTAATGCGCGATCGCCCTTCTAATGCGCGTTCGCTTTTTCAAGACATATTACCCATTAGAATGCCTTTTCGCTCAAACAATGACTTTTCACCACCTTCAGGCTCGCGCTAATCTTTCGCTCTTTTTAACGCAAAAAACACCTTTCGCTCTTTTATAAATCGCGTTATGCCTTTTCGCTCCCTTTTCGCTAAAATTACCCTTGCGAAGTAAGGCGAAAAGGGTTTTAGCGATAGCTCGCGGAAACGGTTTCGCCATTTGTTAACACGACCTTTATAAATAGCGTTAACTGTCTTTTTGGCGAAAAACCATGCGAAAAGCGAATGCGAAAACATTTCGCTACTTTTCGCTCTTTTATAAATATGGCCCTAGGTTATATCAGTACAACGTATACCAATATGATTAACATTTCCCCAGTGCTTGTAGAATTTCTTATGTTTGCATGAGGTAGGTAAAGATTGCTGGACCTGACAACAGGTTTGTAAAATACTGTTACATTTCAGTGTCAAAACTTAAATGGCAAGTTTGGCAGCTAAATGTAGATTACAAAAAAAAATTAACCATAAAAATGTCATCAGAATCTTTAAAGAAATTGTGTTGCCTTAACCAGCAGTTTTGTGATGAAACTACAATATAGTGCACATGATCACTTTCTCGATGGCTAATAAAACAGTAGGTTTAAGTAGCATCAGAAAAGGTTGCCATAGTCTTGTGACTATTACTAAGATTATTACTAAGAGATATAATCCACCATGCTTCCTTCTTTTTCGATTCCAGTTGTCTGTTAGCATATTTATCTCCTGTAGCTACCTTTAATATTATATATTTTAAAATCTGCTGTAAGTCTATTCTCCTCAAAATCTCAAAATGTCTGGGGACTGGTAAGGTGGTTTGTTTTAGATTAATTAAAGATTTGTGTCCGGAGATCCTGTTTGTAACCTTCTGGGTTGTTTCCCCCAACATAAAGTAGCCCACATGGGCAAATCAAGACATACAGTATATAGCAAACTTTGAGTTGCATGCATAGAAAGCCACCTAAAGGTCTGAACACAAGGGGTAAATTAGACATTTCTGTGCTGTTTTCAATTTCATGACAGGGACAGAGGTCAATGTAACTATATTGAAACATTTTTAAAAATATCAATTGATTTTTCAACATTTTTTTACTTATTTTTCCTCCTTGAAAAATTAGCGCAATTTAAATTTTTTGTGGCCCCTGGTGACTGTACAGCATCCAAGACCTACTACACTGCTAACCAGTCTCAAGCAGCGGCATAACTATAGATCTGTCTACTAAATACCACTATCAGCAGTTTTTAAACAGCTGATCCTGGGTACCTTTACTAAGATATTCATGATCAGCTGTTTAAAAACAGCTGACAGTGATATCTAGCAGGCATATCTATAGTTATGCTACTGCTTGGCACTGCACAAATGGATAGCAGTGTAGTAAGGCTTGGATGCAGTCACCTCTGTAACAGCTAATCATGTACCGTACCTAGACTGGCTTTGGGGATGGAGGTGTGACAAAGGGCCTTACATTGACCATTCCGTTGTTGTGCCAGAAGTGTAAGGTGGGCATTCCACATTAGCACAACATCCTGACACAGGTAGACCACCCAGTCCAAAACAATGTGCTTCACACCCTTTCCCTGCCGAGACCTTGCACTAGGCACAAGGATGACAGAGTCCCATTCCTGCACCTACTGTACTAGGTGCCTTAATATTAATAAAAAAAAATTGTCCCACCACTTAGCCCATCTTTCATTTTGGCCCCTTATGTGATTGAGTTTGACACCCCTAGTCTATAAGATTGGTACAGTGTCTTCCCAGCTATAAAGCTACAGTATTTAGTATACAGTAGGAGCATAAAAAGAAAATGTCTTTACTTGCATAAAGTGAATTTTCTAATTCCACTAAATGTTCCTTCTCAAAGTAAGAGCTTTGATCTCATGTTTATTTATTATTACTTCAAAGCAGAAGTGATTGATCTTAGGAATTTTCCAACTACCATTTTGGGGTCAGGAGTATTTTTTTTTCAACCCTTGGAGAATTTATTGGCACCTGGCCTATTGAAGGTTGGTTTGCCTTTTATTTAATCAACAAGTTTAAGGTTTAGCAAGGGCAGACATTGATGTATTATTGCTCTTTTTAAAATCCACTTGAAAATGATGCATACTTAAAAAAAAAAATGTACGGAATTCAGGATAGTTAAATACTAATACATTTTTTAATAGTAGGTCAATGTACAGTACACTGACCTTTTCTGCTCAAAATGTTTCTCGTTTGAGTACAAACCATGCATGACGACCTTTAAATAATTTTTGTAGCATTTTTTCTATCCTTTGTTAGAGATGCAAATCTCATTATAGTAAAAACAATAATGCCATATAAACCCTTGTTCCTTTCTGGAGGCCAGTACCTGCTATTACTGGTGCCAGGACAATAAGCATAAGGATAAATATGGGCACCCACATTGACATGCACTGCTCTGCATTTCTTACAGGCAAACTGATCGCACAATCTAGTGCGGACTAATCTCAACTGCTCTTGTCTGTATCTTTGCTCCCATTGTTTTGAATGGACACCCCTTGCACTTTCTGATGGCCTCAAGGTGCCAGAACTGCAGATTCTTGGATTCCCCCCCTTAAAAATGCCCATGCAATTTTTTTCTCGAATTAGTGAGTGCCACATTATTTCCAAGAGTCTTCCGACAAACCAGCCTAAAGTATCTCAATATTATATACATTTATTGGATGATAGTTTGCCTTAAATAGCATGTTCACACCTTAAATTAAAAATTATATAGGTTAATCACCTCCTTAAACCCAAAACTACAACCATTAGAAAGCTGACAGACATAGGGCTAATCTGTTATGCTGTTATGGTCTTATAAAGCTCTTTCCCTGTTATGGTCTTATAAATAAAGCTCTTTCCCTGTTATGGTCTTATAAATAAAGCTCTTTCCCTGTTATGGTCTTATAAATAAAGCTCTTTCCCTGTTATGGTCTTATAAATAAAGCTCTTTCCCTGTTATGGTCTTATAAATAAAGCTCTTTCCCTGTTATGGTCTTATAAATAAAGCTCTTTCCCTGTTATGGTCTTATAAAGCTCTTTCCCTGTTATGGTCTTATAAGCTCTTTCCCTGTTATGGTCTTATAAATAAAGCTCTTCCCTGTTATGGTCTTATAAAGCTCTTCCCTGTTATGGTCTTATAAATAAAGCTCTTTCCTGTATGGTCTTATAAATAAAGCTCTTTCCCTGTTATGGTCTTATAAAGCTCTTTCCCTGTTATGGTCTTATAAATAAAGCTCTTTCCCTGTTATGGTCTTATAAAGCTCTTTCCCTGTTATGGTCTTATAAATAGCATAGTGCACTGGTGGGTAACTGGGAAAGTGGCAGACTGGTGGATAGCATAGTGTACTGGTGGGTAACTGGGAAAATGGAACACTGGTGGATAACATGCACTGGTAGGTAAGTGGGAAAGTGGAACACTGGTGGATAGCGTAGTGCACTGGTGGGTAACTGGGAAAGTGGAACACTGGTGGATAACATAGTGCACTGGTGGGTAAGTGGGAAAGTAGAACACTGATGGATAGCATAGGGACACTGGTGGGTAACAATAAGAAGCCATTTTTTCACCTTTCACCAGTACAATGAGAGGCCCCTCTTCAACTTAGCATTACCAAAAGGCACTTTCCGCATTATCCCCAATACATTTTTAAAAAAAAAAACTTTCACCTTTCCCCAGTAAAATTAAGACACCCCCTCCCAGTACAATGAGAAGCCAGCACACAACCAAGCACATTAAAAGGCACTTTTTCCAGCAACTCTTCCACCTCCAAGTACAAATGGAAGCCACTCTTCAGAACAATGAAAAGCCATGATCAAAATGGTTTGCAAAATGAATACAACGGGCTTCCCCTCCCCTGCTTACCTATTTTCAAGCTGTTTTTGAAGGAGAAGCAGGAGCAGTATCAGGTAATGCAGACACTGTAAAATGAACTGGAGGGCTCACTAACATTGCTTATGAACTGGAGGGCTGACTAACACTGGGTAATGAACTGAAAGGCTCACTAGCATTACTAATGAACTAAAGGGCTAACACTGCTAATGAACTGGAGGGCTAACTGACAATGGCTTATGAACTGGAGGGCTGATTAACACTGTCAGGGGTCACAACCAGAAGGAAGCTGAGAGGGTGTTTAACACCCCCCACATACTGTCCCCAGTCAGCACTCAATATTATGTCAAATGGACCTGTACAATATCCCTATCCTATAGATTCTTAACTAATGGCACATCCGGACCGGGTCTATCACACCTCCCTTTCCTGCCCCAATGCAGGTGGGATCACACCTAAATGAAGGTATAGCAGTTTATTATCTGCGTGAACACCTCCTCATTTTGTCCAGATCAATATCCCTATCAACAGTCTGTTATTATATTCTATACCATGTCCATTTATTTTTCAATAAATCTTTTTTTTTTTTAAATTTAATCAGAACATCCCTATGCCCCACCTGTTTAATCATAAATGAATCACCTCTTTTTATAAATTCACCCCTCACATTTTTTTAAAATCATTAATGAACCACCCACTCTGTTTCTGTATTTTATATTTTTATATTTAATTATACACACATTATTAATTAAAGACCCCACATCATTTTGTTTTAATTATACACCAATTTCCCTTCAGGATCCAGCAGCCTAATCTGTACAATGTCATTAACATTATCACTATTTGTCAGTGCTGCTGCTGAACCTATCCCAAACTCACAGCACCAGGCAGTGTCACCTCTCTCCCCAGCCTCCCTTCCTCCTACCCCAGCAGCTCCATCAGTCTGTGTACAGAACTATTCTATTACTAATACTCACTGTTTCTGAAGTTGGGGAGCTGGGTAAGACTGGGTGGATCTCAGTTCCCTCCCCACAGCAACCAGGGCTCAGTCAGATCAGAGGAGAGCTGCTCTGCCCACCAAACACCCAGGAAGATGGTGAGGAGGAGGAGAGGAGGTGCCGGATGCTGCTGGGAGGGAGGGGAGGAGTCAAGAGTCCCATAGTAGTAAACTAGCAGGAGACAGGAGTGAAGTTGCAGGACTTACCCGAGCCTGCATTCCTCCTCTGTTCCGCTGACAGGTCCCGAGTCCGATGGAGCTTGTAGTGTATGTGTGCACAGTGCAAGCTCCATTGAAAAACAAGAGGTAAGATATTGCTCCTTTACCTCCCATTCTTCAATTAAACTAAAAGAAGGAAGTTTGTTTTTAGAGTGGAAATAACCTTTAACAGCACAGAGACCTGCCTCTGTTAGTCACAGAATATGTTATAGAGAGACCTGCCTCTCAGTCAGAGAACAGAGATGTAACAGTGTTGATATTTAACGATCTTTAAAACAATCTCCTTTTACCCACACAAGTAAGTCTGGGGATTTGAACCTGTGACCTCATGGGCTGTGCGTTTCTAATAGTAATGCATGAAACTACTGAAACATACTGCACCTTTATAAATAAGTCCCATTGCATCCCCCCTTTGAGTATTATTTAATTCTTTTCTCTTTCTTTTTCTCTGGTCTTGGTTCCTTTTATTTTTTAAATTTAGAACTGAAATGTAGAGAGTAACCTGTGTAGAAGAACTATCTGGCAAAAACAGCTTCCTAATTATTATTTCTCCTTCTATTCATATTTATTATATTTCTGTACAAGTTTGATTGCAACAATTACTTAAGACTTAATGATCTCTGTAAATAGGACATGTCGAACAGCAAATTACATTAATGAATCATTAAGTAACAAAGAGAGAAATGTTTTTTATTGCTCATGTAGAAGCCTACAGATGGACTTGTGCATAATATGTTTATAATATGGAAGTAAAGCAATAACCATTCATTTTTTTATAATTAAAAACAAGTAATAATGTACATGTTTACATTAAATTAAAATATAATATAATAGAGTTAATAGAAGTAATAGTCATAAAATGTAATTGAAATGTAGTACAATGAACATTTTTAATTCAAAGTAAAAATTAAAATGAAGATTAAAAAGTTAACGTAAAAAGTTTGAGAAAAAATTAATTCTTCAATAAATGTACCTAATAGGATAAAAATACTGGTAAAAGTACAGACCAAATGTGTCAGTACAGAAAGCCCTGCAAGTACTGCCTCCTCTTTTACATCATTGAGTCAATTTATCACACAATCCCCATACAGACAGGCTGATTGTCACTACTTAGACTGTGGTAGTATGATTGGTAAGCAATCTCTACACTGCACTAATATTCTACTTTCTGCTCTCTCAATAGTGGAAAACAGAGAATGTTTGAGGTTATCCAAGAGACTCTGCAAAATGACTTCCCAGCCTGGTTTGCAAAAGTGTTTAGCTATGCTTCTAATCCTGGATTAATTCTACCGTTCATCCTGCTTATGGCGTAGGTATAATGTTATATAACTGAGCTTATTTTATTCTGTGTCATTACTAGGGACTGTATTGGATGGAAACCCACAACAAATTTGTATAAATGCAACTGACCAAGTGTAAAGGTTCGTACACATGTGCCGACCCGCAACGCACATTGTGTACGAACATTTGTTTTGGCCAATAATCGGCCGTGTATGGGCCCTTTATTGGCCAAAGCGGACGTTCGGCCGGGGACAGACAAATTTGTATAATTGCAACTGACCAAGTGTAAAGGTTTGTACACACGTGCAATCGTGGGTCCCGACCCGTGCCGCACATTGTGTATGAATGTTTGATTTGGCCAAAACGAACTTTCATACACATCGTGCGTCATGGGTCGCACATGTGTACGAACCATATGTTGTTAAAGTTAGATTTGTTTTTAGACCCTAAAAAGAAATGTATCAAGCTTATCTGAAGGGTGGTTTATAATATAGGAATTACATTGTAAGAGAATGTATGTGAAATTCAGTTAGATCCACTGGAATTTTAAAGTTTAGCTCTTGAACTATGACTGTAATTACTAGCAGAAATTCAACAAAGAGGTTTGCATTTTGGGGAATGGACCAGACAATTGTGGAACCCTAGTTTTCACTGCAGAGGACTAACAGTTTGTTTTAGTTGGCAAGCTTTTGAGGGCTGTGCCCTCTTCATCAGGTCATAACAGTATTGGTTGTACTGCTCTGACTTGATAAAAAGGGCATAGTCCTCTAAATATATTATATATAGACTAATACATCAACAATCATTTTCTGAATTAAATTCAAAAACCTGACATTTTACCTAGAATGGCTATTTTCTCCTAACTCTGCCCAGTTTATCCATTTGATCCTCCATTTCTTTAGTTGATGGCAAGTATAAAATCTACTCAGCCAGTTTGGTGGGTAATGAGGGACTGGATACTGAAACTGTGGATTTGCTATGCTAAATGCATGAAAAGAAACCTTTTTATAAATATTTCAATAAATAATTTAAAAAAAACGATTTTCTCATGATATTATTTCATCTACACATGGACCATTAAAAATCCCAATACATCAATTTGCAAAAAAATAAAAATAAAAAAATCTCCCAATAAAACATTACTCTGCATGTCTGCATTACATTCTAAACTGTCTGCAATGTAGAAATATTAACATTTTAATGTGGATTATTTACTTTATTTAGAATGAGTATCTATTACCTCAATGCTACATCAAAAGCCTATCAAGCATCAAACTTGGATCTGAAGAAAAAACTCCAAAGTGTATGTCTAAATGTATTTCCTCTTATCACTTTGTTTGTATCCCAGAAATGGTAATTCACTTCTAATGAGGTAATGATATTGTCTATTGTATAGCAAGCTGAAGAGAATAAAAAACGAAGTAAAAAAGCTTCAGAAAAAGCAGCGGGGGTACAAGATGAATCCTTAGCTCCATTCCCATCTCAGAAGGGACCAGGTAAAATCCCCCCTTTGGCCTTTTAATTAATTGAAATTTAAAGCACCAGAAGGGTATTTAAAATAAATCTACACAAAAAAACATATTCAGTATGATGTGATATATTTAAATAAGTGACGTTAAAGTACCTAATAAGAACTATTCAATCTATTTAAGCTATAGACTTTTTCCTTCTCTGTGCCGCTAATAGTGCAGTGTGCTCTTCTGTCTTAAAGAACAAATGTACTGTCCCAAACTAAACTGCTAGGTCCTTTTTCCCAAATGCAATACAGTGTATGTTCCAAAATTGATCACAATGCCAGTCTAGCCCAATCTCCTTTTAGAGCCCAGGACTTTTTCTAGACTTTCCAATGGGAAGAAAAGCTCTTTGCAATTGCATGTCCTCCAATTGACTGAGAGCAGGCGGGGCTTATATGGAATTACAATCTGGACTGTGCATTAGATTTAGGGCAAACCCAGGGTTGAAGACCTATCAGTTTAGGTCCTCATCTAGGGTACATTTAACCGGGAGGAGGTGGTTTGGGACTCTTCATTCACTAAACAGTTTAAGGTGCACAACCTGTGCAAGGTATGAAGGCATCTCCACATCTTTTTAAAGGCAAATACATTGGGGATAATGGTTCTGGATTCCTGTCTTATGTAGTAAAACATATTTCTTTATCTTAAAATTAAATTTGCTAAAATATTTACAGACGCCGGGAAATGTAATAATTACACATATTGAAACAATTGTTACATTTTGTCATGAGTTTCACATTAATACAAAGTTACAATGTATCTTTCAAATCTAATATTTAGATTTTTAGTAAAAATATAAGAAACGGTCCTTATTAATAAGCCAAAAAAATGAAACATTAATGATGCGCACTAAGCATATTATAATGAGGGAGTCCAGTCTAGAGTATAATATGTTCAATTGTCTATTTTACAGATAATAAAAGAGATGGGGGCAGTGAGACAGGCAAGAAAAGACCTGGTGGAAAGAATCTTGAGACTCCACATATTGCTGTAACACGCCCACCTGGACCAACAGGGCCTCCATCTCCAAGACCACCAGCTATTCAAAGAGGCTAATAAAAAATTGTGCATTTTTCTGTTGCTTGTGAAGGTTCTCATTCATTCAGGTCATCTGTGGTATTCGGTTAGATCAACTGGAAGTTATGTTTCTTTAGTCAGCGACTGGTTTTGAGTTGACCTAACTGAATACTGCATCTTTCTGTTGTGGCAAAAAAATGACTTTTTGAGTTTTGAAACACTATATAAGGGCTAGGCCACACTTTTCATGCACTTGTGATTTTGAAATCGCGGAACGCACCGAAATCGTGCGATTTCAGGTGCGTTTTGATTTGTACATGGGTTAGTGATTTGATAACATATGCGATCTGTATTTTCTTGCACAATCGCATGCGTGTCCATAATGATAATCGCATGCGATAATGTGCATAATTGCGCGTGCGATTCTGGTGAGTTGCAGTGTGGCTGTGCCCTAAATGTTACAAATAACCCCATTGTACCTATAGTTTCTTTTATATACTCAGGACCAAAACATTGTCACAAATAGATTGCTAAATAAATAGACTTTAAAAGGATTCCTTGGACTCGGGTGCACTGTTTGCTTTGGTCTACCATATTGATTTCTATAGTTGCATCAGGGTCATTAACCACATGGACTTCTGAGAGTGAGTGCCTAGCCTCTGGATTTTATACAGTATATTTAAAAACTACAACTCCCTCCATTTACTCGATAACCAAGGAATGCTTGGAGTTATAGTTTTCAGACATCTGGAGATCAACTGGTTACCTATCCATTATTTTATAACTTTATAGTTTTATATGTCCTGCAGAATCTGAGTTGCCAGATTCCCCCCCCCCCCCCTCGAGCAGGAGGGGCCGGGGCTGTGATATCATGATTTAGGTGGAGCTGAGGGTGGGGTCATGGGTGGAGGCGGGGATAGGGGCATATCTGGGCAAGTACTGGGCGTTCATGGGCGGTGCTGCTAGTGCCGGTGTTTGGGCAGGATTTCGGCCCTGACTGTAAGACTCCGGATTTTGTCCCTGACTGCGGGACAATCCTGTCCAAATAGGGACACCTGGCAACCCTGTGCAGAATATACTTGTCAATCTCCACCCACTGTGTAAAGTTGCATTATGGGAGACAGTAAAAGTTACAATGAGCAGATACCAAAACAGGATTATGGGTAGGGAGCAGGTGGATCTACACCTTTATATTGATCTGCATATTTATGCTATGTTTTGAAAACTACAACTCCCAGCATTCCCTGTCATCACTCTGAGTTTTATATGTCATCTGGAGGTCCACATACCTATACGTATCACCACATCAGCATATAGGTGATTTTTTCTCCCAAAGAGATAGTGTAGAGCCCGACCAAACGAATACACACGTGCAATTATTGGCAGGAATGGTTGTTCATCACCCATGTGCCTTGCACTCGAGGGTCATTTGTCAGTGGTAAAATCGTACATGTATATGAGTTTGGGGGCATGTCCACCCCCAAAACTAAAATTTAACCCACTGCCGGCCCCACTTTATAGTGTTAAAAAATCCTAACCTTGCTCCTCTGCTCCAAGTGGTTCCATTGCAGTGCTTGTCCAAAGTCTCCCCCTCCCTCCTAACATTAAGATTCATCGTCGCTTGCCGGCCAAGCCTTTTGTTCCCGGAAGTTGCATTGCAGGCTGAAGGATATTTTCCTCTAACTTTTGTTACAGACATAAAATAGTTTTTATAAAAAAAAAAGTATCAAAATGTACATTTCTTATGTCTCTAATGTCCAATAAATTCTTCTTGCTTAATTCACTTATTTTAGGAGAAAAGACTCTATCACTCCTGACATACAAATCTGTTAAAATCTGTACCTTATTGGTGTGCTTGCTACATGCCTTGCTTTGAACTTTTTTTTGATTTTGCACAATGTATTAGAGGAAAATTTACAGTAAGATATGTAAAGTATAAGTAAACTGTAAAATCAAGTTATGTTCAATTGGAAGCTGCAGCTTTAAAAATACTTTTGCCATATTTTTTCCCCCCTAACCCCTTCCAGAGCCTACCTTTGTAGATTCAAAGTTGCTGACATCTTGTTTCTCCTTACAGTGCACTTATCCTTTAACTTAGAAATGAAAATAATTGAGTGAACAAAAACCTAAAGTGTAACTCCGTTGGGACCTTTCAGAAGAACAGCGGAGGAGCGGGATACCAGGTAAGTTATGTAACTTTGCTCTAGTCTCCTGATCGTTTAATTGAATGCGAGGTAAGACATAGCTTTTCAATCAAACCCCAAACTCAATTTCGGCACTGTTCACTGCTATGTTTATTATATATGGTAGATGGTGTTTTTTAGTTTTGCATTGCAATATTAAAGAATCCTTAGGATGTGTATGCTCATTAAATGCATGTTTGTGTGTTTTATTTAGCTTACACATCTTTTTCAAACCTCCCTAAAAGGCATGGGACCATCAGCAATTAATGAAATAAAGGATGTCCTCCTATGCTCTGTCCAAACTCTAAATAAAGAAATACATAACATGTTGCTCCCAATGGCCACAAGGTAACTGTATAAGCAAAAATGCAGATGGACCCTAAAGTAGGAGCCAGTCACAAGGATATCCCAAAGATTACATGCTTTGTCTACAGTGGTGTAGCTACACACCTATGGGCCCTGATGCACAATTTAAACATACACCCCCAACCCCGCCGCAAACACAAATCAGAACTGCAAACCAAATGATTATCCCCATAAAAAAAAACTAAAATTTTACCCATACACCTAGCAAAATTAATCAATCAAATTCCAACATTATTTATAAACTTAGATCATCAAACCTCACACTTTTGAATTAACTTACAAACCGACATTGGTAAAATGCTTGGCACACAAACACTGGTAAAATGCTTGGCACACAGATGTTGGTAAAAATGCTAGGTTCACGAAACACTGGTAAAATGGTTGGTACACAGACTGGAAAAATGCTTGGCACACAGACACTGTTAAATGTTTGGCACACAGACACTGTTAAATGCTTGGCACACCAACAGTGGTAAAATGACTAGCACACTGACACTGGTAAAATGCTGGGCACACAGACACTGGTAAAAAAACTTTCAACCTGGCACATCATTACTTACTGGAATGTTCCCATATTAATGTAACTGGTTTGATAATTAGCTGCAGTTTGCTGAAAATAAGTAATATTAAAAAATTTGTCCTATTAATAAAATAGAGAAAATTTGCCTTTTGAGTTTCATACTCCTTATTAAGATAAAGAAAATTCGTATTTTGAGTTTTACACTATTTACCATATCCTATTAATGAACTAGAGGTCGCCTTTTGAGTTTTAAACTATTTATTGGGGGCACATTTATAAAAGAGCGACATTTATAAAAGAAAACTTTTTGATTTCGCTTACCGCATGTTTTTTTACTAAAAAAACAGTTAACGCGATTTAAAAAGGTGGCTTAAAGAGTGGCGAAAACTTTTCCGGGACCTTTCACTAAAACACTTTTCGCCTTACATCGCAGTGGTAATTTGAATGAAAATGGATCGAAAAGGCATAACGCGATTTATAAAAAGCAAAAAGTGTGTTTTTGCCTTAAATGGAGCGGTATATTATCGCCAACTTTAAGGTGGCGAAAAGCATCTTTTTACCATGTCTGTTGGGATTTTGGATTTTTTAATACATTCATACAAATGATCTTACTACTATTGTAACATTTTTTGACACATCTATGAAGGTATAGATTTTCAATTTTTGCTAAATTTTATTTTACTTTCCACAATGGCTTTATTTGACGCCATTTCCAATGCGCTGCATTTGCAAAGAAAAATTCATTTTACATGTGTTCAACATTTATCCGCAATTGCATGCATTTTCATAACGACAAATGTAAAACTTGCATGCGCATAATGCGCACAAGACACAAAAATGTGCACTTTGTAATGTTTCAAATAGGAAATGTTCACTTTAGATAATGTGCCATTGCTTGGCTGAGCGCTCGTTTGGGAAAGAGGGAAAATTTCCCTCATCCGCGGTCGACTCCCTATAGGGGAGTCTGTCGCAGTCAAGGGAAGCACACAGTCCTGAGCATTCTCCCTATGCCATCACAACTGTTCAATGTAATTTTTTAAGAAAGCTGACAATACGCCTATTAAAAACGTCAAACCACATTCTAAATATAAAAAACGCCCATGAAAAAAGCGACCGCGAATTAGAAAAGCGACCGCGCATGAGGAAGGTGAATGTGCATTCGAAAATTGGATTGTTTAGAAATTAGAAATGTATTTGATGAATAAAATGTGGGTTACTTATGTGTAAATGTGAGGTGCACATTTTTTGGGTTAGATTGTGTTATAGTGGCCTTTCCAATGGTTTTCGCAATGCAGTCATCTTGTAGACGCGTTAAGTGTTCGCTGCGATACTTTTCGCTCTTTATGTTTTTTTCAGAGGCGAAGTCTTCCCCCCCCCCACTTTTTTATAAATACCATGAAAAGAAGTCCCAAAAAGTGTTGTTTTCGCTGCAATGTTAGCCGTTATTAACTAGGTGAAAAATGTAGACTTTTATAAATATTCCCCATGATCTTTGGCTGAAAAAAAACACCAAATGGGTTGGGCTATTTTTAAATAACAAAGATAGGTGTTCAGTGTGTATTAACCAATTTGACTCTTCCTTGGAAAACCACCAGGGAGTATTACCTATTTACCATCATATGTGCTGAACTTTTTCAGCATTATTAGTGCTACTTTTGCTAGATAATTTTCGCTTTTGATGAAAATTCGCCTTTTTAATAACTTTGATGAAAAGGAAAGTTGAAAGTTTAAAAAATTGTGGTAAAGGCTGGTGGGGAAAAAAGCAAAAATAATGCCCCTTTATAAATATGTCTGTCAGACCCCCAATTTAACTTTATTGGTAAATAAAGAAAATCGGATCCTTAAAAAAAAAAAAAAAAAAAAAAGATCTTAAAAAAGTGAAAAATAAACCTTAAAAAAGCAAACTCACAGATCGTATTACAGTAAATTCTGGAAAATAGACCCCCTGAGTATTTATTAGTATTGAGAAACACTCCACAATGTACTGACACCTTCCATGGACCCATTGGCAGGCTAAATAAATGGCCACTTATGCGTTTTCGCCACCTCAGACTTGGTGAATTGGAGTGGCTGAACTTAACGCAAAAATACACTTTTCGCCATTTTATAAATATGTTGAGTGGTAACCGCAGCGATGTATGGCGAAAGGCGAAAAGTGGCGGTAATGATCTTTCACTACTGACTATCACTGCTTTATAAATAACGAAAAGTCCAAATTTGGCGAAGAAGGCTAAAAGTTTAATGAACCTTTATAAATATGCCCCTAAATGTATCATTTAGCTAATTCACTGAACTATTGACCGAATGTAAAAAATGGACCAAATGTATAAAACGCACAAAATTTAAAAATTTGGTCTACAGAAATAATTTGATGAACATAATTGCTCTACAGTAATTATTTCATGAACTGAATTGATAGACTTGTTTTACAAAAATTACTGGGTGAACAAATTTGTTTTACATAAAATAATTTGGTGAACAGAAAATACAGACTTATTTGGTGAATATTATAAGATTGTTGTGTTTTATAAGCATAGGGGCAGATGCAGAACCAGAAGCAGCATTACTTACCTTTGCGAGATCTCACAATGTTGTAAATCCCTTTGCGAGATTTACTGAATCATGGGATCCAGGTCAGGTAAGAAGCTCTGTGCCTCTGCATTACAGGTGTTAAGTTCTGTGCTACAAGGTAGTACAAAACTCAATGCTGCCTATATTACATAGGCTGCACTGCCTTAATTTCAAGAATTTTTTAAAATAGCTCAGTCAACACAAAATCAGTGTAAAATCACCCAATAACATATCAGGTAGCATGTGTTTTACGAAAATTTCGGTACCCAGGCTGCGGATTGGGCGTCACTGCTTTAGATATAGATGAGGCAGTAGTTGGTTTCTTATTTAGCTGGTTTCTTCAAGTGAAAATTTATCTTAAATATACCTTAGTCAAGTATCCAACCCCTCCCGACAGTTGCCGAGGTCTCCCAGATTCTGGGGTGGTCTCCCCATCTCCATGCCCTAACTCCGCTCCACCACTAGATGATGTCTTATGCCACACTCCCTTCCCGTCTCTACCACGCCCACCCCCACCCTGCCGGGAAGCTACATTTGTCAGGGTGAGATGTGTGCTGTGTGCTGTGCGCTGCTTTAGGAAACGTTTTCCATTTACCAGAATTCATTTAGGTAATGTATGACAATTACCATTTTTAAAGGGGAAGTGGATCATATACCAGATATTTCTTATTAAAGTGTTTAAAGGGAAATATATTATGGGCAAGAGAGTCATTAAGTGTACACATTTTTTTCTGAAGGGATTAAAGAGAAAGCAAACAAATTATCAATTTATATTTTTGTTAACAAAGATTAAAGGAAAAGCTTGCCATTTACCATTACTATTACCAAACATAACTCTTGGTGCACAAAATTGCATTTTTAAGACAAAAAGTATGCTTGTTTTTCCTTAGTTTATTTTGTGTACTAAAAACATACATGCTACAATATTTATTTATCTACCAAATTTTCTTTTTGCCAACATAATGTTTCTTTTCACCATCTTTTGTATACGAAAAATATTCTGTTTAAATGCACTGTACATTTTGTTCACAAAAAAGATTTTGGTCATCAAAAACTAAATATGTTTTGTTAACACCGAATTTCTTTTGGTCGACTAAATATAGTTTTGTCTGTTGACTAGATGTATGTTTGGTTCCCACGGAATTTCGTTTGGTTGACTAAATATAGTTTTGTCACCAAAGTGTTGACTAAATGATCTGGGAACAAACGGCACCCCATACATAAGTAGCCTGCTGGAAAATGACCTGTTGATATTTGAAGGTTTTTTTTTAATGGAAAAAAACAACTTCACCTGATCTTAATCTATAAATGAATACATGCAAGCACACATACTATCAGGTGTGTCTGTTGCTGCTTGCCTTAAATCCAGTTCATGTTTTGCTCAGGCTAATTTAAAAATACTTTGCTTAATCTTAATCAATAAATGAAAATGTAAGTAGCACTTATTCTGAGGTGTGTGTGTTGCTGCATGTCTTTAATCCAGTACTTGATTTAGTCAGGGTAAGTATCCCCCCTCCCATTCTTAACTGAAGCCCTTTTATCAGACTTGACTCTTTATGAGGGCAAGCGTGCTCAGTAATCACTATGAGACAGCACAAGGAGAAGGAATTTCCCACAATGCATTTTACACACACCAACTGTCACCTTTAACTAACAGCAAAAGAATTTATAATTTTAAACAACAATTTTACTTACCACCTCCATGCTCCTCTTCCTATATCTATGCTTTGCACCCAGGGTGAGGACCTAAACTGCTAGGTTCACACCCCTGGGCTCTTTGTAGTTACGCCGGTACACTTACTTAGCACTGCTCAAGTACGCCCCACCCCCTCCTATCCATCAGCGACAAGGCAAATAGGAAGTCGCGCTCTGCAAGGAGCGTGTCTTCCTTTTGGACGAATAGCGGAACCTAAAGAGGGGGCGGAGCCAGTGTAACTACAAAGAGCCCAGGGGTGGTGCATAATAGACCAGCCAGGGTGTTGGGAAATGTGCCCTGACATGGGCCAGGAGGTGGGACCTAACACTGCCCCCCCCTTCCCCTTTTCCTTCCCTAGTACCTTTAGGAGTCGATTGTGGAGGTCCGTGGGGGGAGGGGGCGTGGCTTCGCACATCTCAGGAATAGAGCGCAGGGTGTTATAGGAAGGATCAGCTTTAAATAGGAGCTGTGGTTCCCTCCGTGCAACAGCCATTGGAGCCGACAGAGGTTTGGACCAGTGCACGGTTGTTGCTGATTGTCAAGCACATGGCAGAATCGATAGAGGACCTAGCAAAGCGCTTCAGGGAGGTCACAGCAACCCAGTGCAGGGACTGGATACATAGCGTGCAGGGAGATCTTTTTCAACTGGAGGCAGATGGAGCGGTTCGCAGGACAGGATGTCCGAGCAGGCCACCAATACGTCATTCTTCCGAGCAGATGGCAGTAGGGAATGCTGGGAGTTGTAGTTTGAAAACCTCAGAATGTTCATTTCATGTTTTAGGATTGTACCCATTATGGTCAATTGGAAAAAATGTCCCAAAATTCACAGGGAATTCCACGAATTCCTTACCTAGAAGAAAGCCCACTACTCCCATGTGTCCGCACGTCTGTACTGTGTCTTTAGCTCAAAAACTGGGGGAAATATACAGTATAAAAAAGCTGAAGGACAAAAAAGAAGAAATAGAAAGAACAGTAATTTGTCTCTTTAAGCCAAATTAATTAGAATTTGTATTAAGTATTTTTAACCTTTATTAAAATCTAAAATACTTTAAAAATATTTTTATTTATATAATCCTCACATGCTAGAAGTTTGCAATAATGCAAATGTACATGGAACAATGGCTCCCTCTGGTGTATGTTAATAAACATGCTATTTCCATTTTCTTTGTGGAAGTTTTGCTAAAGCTCAAACTAAGGAAATATTTCAATCCAATAGAAAGTTTGTTATCTGTATTATCAGAGTAAGGTAGATTCAATAGGCTCTGCAATCCATTGGCAGGGCCTCACCACAACCCTAAGTACATAAAGCAAAATACAAAAAAGACTGGAGAAAGACAGGTATGGTATTAATCCAACAGTGTCACAAAAGTTTATTGAAGAAGTCACACACACGGTATTTACATTTTTGTTTAAAATCAAGCACTGAAAAGCTAAAATCACCAGATAACATTGTCCCATTAAACAAAGCACATTTACAAAGATACACGAAACTGTGACTCACCTATCCCTTTGCGGACGCTGTTGGTTAATTTATGAAATTAACCTGTGGGTAATAGGTGTTACTGTAACGTCCATAATCCACCCCTTTGATTTGGTGGAATTCTATGTTCTCTCTAGTGCAGAGCAGATCAAAACAAGAAATTTACTGTTTGTCCTACAGCCTAGAATCAAACATCCAATCATATTACAGCACATAGACATTACCCTGTTGGGCACAGAACAGTGATTTTACAGTTGTGTTTGCAAATAATCTATGTCCTCCCACACATTCCTTTGCATTTCATAGAAATCTTTGCAGTTAATTTTCCTATCCAGCATTGATTTCAGAAGGAAAATAAAAAATACCGTAAGTAAGTCTTGGGATTATAAAACAGCTACATTTAGAAACTTTTGCTAAGAACAGATTGGAAGCAATAAATAAATAAATAAAAAAGCAACAAAATCAGATAAAGATTTTTTTCCATGAATTGCTGCCTGCAATTCATGCTGGCTGGAAAATAAACTGCAGGGTAGCAGGAGCTTTCAAAGGGACTTCCATATTGGCATGAGGATATCTGTATAGAAAATATGTGCCTAGAGACCCCTGATCCTGGCGTCATGTGGTGACGCAAATAGGTGCACATGCTCACAGGCACTGTAAGTCGTGCTGGCAACAACATAGAAAGCTTCTTAGTTGAAGAAAATACTTCTTACATGTATGGAAAAGCAACTTATTAGTGAAGTACCTAACAATCTATAGGTATATAATATATTAATTTAGAACATACATTATGGTGTAAAATGCACATCATTTTTAATAATTTAAAGAATTTAAACATTTTCCCTTTTCCTTTTTTTTTGTTTGTTTCTAGCAGCTGGGAGAAATTTTTTTGAAAGTTTCTGTCCATTTTGAGGGACAAATATTTATAGTAGGTTAATGTAAATGACACAGAGACCCGGGGAATGGTCTGGGGAACCCGTAAATATAACCAAAACTTATTTTAAAACTATCTTTCCTCACGATCGGGTTGATAATCATCTACTTTCGATTTTCGATAATCGTCAAATTTCGATGTTCGATTTTCGATAATGATCTAATTTCGATGTTCGATTTTTCGAAACCCTCAGATTCGATTCGAAACTAGGTTCTATTCGAACCCACATTACATCTCTATTCCTAAGTCTCCTTAGGAATAACAACAATGTGCTCAAAATTGTGTGATATATATTAATGTACAAACCCAAGCATGCATTTCATTAAAGAAGGAAAAGAATCATGTTAAAAGCCAAGGCCACAGCAATCATTGTTTTCGTGCAAAACATTATGCACAAACATTAAATACTCTCAGGGTTATTTAATAAAAGTTCTTATTGTTTAAAATGGTGCTAATTTTCCCCCAACCATTATTGTTAGAAAGATGTTAGCTTTCAAATGTTAAATAAGATCTGATTGGTTGGGGCAAATGTAGCACCATTTTAAACGATAAGAACTTTTATTGAATCTCCCTTTCTATGTCTAATAAAATTAATTAATTGTAGAGTTTATTATATTTATCGATATTTTTTATTGTCTATATAGAAATATTAGTTTTGTTTATTTTGATTTAACATTAATTTGTTCAGAGGATCATAGATATATATTGGAACATAGACATGATTTATAAAAGACTTTCAGGAAACAGAGTGGCCTATTTACCGAGAGCCACAACAAGTGCTGCCCTTGTGGCTATTCAATATCATGCTTGTGTTTTACTGGAGCCTGGAATCTCCCCATTCAACCTGCACGTGCTGTCTATTGTTCCACTTATCCTGGTGCTCACAGATTGTTTCATAAAAGTATCCAGTCTACCCTGTGATTGACAGCAACATAGAGATCTGTATCAACATTAACCCTGCAGCTGCACAAGGTGATTGCTGACACTGGGTTTATATACAGTACTTACTGTACCTACTACACAGGGACAGAGCTTAGTGAGCAGGAAAAGGGACATTGAAAGATCCTGATGGTAGTAGTGTAGCTGACTACTACCAGTCAGCTACACTGTGTGTGTGTGTGTGTGTGTGTGTAAAACAGTGTGGGTAGCTGTGTGGTGCTGTATTGTATGTGTATATGTGTGTAGCAGAATATGTATATGCCAATGTGTATATGGTATGATGTTATTGTCTCTCTCTTCTAAAGTAAAGGGAGACAGTAACTGGTGGTTGTAATTTTTCAGCTATCCATTCACACTCACGATATTCAACAAATTCTGTCAGATCTGCCATCAGTGTCATAGTTCAGACAATGAAAGACACTAATGATAACTAGAAAGGGAAAGTATAAACTTTGAATTTGGCTTGAAGGGCTGCATTTTGGAAGGGAATATGTGTGTTTGCTGCAGATTTTAAAACTCAATAATGGGAATGATGAGTTTGTAGTGAACGCTTGTTTTGGACAAAAAAAACTTTTGTGTGTACCCATCCCAAAGTGGTGCTAATTTTGATCCAGTCAATCAGAAAGCTAACATCTGATTAGTTATGGTAAAATTAGCACCATTTTCATTGATAAGAACTTTTATTGAATCTCTCTGTATCTTTTTGATGATTGGTCAAAACATTTTTTTTACTTTAGTTACCCTTTAAGTATGGCTGCCACAGTAATGGATAAGTAGATCAGTAGGTGTGTGTACCTGTGTCAGGTTGGGGGTTAAAAAAACAAACTTTTTTGATGATTGGTCAAAGAATTTTTTTTTACTTTAGTTACCCTTTAGGTATGGCTGCCACAGTAATGGATAAGTAGATCAGTAGGTGTGTGTACCTGTGTCTGGTTGGGGGTTAAAAAAACAAACTTTTTTGATGATTGGTCAAAATTTGTTTTTTTGACTTTAGTTACCCTTTAAGTATGGCTGCCACAGTAATGGATAAGTAAATCAGTAGGTGTGTGTACCTGGGTCTGGTTGAGGGGGTATGTCTTTTTTGGTTATGGTCTTATAAATAAAGCTCTTTCCCTGTTATGGTCTTATAAATAAAGCTCTTTCCCTGTTATGGTCTTATAAAAGCGCTTCCCTGTTATGGGTCTTATAATAAAGCCTCTTTCCTGTTATGGTCTTATAAAGCTCTTTCCCTGTTATGGTCTTATAAATAAAGCTCTTTCCCTGTTATGGTCTTATAAAGCTCTTTCCCTGTTATGGTCTTATAAATAAAGCTCTTTCCCTGTTATGGTCTTATAAAGCTCTTTCCCTGTTATGGTCTTATAAATAAAGCTCTTTCCTGTTATGGTCTTATAAATAAAGCTCTTTCCCTGTTATGGTCTTATAAAGCTCTTTCCCTGTTATGGTCTTATAAAGCTCTTTCCCTGTTATGGTTTTATAAATAAACTCTTTCCCTGTTATGGTCTTATAAAACTCTTTCCCTTACCTTTTCTCTTGCCTGCTCTTCAAGCTCTTCAAGCTTTTAACAAGCTTTTACATGCTCAGAGGAGTCAGATAGAGGAATAGCATTCAGTTATTGGCTGTAAAGTCACGTGTTACATCAATGACTGACAGCCGCTATGTTATGCAGGACCCCATAAAACCCCAGTTAGGTTATGCTGAAACTTTTCAATAAAGCTCCCAGAACTAGAAATTATACTTACAAATCCATGATCCACTGCTGTGGATCCCTTCTACTTCCTATTAAGGCCGTTAGTAACGTGATGTCAAGGTCATTACCAGACGAGGCTCCACTGCTGCTGCTCCTGAAAAGAAAAGGCATGTAGCAGCAGTAATGGAGACTGAGCAAGTGTCGGTGGATCTTGGATTTGTAAGTATAATTTCTAGTTCTGGGAGTTTCATGGGGTCCTGCATAACATACAAACAGGGAGATTCAATAAAAGTTTTTATCGTTAAAAATAGTGCTAATTTTGCCCCAACCAATCAGATATTATTTAACATTTGAAAGATAACATCTGATTGGCTGGGGAAAAATTTGCATCATTTTTAACTATAAGAACTTTTATTGAATAACCCTGTAGATTTTTTAGGACGGGTGGACATACCCTTTAACCAATTTTATATTTGACATCCAGAATCAGTTAAATGTTCCCACACTTTGCCAATCAAAGCTGCCGGTCTAGCCCATTTCCAGGTCCGGTAAGCAGGGAGCCGAATCAGGGGCTGTAAGTAGCATTCTAAATCTTTTTTTAACAATCTAACATGGTGGTTAGGGTGGGCAGGGATTCCCTACAGTGTATAAAAAGTTTTCCTGCAGGGCGGAGATGCCTTTTAAATACAAGGCAAAGTTGACTTGAGCCCAATAAATATTTATAAGTCAATTTTACTACCCTTACCAATTATTTGCTACCCCTACACATTCCAAATACCCATCTCTTATCTTCTACTGTTTTTTTACATCACTAATTTAACCTCAAATGGTGTTATAGTGTTATGTGTTATTATTCTGTAAAATAATAAAAAGATCTAAAAAAAAAGGAAGAAGCTCCTGAAAGCTAAACCACCTGCAATTCCCAATAATATAATAATAAAAGTAAAGTTGTTTTTATTCCTTTTTTAGCTCACAATAAATTGAGAAGATGCAATGGGTGATTATGTTCATGTTGCTTCCTGACAGAGGCAAAGGTTGCTGGCAGAGACAAACAATTAAACTTGCAAAAGGTTGTTGAACTAATGTATATCCAGTTAACTACTTTTCCCAAGACATCTCTTGGCAGCTTTCCCTACGGCAGTGGTTTGCACAGTTGTGAAATTGTATAACAGTCAGAATGATCTACATTTCTTCTTTGTTCTGTGGATTCTTCTCTGTACTGCTAATGCCAAGTATTTAAGATTCAGTAAGATTCTCTTTTAAAAAACAAGATTTTGTGCCTTGGCTAACCATATGGAAATCTCTAAGGATGACAAGAGTTCTGAGCTGTTTACTTACAGTATGTTTTAACTGAGGAAGCCAGTTTGACCTGAGTCAAACTTTCCTCCAATGAGTATTGGACCGTGCACATAATGTGCCACCACAGTGAGGTGGGTGCAGCTTCCATCCATAGGTGTGGCTAAACACTTGGTAATTTCAAACTTTACAAGGGGATGGGTGAAGGTGAATATGTAGATAATTAGGCAGATAGTGGAAGATAGTGGAAAACAGCTGCTCTCTGTTCAGTACCTTCACTCTGGACCACCAGGGAAGAAGAAAGTCTATTAGTAAACTAACCCCTTTTCCTCACCACCTTTACTTTTCCCCAGGTCTCTGGTCTTATGCACAATATATCCTGCCAAACCAATCTGGTTGCCTTCTCTAAAGAGTTGAGTTGTAAGCCAGTGGTCTTGACCTAACTATTAGTACTTGGATTAAGAAATGCCTTAAAGATATACAAATATATAAATGAAACGTTTTCTAGTTTCCAGTGTTGTCGGTGGTGTTCCTTTGGAGTCTGTCCTGGAGTCTGTTTCCTAGAAAAAGTGGCCTCTGTGTTTGCTGATGATGTGCAGGATGTTGGGTCAAGGCAAGACGTCTCCCCCTGGCAGAGTGGTTTCGATAGACCTGAGCTGCAGAAGAGATGTTTGCAAAGTAATATACTATAATAACTCTGTGGCAATACTGTATGTTTGAGGAAATTACAGTCAGAGGGGAATCTAATTATGGTATAAATATCAGGGTAAAAGGCTAATTTGCTATCATAGAATAATGATTCATGCTTCCTGGATATTTGCTTGATATATAAATGGCCTTTTTAGAATTTTGTTTGGTGATTTTCGTCATATCCAGTACATGTAATTATTCTTTGCAGAACACACTTCTTACTCTTTATTAAAAACTGAACATATATGTGTCCTCCTTGCCTGGATTCCAGGTTGTTTGTTTCATACAATTGTAATAGTGATCAATTCCAAAGTGTGAAAAAACAAATATGGAGACTGCAGCTGCCTGGGGATGAGGATAATGAATCCCCAAATGGGGCCCCATTTAGTCTGCAAAATGTGTGTATATACAGAGCAGTAAATCTCATAACGCCTACTGATATCAATAGCAATAGTCAGACGTTTCATGTGACCATGTATTTAAAGTCTTCTTTTCTCTCTTTTTTTTTTTTTTTTGGTAAATAAATGAATAAGAAGTTTGAATATAACACATAAAAGGTTGCTGTTCCAAACCTGTTTAGAGACTATTTGATTTTGCCTTTTAGCCTCTCTGTTTACCAATGTTCTTATTTGGATTTTTGATTTCATTTAAAAGATGTTTTCCCAATGTGTCCTGGCTGGTTTCCTAAATTCCAGTTTGTTTGTGGGGTGGATAATATGTGAAAGACATCAAACTCTTTACACTAGCAGCTTTGAATGTGGAACCGGCTCTCACATCTGCTGGATTGAAAATTTAAATATAGTCTAAGTAGACATTAAATATTTATTCACCTCTCTGAATTTTTCTCCATAGATATTAACATGAGGATGAATATTAAAGCTGTTTGCAAGCAAACAATCACACCAGCTAATTATAGAAGTGTATCCAAATGAAACAAGTGGAAAAAGTTATTTTATGAAAATATTTCAAATCTACTATATATTTGCCCTAGTAGGCAACCTATACCATTCAATACCATTCAACACCTAACCTGTAGCATTTTTTGTCATGATGAGATTCTACATGAATCTGGGAAACTCTAATTATTAAAGAAGGACAGAACTCAAAGCAAGCTTAGTTCAGATGATCTTTCAAATGACAGGGACTTAATGCTCTATGATAATGCTGCTACTTATGATGTTGGGTGTCCATCTTCTTCTACTTCCTTTAGTCTTTAATCTTTCAACATCTAAATATGTTTACGTAGTTTAATTACCACGTGTCCTGGCAATGACAGATATTTCCTTAAGTCACATGTTCTGTTAAGTGGTGTCTGTTTAGAGCTCAATGTGTTTCCTTAAACCTAAACAGCATGTGTCTGTCAAATAATATAACAAACAATATATGGTATAACAACGCAATAGAATTGATGTATAAACAAACTACTGCTGCTTCCTTTCCACTTTCTTGATGGCCATGGGGTTAGGGGGGGTGACAAATTGTCAAGTAGATCAAAATATTTTATTCTTTTTACTATTTCTCACATAAACTAACAAAAAAGTATCCACAAATGGGAAAAAAACACAGTGGCTAGTTTTTAAAATGATCAACAGAGAGGACATGCCTGCAACCTGGTTAAGCTTACTAGGAAGTAGCCTAAGTTTGTCTTTAAACATGTCTATTATTAAACATGTGGTTCACCTGCTGACCTGCTGTAATATACAAAAAAAAGCCTTTCAATTCCACTTATTCAAAGAAATTTTACTTCGTAGTCTGTACATCAGAGAGTGGAAGATCCTCACAAGGGGAGAGATGCAATAAATTTGCGCATTGAGACTCAAGGCTTGGTGGTTGCCACTAATCCCTTGTGGTACTGAATATCGGGTTCCTAGAATTAAAAGGAGTTTGTATGTTATCCCTATGCTTGCTTGGAGTTCCTGCAACTACATGGAGGGAACTTTGACATCTCACCGCTTACATATGTACACACCCAGAGAGGAAAGTATAAGATTTTCTGCCTCCCTGGGAAGTGAACTTTAGAACCTGAAATGGGTTTTAAAGTCCATTTTGCTGCCAGTGGCATCACTTTAATGAGACAAAGTGAGATATTTGCTCAGAGTCCAAGGAAAAATTCAGATGTGGGCCATTCATATGAGAAAGAAACAAATGAGTCTGTGGGTGGACACTTATATTACTATTCTATGAGTGACATATTGCCAGTCTGTGTGTTTGCATTTAATTACATTCTCTGTGTAACAGATATATTGCCAGTCTGCGTGTGGGCACTTATATAAAAATTCTCTGTGTGGCACATATATTACCAGTTTATTTGTGGGCACTTGCATTACTAGTCTCTATTTGGCACATACATTACCACTCTCTGGCGCATATAAAACCACTTTCGGTTCTTTTATCAGTTTTCTGTCTGCTCTAATGCAGATTTAAAGAAATAATAAAAAAGAAGCTGCAGATCAGTTACCTGTGCTGAAAAGCCTAGCCACTATATTTCCCCTTCCATTTTTGTTATTTTGTACTCTAAAATATATATTATGATAACATTTCAACATGGTCATGGACATGGTCATTAATTTGAATGCAATATACACTGTAAAGTGCATAAAATATATACAACTTTAAGTACAACATTAAGAACATAGGTGTGCCACGGTCTGAAAAAATGTTGAGAACCACTGGTATAGACTGTCAACTATCACAGCCATGACTACCGTAATTGTCTGTATGAAGGAACTGGCTTCCTCTATCAGAAAATGGCAACTTTACATTAGCAGTGCATCATTCACAGGGGAAAACACTGATAATCCTTTGCGGTGGCTGGCTGGCAGGTAATATAGATGCAGCTTGTTTCAAAGGTGGACAGCCTATTTTCGATAATTTTCTAAAATAACCTCTTTCGAAAAACCTTGAAAATACGATCGGGGACAACTTTCGAGTTTCCGATCGTATTTTCGAGGTTTTTTAAAAATATTGAAAATTGTAAGGATCTTACCTGCCGCGCTCCCTCGCCGTTCCGGGACTGGTGACGTCGCCGGCGCCGGACGTCGGCGTTGTGACGTCACCACGTCCGGACGCCGGGCGGCGCGAAGATTCAAATAGGCACTCGCAGAGGGTGCGAGTGCCTATTCGTAGTCCTTGCTACCGGACAGACTGTTTGTCTGCCTGTGTAGCGTTTTCTGCCTTCGGCTCCAGCCCTTGCCTAGATTGTGCCTCACCATTGTTCCAGTTATCGTCCCTTCAGCCTGTGCCTCCCATTGTTCCAGTTACCAGCTCTTCAGCCATTGTTTCCAGCCTGCTGACAGCCCTCCTCCTAAAAGGTACAGTGAACTTCGTCCCTCCGGGACTCTATTCCTTACAGAAAATTATTGAAAATTGCTCCGTACATTTGAAAATCTTTGAAAATTTGTTACATTTTCGGATCTTCTAGATTTTCCCAAGATCCAGGAATCCAAAAATGGAATGAAACAATGTAGTTTCGGCCATCTCTAACATACAGTTGCAAATGCTCAATGAATTCTCAATACCGCCTATCTATAGCATTAACAGAGATGGTAAGTATATACAGGGTGCCATTACAAATGATTTATTCACAATGCTGTTGATTTCAAGGGCGACAGTTGCAGCTAACTGCTAGTTAGGAATGATAAAATCTATTCATGCTCATTTTAGCTTTAAAACATTCTTTAGATGCAGAATTCCTAACATGCCAGATGTCAGATCATGGTATAAATATAGAAGAGCCTTTTAAAATAAAACTATAGTGCATATAAAGTTTAAAAATAAATGTTTTTTATGAAAAGTACCTTGGTCAGAGCGTTAGGACTGCTAATACCTACCTCCCAATAGCATTACTGTGTATAGCACCAGCATGAAGAAAACTGCCTCCTGGCATTGGCACCAACTTAGGTGCATACCTAGCTTGTACTAGCCATGTGAACGACTTTTTATTAATCACTTATTCCTTCTCCCTCTCCCTCTCCTTCCCGATTAGGATTCCCTCCCCCTAGTGTTAATCCCTTTACATATGGCATTCCCCCTGTCCCCCCAGCCCCAACCGCTCTATTTATTTTATTAGAAAGTGCCCCAAACTTTACTTACCTCCCCTCTGTCCTCCGCCGCAATGAACTCCCGGCAGCCACGTCCGTGATTGGCTGCCACTCAGCCAATCACAGACGCGACTGCCGGTCCTGCCCCTCTGCTTGCATTTTCTCGCAAACAGAGGGCCTGGCAGCGCGGCAGAGGAAAGAGGGGAGGTAAGTAAAGTTTGGGGAACTTTCTAATAAAATAAATAGAGCGGTTGGGGCTGGGGGGACAGGGGGAATGACATATAAAAAAATAATTTCAAGGGTGGACATACCCTTTAATATATAATGTAACTTAACAAAGATTAACAAATATATATATACTGTATATAAATACAATGAATACAATGTTATACTTTGTTGTGTTATGTGGAACTACACTTATGTGGATGTTAGGGGCATGGGGTTTGTGTACGACTCAGTCACATAGCTGCCTATGAGTGCTGACACTGTTATAGGCATGAAATGCGTAAGGCGGTGTTTCTTGTTTAAAGTTCCATAAACTTGATGCTTTTATTACCTGGTTAGCGATACCCCTTCTTCCTGGAGGCGCTGCCCATTTCTGTATATGGTGTTTTGAGTGTGATTAATGGCACCTAATGAGCCAATTTAAAGCTTTATGAGTGTTGTGTGGTGTGGACTTATATTAGTAAAATAGCATTTATAGGAGGCTTAGACACCTTTGTCTATTTCATTAGGCACTATCAGGTCGATGCAATACCGGCCATTTTTGGACAAAATTAGTGTAAAACCCACACTACACAATGTAATATCGGGTTAGCAGTAATTTCATGCCAAAATTCTTTGGAAATATATTCAATGCTTGTGAAGGTTCTCATTCATCCAGGTCATGGTATATCTGTTGTATTCAATTAGATCAACTGGACTGAAGTTTAGTTCTTGAAGACGTTTCGCTAGTCATCCGACTGGCTTTCTCAATTCAGAATGACTTGTACAAGAATCTGTGGCAATTATGTACCCTGGAAAATCCCAATTAGCATATCACAGCATATTATATTATATAGCATATTAGCAGGTGTTAAGGGCGTGATTGCATAGTGACTAAGAGGTGACTAAGAGGAACTCCCTGGGTAAGGTGTCAAAACAGCATTGTACATGGCAGACAGTTGGTGTTGAACCCCCCCACCTCTATTTAGGCTTGGTTTCTTTATTTTCACATAAATGGCCTCCTTAACACCTCTCTTGAACCAGTCGCCAATATGTTAACATTACAATCTTCAAAGGTATGTCCTTTATCCTTAAGGTGCAGGTACACGGCTGGTGTAAGTACACGGATTCTGAAAGTATGGAATCTGATCTGGCATTGGTCACTATCACTTACGATTCTCCTGACTCTCAGAAACTGACTGTATAGAAGGCCCTTGGTGGTGCCTGCAGGATGATGGCTACTTACCAAAAGAAAGTTATTCCTGTCAGTCAGTTTAACGTACACCATTCTTGTTCAAGATCAGAACATTGAGAAAATTAATTTTCTGCTGGTTATATGATAATGTGAACCTTAGAGTTGGGTGGGCAGTATTCATAAACTTACATATTTCTAGTAAGGATTCTAAGTCACCTTCCCATATGAAGAAAATATCGTCCACATACCTTGTGTACCCTTTCATTTTGTCTTTGAATAATGCATTCTGCAGAACATATGCTTTAGGAGGAGGCTAAAAGTCTGGAAGATATAGGAGCACAGATGGCTGCTTGGAATGGTAGGCTGAATAATTGAAACAATGGCTGCTGGGAACAGAAAGCTGGAGAATGGCGACTAGGTGCTGCTGGGAGTTGTAGACTGGAGAATGGCAACAAGGTGCTGCAGGAAGTTGTAGGCTGGAGAATGTAAAAAGGCAAGGTAGGTAGCTGATATAGGAACAGGCAAGGTAAGTAGTGACTCAGGAACTGGCAAGGTAAGAATAGTCCCTGGAACAAGCAAGGTAAGTATGGATTCTGGAACAGGCAAGGTAGGTATTGTCTCTGGAATGGGTAAGGTAAGTAGCTGGATTCACACATGAGCCAGGGGTAGGGGAGCTACAATCAGGCACTGAGAGGAGGACGCTTACGGCTTTTCAAAGTTCGCGCCGGGAGATGCGTCGGCATTGTGACATCATCACTCCGGCGGTGCTGCCTACCCGGAAGCCTACCTGACCAGAGCGGCGCTGGATCGGAGCAGCAGGTAAGTTCGTGACAGTATACAATTTCGTTATAGATTTTCACTGCAAACGCAGACCTTTCATCTATGCATTTTGTTTCAGTCATGGGTTTTATTGTTACAAACCATAATGTAGTAGGTAATATACACCCCACTGTAAATTATAAGGATATTGGATTTTACCGAGGAGTTCCGTGACCATATAGAAGCACGAGGCCACAGGCACGGAACTCCGAGGTGACATCTAATATCCATATAATTTAAAGTATGGGCTACATTATATTTTATAATCTACCCTTTGTACCTGAATATATCTGTGTCCCAAATGTCATAACGCTGTGCTAACCCCCCCCCCCCCCCTCTGATCCTGGACTCAGTCACTTCCCCTATGCCTTCACACACACACCCACAACCACAGAAACTGGCGATGTGTTACTGACCTTTTTGCAGCTCATTTTTTTTACCCTCCCGGAACTGCGCTGACTTCTTCTGAACTCTTGAGTGATCACCTCTTCTTCTACTGCAGGAAATGAGCAGCCAGTAAATATTGCGCAACCTGCAAAGTAAATGTAAGTATGTCTTAATTTACCATTTCCAAACCGTATCCATCAGGCATAATTGTATATTCCATCAGTTCATGTCAAATCTTCCTCAGAGAAAGAAAACAATTAACCCAGAGTAAGTCAGTTTAATACAATCAGTGATATTTGACAAGCACAGCCCATTGAAACTGCACCAGATTTAAGGACACATTATCTTCTTTACACTTATTTACATATTTAATTTTTTTTAAATATTTACATATAATTATGACCTCGGCCATAAATGTCCGCCCATGATCCTACATTTATCAATGATGGCACCTAAATTAACATGTGGTAGTAAACGTTGGCAATGGTAAATGTGCGATTGTGGCCACACAATAATGACCGCAATCGTACATTTATGATCGCGAACGGAATTGTATGATCACCCATACTTTACCATTGAATAAGTTTACTACCGCATGTTTAAGTACAGCGATCATTCATAAATGTAGCAGCACTGTACAGTATGTAGTTATTCATACATATTCTGTGTAGAAAGGCCACCCAATTGTTGACAAATAAATGCAGTAAACATGTGGGAAAATTGCTTTTTGGGGCACTTATTTTGACCAATCTATGTGGGCACATATTATATTGACCAGTCTGTGTGGGCATAATAATGCCTTGCAGTACTGAAGTCCTGAGTTCGATTCCACCCTTGGACACATCTGCAAGGAGTTTTCTTGTTCTCCCCGTGCTTGTGTGGGTTTCCTCCGGGCACTCCGGTTTCCCCCACAATCATAAAGGCATACATACTGATTGCTTGTATGTGTCAAATAAATGTGATTAGATTGTAAGCTCTTCGGGGCAGGGCCTGGTGTGAACGTATACATGTAAGTGCTAAGGAAAGCGCTATATAAATCCACAATAATAATAATAAAAGTGAGCCTTATATACCTACACAATATAGAGGACAACTAGTGGCAAAAAATATTAGTGCACAGCCAATTCTAATCAGTTACATTATATATTCTCATTGTGTTGCGCTCATTAGAGCCTGTCCTCCTCTATGGATACATGAAAGCTGTTGGTTTTTATCTTTCTATGGTTGTGTCCTAACACTATTGTACTTGCCTGTAAAATGCTGATCTCTTCTTGTTATTGGCCTTGCATAGCGGGGAAGATGGTCAGAAACAGAGACACTGCAAAAGCACACAAATCATTTATTATTAACTTTCGGTGCTTGTGTAGCACCTTTTTCACAACATTCATGAGTATTCAGTGAACACACACACACTTATTGGTCAGGGTGTGACCTCACCAAGACCTACCCACATAAAAAGGCCATATATATCAAAAGTATATTCTAAACATAATACCTGTGTAGTAATTTATCTAATTTTCCATAATTATCCAAAATATGTGCGAAAGTTCATTAAGTTCTAAAAATTCAGGGTTCGTCTGAACTATTAAAGTTCGAGTCGAACTTGGGTTTGAGTTCTAGCCCATCTCTAACCAATAGAAGTGGATGGGGATGGACCCACAATCCCACTGCTGTGCACTGTGATTAGGACCCTTTTTGCAGCGTATGTGATCACCATTTTTGGTAAAAATCACATGCGTTGTGATAGGACTACATCAAAGTAATCGCATGTCATGAGCTGGGTAGTGCACACGAATCTCATGACGTTGCGATTCATGTCTGCTGCCTAGTGGGGCCTTGCCCTAAATTCCCATAATTGTTAAAATCATCAAAGTATTTTTCTACCTGGTTGGGGGAATTTTGTCAAGCTGTATATCCATTTTCCCAGACTTTATAGCTTCATATTCACATTTTGCGTTCTTGTGTTTGCAGATGCAGAAAACCCATCTTTCACTGAACAGCTTTCATTTTCCTGGAGTCAGGTTTATGGACACCTGCAAGCTTATCAGCTCCTCCTATGAACAGACTCCAACCTTTTCATGGGAGGTGGGATGTCTGATCACAGAGTGTAAGGAGTCCAAGAAAAGGATTGATTGTGTATTCAGTGTCAGACTGGGACACTGGGCCCACCAGGAAAATGAACACCAAGGGCCCACCATGTTGATTGCTACCTGGCTAGTATTCGACTGGCCCAGATCTTAAATTCATGCTGGTCAGGGTTTAAAAACACTGGTTTCCTTGACATATAACATACCATGATAAAGGTTGCAACCCTAACTGCCATTTATATCAATAGAAAATGACCTTCTGTGTTGTACCCTCAGCATCACCTTTGCCTTTAAAATGTTGTGGAGTTCAAGTATTCCTTGTGTGACATTGCCTTTTATTACGGTAACTTAACATTTCTAGAACCTTCATCTCTTTCATGATCCACTGTCCATCCACGATTGAAGGGAGCTAAGTGATTGTAGATCTCGATGCAAGTGTGTGTGTGTATGGAAATATTGTATTACTTTAAAGGGTATGTTCATCGTATTTTATCTTTCATTATTACTGTCTTACTGAAGAACAGGAGGTAAATGCACTATCTCTTAGCTCTTATCTTGCAATCACACCTTGCATTCAGAAGGTCCCTAACACGTGGCTGTCATATGCTAATTGGGAATTTCCAGGGTACTTAATTGACAACAGATACTTGTATATGTCATTCTGAATTGAGAAAGCCAGTCGGATGACTAGTGAAACGTCTTCTTCAGGAGCTAAACATTAAGTCCAGTTGATCTAACCGAATACAGCAGATATGCCCACATAGATAAATACATGCACACACACACATGTATGTATGTATAATTTTATTTATGAAGCACCACTTGGGAACACAGTGCTATACATTAAAAAATACAGTATTTTTTTTAAGTATACAAACAAGGGGAAAAGTGCAAGCCGTTATACAGATAGATAAAAATTAAATTAAATACAATTTCATACATCGCTTAAGAAAGCATATATAAATCATGTCTAAATTGATATGAATTGAAGTGCAACAAGCCTTGACACATTAGGAATGAGATCCCTGCCCCGAAGAGCTTACAATCTAGATATACACATAAAGGGGGAGGGGTGTTCCATGATTTATTTGCTGCCCTGTCTGCATTCTAATCCCCTCTTGACAAGCATTAATTTCAGTTCTTTTCATTGTGCAAGTGGTCATATTTACTGTTTACGGTATTTGGTTATGGGCGACACCCAGATCTCTAAAAGAACCAAATTTTCAAGGCAATGGAATTCCTAACTTTGCATTTATTAATAGCACGCTTCTGTTCTAAGCAATTTAGTTTTACTGTATATAAGTATAACAACTAAATATATATATTGTCTCTAAATACTAATGTGAGCTAATAAACTGACATTATACAGTAGCTAATCTGTAGCATTAACATATTTGACCAGGGACATTTTTAGGCATAGGCCACCTAGGCAAAGAGCTAGGGAGCCTATGTTAAACCAGGGTGCCCAGTGTTCTCCCTAGCATCTCCCTGTCAGCTGTTACTTGCTGTGTTAGATCTGCTCTCCTTGTTCTGCTGCTGTAATGTGTAACATTGTATCTAGTACAGAGCCTGAACTCAGCTCCCTCTACTTGGAAACAAGTTGCAAATGGACTGAAGGTGAAGAAAGGAGGGGGGAGGATGAGCTCAATGTGGGAGACATGGAAAACTGGTACATACTGTATATCATGTCAGTGCTGGCAGCTGAAAGGGTTAATGGTAATACTTTGGTGGCACTGAAAGTGGTAATGGCAATACTGCGGGAAAGTGCTGGCATCAAAAGTGTTAATTACTCTTGGAGGGCTAGGCCACACTACTGCGCTTTTAAGCCCAATGGGATTGCGATCTGATCACACTAGGGCACCAAGATGGCTAGAAATGGCCCTGTGTATGATATTATAACAAGAGACTGACAAACTGGATTTTATAAAAAGACTAGCCAGTTAAGCCTGTTATAAAAACGGGCGCTAGATCTCTCTCTCTGGTCTAGTATTGAGGGGTCAGTCAGGGGCAGTCAGCGGGCCGCATGTGGCCCCCTGGGACTTCCTTTGCCCAGGTCTGCTGTAGAAGATGATCTGATAAGTCGGTCCTTTGGATCTACTTTAAACATGCAAAAAGCTGATCCTATACAGTAAAAGACAGGTATAAAGGATGTGGATCTCAGATGCAGAAGCTAGAGCGCTGTGTCATCAACCCTCCTTTCACTGTGTGCTTGCCATAGGATAAGCCGATCCAAGCTATTATTCACTATCATTATTATTGTAAATCTGGATGCTACTTTTCCTCTTAATGACCTGGCAAATACTGCAGTGTGTTAGGGTATAGACTATGATATTGTGAACAATCTGCCCTTGAAAACCAAATTAGTTTGTGTTTGGTATGGGATGAATTGTGGTGGAGGTTGAGTTGACATCTCATACATATTTGTTCTTTACTTCAGAGGCAACTCTGCTGTGATCAATGAAAGAGTCCCTGCTGAAAAATTACATTTTATAATCATACCATCACTTTGGCATGCACTCTTAAAGCAGGGATGTCTAGCTTGTGGCCCTCCAGGTGTTTGAAAACTGCAAACTACTGGCTGCAGTATTCAAGCAGGGAATGCTGGGAGTTGTAGTTTTCAAATCATCTGGGGGGAAGCACAAGTTTGACATCCCTGACTTAAAGCATTATTGCCTTTGGTTGTCGCTTATTGGGTGCACGTAGGCTGAGGCCCCACTACAGCACACCAGAATCTCGCATGCAGTTTGATTGTGTGGCGGCTTTGTGCGTTGTCGCACGTTTGCGTGTGTGATTTGTCTATTTTCCCTTATGGAAACGCAAGTGATTGCGCAATAAATGGTGATCGCATGCTTTACCAAACGGAAAAGGATACGCAATCGCATGTGCAATGGAAATTGCTGGAAAATTTGCGTTCCCACGATTTCCATGTTATTTAAAATCTCATGCCACATCGCGTGCGCAAACATGTGAAAAACACGTCAGTGTGGCTAGCCCTTAATGGGTACTTTCTAAGGTTTTACACCTTTATCAAGATTGACATGATTGAAATGAAATGTCTTTATAAGTGTATTATTAGGCAGTTTTACTTGTCAGCTAGTATTTATGGACATTAGTTGAACTTTGTAAGGTCTTCAATATTTTATGTATTCTAAATATATATAAATACCCCATTATATTATATTATAACAGGGTATACATACAATGCAGCTAGCTAGTAACACAGCAGTGTACATTAACCCTTACAGAGCTTTCATGAGACTGGGAATTACTGCAGGATGAAGATCTGTGTGAACTTGAACCTCAGTTCTGTTTAACCAAGTATTCTGATTGCTGATGCATAAATATCCCCTGGCAGAGGTTCAGCAGATGCTGCTCACAGTCTCCATGGGAGAGGTGCAGGCTGAACTCCATCCAGAAATCTTACTTCATGTTGCTACCTCTAACTCCTCCTATAGTTGTGCTTGTCCCTTTAAGAGTTGCCGGCTGCTTGACTCTAAGTGAGTGAGTCAGATCTGCACATGGTGCTTAGGGAAGCAGCACAGAGCCCTGGATAGAGGGATCCCTATTATCTGCTGGTGGGACAGGGCAGACATGGATCTCAGGGAGCTGTTTGTCCCATTACTTATTTCTCTCCTTCCTTCTTTCGCCCACAGCCTGGAGCCCTATGACCTGCTGTATGACAGTGGGATAGAGGCTTATTACAGGAATGACTACAACAAGGTGATTTATTTCATGGAACTGGCCATCAGCAGTCACTCCCAGCTCAGGCAGACCAAGATAAACTGCAGGTCGGGCTGTAAGCAGAGATTTCCCCTGGAACTGACCCCACTCTACTGGGATTTGAACCTTTTCACTGTGATCCTGTCCAGGGCAGCCTGTGTGAAGCAATGTGAGGAGAGCAGCCTGGGGGAAGTGTCCAGGCACAGAGTCAGCGAGGACATCAGAGGGGAATTCTACAGGAGAATTCCCTACAACTTCTTGCAGAGGGCGTACTTTAAGGTAGGTCTGCGGACAGCACAGTGTCAGCGTAACTGAGATGTAAACAGTCCAGTGAGATTCCCCACTTTCCCATGGATGACATCATTGTAGTGCTGCTGCAGTTTAACTCTAAACATTATAACTTAACCAGTGTGTTGTTATAATGTGGGGCCATTTCAAACTCTTCAAACAATGTCAGCTCATGAGCACAAATATAGAATATATATACCAAAGCGCCACTTGGGTATACAGCACACAAACATGGGGATAAGTGAAAGCCATTATGCAGATAGATAAAAATTAAATTAAATACAATGTCATACATTGATTAAGAAAGCATAATATAAATTATGTATAAATGGATATAAATGCAACAAGCCTCGACACAGTAGGAATGAGATCCCTGTCCCCAAGAGCTTACAATCTAAGAATGTGTGTGTTCTCTCTTATTTCCCTGTCATTCCAGGGCCCCATTTGAATATTTGATTTTTTATTTAAAGATGATCCCATTATTATTATTTAAAGGGAAATTAAACCTGCACAGCCACCCCTCTTTTTAGCTGAACACCAGGTCCTCACCCCTGGGGATAGATTACATTACCTGTAATATTTCAAACAGATGATGATCCTCAGGCAGCAGATATTCATATACGTTGAGTAGGCTCGACCATGTGGAGGGGGCACACCAATCCTCAAACTTGATAATCATAGAAAATAGTATTACACGGGAACCAATCACAGTGTTTGAGTGATATTTAGTGGAGATGTTGCAAAACATGTTTCAGACCTGCACCTGATGAAAAAACGGTAAGATCTGAAACATATTGTGCCACATCTCTACTAAATATCACTCCAGCACTGTGATTTGGTTGTGATACTATTTTCTATGATTACCTGTAATATTTACAGAAAACACGCTGGTCCGGCATCGCCTTATGTTCATTGGACAGGTCTATGGGAAGCAAGGTTGGCAGATTTACCCAGGGCCCAAGCGGGAGGGTGTGTGGCAGAACAGGAGGCAGGGTTAGGGTGGAGATTGTGAGGGGCAGGGACAGATGAGCACTGGCAGTTATGGGCGTTTTGGGTGAGATTTGGGTGGAATTGGATGGAATTTCTTCTCTGCAACGGGAAGACATGTTCTGCAAGAAGGACAGAGAGAGTATGGCTGGATCAGACTATTGAGTGTATGCAGATGAAATATTGTACCTCCATAGGTAACAACCTAGCGTTTAACTTTAAAAGCCAGGGGCTTCAATTGCCTTTTAAAGGGACACTATACTCACTGAAACAACTTTACATTTTATGAAACTACAATTTGAGACAAATAAAATGATGGTACTGACATATTTATCCATGCTCTGCTTACACATCTCCCCCTCCATCCCCCTTTTTTATTTTCTCTGCTGATTCTCTTAAATGTTGCAGAAAGTGTGCTGGCAGGCAGGCAAAGAGCTCAGGGATGGGTTACATATTATAATATCTGCTTTTGGAGTGACAGGTCTTTCCCTGTAAATGTGGTTATTTCAAATTATGATTACTCAGTGTAAGCAGCGGGGTCTTGCTTACACTTTTTGAAAATTAAGATACCCTTTAATGTCTACAGCAGCAGGTATCCCACCTCTCCCGGATTGTTTGGGAGTCTCCCTCATTCTGGGTTGGTCTCCTGCGAGACCATCCTAGACTCCCACAACTGAGAGGAGACTATAGTCTACTCCTCAGTCTTGCTCCCTTTTAAGACCACGCCCCACACCACCACTAGAACACTGTCCCCGTCTTCGCGTGATGTCGCACCCTTCCCCCCATGTGAGGTCACACCACCATCGCCACTGTGGGATGTCTGCGACAGTGATATCCAATCTGCAACCCTACAGCTGTTGAACTCCCAGCATCCTATTAACAATAAATACAGACACTGAAATCTGCATTTCCCTCCAGAAATACATTATTCGGTGTATACAGCTACAGTGTTATCCTCTCTACCAATTATTGCTCCCACCTACCGTAAGCCTTAACTTTTAGTAGTGCAACGCTACAATCCATCTATATCTTATTAACAAGGTATGATCTAATTTTAATTCTAACCGCATGTTTGAGCAGATAGAAATACCTGGTTTCTGATGTTTTTTTGGCTTTCAGGTAAAGATGCCCGATGTTGCTAAATTGCCTAGGCTTTATTTCTCTGACAATGCTGGCCGTGCATAACCTAGGAGGTTTTTTTTGAAGATTTTATACTACATTTTTGGAATTAAACCACAAATTATTGTGGTCACACAGCTAAATTACACTTCCATTCATTCAAGTTAGAATTTCTTAAAATAGAGAGTGCAATTTGGTATTTCTGTTAGTGATGTCATCTAAAGTTAATATTAAGTATAATAAAAGTTACTATGTACTGTATAGGGCACTGTGTGTGTAAGAGCGGGTGAGTGTGTATTCTAGAATGTTCTAGATGTCAATGTATTTGTATTGGAAGCCTAAATATAATTCCTGTTATGTACTGTATTAGTTAATGTATCCGTGTAATGCTACATACAGATGCTGCCAGTGACCGCCATTGTTTAGAGATGGCCTTTTTTCTTGTCATCACTGGGGGGATGTACAATATTGTCATGGGAAATTATCTGGTCTGCAATAATAATATAATACATAAGGCTCCTATACTTTCAATGGGGAGGTGCAGTGGCGAAAATCTATATTACAGTCACTCAGGTGCGTCACTGAGTGACTGTAATAAGAATTCTTGCCACTGCACCTCCCCACCTCTTCCCCCCCCCCCCTCTATACCCTCCATACAAGAGAATTTGATTTCCAGGATATAAAGGGTTAAGATTCCGTTTTGTATTTAAATGTACTGACCAGGTTCTCTCCCATCCAGTTCCTGTCACTAATTGAACTGCACGGAAGATAAGCAGCAGTGTCACATTCCAATGAGTCATAAATGACTCTGCTGGCGGCTGGACACTGCTACTTATCTTCAGTGCACTTCAATCGGTGACAGGAACCAGACGGGAGAACCGAGTGTAACCTGGGTGTAAAGAGTGCAGGCACCCCACCTCTCCCTGAAGTTCAGGGAGTCTCCCTGATTTTAATGGCAGATCCCTTACTCCCTGAAATAATATACAATCTCCCTGAATGTGTTGTTTTGAATTAGAGTGAGGAAGCACAATGATGTCAGAGTCTCTTAGCAGTTAACAAGTGACAAAAACACTTAATAGTGACATGACTTGTTGTATGCATGTGTGTCTGACTGTTTTCATGAATATGTGTCTGTTGAGATGCATGTGTTTGTATGCGTCTGACTGTATACATGTATGTGTCTGTATGCATGGATTATGCGTTAATCTTGGGGTGGGTATCCTCCCTGAAATTTGTGGGAACCCTCCCTGAAATGAGTTTTGGAAGGGTGGGATGTCTGAGAGTGTAACCTGGTCAGTACATTTAAATACAAAACAGAATCTTAACCCTTTATATTCTGGAAATAAAATTTTCTTGCATGGAGTATTGATGGGGGGAGTAGATGGAGGAAGGGACAGGGGGGTGGATACAAGGGGAGGGCAGTGAGGTGGGGGTAGATGGGGGTAGATGCAGGGAGGTGGGGGGTAGATACAGGAAGGGGGTGACAGGGGGTAGATACAGGAAAGAGGTGACGGGGAGGAAGATACAGAAAGGGGGTGATGAGGGGTAGATACAGGAAGGGAGTGACGGGGGGTAGATACAGGGAGTATCAACAGGAGGGGGTAGATAAGTAAATGTGCCCTTGGTTGTTTGTGTGCTGCCTGTGCTGTTTTTTTTTTCTTCTTCTAGGTATTATGTGCCTTATGTATTATATGGAATAATACGGACATTACTTCACCTCGGAGTTCCCTGACCTGTATAAAAGCACTCGGCCTACGGCCTTGCTTTCTAACCATTTTAGTTTTGGGGAATGATTTACCCGTGTTTAATTTCTTATTTAAGGGCTGGACTTGCGCTTTAAGCTCGTTACACACATTAAGGATAAAGGGCTATCTTAATTGTGCCTTTTTCATTGAATTGTGTAGCAACAAGACAATTTATAGGCATCGGAAATTGCCGTTATGGACCTAAAATTACCCTTCCTTTGCGGTCGGCTCCTGCACAGTAGTATAGGGTGTGTGGCAGTCCTGAACAATCTCCCCTATACTTAATATAGGGATATCTTTTAGGACTGTGTAACAGATGACAGACAGAATTTTACAGATTCTGTATGTCAACTATGAAAGATTGGTAGTGTGTATCCAGCGTGTGTATCCAGCTTAACTTGCATAATGTAAGATTAGATCCCACAGCCTATGCTTTACTGTGCTTTGACGCAATCCATTTTTGTACAATGCAGGTGTAGTGAAGTACAGTGGCTTAGCTAGGAATCCCCCCCCCCATCATCAAAACTATATTGAGGCCCTCAACCTTCTGCAGTAGAAGTTTGTGGAGGGGGTGATAATATTTGGCACCTTTGCTCTTCTTTCAGTTATGCCTCTGGTGCTGTAGGACCTAGACCTAATTATCTATTTGCAGTTTTCAATTGGATGTCAAATTGCCACTACAGGATAAATCTAACAATAATTATTTCATTATTTTTCCACCTTACTCTGGCCTTATGCCAGCATGTTTCATTACTTCACTCCACTTCAGTTAATGACACGCTTATAAACCCTGTTAAATCAGCACTCTGCCTTGGGATAATCCTTGACTGCTAAAACTTGCCAATATCTGTCCTTTTCTTCTCTTAAACTACAACAAAAATGTTTTTGCCCACTATCAACCCTCTGCGGTTTTGTTCTGCTGGTGGGTTAACAGAAATGTCCATGGGTTTGGCGTATAATTTTGTCAGACGAAGCCGTGAAATAAATTTAGTCTGTTCAAACCAGAAATTTTACTGTAAAACTGGTCATTTTGTCCCCAAATCAGGTTTGGGTGAAACTACTTTCATTACATCAATCTATTGTGTGGTTTTGCCATTAAGCAGCAAATTGTCTATCAAATCCTTCTTTTAAACTTCACTGTGCTTTACTGCCTTACATTTTATTGTGTCCTAATATGCTCCTGTTAATTTATCCAAAAAGTTTATTAATTACTTCTTAACCTAGTAATAAAATGTTACATATGTGTTACATATTAGACCCCATTATGCGATGCTAGAGGTTGTATACAGTACCCATCTTACAGTCTAATTATCCAGTGCTAGGGATCATTGGGCCTCCCATGCCAGCAGCTACACAGAGAAGGGATACTGGTAGTTACCCCATTGCTTGGGTTGTGCCCACTACAAATCTGTTAATGTGTTAACAACACTTCACTCTCCTCTACTGCTAATAGCAGCTGACCATGGTGCAGGAGAGATTGGGTCCAAAATGGAATGCATTTGGACCCTAAGAGACTGGCATCTATCAACAAGACTGGATACACCCAGATAGATAAACTTTCATTCAAAGGTACAAATGTTATTGTTTTTAGTCTAGTGTGTGGGGTTCTTAATGTCATGCCAATCTGACAAAGAAATGTAAAAAATGTTATATACTGGCTGTTGCTAATGTTCAATTTTCTTTATAGTTTCTTATGTGGGGAGATTAACGGCAGATATTTTTATAAAATACATTTTAATTCTTTTTCTTCTTTGACGGTCAACAGGCAACCGGGAGATAAAATGCAGCGCCCGTTAAAAAGCAGCAATAAAGGCCCAAGAATATAAAGCAAAACATGCCCAGCTTTCAGGCTGATTTAGTATTTTTATTTCTGTATACCTGTATACATTCCAGGGCTAGTTAACACAGATTATTGATGGTTCTCTATTGTCACTATATAAAATGCTAGCAAGTTTCCAAGGCCTTTTTACAGTATGCCACACTGTGAGGAATATTACCAATAATACATAAGTGTGCACATATGTAATGGATAGTTATAGTGGATTATATAGATACTCATCTTAGCATTGACCTGTGTCACATGAATAACTTATTTGATCTACTGCACTGAGGTCCTGAGTTAGATTCCACCCTTGGCCACATCTGCAAGGAGTTTGCATGTTCTCCCCGTGCTTGCGTGGGTTTCCCCTGGGCACTCTGGTTTCCACCACAATCATAAAGACATACTGATGGGTTGTATGTGTCAAATAAATTTGCTTAGATTGTAAGCTCTTCGGGGCAGGACCTGATGTGAATTGAGTAAATAATTGTAAAGCGCTGCGGAATATGTAGCGCTATAAAAGAAATACAATACATACATACACACTGTGCTTCTATATGGCCTTTACATTCACATGTCATTTTACAATAGTAGGTACATGGTTCACTATATAATAGTCACTCAACTGTGTCAAAGCTCATATGGGCACTTCTATACCTGTCAAACACAACAAAATAATAAACTGATAAAAAACAAAAGCAACAAACACTGCAAAACCACTACTGATTAGGAGTAGAATAGGAAATCCATACACCAGAGGGCACCATTGTACAAAATAGGTAACCAAACAGCAAATCAAGCAAAAATTTTATAGAAAATTGTTAAAACAGACATTACACAGACTGCATAATATTGCAAAAAAAAAAAAAAGCTGACACTTTAAAGGGAAGTATTTTACAGTTAACATCAGAGCCAATGACTGAAAGCAATTCCCATAGCTGTCTACTCTGAGCATGCTCAAACTGAAAACGAGTTCAGAGTAGGAGTTAACCATTGATCTTGGCTACAGAAATTATCATACCAGAAAATGAATGAAAATATGGTGTTTCTCAGATCACACATTATAAGTCAATGTAAATTAATTGTGTCTATTTCAATTCATTAGTAGATTGATACATTGTTATACATATATTATGTGAAGTATAGCTGCTCACCAATCACCATAGGTGAAGCATGGTCTAGGTGCATAAGCCCCGGACCCCTCATTTATTCTGTTCTCTCGTACATTAAGCTATGTGGTCCGGGTGAAGCCACCCCTGACCTGTCGCCAGGTATTGGATATTTAATATCCAAGATCTGTGATTTATTTAATTGTCCTTAACATTATTTAATTTAATTGTGTTAACATTATTTACAATAATAAATTATTAACTCTCGTGATCAATTAATTCCCTTTATGGATATAAAGATTTTAATGATTTTTGTATGTGTATTGTATTGCCTGTTAAAGAATGTTACCCCAGCGTGATATTGTATCCTTTAAAGGCGGGGTTTGTATGAATTGCATTGTGGGTATATAAAATATGGTGGTTAGTATCTGAAATTGATTAAGTACTGAGCTTCAGTAGGAAATGCGTTGGGCATGCTTTTATCTTTTGATATGGAATAAAGGTTATGTTTTACATAAACTTTGAAGTTTCCGATGCTGATCTTCTTCCGTGGACCCGGCCGTACATTCTTTGTCTATATTATTCCAGAAAATGACTAAGGGCTAGGCCACACTAGCGCGATTTTGATAAAAAAAATTTCGAACATTGCAATCGGGTGTGATATATAAAGAAAAAAGCGCAAATGCATCAAAATCGCTATGGAATCGCACACGCAACCGCATGTCATTGCGCGTGCTCCGCAGTGTGGGCAGGCCCTAATTGTACTATACCAAGATTGATATTTTTGTGTGCAAATTGTATATCTACAACATTATCAAAAAAGTACAACCACTGATATTATTATATTAGTATTAAGTACTCACTGAACAGGGTGATTTACTTAACCTTTCCCTGAAACATATTAGAATTTAGAAATTATTTGTCTTTATATGTACCTCATTATTTTGCACTGCTTGACAAATCACATGTGCTGCATAAGCTTAAGTAAGATGCTAGAACATGTTAGAATGTTCCTCTGTGACTACCAGAACAGATTTAAGAGTCTGTGCTTAGACGAGGGGCACTGCATAGTTCTTCCCTAGGATTGCTCACTGCCATTCTGTATTATAATAATTTGTGCCAGATAAGTAAGGAATATAAACTGTGCTTTCTGTAATAAAGTGTTTATAGGCATCAATGTAGTCAAGTGCTTGGTTCCTGTAATTTCTAACCAACATCCTTGCACAATTGCTGTAAAGCATAAAGCCACAGGGAGAGTTTACTTAAACCACAATGAGTGCTAAAGAAAGCAAGTGGAACAAGTGAGAGCAGAGAATTTATGTAGAAAAGAGAATGCTACTGTTATTTATATCACAGGGGAATGATAGGTAACCATGGACTATTTTGTAATGTGGCTCCCTAGTAATTGGCTGGATACAAGCTCATTACAATTTGATTTGGAACTGTAAATTTAAAGAAGGATAAAAATTGGTTTCTGTGCAAGTTATTAATACAAGTCATACAGGGTCCTACCCATATAATTCATATTCTGACATTTAAAGGGACTTAAAGGACAACTCCACCCTCATGAGAACATATTTTAGAAAGAATGGCCTCTTGAAAATATGTTGATATATCATAGTTTGTCCTATGAATTCATTACTGTATGCCTGCTATGCTCCTGGATGGCTCATGGAAACTGAGCAATTTAGTGACCTTGTACTGAGCCTGAGCATGCTCAGAAGAGGCAGACTGGGAATTAACATTCCGTTATTGGCTGTGCTGTCAACTGTCAAATCCATAACTGACAGTTACTAACTGGAAGAACCAGGAAGCAGAAACAGGGACAACAAGACATTGTGCAGGATTTCAGGTTAGAGTTTATTATTTCAGATTTCAAACTATTTAGGGGTTCTGGGGGAGATTTATAAGTTTTCATTTGAGGGGCTTGTCCACTCTTAAAACAAAAAATGGTGACTTGTCAGTTATGTGCCTGTAACCCTAACTGCAATTTCCCCAGTTTATTACATGTATTTGTAACCAGATATTTAATGATATGTTCTGTATCTTTCTGGCAAAGTATCTGCCTCCTCCCTCTGCTCCAAGAGATTTTTATATGCCTGAGCATGTGCAGAGGAGACAGCAGGTGAAACAGCGGTCAATCATCGAATGTGATGTGAGCAGTCATAGCCTTGATTGACTGCATGGCACTGGCCAGCTTATTGGAGACAATAATAATCCCTAAATATCTGGTTAGTAATAGTGGTTGGATTGGAGACGGGTAACTGACAATTGACCGTTTTTTTGTTTTTATCGGGAACATTCCCTTTAAAGATACAGGACAATTGCAGGTGAAAAGATGAATTAGTGTTCAGGACAGTGAAATAACTTCACACTATCAGTGCAGAAATACACTTTTTTCACTGATATTTTTTTCTTTAGAATTCTCTGGCATGTCAATTCCTTTTACCTACGCACAATGTAGGATAGGAAAAGCTACAGCATGTACTAGCTAATGCTTCTGACTCGGCATAAGCAACACCGCCTGCTTGGGGGCACACCTACATTTTCTTACAAGTCTGGCCAGCACAACACTAACCTATAGAACATGAAATGCCTGCAGGAATTACCAGAATGGCACCACCCTTCTAATATAATCAGTAGCAGTACAGTACAAAGCTTCCTTAAAACAATCTTTCTTTGCCAAAACTTAAAGATGTGGTATATAAAGTTGAATTGCTGTGCAATACAAGAAACAACTGCTTAATTTAGACAATAAATAGAATTTAAAGTAAAGGTTCGTACACAAGTGTGATTGCTGGTGCCGACCCACGACGCATGATGTGTATGAACGGCCGTTTCGGGCGATAATCGTGCCGTTCTTCAATAAAACCTTCAGGAGCCAGGAGAGAAGGCAAGTTCCTCCGCCACGTTGTCTGACAGGTCTTGACTGACTCTGTCTTCTATGCACTACTTTACCTCCTGTTCTTCAATAAAACTACCATGGCAATGTTATTTTTCTCTCTGTGGAGATACCCTTTAATTGACCCATTATTCACATTTACTTCATATAAGCCAGATGTTTATATCCTTATAACAATCTATTTGCGGCTAATGATGTAAACTATCAATGAGCATACTTGCACAATACTGTACAAATAAGTCTGTATTCCCATTTACCTCTTATGTGACCTTAAACAAATTTAAATTACTAGCTGTCAGACCAATATTTAAAGCAATCACATAGAAATACCTCTACAGTTAAAAAAAAAAAAAAAGGAAGTACGGTAACAACATAATCTCGAAATTGCATGGTTTCAGGTACTTGGTTATTCTTATGGGCAGTGCTGCACACTTTAAGGGTAGTGTACAGACAGCTACTATCACTCTTGAGTCTTGACTGTCCCTGTTCTCCAGCTGTACCAAAGCTAGAGTATATTAAAAATCTTTTTTTTAAGAAATCATGTGTAAATGTGTAAGCAACTGTTGTTATATATATTAATGCATAAAGTTATTAATTATATCAGTCCTTGGCAGAGATGTCAAGATTCCATTTACAATGTATATTGGGTTCGACAAAAGAGTTCGACATTCTGACCCAGGACACCTGGTCAGTCGTGTCAGATAATATGTCTTTGGAAGGCAGAATACTGCATTCACATCATAACTAGTTTTTACACTTGCTGTCAATTAACTCTAGTTTCTGGACTGAGCAGATCAATTGATTATAGAGGATTTGTCAACAGGATGGAAAAGCCATCTGCCCATATATTATTAATCAGAGGTACAGGGGGAAATAAAGAAAAAATGGGATGAAAGGGAATCCAGGAGAGAGCAGTTCTTTTGGACTGGAAAAAGTTAACAAATGGGTTAGCATGGCTTCAAAACAGTTAACAGAACACTGCGTCCCTTTTTTATCTTAAAGGGTTAGTAAAGGCAGATCAAATGAAGACCCCAATGTCACTGAAAGTCCTATTTGTCTCAACAGTGCAGCTTACAGAAAACTGCATATCATTCATAAAATGTAAAAATCTCTTTAATGGGCAAAAGAAAGAATAAAATGTTATGGATTAAGGAGATTTACTGAAGTTCGCAAAATACAATTGTGAGTATTAAAAAGTAAAGAGTGACACATCCTAGCAATAGCATTAAAGGGCATGAGAATTTACATCTGTGCCTGTGTTGATTTTAGGAAGTGAGCTGAGTACTGTGGAAGTTTGTTGGCAAGCTTAATAAATCCATTTAAATCAAACACTGTATAAAAGATACTGTTCTACATTTGCAAACATTACACAACTGCATAATGCTGTAAAATAATGTTAGCAGGATATTTAAGATATTGGTTCATATCGCTAACTTCCCTAATATTTCTAATTTGGATTTATAACTAGATACACAGACATTCCAGATTTGAACATCATGAACATTTTAGATCATTTTAACTATTTCTGATACCGAGTAGAGATGGACTAGAACTCGACCCGAGTTTGAATCGGATTTTAAAAGTTCTAACAAACTTGTACTTTTCAAATTTTCAATTTTCCGAAATTTCAAAATGTAGCAAATTTGAGGGAAAAGATACTTCCACATATCCCAAATTTGCCAAAGACAGTTCGACAGGCGCCTTGTTATTGTGATGTAATACCGCCCACTTTCCCACAATGCATTCTCTTAGGGAGAGAGGCCAATGTGGTGTAGGGTATGTTCAGAGAGGCCAAGCTTGCCTGGCTCCTCAACAATGGTGGCAAACTGCAGTGAGCCTACTCTAACTCAATGGTTCTGCTGCTGTAAAGCATTACCATTTCGCCCGCTTTCACCTATATGATGCAAATTACAAAAATACGAAGTTTAGTGCAAATACTAAGAAAAAATACCATTTTTTTCCATTCTAATGACCTTAACCTGCCCATTCAGCATTTTGTCTGTGTATAAATGAATGCTTCTGTTTGGAGGACCCCTAGTAGAGACCGTTATGGTCTTGCGCTTGACCCAGCGCCTGGGTTGATTCAGTTGCTCAGTAGAGATCTGAGCAGGTTTGACCCATCCAACACCCAACCAGTTTAAATTCTTTTTAGGAACATTCCATGTTAGTGTGCATTCTGGGAAGAAGAAGGACCATTACCGAACCTAAAATGTCAGCCCTCTGATGTCAACAGCAGGGAATAGAAAGGGGTATAAATTCAAAAGACTTTTTTAAAATGGAAGAGAATATATTAAATAACTAGGTATGCATAATATAAACTAAGAAGTTTAAAAATAATGATATTTTCCATGGAATTTTCCCTTTAAAGACTATCAGGGTTATTCAATAAAAGTTCTTATCGTTTAAAATGGTGCTAATTTTGTCCCAACCAATCAGATGTTAGCTTTCAAATTTTAAATAAGATCTAATTGGTTGGGGCAAAATTAGCACCATTTTAAACAATAAAAACTTTTATTGAATAACCCTGAATATATATTTTTTTTAAATTTTTAACCCCTTTTGCTGAGGTATAAAACAAGGAATCATTGTCAGTCGGGACCTGTAAGACTACGAGGCGGAGGAGCGAGTGATCGGGTAAGTACCTTACATTCTCTCCCGGCTCCTGCAGGTTTTATTGAAGAACGGGATGTAAGACACAGCTGCTTTATGTGAACAGATTTTTTTCTTTCTTTTTAAAATCAAATGAGATTTACAATCTGCTCCTTCCTATTGTTCATACTGAAATGTGAGCTGTCAAAGTAAGGCTGAGGCCACACTAAGTGGTCACGTTGGGCAATCGATTGGGCACATGTGTTTCATCGGTGGATCAGAGCACATGAGAATCGCACCAAAAATGGTATGCTTCGATCATCGCAGGGCAATTCGTCACAGCGCAATTATTGTGGCCACACTAGCATCTGCGTTTTAACACACGTTTGGATTGCAGATGCGCTTGGATCGCGTGTTAGAATGGCCTGATGTGGCCTTGCCCTTACTGCTCCTATCTGTATCTGGGAACTCTAACACTGGTCTCCCATCTTACATTTTCCTGTAACATAGAAATGCATATAGAGATATCCAGTGTACCTTACAGTACCTTCACATTGCCGAAACGCGTCAATGTTTGTCTAAACACTAAATAAATATTGGAATTGAAAGAAAGACCTATGAGTGCGCTGCTGTACGTGCCTTTTTGTAGATATATTTATATTTAGTTATCTTTATTTAGGATATGTTTTCCATAGACATCAGTAGAAGAGTACATGGTTTATAGAAAAGTCTTCATTTCATTTACCCCTAATGCTTCACTTTATAAAGGCTTCAAACTAGGTTAAAACATCCTCACAATTAGTATAGTGCTGCATTTAGCAATATTAACATTATTTTATATACCTTCTTAAGCTCATAAAGGCAGGTTAAAAGAATAAAACAAAAAAACATTTATGTCTATGCAGGCTTTTGCTCATGGACAATATGAACAACCAATGATTTATCTGATCCCAGAGTCTAGGAATTTCAGACATGTAATTTTGCGTTTTGCCCTAAAGTGAAACATTACGTTACATGTTCAAATAACATCACCAAACATAAATGTACATGTATAATTAGCCATAATGATTAAAGAAGCCCTTAAGATATTTTCCCAAGCTACAGATGACTACAACAATATCCCTTCACAGAACAATGCAAACCAAACAGAAAATTAAAGTCATTATTTTAAAATGCTGAATCTTTTACTTCCATAGCCTATGGGATTCTATTTCGGGTTTTCTGGAGTAGTTTTGGGGTTATACTAGCTTGATATATGTTGCAAGCTAGTGGTCCTGAGCTCAAGATAATCAATTCAATTTAGGCTACCATATTATTCAAATTTTTTTTTTTACATTTTGTGCAGTTTATGGATTGTTATTATATTATTATTATATTTTAGGTGGTTTTTAAGCCCTCCAGAGTCTCCCTTTAAACTACTACAACATATGGGTTGAAATCTAGCAAATCACTTTCTATTTTTTCATTAATCAAATAAACAAGCTTCAAGAAAATGGCCTGCCCATAAATTAGTCACAGACATATGATGCATTGCTGGACCAAAGTTCGAGCTATTTCATGTATGTGTAAAGCTGTCCATACACCTGTTAGACATTATAGACAATTAAAGAATCATGTTATAGTTGTAAGCTGTACCAATGCTTCCGAAAATCAAATTTTGCTTCATAGTACTGTATACATTTTAGGGAGACTCCACAATTAGTAATTATGTGGCATTTAAAGGGCATGTCCACCCACCAAAATTTAACCCCATACTAGCCCCACTGTACAGTTTTTTAAAAAAAAACATTACCTTACAATCCTGCTCCCTATGGTTCTCCTGCAATCCATGTCCAAAGTCGAGGAAAGTGAAGAGTAGTGGCTGTCCTTCTGTCCAAACGTTGCTGCCTTCTGTCTTGCCTCTGGGAGGGATGGTGACATGCGCACAGGAGCCTTTCACCCCTCCCTCCCGATCCCTCTCTGCAAATAACTCTCCTCTCCATACCCTCCTACCCCTAACCACTAAATTAAAAGTTTAAGAATCTTTTCCAAACTGTAGTCGCAGCTCGTAGCTGCCAGCGTCTTCTCCATTGTTGGAAGCCGCGATTGTGATTGGCTGCCTCCCGGCCAATCACAGACGTGGCTGCTGGTCTGGCCCCCTGCTTACAGATCCGGCAGGCAGGGGAGTCGGACTAGAGGGACGCTGGAACCAGGAGCTGTAAGTAGAGTATGGAATCAATTTTTAAGCTTTTAACTTAGTGGTTGGGGTGGGAGGGTATGCCCTACAATATAAAAATTACAGGTACACTGTGCATTGCGCAATTCTGTGATAAAATCATGTTCACGCCATTACCCTCACCCTGCAGCTCTGCACCATGTTGTTTCTACAAGTGTAACTATTAAAGGGGAATGTTGGAGAATGTGTATCTACAAGTGTAACTATTAAAGGGGAATGTTGGAGAGTATGTGTTTCTACAAGTGTAACTATTAAAGGGGAATGTTGGAGAGTATGTGTTCTACACGTGTAACTATTAAAGGGGATGTTGGAGAGTATGTGTGTTTTACAGTGTAACTATTAAAGGGGAATGTTGGAGAGTATGTGTTTCTACAAGTGTAACTATTAAAGGGGAATGTTGGAGAGTATGTGTTTCTACACGTGTAACTATTAAAGGGAATGTTGGAGAGTATGTGTTTCTACAAGTGTAACTATTAAAGGGGAATGTTGGAGAGTATGTGTTTCTACAAGTGTAACTATTAAAGGGGAATGTTGGAGAGTATGTGTTTCTACAACTGTAACTATTAAAGGGGAATGTTGGAGAGTATGTGTTTCTACAAGTGTAACTATTAAGGGGAATGTTGGAGAGTAGTGTTTCTACAACGTGTAACTATTAAAGGGGAATGTTGGAGAGTATGTGTTTCTACAAGTGTAACTATTAAAGGGGAATGTTGGAGAGTATGTGTTTCTACAAGCGTAACTATTAAAGGGGAATGTTGGAGAGTGTGTTTCTACAAGTGTAACTATTAAAGGGGAATGTTGGAGAGTATGTGTTTCTACAAGCGTAACTATTAAAGGGGACTGTTGGAGAGTATGTGTTTCTACAAGTGTAACTATTAAAGGAGAAAGGGTATGCGATTTAAAGGGCAAGTCCAGCCCCAAAATGAAAACTTACATACAGGTAAATCACCCCCCAAAACCCAAAATGGTAATAGTTTGAAATCTGAAATATATAAGTCTTACCTGAAATCCTGCACAATGTCCTGTTTCTCCTGTTTCTGCTTCTTGTTTTTTCGAGTTAGCAACTGTCAGTTATTAATTTGACAGTTGACATCACAGCCAATGGCTGAATGTTAATCCCCTATCTGCCTCTTCTGAGCGTGCTCAGGCTCAGTACAGGTCACTAAATTGCTTAGTTTCCATGAGGCATCCAGAAGCATAGCAGGCATACAGTAATGAATTCAGAGGGAAAAGTATGATATATCAACATATTTTAAAGAAGCCATTCTTTCTAAAAGATGTTCTTATGAGGGTGGAGTTGTTGTTCTTATGAGGGTGGAGTTGTCCTTTAACCCTAACTTGTTTGGAGGCAACAGTTTTTGCCGTTTTGTGTTATGGAAACGCATGCGTTAACGCACCAAAAATGGTGAACGCATGCGTTACCAAAACACGAACGGACACGCAGTTGCATGCACATCAGAAATTTCCATTTTAGCGAAAATCGTAGTTGCACACGCGAGCGCGAAACATGTGCGCAAACGCGTTAGTGTGGCCTCACCCTTACAGGACTTTTTCATTACCGGACGAGAGAGAGAGAGAGAGAGAGAGAGAGAGAGAGAGAGAGAGAATCATATGTGTGTGGCCACAGTTTAACTGCAGCTAACATTTTAATGTTGATTTTGTATGTAAAATGTGCGAGTTGGTGTAAATCCTGATATATTTATGAGTAGATACATCCCTTTGAAAATATAATAAGATAACATTTACAGTATATATGATAAGATATGCAGGTATAAAAGTCACAGAACGTATAGTAACGTCTAATATTTGTTATATTATGTGTGGGTTAATTTTATAAAAAAACTATAATTGAGATTTTGTTTAAATTTCTGTAGTCTTAATAGAAATTGAATTTAGTTTATATGATTGTCCCTGGAAAGGAAAAGTAAAGGCCATGTTTTTTTAGCCCTCTCTGTAAACAATAATTGTACAATGTACATAATACAAAAACACATATCCAACAACAAAACATATATGAAACAACTCTAATAAAAATACTCGGGAAGTCAGTGGACTATTTTATTGTAAACTTTACTATGATTGCAGTTTGTGTAATGAACAGTAGCAAGTTTTTTAGACTTGAGGTTCAGAAACTGATGACACAAGTAATGTCTAGACACCTGATGTAAGAGTCAGGCATGAAGTGGTTTAACAGAATACGTAAAGGACTAAATATAAGAACAAACCTTTCAGCTGAAAGAAAAAATGTAATCGTTGTGCCAACATCAGCACCCAGTGGAAAAGTCAAACCACATCACAGACCACAGAGTTTAATCAGAAGCTCACAACACTGTAACATGATGCAGATATCAAAACACCCTGACAACACAATGAGGTATCATTTGTTGCAACTGTTTAAAAACATTAAAGTCATCTGAGGTTATGTAATGGAATGCATGTCCGGATGTTATGAAACCACTACCAAATATTTAGGAATCCTATTGCTAGTCGTCATCTCCCTAGCAATAAGATGATAAGAAATGCTTCTTGTTCATCTCTTGTACCAGGATAGACTTTTTTTTTGTCTCATCATTAAAGGGCATGTCCACCCCTCAAACTAAAATTGAGCCCACTACTGGCCCCACTGTGTAGTTTAAAAAAAATCTTTACCATACATCTCTGCTCCTTATGGTTCTCCTGCTGTCCAAAGTCCAGGAAACTAAAGAGTAGGAGGTGTCTTCCTGTGGGAAAGGTTTCTGCCCTTACCTAGTGTAAAAAGTTTTTGATATAATGTAGGGCATCCCTGCCCACCCCGAACTGCTATATTAGATTGCTAAAAAAAGAACCAGAACGCTACTTAAAGCCCTTCGCTCCCGCAGTGCTCTGCATTGCTGGCAGTAGTGTCTGTGATTGGCTGCTTCTCAGCCAATCGTAGTTGCGGCTGCTGGTCTGGCCCCCCTTTTTGCAATTTCCGGCAAACAGAGGGCCGGATCAGAGCGCCGCAGGAGCAAGGGGCTATAAGTAGAGTTCTGCTTCTTTTTTTTTTTTTTTTTTTTTTTTTAGCAATCTAACATAATGGTTTTGGGTGGGCAGAGGTGCACTTCATTATATACAAAAACTATTTAAACAGTGGAGATACAATTTAAAGGGTAACTGTGGTCTCCATACATGTGCCCTTTATTAAAAAGAGCACATTCATAACTTTTAAAATTACTCCAGGATCATGCTTCTGGCTGCAGTCGAGCAAAACCAGCTTAGGGTCACAACTCTGGTACATTCCTAAGGTGATGTGGTCAGTGTGCAGGTTTGTCTCCCACTTTGCAGATATCTTCCACTAGCATCTTATTGGTATGCAGTGTACAACTGACCAGATGTCAGGTAAGTAAGAGTTTGGGGAGCTTTTTTTAAAAAAAAAACATGCGGTTGGGGCTGGGGGACATGGGGGAGCAGAATATTAAAAATCGATTTTAGGGGTGGACATACCCTTTAAGGAGCTGGTTGACAAGAAAGGGCATATTAGGTTGACAGAGAAATTCCTTGTGTTTTGCTGCTTTTACAGATGTCATATTATATAACATAGAAACATAAAGATAGATATGAATATCACTGCCGCACTAGATAGTTATAAAATAATTATTTATTCTAATTGCTTAAAGTGAATTAAATTAAATAAATCAAATAAATAAATCCTAACTGTGACTTGCCTATTCACACATATAGTTATCCACAAACCAATCTATATAGCATAAAGGTATACAGTCATACAGTATATGAAACAACTCGAGAAGTCAGTGGACTATTTTATTGTAAACTTTACTATGATTGCAGTTTGTGTAATGAACAGTAGCAAGTTTTTTAGACCTGAGGTTCAGAATCTGATGACAAAAGTAATGTCTAGACACCTGATGTGAGAGTCAGGCATTAAATAATTTGTAAGTTCAAGCAGGTAATTAACTCAATATCCAAAGTGTAGACAAAGTTTGAAATAGTATCGATATGTTTACAAAAGGGGAGGTATCCCTGATGATGGCTAGAGAGACGAAACGCATTGGACACACCCCTTGAGGCAACATGGTTGATAGACGTGAGATTGAGGCTAGTGCAGACCCACCTGCAAGAAGTCCCATTATTCGGTACCATAGGGGAGTAGAAAATGGAGTGGTTCACACTGACTAAGGCCATCCGATAGCAACCAGAGGCACAGTGTACAGGGAACAAGTTAACCAAGCATACGCCAGGTAATAAGGAGACGCAGCCGACCACCAAACCAAAGCTAGAAGGTCCACAGTGTAGCCACAGTCTTAGTCTATATGGTGAATATGTATGCTGTATGACTTTTTATGTTCTGATAAAGTTGTTCTGAATCTATTGACATTATAACCTTCAATCTGCTATAATCATTGTTTCAAATATGCACAAGATTCGATTTGGATATCGGACATCAGTTCATACTATTTTAAAATATTATTTTGTTTACACTTTGGATATTGAATTAATTACCGGTTGGAACTTTGATCTTTACTTTGCCATTTTGTATGTTTGTGTATATATGTATAGTTTATAAAGTGCCACTCGGGGACGCAGCGCTGTACAGTAATTAAATACAAAAAAGTCATACAAGGGGAACAAATACATAAATAGTTCAGTACATAAATATATAAATAGAAGTGCTCGAGCATTTCCTCCAGAGGAAAGGAGGTCTCTGCCCCGTAGAGCTTACAATCTAGTTAGTATTACGAACCTAGTTGCTTCTTTGCTCCAGTTTACAATAATGCAATATATCCCTATATTGAGCTCATCCTACTAGATATCCCTTCCGGCAGGGGATTAGCCTTTCCCTATGTACAGTATAAGATGAGTGGTGGGTGTGGGTATATGTTTAGGTTTTAGTTTATAGCGATGTTTTATAACTGTATACCTTTATGCTATATGGATTGGTTTTATATTGTGTGACTAATAAATTGTTAATATTTTTATTTTTATAGTACATATTTATCATTCCCTTTTTACCTTTTATACTCCCCTTTTTGTTATATAGCTCAGTTATATAGACAACATATAGATAGATAACATAGTAATGGAGGATAAATAAAGGAGAACTGTGGTCTCCAAGCAAGTTGATTTTAAATGAAAGGCCAGGTTTCTACCTTTAAAATGTGCCATCAACCACCTCTCTATGTGCTGCACAGCCCAAGATGTGAAGAAATCCCTGATCAGAAAATTAGGGAGGGAAAATGGGAGGTTCTGAATCTGCAGTCAAAACTACTACTTGAAAACACAGCAACGCACCGAAAACGCACGTTTTCGGGTGTGTTGCCACACAACCTAAAACCAACATATACCCACACCCACCACTCATCTATACTGTACATAGGAAAGGCTAATCCCCTGCCGGAAGGGGAATCTAGTAGGATGAGCTCAATAAGGGATATATTGCATTATTGTAAACTGGAGCAAAGAAGCAACTAGGTTCGTAATACTAACTAGATTGTAGCTCTACGGGGCGAGACCTCCTTTCCTCTGGAGGAAATCGAGACTCTATTATATTTATGTCTAACTATTATGTATTGTTCCCCTTGTATGACTTTTTGTTTTATTCTGTACAGCTGCGTCCCAGTGCACTTTATAAACTATACTATATACACAAATCATAAAATGGCAAAGTAAAGATCAAAGTTCCAACCGTAATTAATCAATATCCAAAGTGTAAACAAATAAATTTTAAAATAGTATGAACTGATGTCCGATATCCAATCGAATCTGTGCATATTTGAAACAATGATTATAGCAGATTGAAGGTTATAATGTCAATAGATTCAAACAACTTATCAGAACATAAAAAGTCATACAGCATACATATTCACATATACACTGAGACTGTGGCTCACTGCAGACCTTCTAGCTTTGGTTTGGTGGTCGGCTGCGTCCTTTACCTGGCGTATGCTTGGGTTAACTTGTTCCCTGTACACTGTGCCTCTGGTTGCTATCGATGGCCTTAGTCAGTGTGAACCACTCCATTTTCTACTCCCCTTTGGTACCGAATAATGGGACTTCTTGCAGGTGGGTCTGCACTAGCCTCAATCTCACGTCTATCAACCATGTTGCCTCCAAGGGGTGTGTCCAATGCGTTTCGTCTCTCTAGCCATCATCAGGGATACCTCCCCCTTTTGTAAACATTATATCGATACTATTTCAAACTTTGTCTACACTTGGATATTGAGTTAATTACCTGCTGAACTTACAAATTATTTAATGCCTGACTCTCACATCAGGTGTCTAGACATTACTTTGTCATCAGATTCTGAACCTCAGGTCTAAAAAACTTGCTACTGTTCATTACACAAACTGCAATCATAGTAAAGTTTACAATAAAATAGTCCACTGACTTCTCGAGTTGTTTCATATACTGTATGACTGTAACCTTTATGCTATATAGATTGGTTTGTGGATAACTATATGTGTGAATAGGCAAGTCACAGTTAGGATTTATTTATTTGATTTATTTAATTTAATTCACTTTAAGCAATTAGAATAAATAATTATTAAACTATCTAGTGCGGCAGTGATATTCATATCTATCTTTATGTTTTATGTTATATAATAGACATCTGTAAAAGCAGCAAAACACAAGGAATTTCTCTATCAACCTAATATGCCCTTTCTTGTCAACCACTCCTTAAGGGTATGTCCACCCTAAAATCGATTTTTAATATTCTGCTCCCCCATGTCCCCCAGCCCCAACCGCATGTTTTTTTTTAAAAAAACTCCCCAAACTCTTACTTACCTGACATCTGGTCAGTTGTACACTGCATACCCAATAAGATGCTAGTGGAAGATATCTGCAAAGTGGGAGACAAACCTGCACACTGACCACATCACCTTAGGAATGTACCAGAGTTGTGACCCTAAGCTGGTTTTGCTTGACTGCAGCCAGAAGCTGATCCTGGAGTAATTTTAAAGGTATGAATGTGCTCTTTTTAATAAAGGGCACATGTATGGAGACCACAGTTACCCTTTAAATTGTATCTCCACTGTTATAAATAGTTTTTGTATATAATGAAGTGCACCTCTGCCCACCCAAACCATTATGTTAGATTGCTAAAAAAAAAAAAAAAAAAAAAAAAAAAAAAAGAAAAGCAGAACTCTACTTAAGCCCCTTCCCGCGGCGCTCTGATCCGGCCCTCTGTTTGCCGGAAATTGCAAAAAGGGGCCACCAGCAGCCGCAACTACATTGGCTGAGAAGCAGCCAATCACAGACACTACTCAGCACAATGCAGAGCACTGTGGGAGCGAGGGCTTTAAGTAGCGTTCTGGTTCTTTTTTTAGCAATCTAATATAGCAGTTCGGGGTGGGCAGGGATGCCCTACATTATATCAAAAACTTTTTACACTAGGTAAGGGCAGAAACCTTTCCCACAGGAGACACCTCCTACTCTTTAGTTTCCTGGACTTTGGACAGCAGGAGAACCATAAGGAGCAGAGATGTATGGTAAAGATTTTTTTTAAACTACAAGTGGGGCCAGTAGTGGGCTCAATTTTAGTTTGAGGGGTGGACATGCCCTTTAATGATGAGACAAAAAAAAGTCTATCCTGGTACAAGAGATGAACAAGAAGCATTTCTTATCATCTTATTGCTAGGGAGATGACGACTAGCAATAGGATTCCTAAATATTTGGTAGTGGTTTCATAACATCCGGACATGCATTCCATTACATAACCTCAGATGACTTTAATGTTTTTAAACAGTTGCAACAATGATACCTCATTGTGTTGTCAGGGTGTTTTGATATCTGCATCATGTTACAGTGTTGTGAGCTTCTGATTAAACTCTGTGGTCTGTGATGTGGTTTGACTTTTCCACTGGGTGCTGATGTTGGCACAACGATTACATTTTTCTTTCAGCTGAAAGGTTTGTTCTTATATTTAGTCCTTTACGTATTCTGTTAAACCACTTCATGCCTGACTCTTACATCAGGTGTCTAGACATACTTGTGTCATCAGTTTCTCTGAACCTCAAGTCTAAAAAACTTGCTACTGTTCATTACACAACTGCAATCATAGTAGTTACAATAAAATAGTCCACTGACTTCCCGAGTATTTTATTAGAGTTGTTTCATATGTTTTGTTGTTGGATATGTGTTTTTGTATTATGTACATTGTACAATTATTGTTTACAGAGAGGGCTAAAAAAACATGGCCTTTACTTTTCCTTTCCAGGGACAATCATATAACTAAATTCAATTTCTATTAAGACTAAGAAATTTAAACAAAACCTCAATTATAGTTTTTTTATAAAATTAACCCACACAATATAACAAAATTAGACGTTACTAACGTTCTGTGGACTTTTATACCTGCATATCTATCATATATACTGTAAATGTTATCTTATTATATTTTCAAAGGGATGTATCTACTCATAAATATATCAGGATTTACACCAACTCGCACATTTTACATACAAATCACATTAAAATGTTAGCTGCAGTTAAACTGTGGCCACACACAATATGATTCTCTCTCTCTCTCTCTCTCTCTCTCTCCTTCTCCTTTCGGTAATGAAAAAGTCCTGTAAGGGTGAGGCCACCTAACGCGTTTGCGCACATTTTTCGCGCTCGCGTGTGCAACTACGATTTTCGCTAAAATGGAAATTTCTGAGTGCATGCAACTGCGTGTCCGTTCGTGTTTTGGTAACGCATGCTTCACCATTTTTGGTGCGTTAACGCATGCGTTTCCTAACACAAAAGGCAAAAACTGTTGCCTCCAAACAAGTTAGGGTTAAGGACAACTCCACCCTCATAAGAACAACAACTCCACCCTCATAAAACATCTTTTAGAAAGAATGGCTTCTTAAAAATGTTGATATATCATACTTTTCCCTCTGAATTCATTACTGTATGCCTGCTAGCTTCTGGATGCCTCATGGAAACTAAGCAATTTAGTGACCTGTACTGAGGCCGGAGCACGCTCAGAAAGGCAGATAGGGATTAACATTCAGCCATTGGCTGTGATGTCAACTGTCAAATTAATAACTACTGACGTTTGCTCGAAAAAACAGAAGCAGAAACAGAGAAACAGGACATTGTGCGATTTCAGGTAACTTATATATTCAGATTTCAAACTTTACCATTTTGGGTTTTGGGGGTGATTACCTGTAGTAAGTTTTCATTTTGGGGCTGGACTTGCCCTTTAAATCGCATACCCTTTCTCTCTCTTTAATAGTTACACTTGTAGAAACACTACCTCCAACATCCCCCTTTAATAGTTACCTTGAGAAACATACTCTCCAACATTCCCCTTAATATTACACTGTAGAAACACACTCTCCACATCCTTAATAGTTACGCTTGTAGAAACACAACCTCCAACATTCCCCTTTAATAGTTACCTTGTAGAAACACATACCTCCAACATTCCCCTTTAATAGTTACTTGTAGAAACACATACCTCCAACATTCCCCTTTAATAGACGCTTGTAGAACACATACTCTCCAACATCCCCTTTAATAGTTACACTTGTAGAAACACATACTCTCCAACATTCCCCTTTAATAGTTACACTGTAGAAACACATACTCTCCAACATTCCCCTTTAATAGTTACACTGGTAGAAACACATACTCTCCAATATTCCCCTTTAATATTACACTGTAGAAACACATACTCTCCAACATTCCCCTTAATAGTTACACGTGTAGAAACACATACTCTCCAACATTCCCCTTTAATAGTTACACGTGTAAAACACATACTCTCCAACATTCCCCTTTATAGTTACAGTGTAGAAACACATACTCTCCAACATTCCCCTTTAATAGTTACACATGTAAGAAACACATACTCTCCAACATTCCCCTTTAATAGTTACACTTGTAGAAACACATACTCTCCAACATTCCCTTTAATAGTTACACTTGTAAAACACATACTCTCCAACATTCCCCTTTAATAGTTACACTTGTAGAAACACATACTCTCCAACATCCCTTTAATAGTTCACTTGTAGATACACATTCTCCAACATTCCCCTTTAATAGTTACACTTGGAAACAACATGGTGCAGAGCTGCAGGGTGAGGGTATGGCGTGAACATGATTTATCACAGAATTGCCAATGCACAGTGTACCTGTAATTTTTATATTGTAGGGCATACCCTCCCCCCCCAACCACTAAGTTAAAAGCTTTAAAATTGATTCCATACTCTACTTACAGCTCCTGGTTCCAGCGTCCCTCTGATCCGACTCCCCTGCCTGCCGGATGTAAGCAGGGGGCCAGACCAGCAGCCACGTCTGTGATTGGCCGGGAGGCAGCCAATCACAATCGCTGCTTCCAACAATGGAGAAGACGCTGGCAGCTACGAGCTGCGACTACAGTTTGAAAAGATTCTTAAACTTTTAATTTAGTGGTTAGGGGTAGGAGGGTATGGAGAGGAGAGTTATTTGCAAGAGAGGATCGGGAGGAGGGGTGAAAGGCTCCTGTGCGCATGTCACCATCCCTCCCAGAGGCAAGACAGAAAGGCAGCAACGTTGGACAGAAGGACAGCCACTACTCTTCACTTTCCTCCTTTGGACATGGATTGCAGGAGAACCATAGGAGCAGGATTGTAAGTAATGTTTTTTTTAAAAACTTACAGTGGGGCTAGTATGGGGTTAATTTTGGTGGGTGGCATGCCCTTTAAATGCCACATAATTACTAATTGTGGAGTCTCCCTAAATGTATACGTACTATTGAAGCAAAATTTGATTTTCGGAAGCATTGTACAGCTACAACATAACATGATTCTTTATTGTCTATAATGTCAAACAGTGTATGGACAGCTTTACACATACATGAAATAGCTGAACTTTGGTCCAGCAATGCATCATAGCTGTGACTAATTTATGGGCAGGCCATTTTCTTGAAGCTTGTTTATTTGATTAATGAAAAAATAGAAAGTGATTTGCTAGATTTCAACCCATATGTTGTAGTACTTGTTTAAAGGGAGACTCTGGAGGGTCTTAAAAACCCACCTAAATATATAATAATATAATAACAATCCATAAACTACTGCACAAAATGTAAAAAAAAATTTGAATAATATGGTAGCCTAAATTGAATTGATTATCTTGAGCTCAGGACCACTAGCTTGCAACATATATCAAGCTAGTATAACCCCAAAACTACTCCAGAAAACCCAAATAGAATCCCATAGGCTATGGAAGTAAAAGATTCAGCATTTTAAAATAATGACTTTAATTTTCTGTTTGTTTGCATTGTTCTGTGAAGGGATATTGTTGTAGTCATCTGTAGCTTGGGAAAAATATCTTAAGGGCTTCTTTAATCATTATGCTAATTATACATGTCATTTTATGTTTGGTGATGTTATTTGAATGTAACGTAATGTTCACTTTAGGGCAAAACGCAAAATTACATGTCTGAATTCCTAGACCTGGGATCAGATAAATCATTGGTTGTTCATATTGTCCATGAGCAAAAGCCTGCATAGACATAAATGTTTTTTTGTTTTATTCTTTTACCTGCCTTTATGAGCTTAAGAGGTATATAAAAATGTTATATTGCTAAATGCAGCACATACTAATTGTGAGGATGTTTTAACCTAGTTAAGCCTTTATAAAGTGAAGCATTAGGGGTAAATGAAATGAAGACTTTTTATAAACCATGTACTCTTCTACTGAGTCTATGGAAAACATATCCTAAATAAAGTAACTAATAATAAATATATCTAAAAAAGGCACGTTAAGCACGCGCACTCATAGGTCTTCTTCTCAATTCCAATATTTATTTAGTGTTTAGACAAACATTGACGCGTTTCGGCAATGTGAAGGTCGTAAGTACACTGATATCTCATAATGCATTTCTAGTTACAGGAAAATGAAGATGGGAGACCAGTGTTAGAGTTCCCAGATACAGATAGGAGCAGTTAAGGGCAACCACATCAGGCCCATTCTAACACCTCCAGCGCATCTGCAATCCAAACGTGTGTTAAAACGCAGATGCTAGTGTGGCCCACAATAATTGCGCTGTGACTAATTGCCCTGCGATATCGAAGCATACCATTTTGGTGCATTCTCATGTGCTCTGATCCACCTGAAACACGTGCCCAATGATTGCCAACGTGACCACTTAGTTGGCCTCGCCTTACTTGACAGCTCACATTTCAGTATGAACAATAGGAAGGAGCAGTTGTTAAATTCATTTGATTTTAAAAAGAAAAAAAAAATCTGTTCACATAAAGCAGCTGTGTCTTCATCCCTTTCTTCAATAAAACCTGCAGGAGCCGGGAGAGAATGTAAGGTACTACCCGATCACTCGCTCCTCCGCCTCATAGTCTTACAGGTCCCGACTGACAATGATTCCTTGTTTATACCTCAGCAAAAGGGGTTAAAAATTTAAAAAAAATATATCAGTTATTCAATAAAAGTTTTTATTGTTTTAAAATGGTGCTAATTTTTGCCCCAACAATCAGATCTTATTTAAATTGAAAGCTAACACTGATTGGTTGGGCAAAATGAGCACCATTTTACATAAGAACTTTTATTGAATAACCCTGATAGTCTTTAAAGGAAAATATCATTATTTTAAACTTCTTATTTTATATTATGCTAACTAGTTATTTAATATATTCTCTTCCTTTTAAAAAGTCTTTAAATTTATACCCCTTTCTATTCCCTGCTGTTGCAATCAGAGGCTGACATTTTTTGGTTCTGTAATGGTCCTTCTTCTTCCCAGAATGCCACTAACATGAATGTTCCTAACAAAAATTTAAACTGGTTGGTTGTTGGATGGGTCAAACCTGCTCAGATCTCTACTGAGCACTGAATCAACCCAGGCGCTGGGTCAGCGCAAGACCATAACGTCTCTACTAGGGTTCCTCCCAAACAGATCAGCATTCATTTATACACAGCAAAAATGCTGAATGGGGCAGGTTAAGGTCCATTAGATGAAAAAAAATGGTATTTTTTCTTAGTATTTGCACTAAACTTCGTATTTTTGTAATTTGCATCATATAGGTGAAAGCGGGGCGGAAATGGTAATGCTTTACACAGCAGCAGAACCATTGAGTTAGAGTAGGCTCCTGCAGTTTGCCACCATTGTTGAGGAGCCAGGCAAGCTTGGCCTCTCTGAACATACCCTACACCACATTGGCCTCTCTCCCTAAAGATGCTGTGGGAAAGTGGGCGGTATTACATCACAATAACAAGGCGCCTGTCGAACTGTCTTTGGCAAATTTGGGATATGTGGAAGTATCTTTTCCCTCAAATTTGCTACATTTTGAAATTTCGAAATTGAAAATTTGAAAAGTACAAGTTTGTTAGAACTTTTAAAACCGATTCAAACTCGGGTCGGTTTCTAGTCCATCTCTACCTTATCAGAAATAGTTAAAATGATCTAAAATGTTCATGATGTTCAAATCTGGAATGTCGTGTATCTAGTTATAAATCCAAATTAGAATATTAGGGAAGTTAGCGATATGAACCAATATCTTAAATATCCTGCTAACATTATTTTACAGCATTATGCAGTTGTGTAATGTTTGCAAATGTAGAACAGTATCTTTATACAGTGTTGATTTAAATGGATTTATTAAGCTTGCCAACACAACTTCCACAGTACTCAGCTAACTTCCTAAAATCAACACAGGCACAGATGTAAATTCTCATGCCCTTTAATGCTATTGCTAGGATGTGTCACTCTTTACTTTTTAATACTCACAATTGTATTTTGCGAACTTCATAAATCTCCTTAATCCATAACATTTTATTCTTTCTTTTGCCCTTAAAGAATTTTAACATTTATATAATGATATGCAGTTTCTGAGCTGCACTGTTAAAGACAAATAGGACTTTCAGTGACATTGGGGTCTTCATTTGATCTGCCTTTACTAACCCTTTAAGATAAAAAAGGGACGCAGTGTCTGTTAACTGTTTTTGAAGCCATGCTAACCCTTTGTTAACTTTTTCCAGTCCAAAAGAACTGCTCTCCCGGTCCTGATTCCTTCATCCCATTTTTCTTTTATTCCCCCCTGTACCTCTGATTAATAATATATGGGCAGATGGCTTTTCCATCTCTGTTGACAAATCCTCTATAATCATGATCTGCTCAGTCCAGAAACTAGAGTTAATTGAACGCAGTGTAAAAACTGTTATGATGGAATGCAGTATTCTGCCTTCCAAGACATATTACTTGACACGACTGACCAGGTGTCCTGGGTCAGAATGTCGAACTCTTTTGTGAACCCAATTCATTGTAAATGGAATCTTGACATCTCTGCCAAGGACTGATATAATTAATAACTTTATGCATTAATATATATACAACAGTTGCTTACACATTTACACATGATTTCTTAAAAAAAGATTTTAATATACTCTAGCTGAGCTTTGGTACAGCTGGAGAACAGGGACAGTCAAGACTCAAGAGTGATAGTAGCTGTCTGTACACTACTTAAGTGTGCAGCACTGCCCATAAGAATACCAGAACCTGAACCATGCAATTTCGAGATTGCACAAGGACCACAGTTACCCTTTAATGTATTTTATCGGATTACTTTTTGCTATATGTAGTAATGACCAGAGCAGTATTATTGTCTCTGGTGCTATAAATAAATGCAGAATACCCGCATATAATTCAAGTATAAACGGAGGTACAATTTTACCTGGAAAAGAAGTAAAAGTGATTGAATTCCAGTATTTACCAAGGTTAGAAAAATATGACCACTCTGCCTTCTGATTCTGTATTGTTTTGGGCTTTAGTGTCCCTTTAAATGGACAGCAGAATTCCCATACAGTAATACCAAATCCAGTATGCTATAACTGTATGGGACTACTCTATGGGAATTCTACTGTCCCTTTAAAGGGCAACTAAGCCTCAAATTAATACGAATCAGAAAGCATAATTTTAACATACACCTCTCCTGAGTCTGTATTGTTTTGAGGCTTTAGTTGCCCTTTCAATGGACAGTCATCCGCAGTGGCATTCTTTGCCACAGCAGATGTTGGAAACTACAACCCCCAGCATGTTTTAGTTGCGGGAGTTGTAGTCTCCAAACATCTGCAGTGGCAAGGAATTGCCCTGCAGGGATTACTGATGTGTCATGTTTGACAGTTAATGGTTTGTTGATTTGTAACAACCATTGTTAAAAGGGCAAGTTCACCCCCTAACCCCGAACCACAAATCTTTTCTATGTTTGCTTTTGGCACATAGCAGTTACACGACCCCCCTTGGCCATTCAAAACAAAATAGGTTGTAAGAGGAGGATCCAGGTAAAATTAAAGATCCTAGAAAAAAAGTGGTAGGAGTTGTAGCTTAAAAGTTCACTGTTTGCTGGCAGCGTGGGACTGGGTTAGGCAAGTCACATTAGAGGGATCTTTGGCAGTATGGATAATGAAAAACATGGGTTATGGGGGGGGGGGGGGTGTACATTTTTTTTAAAGTTTTGACCCTTGGTAAATAAGCCCCTAAGTGCATTTTCCTTCCACTTTCGGTACATTCAAACAAAACCTTTGAGTTACATGTTTTCTTCAAGTTATGATTTGTCCTAACATTCTAACAGTTTGTGATAATGTTTAAGACAGAACTACCATTTCTTCTCAATAATAACATATAAACATTTCTATAGCAAACGTTCATTGTGAATTGATTTGGATTTTACCAATAGTCCTAAGCCATGTTCAGTTGTTTAATATTGTCATTATTATTGCCCTTTTAAGTTCCATGTTATATCTGGCCACCTGCCACTAGTACTTTTTCACTCTTAAACTATTCTAAAGAGCAGTATTGGCTTTCACATTTGTTAGAGGGTCTCTCCTTTATATAAAAAAAAAACCTTGTGATATCTGTCTATTACCTATAACGTGTGGAGGAATCTATTGCATTGTGTCCACTTAGTGCAAGTCTCTATAACACAGCAATGTAATATTAAAGGTTCCATTAGGATTCCCCCCAAAAGAAGTGCGTACATTCAACATTACAGTAGATTTCGGAGCAGTTGTTTTTTTACAGGAGAACAAAAGGGAAACAGTGGCATAACTAGGAATCACGGGCCCCCAGCAAAACTAGATGGGCCCATCTGTGCTTGATCCACAGTGGTTTTCTGGCGAGGCTATATCTACCCCCTTGGCTCCCAGCCCCCCTGTGGTTGCTCCCTGGTAGTACGTCCCTGAGTGGAAATACAAACCTTAAAATAGAAGCAGATGCCAGACACCCCAGTATGATCTGGTTTCCCAGTATTGCACCATTTGTTATGCAAACGATTTTTTGGTCTTTAAAACAAAATAGTACTCAATGGATCACAACAACACCATTTTTAAAGCATGGATTATTTATTGAAGCACCAAGATCATTTAAAACCCATTGATCCTTACCTTATGGAGCTGAAGGTGGAGATATGACATTCATTCTTTATCAATCTTAAGGAAAACTAAAGCAAATTATAACTGCGTTGGAGGTAACAGATAGCGGTCTTCTCTCTCTGGCTAACTTTGTGGTTGTTTTTGAATAATTACATTTCTTGGTCATTTAGGTCATGTAGAACAAAATGCAAGTGCGCAGGTTTCGATTATTATTAGATAAGGATGGAGAATGGAAATGTGTTAACAATCAATACAGTAAAGGCATTACTAAACAACACATAGGCTTTCTAGAATTCATTTATTGCCTTAAAATGAATTCTCAGTTTGAGAGAAGGTGGCATGCGCTTGAAATGATATGTCAATTTATTATATTTGTAGTGTAGTACCTATGCAGGGCTAAAATCCCCCCATTATGTAAGGGCACAGATAACCTTAACTATATGTATTCTGAATATCCCTAATATGATATATTGCATATGATGCAATACAAGTGCAAATATTTGCCTGTCCTATTAATCTGCAGCAACCAATCAAATGTGATCTAACTGCAGTTAAAAGGCAACATCTAATATCATTATTCATTATTCTAAGGCCTCTCAAAATCAAGTAACCTCAGATGAAAATACTAAACAGGTTCAGTAAAATTCCTTGTTTACTACTTCTGGCAATGTTTTAAGGCAATCCGTGTCTATAAATGTGCTAAGCCGGTATTTATACTCTCAAAGTTGAAGTAAAGGGTTGTTAAACTATTCCTGGTCCCCTTGGAGACCCTTGATTACGTGCCTTCCTAACATAATGCAGCTCTTGTTACCATACATTACAGCAAATTCCAATGCCATCTCTACAGCCAAGGCAGAGAAGAAACGACTGGAAAATCTGACTATTAAGAAAAGACGAAACCTTTGGAAGCTTAAATAATAAATATCAGATACCGATGCTTCTGCTAGAAAATGCAACATTCAATTTAAATGATTAGCCCACCGAGACATGGAAACACAAAAAATGGTTGTTTTACAGTTACAGTATTACCTGCCATAATTCAAGTATCTGATACCTAAGAGGGTTTCTTCTTAGAATAATGATTACGGTCACTGATTGCAGAAACAATATTTTGTCTCCATTGATGAGCAAACCAACAGAACAGAAAGCAAGTGGACTTATGCAATCTCTGGTACAGTTAGAATAGACTGAAGTAACGGCTACTTGCCTACAACTAATAATAGAGCCTACAAACTCCTCCTTTGTTCAACAGTGCTTCAATGTCAGTGATAAATAAAATTAATGCAAATTATTTAAAAATATTTAAATGTCACTTTTGACCACAGAATTTCCTACTATAGTACAAATTAACAATTTTTGGCCCAGTTTAACGAGGCTGTAACCTTGGTTGTTGGCTGTTTGGTTTATCTTATAATTCTATTTATTCCCACATAGTAGCACTATATGTTGAAATAAAAATAAGGAAGCTCACATCTTGAATTTTATCTGTGTATAGTGGACTGCAACACACAATATTTGGGAGAAACTAGTTGTAGATTTTTTTTCAATAAATAAAATTACGAATAAATGAGCCTACAACTAGTATTGGTGTAATCATATTACGAATAACTGTAAAATTTGAACAAGCAAATCACTTGCGTCTGAAGGGCCCATCCTGACATCCCAAAAAGCCTGGATTGAGGAGCAGATCTTAAATAGGCCAACCACACACCAGACTCTCAGTCCCCTAATGTTATAAGGTGTGTGGTAATGCTAGTTGATTGCTAGTTTAAGGTACAGCCATTATAGCAACAGGCTTTCCTCATAGCATGTATCCCAGATTACATTGCTGTTCGAAATATGCAAATATTTATGGTTGTCATGCCCATAATTCTATTTATTATTCATTTGGAATCCTAGGTTATTCACCCAAATGGTTATTATTGTGCATTATATCAAAATTAAGGTTGAGCTGCTTAAAAGGGGGCACGTAAGTAAATCTACGGTCTTCAGTCTTAGATTTCTTAACACAGTAAAAGTAAGGTGAGTAGTGCAGGGCACAGTAGGCAAGATCAAACCTTATGTACCAGTCAATGTGGGCAAACTTGTTTGTTCCCCTCATTATGACTTACATGTACCAGTCACTGTGGGCAAACTATATGGACCAGCCTATGTGATCAAGTTGTATGTACGAGTCACTGCGGGCAACTGTATGTACCCGTCACGTGGGGAACTATATTTACCAGAACCATGTTCAGGGGCACTTCGTTTGCCACAAATTACTACTTCCATGTGGCATGTAATGTCAGCCATCCAGTTCCTCAGCCAGTGTTAATTCATCCTCAAATTAACCATCCAGTGTATGTCAACATTAGCTAGTGGACTGGAGGGCTGACTTGACAGTGTCTGGTCAACGGCTGACTTAAGTGTCTGGTCAACGGCTGACTTGACAGTGTTGGTCAACGGCTGAATGTGAAGTGCTGTGAAAGGGAGGCTGAAGTGACAGTGCTGGTGAACAGGATTGCTGACTTGACAGTTGTCTGGTGAACAGGAAGGCTGACTTGACATTGTTAGGTCAGCCCCCAGTTCACCATCCAGTGTTACGTCAACATTCACCAAATAATCAAAAGTTGTTTAGTGTGGCTAAAATGTTCAATAGCATCATCCCTGGGTGTGTCTGCTCACACACCAAACGATCCAACAGAACAACAATAACGGCCGGGAGACACAGGCAAAACATAGTTTGCAATTCAAGTGAAATTTAATGCTGCTTCAACAGGGTCACAACATGTTTCGAACGCTCAAGCGTTCTTTCTCAAGTGTACGTTAACATTAGCTAGTGAACTGGAGTGCTGACTTAAAGCATCTGGTGAAACGGAGGGTTGACTTGACAATGTCTGGTGAAAGAGAGGGTGACTTAACACTCTCTAGTGAACTGGGGGGCTGACCTAACAGTGTCTGGTTAACTGAAGGGCTGACCTAACAATGTCTGGTAAACTGGAGGCTGACCAAACAGTGCCTGCTGAACTGCAGGGCTGCCTAACGTGTTGGCTGATCTAGCAGTATCTGAACTGGAGGCTGATATAGGGGGCAGCTTTAAAATTTGGCTTAGGTGCCAAAAGGTTTAGAAGTGCTCCCATGTGGTCTCCATACAAGTGTTCTTATTTAAAAAAAATGTTCAAAAACAAAAATACCTTTCAAAACAAGCCTGTGATGTGGCTTCTCTGGATCATAATTTATAGGCTTGTAAAGTTCACCCATAACTAATGATATCTGCATCATGCTCCAACCTGAGAGGGGCAGAGCAGTGGTGCTTGTGATGTCACAGCTCCACAGTACTAGCAAGAAAATCCAGTTTATACTCCCCTAACTTTGATAGACTAAAGCTAAAAGCATGATCCGCAGTCACTATTTAGGAGATTTGTAACGCAACTTTTTCTATAATAGCAGTAAGAGATGCCAATTTTTCCAGTTTATACTAGAATAGAGACTGTTTGAAAGTCACATAAGGCCACAATAATCACACATGAAACCATGTCTGTTTTAAGGGTTGATATTCATGCAAATATTTAATTTAACTGTCACTACTATAATTTGTAAACAGGTAGGAAAAGTCTTTAGCAGAAAAAAATACAATGTGAAAACTAAAAAAACCGCAGCTGGAAGAGAATGCTGAATCTATTGAAAATATGGATCGTCTGGATGACTTACCAACTTTTTTATGCAAAAGCCAAAGAATTTGCAAAAAGTTAATTCATTGTCACTTGTACAGCAACAGGAATGACAGGGAAACTAAATTCCAACTGTGATCCAAAGTTTGGCTCACTATTTGGCTTTAGACCTAGTCACACAAGTAGTGAGAAATTACTACATGGCTTAAACTGGTTACAGATGGCAGATATCATCAGCTCTGTCCAAGCTGTAGTCTTATTTAATGATAGGACATACAAACATATGGAAGTGAGCGTTCTCCAGTGTTAACAATATTCTACCACTGAAATCAAACAATACAGTGTTGTCAGTGCTTTCAGCCATTGTTACAGTCTGTGAAAAAAATATAACCTGTATATCTTTAATTCGTGTCCTGGCTAAACAAGTTTTTTATTTCCACCTTATAGTTAAAGGGCATCGCCACCCTCCTATAAAATTTCGATATATGTAGTCCACCCCCAAAAACTCCATTTACGCTATACTACATTTAGAAAGATGCATCTCGGAATTAGATACATTACTTTACAAATGCTCGATCCACCGGCACTTGGTCTGCCTCCTCCAATGCTGCAGCATGCCCTTTAAGTGTGCAAGCAGCAGCAGTGGAGACTCGTTGGTAATGGCCTCAGCCATTCGTCGGGATGTCACCTTCACGGCCATGATGATGATGGGTTACCATGCCGGTGGATCAGGGATTTGTAAGTGAAAAGCGAACGCTGGGAGCATTTCTAAATGAAGTTATAGCGTAAATGGGGCTTTGGGGGGTTGGACTACAATATATCAAATATTGTAGGAGGGGTGAGATACAGTTTAGGTTAAAATGGCACTTAACCATTTGGCATTTGGGGGGTTTGAACAAGCCTTGGGAAATGTGTACTCCACCCACAGCAGGTCATGTGTTCAAGTACCGAAAGCTGGAGAGTTAGTCCCAAGAAAGCAAAGTGAAAGGGCAGCAGGGACTTTCATCTCATAAAAGGCAGGTACTGATATAAAGACAAAGTTTGAGATTATGTCTCCTTAGAAGGTAAAAGCTACTAGGTAAAAAGGTTAAAAGTTAGGAACCAGCAGAATAAAGCAACCGTGAAGTGGTTGTGGGCTTAAAATAATTTGGCCAAGTTATTGAACTAATTGCTTAATTTATCCAGGAGAAGGGCAGGCTTTTTAAGTTGCATTACAATGGTAAAGTGTAAATGTTAGCAAATTAATTGGATGTGCACTAGGCTTCTAATTTTGTATGTAATGGAGACTGGTGCATTCTGCAATACGATGATTGAATCTGTATCTCCACTGTTAAGAACAACCTTGATCTACCTCTCAAGTCTGGCTACACAATCCCCTGTCTCTGCATTTGCCTATTGTTCAAGTACAAAAAAATTGAATATCATCCACAGTATGACTTACTTCCAGTCATCGAATAAATGATCCATGTTCCCAATATATAAAAGGTTACACGGACACTGTAGGACATAAGTGCAGAAGTCTGAGTTACAAGTAAAATACCTTTTATGTCATAAACCTTGCCCTAACAGGATGTATAAATTCTGTAATCTTATTTACAAAAATAGCACCTATTTAAAAAGAGGTGGCAGATTGCCGTTTACGGTCAATGCGTGCACCCTAATCATACAATTAACTCACCATTACGTCCTGCCCCCCCAAGTACATTGTGGAAGTGCAAGCTCCATAGGGAAAGGCAGAAAGGGCTCATCTAAGCTGGCACTGCCCCACCAAAACACTACTGATGGAGGCTAAACAACGTTGAATTTAAAATAAAACCTGTGTGTCATTTACTACCTTTCATGCATATATAAGGGTGAGAATATTAGAATCCACCTGTGTTGAATATTTATATATGTGTATTTTATTTATATCATGTTTATGTCAATTGTAAAAAAAAAACCTGAGCCAGTTTCAATGTATTACCGTAGTTACAATTGTAATCATTTAAAACACAGCTATTTGACTAATACTGTACATTAGATGTTTTAATACCGACATGTGAATACAAGCCCCATTCTATGACTATTCATCTGGAGACCCATACGCATATGTGATAGCTGACATGTCAACTAATTTCTTTTTGCTTCAGGCACCAAATGTTTATTGAAACACAAGTGGCATAAAGAAGCTTCAGCCCCCCTCATAGCTATTGTAAGGGAATGTAACACGACTGCCTGGGGCTGCACGTTATTCTACAAAGCTTAGTACAGAAATGAAAACAGATGATATAATTGTTGGAATACAGACTACAACTTGGGAACTGGATAACTTTACATTTATAAAAAAACACTTGTGGAATTAAGGACAATGTATATTTCACCTGACCCATAAGTGTAGTGTCTATTAAGTATCTACAGTTGACACATGTCTGATTCTGGTATTGTAAGTCTGTGACTATCCCTTGACAACAAACAAATGCTTCTTTTAATTTAATATCTTAAAGGGTATTCTCACCCCTACAGTTTTTTAATATGTTGTAGGTCATCCCTGCCCACCCCAATGGCTATATTAGATTTCTAAAAAATGAAGCACTGTGAGTTACTAACAGAGCAACATATATTCCGAGTAAAAGCCGATCCGAATATCAGCGAGGCACTTTTTGCTGCTGAATAATGAGAAAAACTGCTTGACTCAAGCCGAGGGTTGACTATCTCCAATTTACAGCCCCATAGATAGTTCACAGACAGTCCCATAGAAAGCATCATACATAGCCCCATATAAAGTCCTATGCATAGTCCCTGCCAACCTTCCCCCAAAAAATTCAGGGACACAATTCAAAACCAGTTGTAGGGTAGCATATGAGTAAGGACAGTGGAGGCGTCTGAAAACGTAAGGCCTTGTGTTGGTGTGCCAGTGAAGTAAATAAGGATGGCTTTTATCTATTACACTGAGTGTGTTTTGAGATTCTCCTTATAAGAGAGACGTAAAGTCTGACATCGATGTAGAATAATAGATAGGCAGATTAATATACAGACAAAATGATGATAAAATGGATAGAAAAGCAAAAAGATAGTTGGATGATACAGACAGAACAAATGATAGATAGATAAATGGATAGAGAGGCAATAGATAGACTGAATGATGATAGTGATAGATAGATAGATAGATAGATAGATAGATAGATGATAGATAGAATGACAAATAGACAGAATGACAGAATAATAGACAGACAGACTGACATATAGTCAGAAAGATTCTAGAAAGACAGAATGACAGCCCTAAACTGGCCTTTGATCTACTTATTGGATCAATTTCCTTTTAATCTTCTGGTGGGGAGCGGTTTAGCATTAAAAATTATATTTACTTCCATTCCTTTATATGGTGACTAACCTCCTCCAGACAGAGATCGTACCCAGCACGACGTTGCCAGGGCCGGCCTTAGGATAAATAGCACCCTGTGCAAAATTTGTTACTGACGCCTAGCACCCAACCCAACCCCCCACCCCCCCAAAAAACCCAAAAAACTCTGGGCACACACAAACTCATTGAATGCTGCTTGCCTTCCAATCAAGTACCCCACCTGCGCTGCTGCTGTCTTTCAGTACTTCAGTTGTGCTTGTATATATGGTGTGTACATCATTATGTAACAAGTAACCTACTAAATGCACAGACAAAACAGACAGCATACAGAATCTTAAGTAAAGCTTATATGTGTTGGGGCTTAGTATGTGGTGAGTGTAGATACATATATGATCTGGAGGATAACTAGAGGGGCTGTGGCACTAATGCACCAACTTTGAGTACAGGTCATGAACTAAGACTCCCAGCTGTTGCCCCCCTGGTAATGCAACGTGCGGTCGCACAGGGTCGCCCATATCAAAGGCCGGCCCTGAACGTTGCTGCACACATCCCTCCCCTTCCTTACATTCAGAGTCGTGAGCCTGCCATATAATTCAATCTCTTGCTCGCTCAGTAGTGCGGAGAGGATTTGATCTGGCAATGGCTATAAATTGTTAAAGCTGTATGCACACAACTCCAGGATCGCAGGACATTTACTGGGACATTTAGAAGATCAGGACTGCTTATAAAGTCCCGGGGTGTCCCAGGTAATCCGGGACTGTTGGCAACTATGACATACCCAATACAAAGCCTCATATACAGATGTGCCTTAATACCTTTCTTTGCAGCCTGATATTAGATCCCTCCTTTAGAGAAGTGTGTTGAATTCTGTTACTTCTCCCATTGTTTCATGTTCTCTGGCTGTCTAGGCTGATTTATGAGTGAAAAAATATAACTATAGGTATAGCTAAATACCGCAGGCCACACGGGGGCTCCTGAGTCCCCCACTCAGGTAGAACACCTTGAAATGGTGTTACATAAAGTATCACCACAGTAGGTAAAACAATACAAAACATGCACACCATGTATGGGAAGGCCAAACAACTAATAAGCAAATGGATAAACAGTTTATTCCTAAAATGGGCAATACATAAATCTACATGTATAAAAATGAGCTGGCCAGGTCTAGGACTACACAAAACTAGCAGCATAGAATATAAATACTGACACAATAATATAATATAGGGTGCAGAAAGTGCAATATGCAAATAGTATAATGCTGAGTGCACGATCCAGTCCTCCAACAGTTAGAATAAGAGTAGAAAGGTGCAAAATTCAGTCACAAAAATCCCTTATGTCAGATATCCAGAACAATAGAAATATTAATCCATTGTGTGTGCACACCACGGTCCAAGAACTGAGTAAAAACAGTACTACGGGTAGAAGTGGATGCACTGTACATCACCATCTCCTCTGGGTGTTCGTGTACAGGTAAAAATCAGAGGGCTCGCCGATCCCCAGACTATTCACTGGTTTACATTCGTGGCAGTGGGCTCTTGGATCAAGCAGGAGCCCATGCATCAATACCTCCAATGCGTCACTGTAAGTATCTTGAACTAAAGCCTCTGCCTTGCTTTTTACTGTAAAGTCATCATTGTAAAAATGTGTTCAATTAGTGACTTTAAAAAAGTCAGCCTTCTGTCACCATTAGAAGTTTGATATTCTTGTAATTCTGCAGAGATCAACATGTGCTTTTCATGATAATGTTTGGCTGTCAATGAAGGCATTTGGTGGTTGTTAATAACGCCAAGTATGTAGATGCTGATGTTGATAATTTCTGTGTGGTTTTTTGATAATGAATAGACCAAACATTTTCAAAACCACCAAAAATACAAATATATTTTTGCCTTCTGACTATGCCTTAACATATCACTCTGATGAATGAGTTGTCTTAAAAAAAACTGAGTCATCAAGGCAGACGTTTAAAAAACAAATTAACCCAGAAACATTGCAAAGGTACAGGCTACTATTGGTAATATTAATAACTGATCTTAATCACTGATTTAAATTGCACTGATTTCAGTGCAAATACAATAATTTTTATTTTGTTCATTAATTTTTATTGTATGAAAGCAAGCATATTTATAACTTTGAAATATATATTTTTTTCTGTTTTAGTTTCATTTAAAGGGCAGTCACCCCCAAAACTATAATCCCCCCCTCACATCCCAGCCCATAAGGTTCTCCTGTAGTCCCCCCCCAAAGTCCCAAAAACTGCCCACCAGGAGGATAGCAGAGTCCATATAGGACTCTGCCTCCTACCTGGCCTCTGGGAGAAGTTTGGCATGCGTACTGCAGCCCTTCTCCCTCCCTCCCCCTCTCCTCTCCCTCCTGATAGGATTCCCTCCCCTAGTGTAAATCAATTATATGTAACATTCCCCCTGTCCCTAGCCCCAACCACTCTATTTATTTATTTGAAAGTGCCCCAAACTTTACTTACCTCCCCTTTTTCCAATGCCGCAATGAACTCCCGGCAGCCGCGTCGTGATTGGCTGCGCTCAGCAATCACAGACGCGACTGCGGTCCGCCCCTCTGCTTGAATTTTCTCGCAAGCAGAGGGCCGGCAGGGGGCGGGGGAAAGAGGGGAGGTAAGTAAAGTTTGGGGCATTTTCTAAGAAATAAATAGAGCGGTTGGGGCTGGGGGGACAGGGGGAAGACATATAAAAAAAATGATTTCAAGGGTGCACATACCCTTTAACCAATATTAAACAAGTATAAGAATTATACAGGGTCATTCAATAAAAGTTCGTTTAAAATGGTGCTAATTTTGCCCCAACCAATCAGATGTTAGCTTTCAAATGTTAAATAACATCTGATGGTTGGGGCAAAATTAGCACCATTTAAGCGATAAGAACTTTTATTATCTCTGATAGTATTCGAAAAACATCTACATTGTTTGGTTGGAAGAAAAAAGTTTCATCTTCAAGTTAGGAGAGGTTTTTTACAGTGAGAACGGTGAAACATGTGGAACTGTCTTCCAGCAGAGGTGGTAATGGCAAGTTCATTGAATAACTTTAAAAAAGGCCTGGATAAGTTTCTAAAACTAAAAAATATTGAGAATTACTGGTATTAATGCATATAGATCTGGTTGATCCAGGGATACTTTCCGATTGCCGTTTGGATCAGAAGGAATTTTTTCCCCCTTTTTTAGCTGGGGTTTTTTGCCTTCTCTGGATCAACTGTTAGGTAGGGTTAAAAAAAAAAAAAAAAAAAAAAAGGGAATAGGTGGACTTGATGGACGAATGTCTTTATTCAACCTTAATTACTATGTTATCTATGTTACTATGTTTGGGTATCTCTTCATAAATAAAGTTTGTTATTAACATACAGTTTTATGTTGTTTTTTTTTTAAACTGTATGTCTAGAGGGGAGGGTGGGAGAAAGGAAAGGATGGGAAAAGAAAGAGGAGTAAGGTTAGAAGAAGACTGAACAGGATATGAGAAAAAAAATTATGTTTGGTCCTATGGATAATTATATTGTTCAATTCATCAACCTTGTCTAGGGTTCTCAAATGAAATCAAATTTGAGGAGGTTGTTTCCAAGACAAAGCCTTATATGTTCATTACTGTATATCCACCATATCCTGGTGAGCACATGTTCCACGGAGGGAGTGGGCCCCTTCCATTGATGGGCCAAGGTGCATCTGATTGCTGCACACACTGTTGCAGAAATGATGCCTATCTCGATGGTAAATAGCCATGTGGACTAATAGAAACATCCAAGGAGTTAGGAAAATTGTTGTGGGATAACAGCCTTGAAAAATTTTCCAGATTTTTGACTGAATTTCCGGACAGAGCCACAACATTATGATAGATTGGCTATATCGCCACATCCTTGATAAAAAGGGGGAGGTAAGATTTAGTTTGTCCTCTGCAGAGAAAGAGGTGATCTTGTACCATCCATGTAAATTTTATATGATTTTCTTTTATTAATATGTTGAAGAAACATCTATGTGATGCTGTAAATATGTGATCCCGCGCTCCTCAGAGAGAATCTGTCTACATCCTGCTCCCATTTAGGCAATTTGGGTAATGTCGAGAACCCATATATATTTATAGGTTTGTTATTAATTTAGGGTAGTATGTTTAAGGCATGTGTTGAAATGGGAGGGACTAGGTGAGAGGTCAGTTGGAGACTTAAAAATATTTTAATTGGCGATGTTGGAAACATTATTCTGGTTGAAATTTAAATTTTTGTTTGCCTTTTGCCATAATAGTTTCCAGTGGAGAAGGGGCAAATGTTCTTACCTGTTAATTCCTCTGGAAGAAACAATATAGTTTGAATGTATGTTCCATACCCGGGTAGAAAGATGGGGTATCCATGAATGGAGTTTATTCTGAGTGGGTTTATAATGCCTGGACGTCTTATAGTCTATCCCACATACCTAATGAGTTGTTTAGATGGGTTAGATATTGGAGTGGTGTGTGTCACATATGTGAAGGAATCCATAAAGTGTTAATGTTTGTATTCAATAGAAACCCATTTGGCCGAATCAGGGCCTTCTAGCCAGCCCAAGGTTTGAGCTATCCTGGCTGCCCTGTATAATATAAGTAGACCCATACCTCCCTGTGTGTGGGATCTAGCTAAAGTTGTTATATTAATGGGTGATGATCTTCCTTGCCAGATACATTTTGTGATTTCTAGTAGTCACCTATGTAAAGAGCCACTAGTAAGTGTCTCTTTACAATAGGTATAGGCAAAGCTCTAAATAAATAGAGGATTTTGGAAGAAGTGTCATACTAATTGCGGCATTTCATCCAGGAGTGATGGTTTGTATGGCCTCTTTTTTCTTTATAAATTTGGAGTGTTTGTATTGATGGAGGATAATTTCGTTGTATTCTAATTCAGGTAAATCGCTTAGTTTAAAGGACTTTGGGCAAATTAAATTGGGATTTTACTTGATGGTTTAAGTGTAAGGGTTCTACTGTTTTATGTGATTCACCTTCAGTCCACCAAATTTGTTGAGGTGGTTGTAAAGGATGGGATGGGTTGTGGGGAAGTGTGAGTGAAATAGGGTATCATCAGCAAATAAAGCTATTTTAGCTTCCTGTGTTCCTATGGGGATTCCTTGATATCAGGAGAATGCATGATGTGTGCTGCCATTGGTTCAATGCATAAAGCGAATATTAAAGGGGTAATGGACACCCTTGCTGGTGCCATTATGAATGGGTATTATCTGTGAAAGTATCTCATGTTTGCTACATAGGCTGTTGAGGATTTGTATAAGGTGTTTATTGCATGTTGAAAAGGGCTTTGAATATTTGTCTAATACTGCAAACATATATGGCCAGGATACTCTGTTGAATGCTTTCTCCACGTCCGTGAGAGAAAGATTAATGGAATTTTGCTTGGATGGCTAGTTGGAATAGGGTGAGTGATCTCGATGTATCTGTGTTTGTCTATGTTTTATATAACACAGTTTGGTCTGTATTTAAATTTTGGAAGAAGTCTATTTAATGGGTTGAGATTTTTTAATCTTAATGACCTTAACCTGCCCATTCTGCATTTGTCTGTGTAAAAATAATGCTTTCAAACTACTGACTTCCTGTTTGCAGGACCCCTAATAGAGACTGCTATGGTCTTGCTTTTGACCCAGCACCTGGGTTGATTTAGCTGCTCAGTAGAGATCTGAGCATGTTTGACCCATCCAACAGCCAATCACAAGAAATACTGTTAAGAACACACAGGTAGTATGCATTCTGGGAAGAAGAAGGGCCTAAAATATCAGCTCACTAATGTCAACAGCAGGGAATAACAATGGGGTATAAATTCAATGGATTTTTCAAATCAGAAGAGAATATGTAGAATAAGGGCACGGCAACACTGCGCCGCAAACGCAATCGCACGCGGTATCGCATGTGAATTTGTGTGCAATTTTGCTGCATTGTGCATGTGTTTTTTCAATAGAATAGAAAAATGCATGCGATTGAGATTAAAAATGCGGAACGCAAATCATAATCGCATGCCGCAATCAGCGATGTTTTATAACTGTATACCTTTATGCTATATAGATTGGTTTTATATTGTGTGACTAATAAATTGTTAATATTTTTCTTTTTATAGTACATATTTATCATTCCCTTTTTACCTTAAAATATTTATCATCCCCCTTTTTGTTATATAGAAACATAGTAAAGGGCTAGGCCACACTGCTGCGTTTTTTTTGCGTTTGAGCTTGCGATTGCGTTTTTAAAAAATCATTGAAAACGCGGCAACGCAAAAAAAGCACGTTTTTCGGTGCGATTGCGTTTTGCGTTCTGCATTTTTAATCGCAATCGCATGCGTTTTCCTATACTTATTGAAGAAATCGCAAGCGCTTTCGATTGCGTTGCAGTGTGGACGTGCCCTAATGGAGGATAAATAAAGGAGAACTGTGGTCTCCAAGCAAGTTGATTTTAAATGAAAGGCCAGGTTTCTACCTTTTAAAATGTGCCATCAACCACCTCTCTACTACGTGCTGCACAGCCCAAGATATGAAGAAATCACTGATCAGAAAATTAGGGAGGGAAAATGGGAGGTTCTGAATCTGCGGTCAAAACACTAGTTTCTTCTTTTATCTGTGGTTGACATGTTCAGTGTAGGAGAAAGCAGAAGAAACCAGGAAGATGTCGAGCTACAGTGACTAAAGGGGGAGAGGGAGGGGCCACAGAGGTTTTAGAGGGGACTGCAAGGGGAGGGGCCATGGGAGCCCATGAGGAGGAGAAGATGCAGGGAAAAGGTACTGTCACATAATTTTGAATTAGGAAGTCCAGAGGATCTGGTGATGCTGCAACCATATCACACATAAAAATGTACAAAAAACAATGGGTGGAAAAAAACAATGAAAGTAAATTGCAAAAATATTCAGGAAAGCAATCCCTATCAATTTTTGGAACACAGTTACCCTTTTAAGACACCCAGCCATCTAGACTACACGTTTTATGAACTGAACCTTTTATGAATTGGTTTACTGTGAACAACTCTTACTACCCTAAGTATGATTTTAATAAGGGGAGAATTACTTTGTTTTTCATGACACAAATGTTATCAACATTTAAATAAGTAGATTAATATATAACTAATCCTACCGATTTGCTTTACAGTTTTGATTGCAGACAGAGGATATTGTGTATATAAGTGTTGCTCGGAAATTATTAATGAAAAGGAAAGTTCAGTGAAAAATTGTAATTATTTTTCAAATTCTTAGTTTACTGTATATTACTGTATGCATACATAGTAAGGGCTAGGCCACACTGCAGCATTGTTTCTGAATTTGCGTTTTTTAGCATTGAAAACGCAGCAACGCACCGAAAACGCACGTTTTCGGTTGTGTTGCGATTTCGCATGCGATTAAGATTTGCGTTCCGCATTTTTAATCTCAATCGCATGCATTTTTCTATTGAAAAAACACATGCACAAACGCAACAAAATTGCACACAAAATCACATGCGATTCCGTGTGCGATTGCGTTTGCGCCGCAGTGTTGCCGTGCCCTTATTCTACATATTCTCTTCTGTTTTGAAAAATCCATTGAATTTATACCCCATTGTTATTCCCTGCTGTTGACATTAGTGAGCTGATATTTTAGGCCCTTCTTCTTCCCAGAATGCATACTACCTGTGTGTTCTTAACAGTAATTTCTTGTGATTGGCTGTTGGATGGGTCAAACATGCTCAGATCTCTACTGAGCAGCTAAATCAACCCAGGTGCTGGGTCAAAAGCAAGACCATAGCAGTCTCTATTAGGGGTCCTGCAAACAGGAAGTCAGTAGTTTGGAAGCATTTATTTGTACACAGACAAAATGCAGAATGGGCAGGTTAAGGTCATTAAGATGAAAAAATCTCAACCCGATTAAATAGACTTCTTCCAAAATTAATAAATACAGACCAAACTGTGTTTATAAGACATAGACAAACAACAGATAACATCAGATCACTCACCCTATTCCACCTAGCCATCCAAAGCAAAATTCCATTAATCTTTCTCTCACTGGACGTGGAGAAAGCATTCAACAGAGTATCCTGGCCATATTTGTTTGCAGTATTAGACAAATTTAATATTCAAAGCCCATTTCAACATGCAATAAACACCTTATACAAATCCCCAACAGCCTATGTAGCAAACATGAGATACTTTCACAGATAATACCCATTCATAATGGCACCAGCAAGGGTGTCCATTACCCCCTTTAATATTCGCTTTATGCATTGAACCAATGGCAGCACACATCATGCATTCTCCTGATATCAAAGGAATCCCCATAGGAACACAGGAAGCTAAAATAGCTTTATTTGCAGATGATACCCTATTTCACTCACACTTCCCCACAACTCCATTCCAATCCTTTACAACCACCTCAACAAATTTGGTGGACTATCAGGACTGAAGGTGAATCCACATAAAACAGTAGAACCCTGTACACTTAAACCTTCAAGTAAAATCCCAATTTAAATTTGCCCAAAAGTCCTTTAAAACTAAGCGATTTACCTGAATTAGAATACAACGAGAATTATCCTCCATCAATACAAACACTCCAAAATTTATAAAGAAAATAGAGGCCATACAAACCATCACTCCTGGGATGAAATGCCGCAATTAGTATGACACTTCTTCCCAAAATCCTCTATTTATTTAGAGCTTTGCCTATACCTATTGTAAAGAGACACTTACTAGTGGCTCTTTACAATAGGTGACTACTAGAAATCACAAAATGTATCTGGCAAGGAAGATCATCACCCATTAATATAACAACTTTAGCTAGATCCCACACACAGGGAGGTATGGGTCTACTTATATTATACAGGGCAGCCAGGATAGCTCAAACCTTGGGCTGGCTAGAAGGCCCTGATTCGGCCAAATGGGTTTCTATTGAATACAAAGCATTAACACCTTTATGGATTCCTTCACATATGAGACACACACACTCCAATATCTAACCCATCTAAAACACTCATTAGGTATGTGGGATAGACATATAAGACGTCCAGGCATAATAATAACCCACTCAGAATAAACTCCATTCATGGATAACCCATCTTTCTACCCGGGTATGGAACATACATTCAAACTATATTGTTCTTCCAGAGGAATTAACAGGATAAGAGACATTTGCCCCTTCTCCACTGGAATACTATTATGGCAAAAGGCAAAACAAAAATTTAAATTTCAACCAGAATAATGTTTCCAACATCGCCAATTAAAATATTTTAAAGTCTCCAACTGACCTCTCACCTAGATCCCTCCCATTTCAACAACAATGCCTTAAACATACTACCCTAAATTAATAACAAACCTATAAAATATACTATGGTTCTCGACATTACCCAAATTGCCTAAATGGGAGCAGGATGTAGACAGATTCTCTCTGAGGAGCAGCGGGATCACATATTTACAGCATCACATAGATGTTTCTTCAACATATTAATAAAAGAAAAATCATATAAAATTTTACATGGATGTTACAGATCACCTCTTTCTCTGCAGAGGACAACTAAATCTTACTTCCCCCCATTTTTATCAAGGATGTGGCGATATAGCCAATCTATCATAATGTTGGTGGCTCTGTCCGGAAATTCAGTCAAAAATCTGGAAAATTTTTCAAGGCTGGTTATCCCAACAACAATTTTCCTAACTCCTTGGATTGCTCTATTAGTCCACATGGCTATTTACCATCGAGATAGGCATCATTTCTGCAACAGGTGTGTGCAGCAACCAGATGCACCTTGGCCCATCAATGGAAGGGGCCCACTCCCTCCGTGGAACATGTGCTCACCAGGATATGGTGGATATACAGTAATGAACATATAAGGCTTTGTCTTGGAAACAACCTCCTCAAATTAGATTCCATTTGAGAACCCTAGACAAGGTTGATGAATTGAACAATATAATATATCCATAGGACCAAACATAATTTTTTTTCTCATATCCTGTTCAGTCTTCTTCTAACCTTACTCCTCTTTCTTTTCCCTATCCTTTCCTTTCTCCCACCCCTCCCCTCTAGACAATACAGTTTAAAAAAAAAAAAAAAAAACAACATAAAACTGTGTGTTAATAACAAACTTTATTTATGAAAGAGATACCCAAACAATGTAGATGTTTTTCGAATACTATCAGGGAGATTCAATAAAAGTTCTTATCGCTTAAAATGGTGCTAATTTTGCCCCAACCAATCAGATGTTATTTAACATTTGAAAGCTAACATCTGATTGGTTGGGGCAAAATTAGCACCATTTTAAAGGAACTTTTATTGAATGACCCTGTATAATTCTTATACTTGTTTAATATTGGTTAAAGGGTATGTCCACCCTTGAAATATTTTTTTTATATGTCATTCCCCCTGTCCCCCCAGCCCCAACCGCTCTATTTATTTTAATAGAAAATGCCCCAAACTTTACTTACCTCCCCTCTTTCCCCCGCCGCGCTGCCGGCCCTCTGCTTGCGAGAAAATGCAAGCAGAGGGGCGGGACCGTCAGTTGCGTCTGTGATTGGCTGAGCGGCAGCCAATCAAGGACGCGGCTGCCGGGAGTTCATTTCGGCATTGGAAAAAGGGGAGGTAAGTAAAGTTTGGGGCACTTTCAAATAAAATAAATAGAGTGGTTGGGACTGGGGGGACAGGGGGAATGTTACATATAAAGGTATTTACACTAGGGGGAGGGAAACCTAATCGGGAGGGAGAGAGAGGGAGGGGGAGAAGGGCTGCAGTACGCATGCCAAACTTCTCCCGGAGGCCAGGTAGGAGGCAGAGTCCTATATGGACTCTGCTATCCTGCTGGTGGGCAGTTTTTGGGAATTTGGTGGGGGACTACAGGAGAACCATATGGAGCTGGGATGTGAGGAAAGTATTAAGCTACACTACATGATGGGGCCAGTAGTGGGGAGGGATTATAGTTTTGGGGGTGGACATGCCCTTTAAATGAAACTAAAACAGAAAAAAATATATATTTCAAAGTTAATAATATGCTTGCTTTCATACAATAAAAATTAATGAACAAAATAAAAATTATATGTATTTGCACTGAAATACAGTGCAATTTAAGATCAGTGATTAAGATCAGTTATTAATATTACCAATAGTAGCCTGTACCTTTGCAATGTTTCTGGGTTAATTTGTTTTTTAACGTCTGCCTTGATGACTCAGTTTTATTTTAAGACAACTCATTCATCAGAGTGATATGTTAAGGCATAGTCAGAAGGCAAAAATATATTTGGTATTTTTGGTGGTTTTGAAAATGTTTGGTCTATTCATTATCAAAAGACCACACAGGAGAATTATCAACATCAGGCATCTACATACTTTGGCGTTATTAACAACCACCAAATGCCTTCATTGACAGCCAAACATTATCATGAAAAGCACATGTTGATCTCGGCAGAATTACAAGAATATCAAACTTCTAATGGTGACAGAAGGCTGACTTTTTATAAAGTCACTATATTGAACACATTTTTACATGATTGACTTTACAGGTAAAAAGCAGAGGCAGAGGCTTTAGTTCAAGATACTTACAGTGACGCATTGGAGGTATTGATGCATGGGCTCCTGCTTGATCCCAAGAGCACACTGCCACGAATGTAAACCAGTGAATAGTCTGGGGGATCGGCGAGGCCTCTGCTTTTTACCTGTACACGAACAGCCCAGAGGAGATGGTGATGTACAGTGCATCCACTTCTACCCTGTAGTACTGTTTTTACTCAGTCTTGGACCGTGGTGTGCACACACAATGGATTAATATTTCTATTGTTCTGGATATCTGACATAAGGGATTTTTGTGACTGAATTTGCCACCTTTCTACTCTTATTTTACCTGTTGGAGGACTGGATCTGTGCACTCAGCATGTATACTATTTGCATATTGCACTTTCTGCAGCCCTATATTATATTATTGTGTCAGTATTTATATTCTATGCTGCTAGTTTTGGTGTAGTCCTAGACCTGGCCAGCTCATTTTTATACGTGTAGATTTATATATTGCACATTTTAGGAATAAACTGTTTATCTATTTGCTTATTAGTTGTTTGGCCATTCCCATACACGGTGTGCATTGTTTTGTATTGTTTTACCTACTGTGGTGATACTTTATGTAACACCATTTCAAGGTGTTCTACCAGAGTGGGGGACTCAGGAGCCCCCGTGTGGCCTGGGGTATTTAGCTATACCTATAGTTATATTTTTTCACTCATAAATCAGCCTAGACTACAAGAGAAACATGAAAACAATGGGAGAAGTAACAGAATTCAACACACTTCTCTAAAGGAGGGATCTTTAATATTCAGGCTGCAAAGAAAGGTATTAAGGGCACATCTGTATATGAGGCTTTGTATTGGGTATGTCATAGTTGCCAACAGTCCCGGATTACCTGGGACACCCCGGGACTTTATGAAGCAGTCCTGATCTTCTAAATGTCCCAGTAAATGTCCCGCGATCTGGAGTTGTGTGCATACAGCTTTAACAATTTATAGCCATTGTCAGATCAAATCCTCTCCTGCACTACTGAGCAGAGCAGAGAGATTGAATTATAATGGCAGGCTCACGTACTCTGAATGTAAGGAAGGGGAGGGATGTGTGCAGCAACTTTCAGGGCCGGCCTTTGATATGGGCGACCTGTGCGACCGCACAGGCTGCATTACCAGGGGGGCAACAGCTGGGAGTCTTAGTTCATGGACCTGTAGCTCAAAGTTGTGCATTAGTGCCACAGCCCCTCTAGTTATCCTCCAGATCAAATATATGTATCATCACCTCACCACATACTAAGCCCCAACACATATAAGCTTTACTTAAGATGTCTGTATGCTGTGCTGTTTTGTCTGTGCATTTAGTATGTTACTTGTTACATAATGATGTACACACCATATATACAAGCACACACTGAAGATACTGAAAGACAGCAAGCGCAGGTGGGGTACTTGATTTGAAGGCAAGCAGCATTCAACGGAGTATTGTGTGTGCCCAGAGTTTTTTGTTTTTTTTGGGGGGGTGGGGGCGGTTGGGTGTTGGGTGCTAGGCGTCAGTAACAAATTTTGCACAGGGTGCTATTTATCCTAAGGCCGGCCCTGGCAACGTCGTGCTGGGTACGATCTCTGTCTGGAGGAGGTTAGTCACCATATAAGAAGGGAAGGGGAAGTAAATATAATTTTTAATGCTAAACCGCTCCCCACCAGAAGATTAAAAGGAAATTGATCCAATAAGTAGATCAAAGGCCAGTTTAGGGCTGTCATTCTGTCTTTCTATAATTCTTTCTGACTATATGTCAGTCTGTCTGTCTATTATTCTGTCATTCTGTCTATTTGTCATTCTATCTATCTATCTATCTATCTATCTATCTATCTATCTATCTATCTATCATCATTCAGTCTATCGTATTGCCTGTCTCTATCCATTAATCTATCTATCATTTTGTCTGTCTGTATCATCCAACTATCTTTTTGCTTTTCTATCCATTTATCTATCATTTTGTCTGTATATTAATCTGTCTATCTATTATTCTACATCGATGTCAGGACTGTACGCCTCTCCTTATAAGGAAAGAATCTCAAAACACACTCAGGTATATAGATAAAAGCCAATCCTTATTTACTTCACATGGCACACCAACACAGGCCTTACATGTTTCAGACGCCTCCATGTCCTTACTCATATGCTACTCATACAACTGGTTTTGAATTGTGTCCCTGAATTTTTTGGGGGAATGTTGGCAATGGACTATGCATAGGACTTTATATGGGGCTATGTATGATGCTTTCTATGGGACTGTCTGTGGAACTATCTATGGGGCTGTAAATTTGGAGATAGTCAACCCTCGGCTTGAGTCAAGCAGTTTTTCTCATTATTCAGGCAAAAATAAGTGCCTCGGCTGATATTCGGATCGGCTTTTACTCGAGTATATATGTTGCTCTGTTAGTAACTCACAGTGCTTCATTTTTTAGAAATCTAATATAGCCATTGGGGGTGGACAGGGATGACCTACAACATATTAAAAAACTGTAGGGTGGAGATACCCTTTAAGATTAAATTAAAAGAAGCATTTGTTTGTTGTCAAGGGGATAGTCACAGACTTACAATACCAGAAATCAGACAGTGGTCAACTGTAAGATACTTAATAGACACTACACTTATGGGTCAGGTGAAATATAACATTGTCCTTAATTCCACAAGTGTTTTTTTAGAATGTAAAGTTATCCAGTTCCCAAGTTGTAGTCTGTATTCCAACAATTATATCATCTGTTTTCATTTACTGTACTAAGCTTTGTAGAATAACGTGCAGCCCCCCAGGCAGTCGTGTTACATTCCCTTACAATAGCTATGAGGGGGGCTGAAGCTTCTTTATGCCACTTGTGTTTACAATTAACATTTGGTGCCTGAAGCATAAAGAAATTAGTTGACATGTCAGCTATCACATATGCAGTAGTGGAGTCTCCAGATGAATAGTCATAGAATGGGGCTTGTATTCACATGTCGGTATTAAAACATCTAATGTACAGTAATTAGTACAAATAGCTGTGTTTTAAATGATTACAATTGTAACTACGGTAATACATTGAAAACTGGCTCAGGTTTTTTTTTACAATTGACATAAACATGATATACAAATAAAATACACATATATAAATATTCAACACAGGTGGATTCTAATATTTCACCCTTATATATGCATGAAAGGGTAGTAAATAGACACACAGGTTTTATTTTAAATTCAACGTTGTTTAGCCTCCAATCAGTAGTGTTATTGGTGGGGCAGTGCCAGCTTAGATGAGCCCTTTCTGCCTTTCCCTATGGAGCTTGCACTTCCACAATTGACTTGGGGGGGCAGGACTTTGCCACTCTGTAATGGTGAGTTAATTGTATAGATTAGGGTGCACGCATTGACCGTAAACGGGCAAATCTGCCACCTCTTTTTAAATAGGTGCTAGTTTGTAAATAAGATTACAGAATTTATACATCCTGTTAGGGCAAGGTTTATGACATAAAAGGTAATTTTACTTGTAACTCAGACTTCTGCATTTATGTCCTACAGTGTCCGTGTAACCTTTTATATATTGGGGAAACATGGATCATTTATTCGATGACTGGAAGTAAGTCATACTGTGGATGATATTCAATTTTTTTGTACTTGAACAAATAGGCAAAATGCAGAGAGCAGGGGATTGTGTAGCCAGACTTGGAAGGTAGATCAAGGTTGTTCTTAACAGTGGAGATACAGGATTCAATCATCGTATTGCAGATATGCACCAGTCTCCATTACATACAAAAATTAGAAGCCTAGTGCACATCCAATTAATTTGCTTACATTTTACTTTACCATTGTAATGCAACTTAAAAAGCTTGCCCTTCTCTCTGGATAAATTAAAGCAATTAGTTCAATAACTTGGCCAAATTATTTTAAGCCCAGCAACCTTTTTTACCTTAGTAGCTTTTTACCTTCTAAGGAGACATAATTCTCAAACTTTGTCTTTATATCAGTACCTGCCTTTTATGAGATGAAAGTCCCTGCTGCCCTTTCACTTGCTTTCTTGGGACTAACTCTCCAGCTTTCGGTACTTGAACACATGACCTGCTGTGGGTGGAGTACACATTTCCCAGAGGCTTGGTCAAACCCCCAAATGACAAATGGTTAAGTGCCATTTTACCTAAAAGGGTATCTCCACCCCTCCTACAATATTTGATATATTGTAGTCCACCCCCCAAAGCCCCATTTACGCTATACTTTCATTTAGAAGAGATGCTCCCAGCGTTCGCTTTTCACCTTACAAATCCCTGATCCACCGGCATGGTAACACTCATCAGTCATGGCCGTGAAGGTGACATCACGACGATTGGCTGAAGGCCATTACCAGACGAGTCTCCACTGCTGCTGCTTGCACACTTAAAGGGCATGCTGCAGCATTGGAGGAGGCAGGACCAAGTGCCGGTGGATCGAGCATTTGTAAAGTAAGTATCTAATTCCGGGAGCATCTCTTCTAAATGTAAGTATAGCGTAAATGGAGTTTTTGGGGGTGGACTACATTATATCGAAATTTCATAGGAGGGGTGGCGATGCCCTTTAACTATAAGGTGGAAAATAAAAAACTTGTTTTAGCCAGGACACGAATTAAAGATATACCAGGTTATATTTTTTTCACAGACTGTAACAATGGCTGAAAGCACTGACAACATGTATTGTTTGATTTCAGTGTAGAAATATTGTTAACACCGGAGAACGCTCACTTCCATATGTTTGTATGTCCTATCATTAAATAAGACTACAGCTTGGACAGAGCTGATGATATCTGCCATCTGTAACCAGTTTAAGCCATGTAGTAATTTCTCACTACTTGTGTGACTAGGTCTAAAGCCAAATAAGTGAGCCAAACTTTGGATCACAGTTGGAATTTAGTTTCCCTGTCATTCCTGTTGCTGTACAAGTGACAATGAATTAACTTTTATGCAAATTCTTTGGCTTTTGCATAAAAAAAGTTGGTAAGTCAGTCCAGACGATCCATAGTTTCAATAGATTCAGCAATTCTCTTCCAGCTGCTGGGTTTTTTAGTTTTCACATTGTATTTTTTCTGCTAAAGACCTTTTCCTACCTGTTTACAAATTATAGTAGTGACAGTTAAAATTAAATATTTGCATGAATATCAACCCTTAAAACAGACATGGTTTCATGTGTGATTATTGTGGCCTTATGTGACTTTCAAACAGTCTCTATTCTAGTATAACTGGAAAAAATTGGCATCTCTTACCGCTATTATGAGAAAAGTTGCGTTATACAAATCTCTTAAAATAGTGACTGCAGGATCATGCTTTTAGCTTTAGTCTATCAAAAGTTAGGGGAGTATAAACTGGATTTTCTTGCTAGTACTGTGAGCTGTGACATCACAAGCACCACTGCTCTGCCCCTCTCAGGTTGGAGCATGATGCAGATTATCATTAGTTAGGGGTGTAACTTTACAAGCCTATAAATTATGATCCAGAGAAGTGTACAGGCACATCACAAGGCACAAGTGTACAAGCACATCACAGGCTTGTTTGAAAGGTATTTTTGTTTGAACATTTTTTTAAATAGAGAACACTTGTATGGAGACCACATGGGAGCACTTCTAAACCTTTTGGCACCTAAGCCAAACATTTTAAAGCTGCCCCCTATATCAGCCCTCCAGTTCAGCAGATACTGCTAGATCAGCCAACACTGTTAGGTCAGCCCTGCAGTTCAGCAGGCACTGTTTGGTCAGCCTTCCAGTTTACCAGACATTGTTAGGTCAGCCCTTCAGTTAACCAGACACTGTTAGGTCAGCCCCCCAGTTCACTAGAGAGTGTTAAGTCAGTCCTCTCGTTCACCAGACAATGTCAAGTCAACCCTCCAGTTCACCAGATGCTTTTAAGTCAGCACTCCAGTTCACTAGCTAATGTTGACGTACACTTGAGAAAGAACGCTTGAGCGTTCGAAACATGTTGTGACCCTGTTGAAGCAGCATTAAATTTCACTTTGAATTGCAAACTATGGTTTGCCTGTGTCTCCCTGCCGTTATTGTTGTTCATGTTGGATCGTTTGGTGTGTGAGCAGACACACCTCAGGGATTGATGCTATTGAACATTTTAGCCACACTAAACAACTTTTGATTATTTGGTGAATGTTGACGTAACACTGGATGGTGAACTGGGGGCTGACCTAACAATGTCAAGTCAGCCTTCCTGTTCACCAGACACTGTCAAGTCAGCAATCCTGTTCACCAGACACTGTCAAGTCAGCAATCCTGTTCACCAGAAACTGTCAAGTCAGCCCTCCCTTTCACCAGACACTGTCAAGTCAGCCGTTGACCAGACACTGTCAAGTCAGCCGTTGACCAGACACTGTCAAGTCAGCCGTTGACCAGACACTGTCAAGTCAGCCCTCCAGTCCACTAGCTAATGTTGACGTAACACTGGATGGTTAATTTGAGGGATGAATTAACACTGGCTGAGGAACTGGATGGCTGACATATACATGCCACATGGAAGGTAGTAATTTAAGTGGCAAACAGAGTGCCCCTGAACAGGGTCTGGTAAATATAAGTTCCCCACAGTGACTGGTACATACAAGTTGCCCGCAGTGACTTGTACATACAACTTGATCACATAGGCTGGTCCATATAAGTTTGCCCACAGTGACTGGTACATGTAAGTCATAATGACTGGAACAAACAAGTTTGCCCACATTGACTGGTACATAAAGGTTTGATCTTGCCTACTGTGCCCTGCACTACTCACTTACTTTGACTGTGTTAAGAAATTCTAAGATCTGGAAGACCGTAGATTTACTTACGTGCCCCCTTTTAAGCAGCATCAACCTTAAGTTTGATAATAATGCCACAATATACCATTTGGGGTGAATAACCTAGGATTCCAAATGAATAATAATATAGAATTATGGGCAGTGACAACCATAAATATTTGCATATTTCGAACAGCAAGGTATATCTAGGGATACATGCTATGAGGAAAGCCTGTTGCTATAATGGCTGTACCTTAAACTAGCAATCAAACTAGCATTACCACACACCTTATAACATTAGGGGACTGAGAGTCTGGGGTGGGGGTTGGGCCTATTTAAGATCTGCTCTCAATCCAGGCATTTTGGGATGTCAGGATGGGCCCTTCAGACGCAAGTGATTTGCTTGTTCAAAATTTTACAGTATTCGTAATATGATTAACACTAAATACTATTTGTGTAGGGTCATTTATTCAGTAATTTTATTTATTGAAAAAAAATCTACAATTAGTTCTCCCAAATATTGTGTGTTGCAGTCCACTATACACAGATAAAATTCAAGGATGTGAGTCTTCCTTATTTTTATTTCAACATTATAGCTACTATGTGGGAATAAATAGAATTATAAGATAACCAAGCAGCCAACAAGCAAGGGTTAGACAGCCTCGTTAAACTGGGCCAAAAATTGTTAATTTGTACTATAGTAGGAAATTCTGTGGTCAAAAGTGACATTTAAATATTTTTAAATAATTTGCATTAATTTAATTTATACACTGACATTGAAGCACCTGTTGAACAGAAGGAAGGACGTTGTAGGCTCTATTATTAGTTGTAGGCAAGTAGCCGTTACTTCAGTCTATTCTAACTGTAGCCAGAGATTGCATAAAGTGCCACTTGCTTTCTGTTCTGTTGGTTTGCTCATCAATGGAGACAAAAATATTGTTTCTGCAATCAGTGACCGTAATCATTATTCTAAGAAAGAAACCCTCTTAGGTATCAGATACTTGAATATGGCAGGTAATACTGTAACTGTAAAACAACCATTTTTTGTGTTTCCATGTCTCGGTGGGCTAAATCATTTAAATATGAATGTTGCATTTTCTAGCAGAAGCATCTGTATCTGATATTTATTATTTAAGCTTCCAAAGGTTTCTGTCATTTTCTTAATAGTCAGATTTTCCAGTCGTTTCTTCCTCTGCCTTGGCTGTAGAGATGGCATTGGAATTTGTCTGTAATGTATGGTAACAAGAGCTGCATTATGTGTAGGAAGGCACGTAATCAAGGGTCTCCAAGGGGACCAGGAATAGTTTAACAACCCTTTACTTCAACTTTGAGAGTATAAATACCGGCTTAGCACATTTATAGACACTGGATTGCCTTAAAACATTGCCAGAAGTAGTAAACAAGGAATTTTACTGAACCTGTTTAGTATTTTCATCTGAGGTTACTTGATTTTGAGAGGCCATTAGAATAATGAATAATGATATTAAGATGTTGCCTTTTAACTGCAGTTAGATCACATTTGATTGGTTGCTGCAGATTAATAGGACAGGCAAATATTTGCACTTGTATTGCATCAGATGCAATATATCATATTAGGGATATTCAGGAATACATATAGTTAAGGTTATTTGTGCCCTTACATAATGGGGGGATTTTAGCCCTGCATAGGTACTACACTACAAATATAATAAATTGACATTATATCATTTCAGAAGCTATGGCCACCTTTCTCTCAGAACTGAGAATTCCATTTTAAGGCCATAAATGAATTCTAGAAAGCCTATGTGTTGTTTAGTAATGCCTTTACTGTATTGATTGTTAAGCACATTTCCATTCTCCATCCTTATCTTAATAATAATCGATAACCTGCGCACTTGCATTTTGTTCTACATGACCTAAATGACCAAGAAATGTAATTATATCAAAAAACAACCACAAAAGTTAGCCAGAGAGAAGAGACACCGCTATCTGTTACCTCCAACGCAGTTATAATTTTGCTTTAGTTTTCCTTTAAGAATTGATAAAGAATGAATGTCATATCTCCACCTTCAGCTCCATGAAGGTAAGGATCAATGGGTTTTAAATAGCTTTGGTGCTTCAATAAATAATCCATGCTTTAAAAATGGTGTTGTTGTGACTCACATTGAGTACTATTTTGTTTTAAAGACCAAAAATCGTTTGGCATAACAAATGTGCAATACTGGGAAACCAGATCATACTGGGGTGCTGGCATGCTGCATTCTATTTTAAGGTTTGTATTTCCACTCAGGGACGTAACTACCAGGGAGCAACCACAGGGGGGCTGGGAGCCAAGGGGGTAGATATAGCTTCCTGCCAGAAAACCACTGTGGATCAAGCACAGATAAGGGCCCATCATAGTTTTGCTGGGGGCCCAGTGATTCCTAGTTATGCCACTGTTTCCACTTTTGTTATCCTGTAAAAAAACAACTGCTCCGAAATCTACTGTAATGTTGAATGTACGCACTTCTTTTGGGGGGAATCCTAATGGAACCTTTAATATTACATTGCTGTGTTATATGAGACTTGCACTAAGTGGACACAATGCAATAGATTCCTCCACACGTTATAGGTAATAGACAAGATAATCACAAGGGTTTTTTTTTATATAAAGGAGAGACCCTCTTAACAAATGTGAAAGCCAATACTGCTCTTTAGAATAGTTTAAAGAAAGTGAAGAAAGTACTAATGTGCAGGTAGCCAGATATAAACATCTGGAACTTAAAAAGGGCAATAATAATGACAAATATTAAAAACAATATGAACATGGCTTATGGACTATTGGTAAAATCACAAAATGAACGTTTGCTATAGAAATGTTTATATGTTATTATTGAGAAGAAATGGTAGTTCTGGCTTTAAACATTATACAAACTGTTAGTATGTTAGAACAAATCATAACTTGAAGAAAACATGTAACTCAAAGGTTTTGTTTGAAAATGTACCGAAAGTGGAAGGAAAATGCACTTAGGGGCTTATTTACCAAGGGTCAAACACTTTAAAAAAAATGTACACCCCCCCCCCATAACCCATGTTTTTCATTATCCATACATGCCAAAGATACCCCTAATGTGACTTGCCTAACCCAGTCCCACGCTGCCTGCAAAACAGTGAACTTTTAAGCTACAACTCCTACCACTTTTTTTCTAGGATCTTTAATTTTACCTGGAATCCTCCTCTTACAACCTATTTTGTTTTGAATGGCCAAGGGGGGTCGTGTAACTGCTATGTGGCCAAAAGCAGACATAGAAAAGATTTGTGGTTCAGGGGTTAGGCGGGTGAACTTGCCCTTTTAACAATGGTTGTTACAAATCTCAAACCATTAAACTGTCAAACATGACAACAATCAGTAATCCCTGCAGTGGCAATTCCTTGCCACTGCAGATGTTTGGAGACTACAACTCCCAGCAACTAAAACATGCTGGGGGTTGTAGTTTCCAAACATCTGCTGTGGCAAAGAATTGCCACTGCGGGGATGACTGTCCATTGAAAGGGCAACTAAAGCCTCAAAACAATACAGAATCAGGAGGATGGTATAGTTAAAAATATTGCTTTCTGATTCTGTATTAATTTGAGGCTTTAGTTGCCCTTTAAAGGGACAGTAGAATTCCCATAGAGTAGTCCCATACAGTTATAGCAATACTGGATTTGGCTATTACTGTATGGGAATTCTGCTGTCCATTTAAAGGGACACTAAAGCCTCAAAACAATACAGAATCAGAAGGCAGTAGTGGTCATATTTTCTAACCTTGGTAAATACTGGAGTCAATCACTTTTACTTCTTTTCCAGGTAAAATTAGGTACCTCCGTTTATACTTGATTATATGCCGGTATTCTGCATTTATTCATAGCACCAGAGACAAATATACTGCTCTGGTCATTACTACATATAGCAAAAAGTAATCCGATAAAATACATTAAAGGGTAACTGTGGTCTTGAATTATTCCAAACTAGTAAGAAGTATATAAAAAGCCTTTCATCACACCTTCAAAATAAAACTTATTAATCACATCTCTAGACAAAATTTGTAAGTTATTGCTGGAAAGGTTCAGCTATATTACTTCCTGCTTGAACACTTCCTGTTTTCAGCCATATGACTAGCTTGTCTTCCTGATTTCCCCAGCATTAAGTCTTATCTGAGCATGCTTCTCCCCTGGGACAGATGGGTGGGGCAAAGGTCTGATGATGTCACACAACCTACTGAAAGCAGGAAGTATGCACATTCACCATAATGTAATTTCTTACAGGCTCCAGCCAGAGATGTGATTGTCCGCTCATTTTAAAAGAAATACTGCAGGCTTTCATTTGTTTTGAGACCTCAGTTGCCCTTTAATAAGTACACAGATGAAAAGAGACCTTGCTGCATATATGCTGTATAATCCAGACAATATGGGCCAAGAAAGTCTGTGTGTAATAATTGGACAGTTTCAGGCTCATTTACCCAGAGCCGCTACCGCTGTGGATAAAAGTCCTGTTTGAGATTCAATATCGCGTTTGCAAATGTGGATAAATCCCAGTAGGGATTTAGACACTGCAGGATTTTAACGCCAGCTATCTGCTGGCGTTAAAATCCTGCGCTAAAACGAGTGCAAACGTGATATTAAATCGAGAGCATCGGATACGCGGGTGATTTTTACGTAACCCGCGCATCCAACGCTAATATGGAGCTAAAGTCACGTGAACCAGTTAGCGTGACTTTAACTCCATATATTTGCCCAGCTAGTCTGGGTAAATGAGGCCCTTTGTGTTTAAAAATTAATTGTTTTTCCATTTTAGAATAGATAGTTGTGTAGAATTCTAGAACAGATTATCTTCTAGTTAAGGGATTTGTGGAAACATTCCTAAGTCAATTTTACCCCCATTCACTTGTATATGTTATCATGTTATTAAAGCCCTCCTGACACATTCTTGATTAATGGGTGTGTCCACCATTTTAATAGCCCTCACCACTCCATAAACAATCTAAGAATCTTGGTCCTTAAGGGGGACTTTAAAACAGATAATGAAAGGAAGGTATGGGAGTACAAATTAATGAAAACTTTCAACTCTCTAGAGAGGGGACTGAACCTGGGCCTTGGATTTATGGCAAACTATATAGATTAAGAACTGCCTGCACCAAGCCAGAAATACAAACATCTGTAGAGACACTGGGCCAGTTAATTACATGGAATTCCTTTTACTTCACACTTCAGTAACTTACAACTATTTATATCAGCCACTTTGATCCACAGTATCTTGTGCCTTATCTGTTTGTCCCCTGCAGACTCCCTTTTATATGAATTTAACACCTTCCACGCTGATATTTTATGGTTATTTGATCAATTAGCTGAATGCTGTACATATATCAGAGAGCACCACAGCTTCATTGTAATCAGCTTGAAAAGGAATTGAATGTTCTGAAAGCTTGCTATGATTATCTTAGTTAGCCAATAAAGGTATCACCTTTATACCACTTATGTTATTTTTTATTTCAAAAGGGTTACCCTGTAAACATATTGATTAGCTAACATGGTAAATCTACTTTTGCTGCCCTTAAAACAACAAAGGCCCCTTACAGTGAGAACAGACTGTAAAGGTCCCATACAGTGAGAACAGACAGTAAAGGTTCCATACAGTGAGAACAGACAGTAAAGGTCCCATACAGTGAGAACAGACAGTAAAGGTCCCATACAGTGAGAACAGACAGTAAAGGTTCCATACAGTGAGAACAACCGTAAAGGTCCCATACAGTGAGAACAGACTGTAGAGGTCCCATACAGTGAGAACAGACGGTAAAGGTCCATACAGTGAGAACAGACGTAAAGGTCCCATACAGTGAGAACAGCTAAGGTCCCATACGTGAGAACAGACTGTAAAGGTCCCATACAGTGAGAACAGACTTAAAGGTCCCATACAGTGAGCCAACCGTAAAGGTCCCATACAGTGAGAACAACATTAAAGTGTCCCATACAGTGAGAACGGACAGTAAAGGTCTGTCAGGAAAGTAGTGTAGTGACTTGGCAAGAATGGGTTAACTATTGTATTATTCTTGCAAAGGACCAAAAAAATACCATTCCACCCTGGAACAGTCCTTAGTTTTATATTACGATTAGTGAAGCATGGAACCAGATCTCCTTTTCCAGACAATGTGGGTCCGAACTGTGCATCTGGAAGCTAGGGTCTGGTGGGTACTAAGAGGTCATTTTAAGGACAGTCATACATGCAAAATAAATGTATTTCGGTATCGGATATGTAAGACAAAACCAATATTATATTTATGATGGACAGCAGGCCCCTCAAAATGATACCCAACATGGAGCCCTTATTCCCTTGCCAAGGCGAGTTATTAATATCTTGGGAAATATGGATTACACACAGGTCATGTTTGGTATTGAAGGAATTGATAATTAATACAGGAGAGGAATATGTGGTCAATATCCCAATACAATGTACATATCTACATTTATATGGAATCTGCCTAACTGAGGGGGAATGAATGCTTTTGGCTAGTCGTAAATCTGGACATTCCTAGACACTCCCACCTCATGCAATAGTCCATAGGACGGGGGTTGTTCAACAAGGAGTTTAAAAATCCTTGTATCCCCTATAACTTTGTTCATACTGAGGGGACATGCTAACACCGTGTGTATGGACCCAATTTTTCTTCCTGCCCCGGGATACAGGACTTCTTCTAGTGAGTAGGGTCTGTGAATATTTCTATCCTTTTTATTTTATATAACTGTTGTACCTATTGTATGTCATTTTATTAGAACACCATTTTCTTCTGTTTTTGTATTATGTGCACTGTCCACCTTTTGGAATATTAAATTTAAAATTTAATAAGTTTTGTCTTTGATGCTCTAAAAGAACAGACCGTAAAGGTCCCATACAGTGAGAACAGACCGTAAAGGTCCCATACAGTGAGAACAGACCGTAAAGGTCCCATACAGTGAGAACAGACAGTAAAGGTCCCATACAGTGAGAACAGACAGTAAAGGTCCCATACAGTAGAAACAGACGTAAAGGTCCAATCAGTGAGAACAGACAGTAAAGGTCCCAAACAGTGAGAACAAGACAGTAAAGGTCCCATACAGTGAGAACAGACGTAAGGTCCCATACAGTGAGAACACGTAAAGGTCCCATACAGTGAGAACGGACCGTAAAGGTCCCATACAGTGAGAACGGACAGTAAAGGTCCCATACAGTGAGAACGGACAGTAAAGGTCTGTCAGGAAAGTATGTAGTGACTTGGCAAGAATGGGTTAACTATTGGTATTTTTGCAAAGGACCAATAAAAATACCATTCCACCCTGGAACAGTCCTTATTGTTTATATTACGATTAGTGAAGCATGGAACCAGATCTCCTTTTCCAGACAATGTGGGTCCGAACTGTGCATCTGGAAGCTAGGGGTCTGGTGGGTACTAAGAGGTCATTTTAAGGACAGTCATACATGCAAAATAAATGTATTTCGGTATCGGAATATGTAAGACAGAAACCAATATTATATTTATGAATGGAACAGAAGGCCCCTCAAAATGATACCCAACATGGAGCCCTTATTCCCGAGTTATTAATATCTTGGGAAATATGGATTACACACAGGTCATGTTTGGTATTGAGTCTCTCTCTCTCTCTCTCTCTCTCTCTCTCTTTTTTTTAAAATGTGGGTACACACAGTCCCGAGCGTTCTCCCTATGCACAGCATAAGAAGAATGTTCGGGACTGTGTGTTTACCATGACCGCGGCCGACTCCCCCTATAGAAAGACTACCGTGGCCAAGGGAAATTTTCGGTCTTTCCCGAACAACCGCTCAGATTTATCACTAGTGTGTGTACCTAGCTTAAAGGGTAACTGTGGTCTCAAATTCTTCTAAACTAGTAAGAATGATATAAAAAGCCTTCCATCTTGCCTTCAAAATAAAACGTAAATCACATCTCTAGATAAAATTTGTGAGAAGTTATTGCTGCAAAAGTTCAGCATTGTAACTTGGCTGAATTCTTTCTGTTTTTAGTCATGTGACCAGCCTCTGCCTGCATTAATAGGCTCCCCTTCTCAACTGTCAATTTTTTTCCTCAGGTACTTCCTGATTTCCCCAGCAATAAGTCTTTACTGAGCATGCTTCTCCCCCGGGGGAAAAGGGCCGGCAGAGGTCAGGTGATGTCATTCAACATATTGGAAGCGGGAAGTTTGAACATTCACCTCTATATCATTTCTCACAGGGTGAAGCCAGAGATGTGATTGTTGGCTCAGTGTAAAGGAAATACCGCAGCCTTTTATTTAATCCTAAAGTGTTTTGAGACCACAGTTACCCTTTAATATGTATGCATTATCCTGAAAATGGGAGCAGCTTGGTCCCTAGGGGTATGGTTTGAGAGGTGTATTCTGATTTAGGAGGGAAACTTTTAAGCTCTATTTTCCCTCTAGTCCATACTACAATTACCGTACATCGCACATGCAAAATATTAACACTTAACATGTGGTCGCTAATTTTACACAATGCAAAGATACCAAATATTATATATATCAAAGTTCATATGACCAAGAAGTAAAATATTTTAGGTTCCCTTTGTGATTTTATGGCAGATTCCAGCATTAGCTGACATTATTAGGAAAATATAAGTCTTTTCCCCTGAGTTATGATGAAATATGAATTGACTTTTGAAATAGCATCTGTTCCTTTTAGCTTTGTTTTAAGCTGGGTCTTCTACTGGTTGTGTACCCAAAATTCTGAGGCCATACTGGTTGCTGGTGTGATATTTACCACCTGTTGCCTTTGAGGCAGACAACTTGCTGGGTTGAACATATAACAAATGGAGATAGGGGAATCTTTTACAACCGGTTTGGCAGAGGCTTTTATTAACCCTTTCAGTACCTCTGGGTTGAAATAGGTGATAGCTGTCATATTGGTTAACAATGCTAATAAAGTGAGATTAATTGAAAATAAATGCTGTCATTATGGATATTGCTTATGGGAGTTTAAATACCACTTGTTTGTGACAGTTCCTCTTTTTTATCTTGTATCTGTCACATTCTCTCTCTTCTGTAGTCTCTATTCTCTATAGTTTACATTCTCTCTCCTGCATTCTCTATCATCTATTTCTCAAACTCTCTCTCCCTGCATGGAAGCAAGCAGAAGGGGCTCGACCGGCATCTGCTCTTGTGATTAGCTAAGACAACCTGCCTTAGCCAATCACAGGAGAGGTGCTGGTTGAGCCCCTTCTTCTTGTCTTACGTGCACAGAAAAGGCACAGAAGATGGGCAGAAGGCAGCGAGGGAACAAGGGCTGGTAAGTACATTTGAGGAGAGATTTCACAGGTGTAAACCTGTCGAGGTTTGCGCCCATTTGCTGCTATATATTTTTTTAAAAATGGGGGTGGGGGTTGGACATAACCTTTAAGTGCTTTTCCTGCTGCCTCTCTGATATTCAGCAGGGGTGCTGCAAGAGCATTTTGCTAATATTGTCTCGTTAGAGAGACGTCCCTGTATGTATGTATTTACTCAGAACTAAGTATGTAATTTACATTTTCATCATGATAGAAATGTTATTAAAGGGCACATGTAGCCTTTAAATAATATTTTATATTTATGTTCAGCTACCCCCCATACCCCATTTTCAAATTATTAAAAATTTCCAAAGATGCCCTTAAAGGGCCCATAATCTGCCATTATATTGATTATAGTTAGTGTCCACCCTTTAAAAAAAAAAAATGGTAACTGCTTGTAACCCCACGTGCTATTGTTATCAGTTTATAACATAAATTTGTAACCAGATATTTAAAGGGGAACTGCGGTCTCCAAACTATCTGATTTTAAATGAAAGGCCAGGCTACCTTTAAAATGGGCCATCAACCACCTATCTACGTGCTGCACATCCCAAAGATATGAAGGAATCATCATTTGTAGGATTTAGAGGAGAACTTTAACCTGCATAAACAAAAAAGAAACAACTGGCAATGTACTGTATGTTGATGAAAGTCTATAAGAAAACCTCTCAAGAAGAACTTTTCAGGTCTGCATTTGACTGCCTTTTTCCTGGAAAGATTGAATGTTAATACATTAACCGGACCTTTCCGACATTTTAGATATATTGGTGTTGTTAAGCTGACATTTTAAAAAAGCCAGTATTAGTGCTTTGATGTTTTTTCTTAAGGGAGTCCATTGTTCGCAAATCTTCATGATTAGATTAACAAAAGGCGAGCTGGAAGGAGATAAAAATATTAGAGGAAAAACAGAGCAGCTTATGTTTAAGAAAATGAAGTATGTGAAAGGTTTAAACACATTAAGGCTGCTGTACACAATTATTCACTACACCAGCTTGCCAAAGCAGAGGCTGGTAAGTGGGCAGTGGTTGGCTTGTAATCATAGTTTATTTATTTCCTTATATAGCATAAAGATCTTACAAGTTCATTGTCACACATACAACCTTTATGTAAGTCACCACCATTTGATGGGATGATGACCTGTCACACATGACAGTCAACACAGCATGAGCAACTGTCAATTTAGATTAAAGTACACCTACCTACTTCATTAATTCAGTGATGGATGGTGATGGTCATCCATGGCTGGTAATGCAGCCAAAATGATGCAGTGGATCTCCTGATAATAGGCTATAAACAATGCTGAAGTCATTCTAGTGATTCTATAGGGAGATAAATAATGATAGATGATATGAAATGTATTTACAGTACATTGTGTGTATACCCAATGGAAGAGACAGTTTGTCTAAGCAGAAATAGAACAAAGAAAAATAAATAAAGGTTTGTAACCTTTAGTTTAAAGAAGAAAAAGAGTTTACAATAGTTTTTTTTTTTAAATAGTTTTGGCCATATGTAAAACCTTGGTACAATAATAATAAAAAAAAAAAATTATTTCTTGTAATTCTATTTCTTGTTAAATAAAGATGATGGATTGGAACATCTGCAGGAAGGTTCCATAGTTCACAGCTCTACATTGGCAGAAACCTGGCCTTACAAGGTCACAGTGTGATGATTTCTAGCCAGGAAGTTAGAAAATTAGAAAAACAATCAAGCCTAACTACATTGGCAGAATTAGTAGTAGTGTGGAATATGTTTGCCAGGTTCCTAAAATGGAAGGCAGGCATGTTGAAGAAATATACTATGGATTGTGTAATTTGTTAGTAAAAATTTTAATTGATAGAGGGAGCAGTTGTAACTGTTTTTGTCCCTGTCACATTAAAGGGCATGTCCACCCTTATAAAAAAAAAAATTGCCCTATAATAGAATGCCTTCCCCCAGCCCCAACCGCTATAAAATAGTTTTAAGAAAGTGCCCCGATCTTTACTTACCTTCCCTCTCTCCTCCGACACCCGGCCTTCTGCTTGCAAGACACTGCCGGAGGAGAGAGGGAAGGTAAGTAGAGTTCTGGGGACTTTCTTAAAATGTATTATTAATTAATAATTATTTTTTAGCGGTAGGGGCTGGGGGAAGATATACTAATATATGGGCAAAGGTTTTTATGGTAGGGAGAGGGATCGCAAAACGAGAGGGAGGGGGAGAAGGGCTGCAGTACGCATGCCAAACTTCTCCCGGAGGCGAGACAGGAGGCAGAGTCCTATATGGACTCTTCTATCCTCCTGGTGAGCAATTTTTGGGACTTTGGGGGGAACTACAGGAGAACCATACGGAGCTGGGATGTGAGGTAAGGATTTTATTATACTACATGGTGGGGCCATTAGTGGGGGGATTATAGTTTTGGGGGTGGACATGCCCTTTAAACAATAATAAGTGATACATTTCCCAGTGATTGTCAGCAGGGGTGGCCTATGGGTTGTGTGACCTGTGGAGTTTTTAGAGAGAAGTACCATCCGTCCTGTTAGTGCAAGTTAGGAAGCAGTGCTGCCCCTGTTGGCAATGCTGCGATTTCCCTCTGCCATGGGATGTGAGTGGTGACATTTTGGTGAGTTTCTGAGGGTGAGGTGGATTTTTTTCCCCATCAAAATGTATTTAGTGCTTAAAATGTTAGCTCATTTAATTTTAGTCCCATGATAATCTGATGGCAAATAGCTAGAACTAAATGAAAAAAGCTCAATCTTGTATTTCTAAGTTTAATAGGACCTTTAAATAATGGTACTAAAATAATTATAAAGAATGCTGAGTAGGCAAATCCCCCTTTCCCCCTATATAAAATAGAGCAAGCTATTACTAAAAATGATGAACTGTATCAGGAAGGATATGGTAGAGTTATCACAGGAAACAAATGCAGTGGAGGGACAGACATGTCTTAGAGATGACTTAGAATATGATAAATATATATAGATGTGTGCAAATCTATTAAAGGAACACTAAATCCAAAAAAACAACTATTTGCCATTCGTTTGTATTATTCACAGGGAGGTGAGAACGCTTATCTCACCTCCCTGTGAATAATATTATGCTCAGGGGACCTGGAACTTACCTTACCGCCACTCCACTCGCACCGCTCTTCACTGAACAGCTGTTCTCTCCCGATCGCGCGCCCTATCTTTTATATTGGCGCGCATGCTGCTCCTAAGATAGGGGTGCCGGTCGGAACAGAGCGGCTGTGAGTGGAGCGGCGGTAAGGTAAGTTCCAGGTCCCCAGCGTAAATATTATTCACAGGGAGGTGAGAATAAGCGTTCTCACCTCCCTGTGAATAATACAAACGAATGGCAAATAGTTGTTTTTTTGGAATTTGGGAGTTTAGTGTTCCTTTAATGTATACATTGCTAAATATACATTGTTCTGGATTTTGTCATTGGGTAATGAATGTGCTTCTTCGGGGTATCTTTATTCATTAAAGTTTTCCTGCAGGGAGCAGAAGGCTTAGCTTTATTTATTTGTGGTAGAAGGAACTCTTAGTAGTGTAGTCAGGATATTTAGCATATGTTTGCTTCCCTATTTGTTTTTCTGTTATAAGTTTGATCTCTCATGTCAAAACCTGTTACCGTTTCTATTTTCCTCCATAGGTACTTTCAATTCTATATTTATTTGGAAACCTTTTGTTTGTCTTAATAATCACCTTTTAATTGTGAAAGAGGGAAGTTTTGAAACTTTATGAGATCAGTTTCAGAGGCCATCAATTTTGTTCGAAGATACGCTAGATATAAATTATTAAAAATTTTATTAACACACCAAGTCAAGCATAAAGGTAACATTCCTTCTGTATTACAAAATCATATGTTTCAGGCAACAACATGGCATTGGTTTCAGTAAACAACTGCCAGCCAAAAAAAACAAGTAATGAATTTTCCATCACTTCTATCATGTACTGGAGAGCTTATACTGGAGAGATATAATTCTACAGCATTATCAGGGAGATTCAATAACAGTTCTTATCATTAAAACAGTGCTAATTCTGCCCCAAACAATTAGATCTTATTTACCATTTAAAAGCTATCATCTGATTGGTTAGGACAATAATAGCACAACTGTTATTGAATCTCCCTGTCAGTGGCTTAGGCTTTGCATTTCTAGCTAGGCCCAAGTGACTGATTTATAATTTTTATGACTGTTTGGACCATGCTTTAAATGCCATTTTCTGTCACATGAGGACATGTCCATGCTAAAAACAAAAAACTGATGACTTGTCAGTTATCTGCCTGTAACCCCAACTGCTATTTTTACCAGTTTATTACATGCATTTGTAACCAAAAATTTGATAAGTTCTTTTTCTTTCTGGCAAAGGTATTTGCTTGAGCATATGCAAAGGAGGCAGCGGGTGAAACAGCAGTCAATCAATTGTTGTGTTGTCAGTTGTCACAGTCTTGATTGACTGCATGAAGGGAGGGGCCAGCTAACTCTGCCAGAATGAGGTCAATAATTATCCTTAAAGGACAACTCCACCCTCATAAGAACATCTTTTAGAAAGAATGGCCTCTTTAAAATATGCTGATATATCATAGTTTGTCCTATGAATTCATTACTGTATGCCTGCTATGCTTCTGGATGCCTCATGAAAACTGAGCAATTTAGAAATCTGTACTGAGCCTGGGCATGCTCAGAAGTGGCAGACAGGGGATTAACATTCAGTCATTGGCTGTAATGTCAACTGCCAAATCCATAACTGACAGTTGCTAACTGGAAGAACCAGGAAGCAGATACAGGGGAATCAGGACACTCCCACCCTCATGCATAGTCCATAGGACGGGGGTTTTCAACAAGGAGTTTAAAAAATCCTTGTATCCCTATAACTTTGTTCTACTGAGGGGACTGCTAACACCGTGTGTATGGACCCAATTTTTCTTCCTGCCCCGGGATACAGGACTTCTTCTAGTGAGTAGGGTCTGTGAATATTTCTATCCTTTTTATTTATATAACTGTTTACCTATTGTATGTCATTTTATTAGAACACACATTTTCTTCTTGTTTTTGTATTATTGCACTGTCCACCTTTTGGAATATTATTTAAATTTTAATAAGTTTTGTCTTGATGCTCTAAAAGAACAGACCGTAAAGGTCCCATACGTGAGAACAGACCGTAAAGGTCCCATACAGTGAGAACAGACCGTAAAGGTCCCATACAGTGAGACAGCGAGAACGACTAAAGTCCCATACGTGGAACAGACGTAAGGTCCCATACAGTGAGAACAGACAGTAAAGGTCCCATACAGTGGAACAGACAGTAAAGGTCCCATACAGTGAGAACAGACAGTAAAGTCCAATACAGTGAGAACAACCGTAAAGGTCCCATACAGTGAGAACAGACGAAACGTAAAGGTCCCATACAGTGGAAACGGACCGTAAAGGTCCCATACAGTGAGAACGGACGTAAAGGTCCCATACAGTAGTACAGTGAACGGACAGTAAAGGTCCCATACAGTGAGACGGACAGTAAAGTCTGTCAGGAAAGTATGTAGTGACTTGGCAGAGAATGGGTTAACTATTGATTTCTTGCAAAGACCAATAAAATAACCATTCCACCCTGGAACAGTCCTTATTGTTTATATTACGATTAGTGAAGCATGGAACACAGTCTCTCCTTTTCCAGACAATGTGGGTCCAACTGGTGCATCTGGAAGCTAGGGGTCTGGTGGGTACTAAGAGGTCATTTTAAGGACAGTCATACAGCAAAATAAATGTATTTCGGTATCGGAATATGTAAGACAGAAACCAATATTATATTTATGAATGGAACAGAAGGCCCCTCAAATGATACCCAACATGGACCCTTATTCCCGAGTTATTAATATCTTGGGAAATATGGATTACACACAGGTCATGTTTGGTATTGAGTCTCTCTCTCTCTCTCTCTCTCTCTCTCTCTCTTTTTTTTTTTTTTTAAATGTGGGTACACACAGTCCCGAGCGTTCTCCCTAACACAGCATAAGAAGAATGTTCGGACTGTGTGTTTACCATGACCGCGGCCGACTCCCCCTATAGAGACTACCGTGGCCAAGGGAAATTTTCGGTCTTTCCCGAACAACGCGTCAGATTTATCACTAGTGTGTGTACCTACTTAAAGGGGTGTGGTCTCAAATTCTTCTAAACTAGTAGAATGATATAAATCCTTCCATCTTGCCTTCAAAATAAAACGTAAATCACATCTCTAGATAAAATTTGTGAGAAGTTATTGCTGCAAAAGTTCAGCAATGTAACTTGGCTGAATTCTTTCTGTTTTTAGTCATGTGACCAGCCTCTGCCTGCATTAATAGGCTCCCCTTCTCAACTGTCAATTTTTTTTCCTCAGGTACTTCCTGATTTTCCCAGCAATAAGTCTTTACTGAGCATGCTCTCCCCCGGGGGAAAAGGGCCGGCAGAGGTCGTGATGTCATTCTACATATTGGAGCGGGAAGTATGAACATTCACCTCTATATCATTTCTCACAGGTTGAAGCCAGAGATGTGATTGTTGGCTCAGTGTAAGGAAATACCGCAGCCTTTTATTTAATCCTAAAGTGTTTTGAGACCACAGTTGCCCTTAATATGTATGCATTATCCTGAAAATGGGAGCAGCTTGGTCCTAGGGTATGGTTTGAGAGGTGTATTCTGATTTAGAGGGAAACTTTTCCCTCTAGTCCATACTACAATTACCGCACATCGCACATGCAAAATATTAACATTAACATGTGGTCGCTAATTTTACACAATGCAAAGATACCAAATAAAATATCAAAGTTCATATGACCAAGAAGTAAAATATTTTAGGTTCCCTTTGTGATTTATATGGCAGATTCCAGCATTAGCTGACATTATTAGGAAATATAAGTCTTTTCCCCTGAGTTATGATGAAATTTGATTGACTTTTGAAATAGCATCTGTTCCTTTTAGCTTTGTTTAAGCTGGGCCTTCTACTGGTTGTGTACCCAAATTCTGAGGCCATACTGGTTGCTGGTGTGATTTTACCACTTATGCCATTGAGGCAGACAACTTGCTGGGTGTGAACATATAACAAATGGAGATAGGGGAATCTTTTACAACCGTTTGGAGAGGCTTTTATTAACCCTTTCAGTACCTCTGGGTTGAAATAGGTATAGCTGTCATATTGGTTAACAATGCTAATAAAGTGAGATTAATTGAAAATAAATGCTGTCATTATGGATATTGCTTATGGGAGTTTAAATACCACTTGTTTTGACAGTTCCTCTTTTTTATCTTGTATCTGTCACATTCTCTCTCTTCTGTAGTCTCTATTCTCTATAGTTTACATTCTCTCTCCTCCTGCATTCTCTATCATCTTTTTCTCAAACTCTCTCTCCCTGCATGGAAGCAAGCAGAAGGGGCTCGACCGGCATCTGCTCTTGTGATTAGCTAAGACAACCTGCCTTAGCCAATCCCAGGAAGGTGCTGTTGAGCCCCTTCTTCTTGTCTTACGTGCACAGAAAAGCACAGAAGATGGGCAGAAGGCAGCGAGGGAACAAGGGCTGGTAAGTACATTTGAGGAGAGATTTCACAGTGTAAACCTGTCGAGGTTTGCGCCCATTTGCTGCTATTTTTTTTTTAAAAATGGAGTGGGGGTTGGACATAACCTTTAAGTGCTTTTCCTGCTGCCTCTCTGATATTCAGCAGGGGTGCTGCAAGAGCATTTTGCTAATATTGTCTCGTTAGAGAGACGGCCCTGTATGTATGTATTTACTCAGACTAAGTATGTAATTTACATTTTCATCATGATAGAAATGTTATTAAAGGGCACATGTAGCCTTTAAATAATATTTTATATTTATGTTCAGCTACCCCCCATACCCCATTTTCAAATTATTAAAAATTTCCAAAGATGCCCTTAAAGGGCCCATAATCTGCCATATATTGATTATAGTTAGTGTCCACCCTTTAAAAAAAAAAAATGGTAACTGCTTGTAACCCCACGTGCTATTGTTATCAGTTTTATAACATAAATTTGTAACCAGTATTTAAAGGGGAACTGCGGTCTCCAAACTATCTGATTTTAAATGAAAGGCCAGGCTACCTTTAAAATGGGCCATCAACCACCTATCTACGTGCTGCACATCCCAAAGATATGAAGGAATCATCATTTGTAGGATTTAGAGGAAACTTTAACCTGCATAAACAAAAAGAAACAACTGGCAATGTACTGTATGTTGATGAAAGTCTATAAGAAACATGTCAAGAAGAACTTTTCAGGTCTGCATTTGACTGCCTTTTTCCTGTTTAGAAAGATTGAATGTTAATACATTAACCGGACCTTTCCGACATTTTAGATATATTGGTGTTGTTAAGCTGACATTTTAAAAAAGCCAGTATTAGTGCTTTGATGTTTTTTCTTAAGGGAGTCCATTGTTCGCAAATCTTCATGATTAGATTAACAAAAGGCGAGCTGGAAGGAGATAAAAATATTAAGGAAAACAGAGCAGCTTATGTTTAGAAAATGAAGTATGTGAAAGGTTTAAACACATTAAGCTGCTGTACACAATTATTCACTACACCAGCTTGCCAAAGCAGAGGCTGGTAAGTGGGCAGTGGTTGGCTTGTAATCATAGTTTATTTATTTCCTTATATAGCATAAAGATCTTACAAGTTCAGTGTCACCATACAACCTTTATGTAAGTCACCACCATTTGATGGGATATGACCTGTCACACATACAGTCAACACAGCATGAGCAACTGTCAATTTAGATTAAAGTACACCTACCTACTCATTAATTCAGTGATGGATGGTGATGGTCATCCAGTGCTGGTAATCAGCCAAATGATGCAGTGGATCTCCTGATATAGGCTATAAACAATGCTGAAGTCATTCTAGTGATTCTATAGGGAGATAAATAATGAATAGATGATATGAAATGTATTTACAGTACATTGTGTGTATCCCAATGGAAGAGACAGTTTGTCTAAGCAGAATAGAACAAAGAAAAATAAATAAAGGTTTGTAACCTTAGTTTAAAGAAGAAAAAGAGTTTACAATAGTTTTTTTTTTTAAATAGTTTTGGCCATATGTAAAACCTTGGTACAATAATAATAAAAAAAAAAAATTATTTCTTGTAATTCTATTCTTGTTAAATAAAGATGATGGATTGGAACATCTGCAGGAAGGTTCCATAGTTCACAGCTCTACTTGGCAGAACCTGGCCTTACAGGTCACAGTGTGATTTTCTAGCCAGGAAGTTAGAAAATTAGAAAAACAATCAAGCCTAACTACATTGGCAGATTAGTATTAGTGTGGAATACTTTGCCAGGTTCCTAAAATGGAAGGCAGCATGTTGAAAAATATACTATGGATTGTGTAATTTGTTAGTAAAATTTTAATTGATAGAGGGAGCAGTTGTAACTGTTTTTGTCCCTGTCACATTAAAGGGCATGTCCACCTTTATAAAAAAAAAATTGCCCTATAATAGAATGCCTTCCCCCAGCCCCAACCGCTATAAAATAGTTTTAAGAAAGTGCCCCGATCTTTACTTACCTTCCCTCTCTCCTCCGACACCCGGCCTTCTGCTTGCAGACACTGCCTGAGAAGAAGAGGGAAGGTAAGTAGAGTTCTGGGGACTTTCTTAAAATGTATTATTATAATAATTATTTTTTAGCGGTAGGGGCTGGGGAAGATATACTAATATATGGGCAAAGTTTTTATGGTAGGGAGAGGGTCGCAAAACGAGAGGGAGGGGAGAAGGGCTGCAGCCATGCCAAACTTCTCCAAACTTCTCCGAGGCGAGACAGGAGGCAGAGTCCTATATGGACTCTCTATCCTCCTGGTGAGCAATTTTTGGGACTTTGGGGGGAACTACAGGAGAACCATACGAGCTGGGATGTGAGGTAAGGATTTTATTATACTACATGGTGGGGCCATTAGTGGGGGGATTATAGTTTTGTGTGACATGCCCTTTAAACAATAATAAGTGATACATTTCCCAGTGATTGTCAGCGGGGTGGCCTATGGGTTGTGTGACCTGGGGAGTTTTTAGAGAAAGTACCATCCGTCCTGTTAGGCAGTTAGGAAGCAGTGCTGCCCCTGTTGGCACTGCGATTTCCCTCGGCCATGGATGTGAGTGGTGACATTTTGGTGAGTTTCTGAGGGTGAGTGGATTTTTTTTCCCCATCAAAATGTATTTAGTGCTTAAATGTTAGCTCATTTAATTTAGTCCCATGATAATCTGATGGCAAATAGCTGGAACTAATGAAAAAAGCTCAATCTTGTATTCTAAGTTTAATAGGACCTTTAAATAATGGTACTAAAATATTATAAAGAATGCTGAGTAGGCAAATCTCCCTTTCCCCTATATAAAATAGAGCAAGCTATTACTAAAAAGTGAGACCTGTATCAGGAAGGATATGGTAGAGTTATCACAGGAAACAAATGCAGTGGAGGGACAGACATGTCTTAGAGTGACTTAGAATATGAAAATATTATAGATGTGTGCAAATCTATTAAAGGAACACTAAATCCAAAAAAAACAACTATTTGCCATTCGTTTGTATTATTCACAGGGAGGTGAGAACGCTTATTCTCACCTCCCGTGAATAATATATGCTCAGGGGACCTGGAACTTACCTTACCGCCACTCCACTCACTCGCAGCCGCTCCTTCACTGAACAGCTGTTCTCTCCCGATCGCGCGCCCTATCTTTTATATTGGCGCGCATGCGCCTAAGATAGGGTGCGCGGTCGGGACAGAGCGGCTGTGAGTGGAGCGGCGGTAAGGTAAGTTCCAGGTCCCCCAAGCTAAATTATTCACAGGGAGGTGAGAATAAGCGTTCTCACCTCCCTGTGAATAATACAAACGAATGGCAATAGTTGTTTTTTTGAATTTGGGAGTTTAGTGTCTCTTAATGTATACATTGCTAAATATACATTGTTCTGGATTTGGTCATTGGGTAATGAATGTGCTCTTTGGGGGTATCTTTATTCATTAAAGTTTTCCTGCAGGAGCAGAAGGCTTAGCTTTATTTATTTGTGGTAGAGGAACTCTTAGTAGTGTAGTCAGGATATTTAGCATATGTTTGCTTCCCTATTTGTTTTTCTGTTATAAGTTTGATCTCTCTGTCAAAACCTGTTACCGTTTCTATTTTCCCTCCATAGGTACTTTCACATTCTATATTTATTTGGAACCTTTTGTTTGTCTTAATAATCACCTTTTAATTGTGAAAGGGAAGTTTTGAAACTTTATGAGATCAGTTTCAGAGGCCATCAATTTTGTTCGAAGATACGCTAGATATAAATTATTAAAAATTTTATTACACACCAAGTCAAGCATAAAGGTAACATTCCTTCTGTATTACAAAATCATATTTTTCAGGCAACAACATGGCATTTTTTAGTAAACAACTGCCAGCCAAAAAAAACAAGTAATGAATTTTCCATCACTTCTTCATGTACTGGAGACTTATACTGGAGAGATATAATTCTACAGCATTATCAGGGAGATTCAATAACAGTTCTTATCATTAAAACAGTGCTATTCTGCCCCAAACAATTAGATCTTATTTACCATTTAAAAGCTATCATCTGATTGGTTAGGACAATAATAGCACAATATTTAACAATGAGAACTGTTATTGAATCTCCCTGTCAGTGGCTTAGGCTTTGTATTTCTAGCTAGGCCCAAGTGACTGATTTTATAATTTTTCTGACTGTTTGGACCATGCTTTAAATGCCATTTTCTGTCACATGAGGACATGTCCACTAAAAACAAAAAACTTATGACTTGTCAGTTATCTGCCTGTAACCCCAACTGCTATTTTTACCAGTTTATTACATGCATTTGTAACCAAAAATTTGATAAGTTCTATTTCTTTCTGGCAAAGATATTTGCTTGAGCACATGCAAAGGAGGCAGCGGGTGAAACGGCAGTCAACCAATTGTTGTGTTGTCAGTTGTCACAGTCTGATTGACTGCATGAAGGGAGGGCCAGCTAACTCTGCCAGAATGAGGCAATAATTATCCTTAAGGGACAACTCCACCCTCATAAGAACATCTTTTAGAAAGAATGGCCTCTTTAAAATATGTTGATATATCATAGTTTGTCCTATGAATTCAATACTGTATGCCTGCTATGCTTCTGGATGCCTCAAGAAAACTGAGCAATTTAGAAATCTGTACTGAGCCTGGGCATGCTCAGAAGAGGCAGACAGGGGATTAACATTCAGTCATTGGCTGTGATGTCAACTGCCAAATCCATAACTGACCGTTGCTAACTGGAAGAACCAGGAAGCAGATACAGGGGAATCAGGACATTGTGCAGGATTTCAGGTTAGACTTATATATTTCAGATTTCAAACTATTACCATTTAGGGTTTTGGGGGGTGATTTACCTGTATGTAAGTTTTCATTTTAGGGCTGGACTTTCCCTTTAAATATCTGGTTAGTAATGCAGGTAATAAAGTGTAAAATATATCGGTTGGGGCCAATGGAACAGTTTATTTAAAGGGCATGTCCACTCCCAAAACTATAATTCCCCCCCACTACTGGCCCCATTGTGTAGTGTAGTTTAATCCTTACCTCACATCCCAGCTCCATAAGGTTCTCCTGTAGTCCCCCCCCCAAAGTCCCAAAAACTGCCCACCAGGAGGATAGCATAGTCCATATAGGACTCTGCCTCCTACCTGGCCTCCGGGAGAAGTTTGGCATGCGTACTGCAGCCCTTCTCCCCCTCTCTTTCCCTCCCTCTCAGGATTCCCTCCCCCTAGTGTAAAACCCTTAATATATATGATTCCCCCTGTCCCCCCAGCCCCAACCGCTCCATTTTTATTCTTAGAAACTTCTCCAAACTTTACTTAACTTCCCTATTTCCCCCTCCGAAATGAACTCCCGGCAGCCGCGTCCGTGATTGGCTGTCGCTCAGCCAATCACAGACGCGACTGCCGGTCCCGCCCCTCTGCTTGCATTTTCTCGCAAGCAGAGGGCCAGCAGCACGGCAGAGGAAAGAGGGGAGGTAAGTAAAGTTTGGGGAGCTTTCTAAGAATAAAAATGGAGCGGTTGGGGCTGGGGGGAAAGGAGGAATCATATATTAAAAAATGATTAGTACCACTTTATAGGTGAATTGTACTCAAGCAGCTAGTTACTGACTTTTTTCTGGCTCCTCCCACACTGACAATTCTCCCATCTCTGACATTGGAGGGTATATGTTAATTAAAGGGCATGTCCACCCCAAAACTAAAATTTAACCCACTACAGACCCCACTTTACTCTTCTACTCCTTATGGTTCTCCTGCAGTGCCTGTTCAGGTCTGTAGTGGTTAAATTTAGTTTTGGGGTGGACATGCCCTTTAATTAACAATTAACATTGTCAGTGTGGGAGGAGCCAGAAAAAAGTCAGTAACTAGCTGCTTGAGTACAATTCACCTATAAAGTGGTACTAATCATTTTTTAATATATGATTCCTCTTTCCCCCCCCAGCCCCCCCGCTCCATTTTTATTCTTAGAAGCTCCCCAAACTTTACTTACCTCCCCTCTTTCCTCTGCCATGCTGCCGGCCCTCTGCTTGCGAGAAAATGCAAGCAGAGGGGCGGGCAGCCAATCACGGACGCGGCTGCCGGGAGTTCATTTCGGAGGGGGAAATAGGGAAGTTAAGTAAAGTTTGGGGAACTTTCTAAGAATAAAAATGGAGCGGTTGGGGCTGGGGGACAGGGGGATCATATATATTAAGGGTTTTACACTAGGGGGAGGGAATCCTGAGAGGGAGGGAGATGGAGGGAGAGAGAGGGGGAGAAGGGCTGCAGTACGCATGCCAAACTTCTCCCGGAGGCCAGGTAGGAGGCAGAGTCCTATATGGACTCTGCTATCCTCCTGGTGGTCAGTTTTTGGGACTTTGGGGGGGGACTACAGGAGAACCTTATGAGCTGGGATGTAGGTAAGGATTAAACTACCACTACACATGGGGCCAGTAGGTGGGGGGGAATTATAGTTTTGGAGTGGACATGCCCTTAAAAATAAACTGTTCCATTGCCCCAACCGATATATTTTACACTTTATTACCTGCATTACTAACCAGATATTTAAAGGGAAAGTCCAGCCCTAAAATGAAAACTTACATACAGGTAATCACCCCCCAAAACCCTAAATGGTAATAGTTTGAAATCTGAAATATATAAGTCTAACCTGAATCTGCACAATGTCCTGATTCCCTGTATCTGCTTCCTGGTTCTTCCAGTAGCAACGGTCAGTTATGGATTTGGCAGTTGACATCACGCCAATGACTGAATGTTAATCCCCTGTCTGCCTCTTCTGAGCATGCCCAGGCTCAGTACAGATTTCTAAATTGCTCAGTTTTCTGAGGCATCCAGAAGCATAGCAGGCATACAGTATTGAATTCATAGGACAAACTATGATATATCAACATATTTTAAAGAGGCCATTCTTTCTAAAAGATGTTCTTATGAGGGTGGAGTTGTCCTTTAAGGATAATTATTGACCTCATTCTGGCAGAGTTAGCTGGCCCCTCCTTCATGCAGTCAATCAAGACTGTGACAACTGACAACACACAATGGTTGACTGCCGTTTCACCCGCTGCCCCTCCTTGCATGTGCTCAAGCAAATATCTTTGCCAGAAGAAATAGAACTTATCAAATTTTTGGTTACAAATGCATGTAATAAACTGGTAAAAAAGCAGTTGGGGTTACAGGCAGATAACTGACAAGTCATAAGTTTTTTGTTTTTAGCATGGACATGTCCTCATGTGACAGAAAATGGCATTTAAAGCATGGTCCAAACAGTCAGAAAAATTAAAATCAGTCACTTGGGCCTAGCTAGAAATACAAAGCCTAAGCCACTGACAGGGAGATTTCAATAACAGTTCTCATTGTTAAATATTGCTATTATTGTCCTAACCAATCAGATGATAGCTTTAAATGGTAAATAAGATCTAATTGTTTGGGGCAGAATTAGCACTGTTTTAATGATAAAACTGTTTTGAATCTCCCTGATAATGCTGTAGAATTAATATCTCTCCAGTTAAGCTCTCCAGTACATGATAGAAGTGATGGAAAATTCATTACTTGTTTTTTTTGGCTGGCAGTTGTTTACTAGAAACCAATGCCATGTTGTTGCCTGAAACATATGATTTTGTAATACAGAAGGAATGTTACCTTTATGCTTGACTTGGTGTGTTAATAAAATTTTTAATAATTTATATCTAGCGTATCTTCGAACCAAAATTGATGGCCTCTGAAACTGATCTCATAAAGTTTTCAAAACTTCCCTCTTTCACAATTAAAAGGTGATTATTAAGACAAACAAAAGGTTTCCAAATAAATATAGAATTGAAAGTACCTATGAGGAGAAATAGAAACGGTAACAGGTTTTGACATGAAGATCAAACTTATAACAGAAAAAAAATAGGGAAGCAAACATATGCTAAATATCCTGACTACACTACTAAGAGTTCCTTCTACCACAAATAAATAAAGCTAAGCCTTCTGCTCCCTCAGGAAAACTTTAATGAATAAGATACCCCCAAAGCACATTCATTACCCAATGACAAAATCCAGAACAATGTATATTTAGCAATGTATACATTAAAGGAACACTAAACTCCCAAATTCCAAAAAAACAACTATTTGCCATTCGTTTGTATATATTCACAGGGAGGTGAGAACGCTTATTCTCACCTCCCTGTGAATAATATTTACGCTTGGGGGACCTGGAACTTACCTTACCGCCGCTCCACTCACAGCCGCTCTGTCCACGACCGCGCACCCTATCTTGGCCATCGCCCAATATAAAGATAGGGCCGCGATCGGGAGAGAACAGCTGTTCAGTGAAGGAGCGGCTGCGAGTGAGTGGCGTTAAGGTAAGTTCCAGGTCCCCTGAGCATAATATTATTCACAGGGAGGTGAGAATAAGCGTTCTCACCTCCCTTGAATAATACACGAATGGCAAATAGTTGTTTTTTTGGATTTGTGTTCTTAATAGATTTGCACACATCTATATATATTTATCATATTCTAAGTCATCTCTAAGACATGTCTGTCCCTCCACTGCATGTTTCCTGTGATACTCTACATATCCTTCCTGATACAGTTCATCATTTTTATATAGCTTGCTCTATTTATATAGGGGAAAGGGAGATTTGCCTACTCAGCATTCTTTATTATTTTTAGTACCATTATTAAAGTGTCCTATTAAACTTGAAATACAAGATTGAGCTTTTTTCATTTAGTTTAGCTATTTGCCATCAGATTATCATGGACTAAATTAAATGAGCTACATTTTAAGCACTAAATACATTTTGATGGGAAAAAAATCCACCTCACCCTCAGAAACTCACCAAAATGTCACCACTCACATCCATGCAGAGGGAATCGCAGCATTGCCAACAGGGGCAGCACTGCTTCCTAACTTGCACTAACAGGACGGATGGTACTTCTCTCTAAAAACTCCACAGGTCACACAACCCATAGGCCACCCCTGCTGAACAATCACTGGGAAATGTATCACTTATTATTGTTTAAAGGCATGTCCACCCCCAAAACTATAATCCCCCCACTAATGGCCCACCATTTAGTATAATAAATCCTTACCTCACATCCCAGCTCCGTATGGTTCTCCTGTAGTTCCCCCCAAAGTCCCAAAAATTGCTCACCAGGAGGTATGAAGAGTCCATATAGGACTCTGCCTCCTGTCTCGCCTCCGGGAGAAGTTTGGCATGCGTACTGCAGCCTTCTCCCCCTCCTCTCGTTTTGCGATCCCTCTCCTACCATAAAAACCTTTGCCATATTAGTATATCTTCCCCCAGCCCCTACCGCTAAAAAATAATTATTATTAATAATACATTTAAGAAAGTCCCCAGAACTCTACTTACCTTCCCTCTCTCTTCTCAGGCAGTGTCTTGCAAGCAGAAGGCCGGGTGTCGGAGGAGAGAGGGAAGTTAATTAAAGATCGGGCACTTTCTTAACCTATTTTATAGCGGTTGGGGCTGGGGGAAGGCATTCTATTATAGGGCAATTTTTTTTTTTTAAGGGTGGACATGCCCTTTAATGTGACAGGGACAAAACAGTTACAACTGCTCCCTCTATCAATTAAAATTTTTACTAACAAATTACACAATCCATAGTAAATTTCTTCAACATCCTGCCTTCCATTTTAGGAACCTGGCAAACGTATTCCACACTACTACTAATTCTGCCATGTAGTTAGGCTTGATTGTTTTTCTAATTTTCTAACTTCCTGGCTAGAAATCATCACACTGTGACCTTGTAAGGCCAGTTTCTTGCAATGTAGAGCTGTGAACTATGGAACCTTCCTGCATGTTCCAATCCATCTCTTATTTAACAGATAGAATTACAAGAAATAATTTTTTTTTTATTATTATGTACCAAGGTTTTACATATGGCCAAAACTATTTAAAAAAAAAACTATGGTAAACTCTTTCTTCTTTACAACTAAAGTTACAAACCTTTATTTTTTTTCTTGTTTCTATTTCTGCTTAGACAACTGTCTCTTCATTGGGTATACACACAATGTACTGTAAATACATTTCATATCATCTATCATTATTTATCTCCCTATAGATCACTAGAATGACTTCAGCATTGTTTATAGCCTATTATCAGGAGATCCACTGCAATCATTTGGGCTGCATTACCAGCCTTGGATGACCATCACCATCCATCACTGAATTAATGAAGTAGGTAGTGTACTTTAATCTAAATTGACAGTTTGTCATGCTGTGTTGACTGTCATGTGTGACAGGTCTCATCCCATCAAATGGTGGTGACTTACATAAAGGTTTGTATGTGTGACCTGAACTTGTAAGATCTTTATGCTATATAAGGATAAATAACTTGATTACAAGCCAACCACTGCCCCTTACCAGCCTCTGCTTTGGCAAGCTGGTGTAGTGAATATTGTGTACAGCAGCCTTAATGTGTTTAAACCTTTCACATACTTCATTTTCTTAAACATAAGCTGCTCTGTTTTCCTCTAATATTTTTATCTCTTCCAGCTCGCCTTTTGTTAATCTAATCATGAAGATTTGCGAACAATGGACTCCCTTAGAAAAAACATCAAAGCACTAATACTGGCTTTTTAAAATGTCAGCTTAACAACACCACAATATATCTAAAATGTCGGAAAGGTCCGGTTAATGTATTAACATTCAATCTTTCTAAACAGGAAAAGGCAGTCAAATGCAGACCTGAAAAGTTCTTCTTGACATTTTTCTTATAGACTTTCATCAACATACAGTACATTGCCAGTTGTTTCTTTTTTGTTTATGCAGGTTAAAGTTCTCCTCTAAATCCTACAAATGATGATTCCTTCATATCTTTGGGATGTGCGCACAGTAGATAGGTGGTTGATGGCCCATTTTAAAGGTAGCCTGGCCTTTATTTAAATCAGATAGTTTGGAGACCGCAGTTCCCCTTTAAATATCTGGTACAAATTTATGTTATAAACTGATAACAATACACGTGGGGTTACAAGCAGTTACCATTTTTTTTTTTTAAAGGGTGGACACTAACTATAATCAATATAATGGCAGATTATGGGCCCTTTAAGGCATCTTGGAAATTTTTAATAATTTGAAAATGGGGTATGGGGGGTAGCTGAACATAAATATAAAATATTATTTAAAGGCTACATGTGCCCTTTAATAACATTTCTATCATGAGAAATGTAAATTCAATACTTAGTTCGAGTAAATACATACATACGGCCGTCTCTCTAACGAGACATATTAGCAAAATGCTCTTGCAGCACCCCTGCTGAATATCAGAGAGCAAGCAGGAAAAAGCACTTAAAGGTTATGTCCAACCCCCACTCCCATTTTTAAAAAAATATCTAGCACAAATGGGCGCAACCTCGACAGGTTTACACCTGTGAAATCTCTCCTCAAATGTACTTACCAGCCCTTGTTCCCTCGCTGCCTTCTGCCCATCTTCTGTGCCTTTTCTGTGCACGTAAGACAAGAAAGGGGCTCAACCAGCACCTCTCCTGTGATTGGCTAAGGCAGGTTGTCTTAGCTAATCACAAGAGCAGATGCCGGTCGAGCCCCTTCTGCTTGCTTCCATGCAGGGAGAGAGAGTTTGAGAAATAGATGATAGAGAATGCAGGAGAGAAGATGTAACTATAGAGAATAAGACTACAGAAGAGAGAGAATGTGACGATACAAGATAAAAAGAGGAACTGTCACAAACAAGTGGTATTTAAACTCCCATAGGCAATACCATAATGACAGCATTTATTTTCAATTATCTCACTTTATTAGCATTGTTAACCAATATGACAGCTATCACCTATTTCAACCCAGAGGTACTGAAAGGTTAATAAAAGCCTCTCCAAACCGTTGTAAAAGATTCCCCTATCTCCATTTGTTATATGTTCAACCCAGCAAGTTGTCTGCCTCAATGGCAATAAGTGGTAAATATCACACCAGCAACCAGTATGGCCTCAGAATTTTGGTACACAACCAGTAGAAGGCCCAGCTTAAAACAAAGCTAAAAGGAACAGATGCTATTTCAAAAGTCAATTCAATTTCATCATAACTCAGGGGAAAAAGACTTATTTTCCTAATAATGTCAGCTAATGCTGGAATCTGCCATAAAATCACAAAGGGAACCTAAATATTTTACTTCTTGGTCATATGAACTTTGATATATATATATTTGGTATCTTTGCATTGTGTAAAATTAGCGACCACATGTTAAGTGTTAATATTTTGCATGTGCGATGTGCGGTAATTGTAGTTGGACTAGAGGGAAAAGTTTCCTCCTAAATCAGAATACACCTCTCAAACCATACCCTAGGACCAAGCTGCTCCCATTTTCAGGATAATGCATACATATTAAAGGGCAACTGTGGTCTCAAAACACTTTAGGATTAAATAAAAGGCTGCGGTATTTCCTTTACACTGAGCCACATCACATCTCTGCTTCACCCTGTGAGAAATGATATAGAGGTGAATGTTCAACTTCCCGCTTCCAATATGTAGAATGACATCACCTGACCTCTGCCGGCCCTTTTCCCCCGGGGGAGAAGCATCTCAGTAAAGACTTATTGCTGGGAAATCAGGAAGTACCTGAGGAAAAAAAATTGACAGTTGAGAAGGGGAGCCTATTAATGCAGGCAGAGGCTGGTCACATGACTAAAAACAGAAGAATTCCCCAAGTTACATTGCTGAACTTTTGCAGCAATAACTTCTCACAATTTTATCTAGAGATGTGATTACGTTTTATTTTGAAGGCAAGATGGAAGGCATTTTTATATCATTCTTACTAGTTTAGAAGAATTTAGACCACACACCCTTTAAGCTAGGTACACACACTAGTGATAAATCTGAGCGTTTGTTCGGAAAGACCGAAAATTTCCCTTGGCCACGGTAGTCTTTCTATAGGGGGAGTCGGCCGCGGTCATGGTAACACACAGTCCCGAACATTCTTCTTATGCTGTGATAGGGAGAACGCTCGGGACTGTGTGTACCCACATTTTAAAAAAAAAAAAGAAGAGAGAGAGAGAGAAGAGAGGGACTCAATACCAACATGACCTGTGTGTAATCCATATTTCCCAAGATATATAAACTCGGAATAAGGGCTCCATGTTGGGTATCATTTTGAGGGGCCTTCTGTTCCATTCATAAATATAATATTGGTTTCTGTCTTACATATTCCGATACCGAAATACATTTATTTTGCATGTATGACTGTCCTTAAAATGACCTCTTAGTACCCACCAGACCCCTAGCTTCCAGATGCACAGTTCGGACCCACATTGTCTGGAAAAGGAGATCTGGTTCCATGCTTCACTAATCGTTATAAAACAATAAGGCTGTTCCAGGGTGGAATGGTATTTTTATTGGTCCTTGCAAGAATACCAATAGTTAACCCATTCTTGCCAAGTCACTACATACTTTCCTGACAGACTTACTGTCCGTCTCACTGTAGGCCTTTACTGTCCGTTCTCACTGTATGGGACCTTTACGTCCGTTCTCACTGTATGGACCTTTACGTCGTTCTCACTTGGACTTACGTCCGTTCTCACTGTATGGGACCTTTACGTCTGTTCTCCTGTATGGCTTTACTGTCTGTTCCACTGTATGGGCCCTTTACTGTCTGTTCTCACTGTATGGACCTTTACTGTCTGTTCTCACTGTATGGGACCTACTGTCTGTTCTCACTGTATGGGACCTTTACTGTCTGTTCTCACTGTATGGACCTTTACTGCTTTCTACTGAGGGACTTTACGTCTGTTCTCACTGTATGGGACCTTTACGGTCTGTTCACTGTTGGGACCTTTACGGTCTGTTCTCACTGTATGGGACCTTTACGGTCTGTTCTCACTGTATGGGACCTTTACGGTCTGTTCTTTTAGAGCATCAAGACAAAACTTATTAAATTTTAAATTTAATATTCCAAAAGGTGGACGTGCACATAATACAAAAACAGAAGAAAAAGTGTGTTCTAATAAAATGACATACAATAGGACAACTTTATATAAATAAAAAGGATAGAAATATTCACAGACCCTACTCACTAGAAGAAGTCCTGTATCCCGGGCAGGAAAAAAATTGGGTCCATACACACTGTTGTTAGCATGTCCCCTCAGTATGAACAAAGTTATAGGATACAGGATTTTTAAACTCCTGTTGAACACCCCGTCCTATGGACTTGCATAGGTGTAGTTTCTAGGAATTCCAGATTTACGACTAGCCAAACCATTCATTCCCCCTCAGTTAGGCAGATATTCCATATAAATGTAGATATGTCCATTGTATTGGGATATTGACCACATATTCCTCTCCTGTAATAATTATCAATTCTCATACCAAACTGACCTTTGTACATCCATTTTCCAATATATAAATAACTCGCCTTGGCAAGGGAATAAGGGCTCCATGTTGGTATCATTTGAGGGCCGTCTGTTCCATTCATAACTATAATCATTGGTTTCTTTACCAATATTACCCAATGTTTTCTTGCTGTTCGTCAACTGTATGGGAACCTTTACTGACTGTCTGTTCTCCACGTGTATGGGACCTTTACTGTCTGTTTCACTGTATGGAACCTTTACTGTCTGTTCTCACTGTATGGACCTTTACAGTCTGTTCTCACTGTAAGGGGCCTTTACTGATATACGTGTGGGGGGTGATCAGGTAATGGGTCCATTGTTGTTTAAGGGCAGCAAAAGTAGATTTACCATGTTAGCTAATCAATATGTTTACAGGGTAACCCTTTTGAAATAAAAAAATAACATAAGTGGTATAAGGTGATACCTTTATTGGCTAACTAAGATAATCATAGCAGCTTTCAGAACATTCAATTCCTTTTCAAGCGGATTACAATGAAGCTGTGTGCCTCTGATATATGTACAGCATTCAGCTAATTATCAAATACCATAAAATATCAGCTGGGAAGGTGTTAAATTCTATAAAAGGGAGTCTGCAGGGACAAACAGATAAGGCACAAGATCTGTGGATCAAAGTGGCTGATATAAATAGTGTAAGTTACTGAAGTGTGAAGTAAAAGGAATTCCATGTAATTAACTGGCCCAGTGTCTCTACAGATGTTTGTATTTCTGGCTTGGTGCAGGCAGTTCTTAATCTATATAGTTTGCCATAAATCCAAGGTCCAGGTTCAGTCCCCCTCTCTAGAGAGTTGAAAGTTTTCATTAATTTGTACTCCCATACCTTCCTTTCATTCTCTGTTTTAAAGTCCCCCTTAAGGACCAAGATTCTTAGATTGTTTATGGAGTGGTGAGGGCTATTAATGGTGGACACCCCATTAATCAAGAATGTGTCGAGGGGCTTAATAAAACATGATAACATATACAAGTGAATGGGGGTAAAATTGACTTAGGAATGTTCCACAAATCCTTAACTAGAAGATAATCTGTTCTAGAATTCTACACAACTATCTATTCAAAAATGGAAAAACATTAATTTTTAAACACAAAGGGCCTCATTTACCCAGACTAGCTGGGCAAATATAGGAGTTAAAGTCACGCTAACTGGTTCACGTGACTTTAGCTCCATATTAGCGTTGGATGCGCGGTTTACGTAAAAACACCCGCGTATCCGATGCTCTCGATTTAATATCACGTTTGCACTCGTTTTAGCGCAGGATTTTAACGCCAGCAGATACTGTCATTAAATCCTGCAGTGTCTAACCCCTACTGGGATTTATCCACAGTTGCAAATCTGGTAAATGAGCCTGAAACTGTCCATTATTACACACAGAGCTTCTTTGGCCCATATTGTCTGGATTATCAGCATTATGCACAAGGTCTCTTTTCATCTGTGTACTTATTAAAGGGCAACTGAGGTCTCAAAACAAAGAAAGCCTGCAGTATTTCTTTTAAAATGAGCGGACATCACATCTCTGGCTGAGCCTGTAAGAATTACATTATGGTGATGCAACTTCCTGCTTCAGTGGTTGTGTGACATATCAGACCTTTGCCCCACCCATCTGTCCCAGGGGAGAAGCATGCTCAGATAAGACTTAATGCTGGGGAAATCAGGAAGACAAGCTAGTCATATGGCTGAAAACAGGAAGTGTTTCAAGCAGGAAGTAATATAGCTGAACCTTTCCACAATAACTTCACAAATTTTGTCTAGAGATGTGATTAATAAGTTTTATTTGAAGGTGTGATGAAAGGCTTTTTATATCTTCTTACTAGTTTGGAATAATTCAAGACCACATTACCCTTTAATGTATTTTATCGGATTACTTTTTGCTATATTAGTAAGACCAGAGCAGTATATTTGTCTCTGGTGCTATAATAAATGCAGAAATCCCCAATATCAAGTATAAACGGAGGTACTAATTTTACCTGGAAAGAAGTAAAAGTGATTGATTCCAGTATTTACCAAGGTTAGAAAATATGACCACTGCTGCCTTCTGATTCTGTATTGTTTTGAGGCTTTAGTGTCCCTTTAAATGGACAGCAGAATTCCCATACAGTAATAGCCAAATCCAGTATTGCTATAACTGTATGGGACTACTCTATGGGAATTCTACTGTCCCTTAAAGGGCAACTAAAGCCTTCAAATTAATACAGAATCAGAAAGCATATTTTTAACAATACCATCCTCCTGATTCTGTATTGTTTTGAGGCTTTAGTTGCCCTTTCAATGACAGTCATCCCCGCAGTGGCAATTCTTTGCCACAGCAGATGTTTGGAACTACAACCCCCAGCATGTTTTAGTTGCTGGAGTTGTAGTCTCCAAACATCTGCAGTGGCAGGAATTGCCACTGCAGGGATTACTGATTGTTGTCATGTTTGACAGTTTAATGGTTTGAGATTTGTAACAACCATGTTAAAGGGCAATTTCACCCCCTAACCCCCGAACCACAAATCTTTTCTATGTTTGCTTTTGCACATAGCAGTTACACGACCCCCTGGCCATTCAAAACAAAATAGGTTGTAAGAGGAGGATCCAGGTAAAATTAAAGATCCTAGAAAAAAAGTGGTAGGAGTTGTAGCTTAAAAGTTCACTGTTTTGCAGGCAGCGTGGGACTGGGTTAGCAAGTCACATTAGGGGTATCTTTGGCATGTATGGATAATGAAAAACATGGGTTATGGGGGGGGGGGGGGTGTACATTTTTTTAAAGTGTTTGACCCTTGGTAAATAAGCCCCTAAGTGCATTTTCCTTCCACTTCGGTACATTTTCAAACAAACACTTTGAGTTACATGTTTTCTTCAAGTTATGATTTGTCTAACATCTAACAGTTTGTATAATGTTTAAAGCCAGAACTACCTTTCTTCTCAATAATAACATATAAACATTTCTATAGCAAACGTTCATTTTGTGATTTGATTTTACCAATAGTCCATAAGCCATGTTCATATGTTTTTAATATTTGTCATTATTATTGCCCTTTTTAAGTTCCAATGTTATATCTGGCCACCTTCATTAGTACTTTCTTCACTTTCTTTAAACTATTCTAAGAGCAGTATGGGCTTTCACATTTGTTAAGAGGGCTCTCCTTTATATAAAAAAACCCTTGTATTATCTTGTCTATACCTATAACGTTGTGGAGAATCTATTGCATTGTGTCCACTTAGTGCAAGTCTCATATAACCCAGCAATGTAATATTAAGGTTCCATTAGATTCCCCCCCAAAAGAAGTGCGTACATTCAACATTACAGTAGATTCGGGCAGTTGTTTTTTTTACAGGAGAACAAAAGTGGAAATGGCATAACTAGGAATCACTGGGCCCCCAGCAAAACTAGATGGGCCCTTATCTGTGCTTGATCCACAGTGGTTTTCTGGCAGACTATATCTACCCCCTTGGCTCCCAGCCCCCCTGTGGTTGCTCCCTGGTAGTTACGTCCCTGAGTGGAAATACAAACCTTAAAATAGAATGGCAGCATGCCAGCACCCCAGTATGATCTGGTTTCCCATTTTGCACATTTGTTATGCCAAAGATTTTTGGTCTTTAAAAAAAAATAGTTACTCAATGTGAGTCACAACAACACCATTTTTAAGCATGGATATTTATTGAAGCACCAAAGCTATTTAAAACCCATTGATCCTTACCTTCATGGAGCTGAAGGTGGATATGACATTCTTCTATCAATTCTTAAGGAAAACTAAAGCTAAATTATAACTGCGTGTGAGGTAACAGATAGCGGCGTCTCTTCTCTCTGGCTAACTTTTGTGTTGTTTTTGATATAATTACATTTTCTGGTCATTTAGGTCATGTAGAACAAATGCAAGTGCGCAGGTTATCGATTATTATTAGATAGGATGGAGAATGGAATGTGCTTAACAATCATACAGTAAAGGCATTACTAAACAACACATAGGCTTCTAGAATTCATTATGTGCCTTAAAATGAATTCTCAGTTCTGAGAAAAGGTGGCCATAGCTTCTGAATGATATGTCAATTTATTATATTTGTAGTGTATGTACCTATGCAGGGCTAAAATCCCCCCATTATGTAAGGGCACAAATAACCTTAACTATATGTATTCCTGAATATCCCTAATATGATATATTGCATCTGATGCAATCAAGTGCAAATATTTGCCTGTCCTATTATCTGCAGCACCAATCAAATGTGATCTAACTGCAGTTAAAAGGCAACATCTTAATATCATTATTCATTATTCTAATGGCCTCTCAAAATCAAGTAACCTCGATGAAATACTAAACGGTTCAGTAAAATTCCTTTTTACTACTTCGGCAAGGTTTTAAGGCAATCCAGTGTCTATAAATGTTGCTAAGCCGGTATTTATACTCTCAAAGTTGAAGTAAAAGGGTTGTTAAACTATTCCTGGTCCCCTTGGAGACCCTTGATTACGTGCCTTCCTACACATATGCAGCTCGGTTACCATACATTACAGACAAATTCCAATGCCATCTCTCACAGCCAGGCAGAGGAAGAAACGACTGGAAATCTGACTATAAGAAAATGACAGAACCCTTTGGAGCTTAAATAAAATTCAGATACAGATGCTTCTGCTAGAAAATGCAACATTCATATTTAAATGATTTAGCCCACCGAGACATGGAAACACAAAAAATGGTTGTTTTACAGTTACAGTATTACCTGCCATATTCAAGTATCTGATACCTAAGAGGTTTCTCTAGAATAATGATTACGTGCACTGATTGCAGAACAATATTTTTGTCTCCATTGATGAGCAAACAACAGAACAGAAAGCAAGTGGCACTTTATGAATCATCTCTGGCTACAGTTAGAATAGACTGAAGTAAACGGCTACTTGCCTACAACTAATAATAGAGCCTACAACATCCTTCCTTCTGTTCAACAAGTGCTTCAATGTCAGTGTATAAATTAAATTATGCAAATTATTTAAAAATATTTAAATGTCACTTTTGACCACAGAATTTCCTACTATAGTACAAATTAACAATTTTTGGCCCAGTTTAACGAGGCTGTCTAACCCTTGCTTGTTGGCTTTTGGTTATCTTTATATTCTATTTATTCCCACATAGTAGCTTATATGTTGAAATAAAAATAAGGAAGACTCACATCCTTGAATTTTATCTGTGTATAGTGGACTGACAAACAACAATATTTGGGAGAACTATTGTAGATTTTTTTCAATAAAAATTACTGAATAATGAGCCTACACAAATATTTTTAGTGTTAATCATATTACGAATACTGTAAAATTTTGAACAAGCAATCACTTGCGTCTGAAGGGCCCATCCTGACATCCCAAATGCCTGGATTGGAGCAGATCTTAAATAGGCCCAACCCCCACCCCAGACTCTCAGTCCCCTAATGTATAAGGTGTGTGGTAATGCTAGTTTGATTGCTAGTTTAAGGTACAGCCATTATAGCAACAGGCTTTCCTCATAGCATGTATCCCTGATACCTTGCTGTTCGAAATATGCAAATATTTATGGTTGTCCTGCCCATATTCTATATTATTATTCATTTGGAATCCTAGGTTATTCACCCCAAATGGTATTTGGTGATTATTATCAACTTAAGGTTGATGCTGCTTAAAGGGGCACGTAAGTAAATCTACGGTCTTCCAGATCTTGATTTCTTAACACAGTAAAAGTAAGTGAGTAGTGCAGGGCACAGTAGGCAAGATCAAACTTTATGTACCAGTCAATGTGGGCAACTTGTTGTTCCAGTCATTATGACTTACATGTACCAGTCACTGTGGGCAAACTTATATGACCAGCCTATGTGATCAAGTTGTATGTACAGTCACTGCGGGCAACTTGTATGTACCAGTCACTGTGGGGAACTTATATTACCAGACCCTGTTCAGGGGCACTCTGTTTGCCACATAAATTACTACCTTCCATGTGCATGTATATGTCAGCCATCCAGTTCCTCAGCCAGTGTAATTCATCCCTCAAATTACCATCCGTGTTACTGTCAACATTAGCTAGTGGACTGGAGGGCTGACTTGACCGTGTCTGGTCAACGGCTGACTTGACAGTGTCTGTCAACGGCTGACTTGACAGTGTCTGGTCAACGGCTGACTTGACAGTGTCTGGTGAAAGGGAGGGCTGACTTGACAGTGTCTGGTGAACAGGATTGCTGACTCTGACAGTGTCGGTGGTGACCAGAAGGCGGACTTGACATTGTTAGGTCAGCCCCCAGTTCACCATCCAGTGTTACGTCAACATTCACCAAATAATCAAAAGTTGTTAAGTGTGGCTAAAATGTTCAATAGCATCAATCCCTGAGGTGTGTCTGTCACAACCCAAACGATCCAACATGAACAACAATACGCAGGGAGACACAGGCAAACCATAGTTTGCAATTCAAAGTGAAATTTAATGCTGCTTCAACAGGGTCACAACATGTTTCAACGCTCAAGCGTTCTTCTCAAGTGTACGTCAACATAGTCTAGTGACTGGAGTGCTGACTTAAAGCATCTGGTGAACTGGAGGGTTGACTTGACATGTCTGGTGAACGAGAGGACTGACTTAACACTCTCTAGTGAACTGGGGGGCTGACCTAACAGTGTCTGGTTAACTGAAGGGCTGACCTACATGTGTCTGGTAAACTGGAGGCTGACCAAACAGTGCCTGCTGAACTGCAGGGCTGACCTAACAGTGTTGGCTGATCTAGCAGTATCTGCTGAACTGGAGGGCTGATATAGGGGGCAGCTTTAAAAATGTTTGGCTTAGGTCCAAAAGGTTTAGAAGTGCTCCCATGTGGTCTCCATCAAGTGTTCTCTATTTAAAAAAATGTTCAAAACAAAATACCTTTCAAAACAAGCCTGTGATGTGCGTACTTCTCTGGATCATAATTTATAGGCTTGTAAAGTTACAACCCCTAACTAATGATAATCTGCATCATGCTCCAACCTAGAGGGGGCAGAGCAGTGGTGCTTGTGATGTCACAGCTCACAGTACTAGCAAGAAAATCCAGTTTATACTCCCCTAACTTTTGATAGACTAAAGCTAAAAGCATGATCCTGCAGTCACTATTTTAGGATTTTGTATAACGCAACTTTTCTCATAATCGCTAAGAGATGCCAATTTTTCCAGTTATACTAGAATAGAGACTGTTTGAAAGTCACATAAGGCCACAATAATCACACACTAAACCATGTCTGTTTTAAGGTTTGATATTCATGCAAATATTTATTTTAACTGTCACTACTATAATTTGTTAAACAGGTGGGAAAGGTCTTTAGCAGAAAAAATACAATGTGAAAACTAAAAAAACCCAGCAGCTGAAGAGAATTGCTGAATCTATTGAAACTATGGATCGTCTGGACTGACTTACCAACTTTTTATGCAAAAGCCAAAGAATTTGCATAAAAGTTAATTCATTGTCACTTGTACAGCAACAGAATGACAGGGAAACTAAATTCCACTGTGATCCAAAGTTTGGCTCACTTATTTGTCTTTAGACCTAGTCACCAAGTAGTGAGAAATACTACATGGCTTAAACTGGTTCAATGGCAGATATCATCAGCTCTGTCAAGCTGTAGTCTTATTTAATGATAGGACATACAAACATATGGAAGTGAGCGTTCTCCGGTGTTAACAATATTTCTACACTGAAATCAAACAATACTGTTGTCAGTGCTTTCAGCCATTGTTACAGTCTGTGAAAAAAATATACCTGGTATATCTTTAATCGTGTCCTGGCTAAACAAGTTTTTTATTTTCCACTTATAGTTAAAGGGCATCGCCACCCCTCCTATAAAATTTCGATATAATGTAGTCCACCCCCAAAAACTCCATTTACGCTATACTTACATTTAGAAGAGATGCTCCTCGGAATTAGATACTTACTTTACAATGCTCGATCCACGGCACTTGGTCTGCCTCCTCCATGCTGCAGCATGCCCTTAAGTGTGCAAGCAGCAGCAGTGGAGACTCGTCTGGTATGGCCTTCACCATTCGCGGATGTCACCTTACGGCCATGACTGTGAGTGTTACCATGCCGGTGGATCAGGATTTGTAAGGTGAAAAGCGAACGCTGGGAGCATCTCTTCTAAATGAAAGTATAGCGTAAATGGGGCTTTGGGGGGTGGACTACAATATATCAAATATTGTAGGAGGGGTTGAGATACCTTTTAGGTAAAATGGCACTTAACCATTTGTCATTTGGGGTTGACCAAGCCTCTGGAAATGTACCCACCACAGCAGGTCATGTGTTCAGTAACCGAAAGCTGGAGAGTTAGTCCCAAGAAGCAAGTGAAAGGGCCAGCAGGGACTTTCATCTCATAAAAGGCAGGTACTGATATAAAGACAAAGTTTGAGAATTATGTCTCCTTAGAAGGTAAAAAGCTACGTAAAAGGTTAAAAGTAGACCAGCGAATAAGCAAACCGGAGTGGTTGCTGGCTTAAATAATGGGCCAAGTTATTGAACTAATTGCTTTAATTTATCCAGAGAGAAGGGCAGCTTTTTAAGTTGCATTACATGGTAAGTAAAATGTTAGCAAATTAATTGGATGGCACTAGGCGTCTAATTTTTGTATGTAATGGAGACTGTGCAATCTGCAATACGATGATTGAATCCTGTATCTCCACTGTTAGAACAACCTTGATCTACCTTCCAAGTCTGCTACACTCCCCTGCTCTCTGCATTTTGCCTATTTGTTCAAGTACAAAAAAATTGAATATCATCCACAGTATGACTTACTTCCAGTCATCGAATAAATGATCCATTTTCCCCCAATATAAAAGTTACACGGACACTGTAGGACATAAAGGCAGAAGTCTGAGTTACAAGTAAAATTACCTTTTATGTCATAAACCTTGCCCTAACAGGATGTATAAATTCTGTAATCTGTATTTACAAACTAGCACCTATTAAAAAGAGGTGGCAGATTTGCCGTTTACGGTCAATGCGTGCACCCTAATCTTACAATTACTCACTCACCATTACAGTCCTGCCCCCCCAAGTCAATTGGGAAGTCAAGCTCCATAGGGAAAGGCAGAAAGGGCTCATCTAAGCTGGCACGCTGCCCACCAATAACACTACTGATTGGAGGCTAAACAACGTTATTTAAAATAAAACCTGTGTGTCTATTTACTACTACCCTTTCATGCATATATAAGGGTGAAATTTAGAATCCACCTGTGTTGAATATTTATATATGTGTATTTTATTTGTATTCATGTTTATGTCAATTGTAAAAAAAAACCTGAGCCAGTTTTCAATGTATTACCGTAGTTACAATGTAATCATTTAAACACAGCTATTTGTAACTAATTACTGTACATTAGATGTTTAATACCGACATGTGAATACAAGCCCCATTCATGACTATTCATCTGGATATCTCATCCACCACTTTACTCTTCTACTCCTTATGGTTCTCCTGCAGTGCCTGTTCAAAGTAGAAAAAGTGAAAAGTAGAAGCTGTTTGTGAGTCATGCAGTCCCTGCAGCTTTTTTGTCCTCTGAGAGGTTTCTGGCAAGCGCAGGGGAGCCCTTCCCACCTTGCCTCCGGATCCCATCTCTCTGTTGAAAACCCTAGCTATACAACCTTTTTTCTGTGTGTAGGGTATTCCATCCCACCCCAAACGCCGGTTTACTTTCCTAAAAATAAAATCCCCAGAAGGATACTTACAGACCTTCGTTCCCCCGGGGCTCTGCATAGCCGGCAGATGCATCTACTGGCTAGCCAATCACAGATGCGTCTGCTGGTCCCACCCCTTTCTGCTGTTTCTGGATAGCAGAGAGCAGGGAACAGAGCGCCAGGGGATCGAAAATCTGTAAGTATCTTTCTGGGGATTTTTTTAGAAAATGAAATTGGTTGGGGGTGGGATGGGGTAACCTACACAAAGTAAAAAGTTTATTTAAGGGATGGAGATACCCTTTAAGGAAAGGGAGGGGCATGAAAATGGTCTGAAAGCAGTCAGTTACTACATGAGTATAATCTGACCAACAGGCTACTAATCGGTATATTGATCAGAAAAGTTATCAGCCTTGATACCCATAGTTGAAAAGAGCACTCTGATGCATTTCGTAATACAAGAGTCGGTTGTTTGCTGTCCACTGACAATTATATAACATGTATAAATCTAAGGAGGCTTCACAAACTATATCTACATGGCAGCTTTTTTTCTAGAGGAACTGTTTTCTCTTTAGAAGGAACATCAGGGCAAGACTGAAATGTGCTCTGGAACTATGTTCTGTGGCAAAAATAGTTGTTTGTCTCCATTATCCATAGACCTAACTTCTATACACAAAGTCCTACCAGGCAGCAGGCTTTAGTAATACCATGTACAGGCTCAATCAATCATGTAAAAGAATCCACCAATTCCCACGTAAACTGGCAACATAAATGATTAAAATCATGACTGAGCCTTCAGCAATTTATTTGCTAGAAAAACATTTATCATGGACACACACAACATGTTTCAAACCCAGTTAGGCTCTTCTTCAGGTATAATTTTAAAGGGCATGTCCACCCCCAAAACTATAATCCCCACCACTACTGGCCCCATTGTGTAGTGTAGTTTAATCCCAGCTCCATCTGGTTCTTCTGCTATCCCCCCCTAAAGTCCCAAAAACGCCCACCAGGAGTACTGCAGAGTCCATATAGGACTCTGCCTCCTGTCTCCCCTCCGGGAGAAGTTTGGCATGCGCACTGCAGCCCTTCTCCTTCTCCCTCCCTCTTCCTCCCGATATAGATTCCCTCCCCCTAGCGTAAAAACATTTTTATATAATATTCTCCCTGTCCCCCAATCCCCAACCGCTATAGTTTTAAGTTCAGAAAGTGCCCCAGATATTACTTACCTTCCCTCTTTCCTCCGCCGCACTTAACTCCCAGCAGCCGCGTCCGTGATTGGGTAATGTCTGTGTATCATAGAGAAACAGCAACTGGACTCGCTGCCCCTCCCCTCTCCATAGGAAAAATGTGGACTTTCTAATGGGTGTTTTTTCAGCCTGGATGGAAAAAGGGGGAAGGTACTAGAAGAAGGGAACTACTACAGAGGTGAGCATCTGTCTGTTTATCCCTATTTCCCCACACATACATGAATCTAAAGTTCACTACCCATATATAAAAGAAAATCCTCTGGTAATGGTGTCTGTACATATAACCACATGAGAAACACACACGTCTCTGTACATATGTAAATACCTTTGGTAATGGTGTCATATAATGTCCCAGAAGGGGCAAATAATAATGGCGTTGTGCAACTATAACAAAATACCAGTTCAGTGATACAAACACAAGTTTAAATAACTAGCTCCAGGGTTCCAGTGAGAAGTACAGGTAACCAAGTGCTTCCAAAATAAATTTAACACATACACAATGATATTAGTAAACCCTGTCCACATATCCATGTACCCTCCCCCCGCCACACACTCATTCATAGTTACACAGTCTCTTTTGACAGGTTGTATTTCAGCTCTCCCCTGATTCCAGAACTGCGCAGGTGCAGTTCTGGAATCATATACAGTAAGAAGCATGCCACAATCTAAGTCTCTTTCCCTACACCCCTATTGGCTGCCTTTCGAAGGAAGACAGGGGAAACCAGGTCAGCATGCATTGACAGAACAGGGAAGAGAGCATCTGTAAAACTATGGAGTGCTGAATAATTTGCACCTGCAAAGGGAACTTTTCAGCATACCCATTGACTCCCGACTTGTAAAAATATTTTTTATCTGATATCAGGGAAACTAAAAGCTGCAAACACTGCAAACCTCTTAAAGCTAATACATTTTAAACAAAAGAAAAACTGGAGGTAGGAATACTTGCCCCTGCCTTCCATAGAATTATAAATTCAGGGGGTAGTTTTTGGGGTGTAGATGCACTTCAAAAACATATATATATATATATATATATATATATATAAATAATATATAATATACAGTGGTGTGAAAAACTATTTGCCCCCTTCCTGATTTCTTATTCTTACATCAACGCGTTTCAGCTGACTAAGCAGCCGTCCAGGATGTACAGACGTGCATGTAAGTGAGAGTTTAAAACCTAGAGTGAACCACTTCCCCCTGTGCTCCTCCCTCCAATTGTTAACCCCTACTGTGGCATATATAGTGAACATATTAGCAAATACAATAATAAATACACAGTTGTATAAATTACTTAGAGATTCCTCAGTGATAGAATCGATAGTGCAGTATTAAAAACGTATAATAACACCAATGTGTGATAAAACCAATAAATACAGTATATCATACCATCTGTGTGATGGTAATCAAATATATGGTGACAAATGATGCTAAAATTTACTATGATAAGAAAAAAGATACTAGTCCGATGAATTACCAATAGATCTTCTAAAAAGGTCATAGCCATAACATTACATCACATAATATGTTCTATAGATGCACCGGGGCTTGAGAAACTTTAAACATGAGTGCGGGACCCACGGCAGATTATATATATAAATATATATATAAATATATTATATATATGATATGAAAATCTGTATAACTTTGTCTGGTTATATAACCCATTGAGTCTTGTCATAGTGAACTATAGCTTCCTAAATGGAAGTAGTTTTTAAAGGACAACTAAAGCCACAGAACAACACTGAACCAGAAGGCAGAACACTGATCTAAAACCATAATCTGTGTCTTACCTCTCATTTGATAAGGCACTGGGTGGAAATTTACCTAAATAACATATGGTTTGTGCTTTACTTCACAGCATTCTAGTATCACACAGTTTGGTCAATGACCATTTGTTTTGCACATACTCAGTCTTTAGCTATGACAGAAACTTGTTACAGTTGGTCACACCCATTAATAATCTCTACCAATCCTTTTACAGGACAGATAAAGCAAGGAAGCATGTGACTGAAGTCAGGAGGTGGGACACTGAACATACACACAGATACTTCATCTAGTTCTTAACAGGCTTACATTTACTTAAATACAATTTACTGGGTGGTATTTTATAGCTTATTGGTGCTTTTAGGTGGGTTGTTTGAGATCTAAGTATAAAAAACTGGGTTTAGTTCTCCTTTAAAAAACGCTGCTTGCCTCCTAACATGTCATGCTTGAGATTGTGTATCTTTATTCAAAAAACTCTTTTCACACATATTTGAAGATACTGCAGCACCATTTTTTTGTAACAATTTCTAGTTATCATTTATACAATGTCTGTTCATGCAAAGACAATTAATGATCAACCATTAAATGTTTGGTCCTTTACCATATTCCTAGGTGAAAGAAAACATCTACTCAATCAGCTTATTTCTCTACTATGCAAGGAACCAGGTTTACCAGACTTCCTCCCCCTCGTCTTGTTTTTTTTCCATGCAAAATCTTGTCACTAAAGTTCGTATTATTCTGCCAAATTGGCCTAAAGTTGTCAAAAGCTTAATGAAAACTTAGAGCAGACGGGTAGTAAAACATTTAGAAAGCAGTTTTCTGCCAGTGCGTGATCTATTTTGTCAGCTCTCCGTAAATTGTACCTTGGTGTTTATGGAAGGATTGAAAGAAAATGCTTCCCAGTGGCTGTAGGACAGACATTGGAGATTGCTTATCCTTATGTTACTTTATGTTATCTAACATGTTGACTATATCAGGAAGCACAATATAGTCATGAGTGATGGTCATGAGGGAGATTCTTTGGATTAAGAGAGAAATTGAACCCTACCATTTAAAATGCAATGCTTCAAAAGTGGGAAGGGACAGCCCATTTCTGTACTACTCCGTTTTCAGTTCCAATTTAAAAGGAAAAACCTTTTAAATTGCAATATATAATTTAAAGGAGTGTCTATTTTCAAAATACAAATCTACCCAAATTTTCACTCTTAGGTAAATTCCAACTCTCTACTCTCACCTCTGCATGCCCCCGATGCCCCATTGTCGTAATTGCTGACACCATGATGAACAATGATTGACTGGAGGGGGTTTCTCTTGACACTGCCCTTAACTATACAAGCTAGTTTTTGGATTAGGGGGCAGAGATGGCAATCTTTAAGAGTAGAGCCAATAGTTTGCTGTGGAGTTGAGGGTACATAAAATGGTTGTAGCCGTATAAGTCCAGTAGCATATACTAAGAGATGGTACTGTAGGTAAGGTGATACCTTTTTATTATGGACTAACAGTTCATTTTTACAGACAAGCGTTCGAGAGATACACTTCTCTCTTCCTCAGGTCAAGCAGTATTAAGAAACACAGTTGAGAGTTGAGCGTACAGGAGAGGTTTTTGATAATTTCCAACAGTGAGACACTGATGCACTTGCTAGGGAAAAAAGAGTGAACATTTTTATTGTAGTATAGGAATTGCATGCAAGGGATACATATCTTTTGACTAGTTTGAAAGCTATGTAATAGACAGAGAAATGGGGTAGGGTGTGTCTGTGTGTGTGTGTGAGGGGAGGCTTAACATAATGCACAATTTCATGTAGACACTCTGCCCTACTCTCTCGTTAGAAGCTTGTTGAGCCTGGTCAGGGCCGCATCTACCTTGAGGCACACTGAGACATGTGACTCAGGCCATCCTTGGGCCATAAAAACAAAGACGGCAGATGATCAATGGTGACTAAAAAAAAAGTATCCTTAACTGGTGGCTGCTGCGGCCGTGATAAACATGTGCGCTCTGCGCCCAGCATCCGCAAGATTGTAAATTCCTACGGTCCTAATGAGGAGCAGAGCTGCAGTCTGGGAAAAGGCCCAGGAGTCGGAGACAAATTGTGTCACGTGCGCAGTCTGGAGTTGCGCAATCCCGACCAAAATTAAGAGCTAGTATATGGAGTGAGGAGTTGAGTTGACTGTTGACACTCAAATCACAGAAGAGAACGGTCAGTATTAAGTAAAGTGAAAACTGTCACTCACATCATGATTGATTTGATTGTATAAAAAAATCAACACCAACCTGAAAGGAGCAATATGGTAGTGGCAAAATAATGGAAATGGATGAAGTATATTCTATTGATTCAAACATCGCCAGCGCAATGTGCTTGTTCATGTATTGATGTGAAACTGATCGCATTGACAGTAACAGAGACAACACAGTAGATCATTGGGAATGTGCTGTCTTCATGCTCATTATCCTTGCTAAGTCTCATACAACATATGAATCAATCCTTACTTCCCACAGTACTGACCACTGAGCTTACTCGAATAATGAGGTTTGCACCTGTAATAAAGCCTAGGATTTTTTTACATTTTGAGATATGTCCTTTAAAGGAAGCTCAACACAGAATGAATAAATAGAGATATAAAGGGGTGTAAGCAAAATTTGCTTATTCCAACATTACCAGGTGGCCAGTTGAGATATGCACATCATTAAAAACATACAGGGTTATTCAATAAAAGATCTTATCGTTGTGTGGTGCTTATTTTTCCCTAACCAATCAGATGTTAGCTTTCAAATGTTACATAAGATCTGATTTGGTTGGGGCAAAATTAGCACAATTTTTAACGATAAGAACTTTCGTTGAATATCCCTGATAAAATTTACTTTAAATGTGATTACATTACAATTTTATAAAATTCTCTTGGATCTCCTGGATCTTGAGCTATGAAATGAATGGATGGCAAATGGATCAGATCGGTATATTACTTTGATTTCTGTCACGACTGATGATTTTTGTCTGATATTTTGGCAAAATTTGTTGGTCTGAATAATCAGATATATTGAAAAACTATGGCTTCTCAAGGCAGACTTTAAATATGTCCCTTGTCCCTTAATTCTGATAGTTATTAACTCCGACGAGTATTAACTGTGTTTACCAGGCCTTAAAGGGCAGTTGTGTGGCTTTATATTTGTGCATTTGGGCTTTATATTTGTGCACTAATATCAGTTCCCCACCATATGTCTGCTGGTACAGAAGACAGACTCTTATGCTGTGCCCCTGACTAAGTGCTGTTAAGGGCATGCCTATTTGAAAGCCTTGGCACTTTTTCACTGGTCCAGTTGGAGAGAAAACCATTTTACCTACTGCTTAACTTATTTAAGGAGTCATTTTGCAAGGTATTTATACCTCCTCTGTCAAACAAATGGTCTACCTTCTAAAGAAGAGCTGAAGTTAATTCAGATGACTCCCTACCTTATCAATACAGTCTCCTTAGACCTTAGTGTAAAAATAAGCACATAATACCCATGGATGCCTCTCTTCCTATTCCTTAAAGATACAATGATTGTAGTTGTTTACTTGCATTGAATTAGCTTTCCAATAAAGAGTCCTGCAATTCTGAAACCTTATTTGCATTTTACAAAAAAAACCTTTGGTTTCTTGGTATATCTCCATATTAATATACATGTATATTGGTTGAACACTGCACAGTTTTTTATTCACCATTATTTATAACCCTCTGTAAAACACAGAGAATTTTGTGTTCGCTAACAGTGTATATTCAGCCCCAATGAAATTTGAAGTAAAGGCAAAATGTGCTAGCGAACAATGGAATGCATTCTCAATGACAGTTTATGGGAATATGTATAATTTATGAAAGTTTTCCTCTGCACTGTGTTGTCTTCTAAAATTGGTAAGAATTCTTCTACTCTGCTAGAAACAGAAATATTACCTAGTAAAATAGATATTACCTAGAGAAATAGCTCTCTGGTTAAGTTACTGAACAAAAACTTTTTTTTTTTAAAGAACTAATGTGGCGGTTGGGGGTGGGCAGGGGTTGGTTACAACATACTAAAAGTAAAAATTTAGGGTGGACATGCTCTTTCAGTTTTCTTTTTATTAATAATAACTTCTACCTTACTTTAGGCTGATCTATACCTTGTGCCTCCAAGTTAAACTGTAGAAGGAATATAAAATAAACTGTTTATGAAATGCTATTGTCATATTGATATCATAAATTTGTGTGATATTACAGGGGTAGACATGTTATTTTTGTCATAAGGAACTAACCAGATACCTCTAGAAGCCTTACTACTTTTTTAAATGGCTAGTTTCCTAGACATTAACCCTTAATCTATAGTGAAAAAAACACATTGCCCCTTTGCAAAGTTAAATTCATGTACTCTGTGCTGCCTTAATCCTATCTCTGTCAGTGACTCTGTTTAACCATGGTGTCAGAACTGTGTGCAGCACTCCCCCCTTCCCCCTCCCCTCTGTTACCTCCTCCATGTCTCAACTCCGGCCAAACGACAAACTTATCATGTGCAGTAGGAGTTAAAAGTTCAACATCCTGAAAAACACACGCACACACAGTGGCCAATAGAAAGCAAGCTGTCCTGGAGACATGGAAGAAGGAGATCAGTACAGTTTACAATCTCTCACTTTGTGGCCCATCATCAATGCGTGAAAGCTATTAAGAAGGGGGGTCAAGTGCAGCCTTATATCTACCATCAAAGCTATCTCTCTCCCCCTGCTAATGTTGTTATCTCTATGTTTATTACAGAGCAGGGAGGGAGGGATCACGTCACAGGGATTTGATTGACAATCCAAGTAAGAGTAGAGGAATGCAATCACGTATTCTTCTAACTGGTGTATCTCAGGACAGAGAGGGAATCTGAAAAAAGTGAAGACACTCTAGTGGTTGTGGGGAATTATAGAACTCATGGAAAGAAAGAAAAAAAAGTTCATTTTCCCACTATAGATGCCCTTTAATAGTGTTATTTGCGGCTAGTCTCATTTGCAATCTGGCTACTGGGATTTTTCCAGCCCTACCCTGAGTGATAGGATTTCATTAGAGATCATTTAGTTCTGTTTGGTATAGTAGCTCTTTCGGCATGAGGTACTTTTTAGTAAATGTAGGGCAGAGGGTTTGGCATGGAAAACTTTTAAAGGGTGCAGAATGTGTATTGAGAAAGCATTCCAAGTGTGGAAGTTTAAAATTTTAAATCCTTTCTACATCAATGCTGCTGGGAACTGTCTTCCAGCAGATGTGGTAATGGTAATATCTTTAAAAAAAGGCCTGGATAAGTTTCTAAAACTAAAAAATATTGAGAATTACTGGTATTAATACATATAGATATGGTTGATCCAGGGATACTTTCCGATTGCCGTTTGGAGTCAGGAAGGAATTTTTTCCCCCTTTTTAGCTGGGTTTTTTTGCCTTCCTCTGGATCAACTGTTAGGTAGGGTTAAAAAAAAAAAAAAAAGAGGGTGAATAGTTTGGACTTGATGGACGTATGTCTTTATTCAACCTTAAATACTATGTATGTTACTATATATTACTTACAGTATCAGTACAATAGTACCTAGTATCTAGTTAGTACAATAGATCTCAGGCGCAATAGGGGTTTACCTTTTCCACTTTTAAAAAAGTATTTGAGAGCAGCAAGATTGGCCTAGACTTTACTTGGGAAGCTTTATCTACCTCTGTAAGATCAGAACAATTAAAGTAAACTTTCCTTACTCCATACTCATTGTCAATTCTATTATGGATTCCAAAGACAGAGAGGCCAGATGGTTTACAGATAAGTAATCCCTATTTTAGATATTATGTGTAGGTCTTCCTACCATCTAGTGGTGGTTAAACCCTAATATGGGTCAATCCTTATTTTCTTCCAGCTTTTATAAACATGTAAAAAAAGAAATGGCAAAACAAGGGTATATACTGATTAAAGGGTATCTCCACTCATTGATAAGATTTGGGCTTTTTCAGTTTAATTGAAGAATGGGTGGTAAAAGGAGCTTTGTCTTACAGTACCTTCCGTTCTTCAATTAAACAGTCAGAGGCAATCCTACAGGTTAAGGTTCGTACACACGTTAAAATTGTGAGCGTGCAACGTTGGCCGAGCGTTACATGCGACAAACGGCCGTTTCGGGCAGGAATTGTCCGTGTGTGTGCGTTCGGTCGTGTGTCGTTCCTTAATCCGCCTGGAATTTTGATTTCAAGGGTTAAATCCTGTTAAAGAAACAGTTATTACACAGTCCTCTGTACTCTATGAGAATTATTTCTTATAGTAGCCATGATTGGAAAATCCTGCTGGAAATGGGTAACAAAGAGTCTTTGCAGTTTGCTGGCAGACTAAAATCTGTGACTCTTTATTTCTGTAGGAAAGTTTTATGGTTTAAGTGCCCTTTTGAAGTTCCTTTGTAGAGATTAAAATGTTCCACTACAGAGTGTTATATACAGTATGTACTATAAATCTGTCTTTGTTACTGAGCATGACTACATTTAAACTCTGTAATTACATCACAGCCTTCTTTTTATTCTACACATGTTAACCCTTTCTTCCCCTAAGCAAATCTTGCAATTTTAGACATTTTTCTTTAGTGCAAAAACTGATTTGTTTGTTTTTGTTCATCTTGGAATACACAGGGCAATGCACAGTAGTTCCATCATATTTTCAAATAAGTTAATGTATTATAAAACGCCTCATCTCTAGGAAATCAGAATTTTGTAGCTTTGTAGGACTGCACTTCTAACGTTGGTTTACACAGTACTTATGGGTACTCACGGGAGAACTTTTATACATTATGTTGGTGCTGCTTGAAGGAGTGTAAAATGAAGTAAATAAAAAGAAAACAAAAGTTATAAAAAAGGCTTTGCTGAAGGTAGTGTGACTCCCTGAAAGGCATTCTTTCTTTTATTAAAATATTAATCTTCTCAGTTTAATGTCCCTTTAACATGATTAATATAACAAGTACTTGCCTTAAGGTCTGATAAACTTTTCTTGCATTTCTAAAATAAAGATATTTTCATCAGGAAAGTAGTGTTTTCTTCTTTAGATCTCATGTTTTCATTTTATGGAGGATATACAGTAGTAGATATGGGTTACAGAACAGAAATGTAATAGTTTTTGTTTAAGTGGTGTGCTATCTTGCATACAGTGTATTTGCTCCCCTTTTGGCTGATAGAAAATGAAATTCCCCTTACAACAGTACTGACATCATCTCTTATTTAAATCATGCCTAACCATGAAGTTAAGGCCAGATGTGTACTATCAAACTTACCCTTTGTCTCTTTCCTTATTTGACAGAAAGATTTTAACAGAATTTCCTTGTTTTGATGTGAATAAATTCTTGCTTGAGCCAGAGCAAAAGGGGGAGAAATAATGCTGTGCATTGCTATGATGTGCAGAAATAATTCATTTTCTACATGATAATATAAAGCGTAAATACTGGCTTTAACTTATATTTGGTCTGACGTGAAACCAAAGCACTAAGGTTCAAGATAAAGAGATAGAAGGGTAAAGAACTGCATAAGGGTTGTGCTAAATACATTTTGGATTTGTCCTAAAACCATACAGAATACTGCACAAAAGTTCTGGTTCGAAAAAAAGACTGCAGTGTAATTAGACCCAGCTTGCCCTAAACCTAGGCAATGATCTAATACATACAAAAACCCTTTAAATTCAGTTAAAGTTAGTCATAAATGGGACAATTGTTTTCCGACTGGATTTACAATAGTTGGAAAGAATCCAATAGTAAGAAGAAATCATAATTTCTCACCTTGTACCGCCAATCTTCCGTATATTGCAGCTTAAAAACTATGGTAGCTCCGACCCGAGTTAGGGGGCCGGAGCGTCTGACCTGCGGCGCCGCCCCGCGAGGATGCTGGGGGTTGTAGTTTGCGCGGGTAGCTCCGCCTCCTCCTCCTCCTGTGTTGGATGCTGGTCGCGGCCGAGCGTGTGACGTCATTACGTCATGGCTCGCTCGCGGATTGGCCCGGCAGGTCTTGCGAGAGCCGGGAGAATGGCGCGAGCGGTGACGTCGGCGCTGACGTCACCGGGACTATAAAGGGGGCGGAGCACGAGGAGGCGGGCGCCATTTTGTGTAAATTGCTAGCAGGAGGAGAATCTCCCCACCCTCCCTCCATATTTATTATGAAGTGATTTATGGTTTGAAAAAAGGGGTAAAAAAGTTTTGTTGGAGTCACAGCGGCAGGGGCATCCTTGCAGAGGTTATGTTGAGCCGTTACATGCCCTCTGGGGATCCAGAGGCTTGGCATCTAGCAATGGCTACGGCTAGTTGGGGGTTTTACATATAATTAATATGCAAGGATGCAAATTATAATTTGGCTAATTAATTGATCACATGATGTTATAATGTGTCAATAAAGCTGTGGCCATTTATTTCACCCAAAAAGATTGTCTGCCTGTTCATTTACATGTAATATAATTTTGCTGGTAAAAGAAAAAAGTTTAAGTTAGTTTTAGGCAACCGAGGTATCAGCAGCAGGTCTGAAAGCTTTCATTGTTAAATATGTCTGATTGGTTGGTGCAAAATTAGCACCATTTTTAACGAAAATAACTTTTATTGAATCTCCCTGATTGTCTCTCTGCTATGACTGCAGTTATATGAATTTTAGACTGGGCCCCCAAAACCACTTTTTTCCGGCTACCTGTGTCCCACCAGGGAACTCTCTCTCCTAAAGATGCACACACTCTCTCAGACATATAGGCACCCCCATATTCTCTCCCCCACAGAAACACACACACTCTCAGCCCTACAGACAAGTCCACACTCTCTCAGACACACAGGCACGTCCACACACTCTCTCCCACAACACACACACTCTCTAAGACATACAGGCATGTCCACACTCTCTCTCCCACAGACAGACATACTCTTTTAGACATACCCGCATGTCCACACTCTCACAGACAGTTACTCACCTACACTCCCACAGTTGCTTCAGTGCCAGCTAAAATCATTACCTCTACACCATACCTAAAATTGGTTGACAGCAGTCTGTCTTCTGAACTTCTGTTACTGTCTTGTCTCCGCTTCCTCCTCTCACAAGAGTCCACATACAGGTTTAAAGGGCATGTCCACCCTTATAAAAATTTCCCTCATATAATAGTATGCCTTCCCCCAGCCCCAACCGCTATAAAATAATTTTAAGAAAGTGCCCCGATCTTTACTTACCTTCCCTCTCTCCTCCGACGCATGGCCCGGGCCTTCTGCTTGCAATACATGGCAAGCAGGGGGCGGGACCGGTAGCCGCGTCCGTGATTGGCTGAGAGGCAGCCAATCACAGACGCGGCTGCTGGCTTCTCAGAATGCCGGGGGAAAGAGGGAAGGTAAGTAGAAGAAGCGGAAGAAGGTGGAGAAAAGAAAAAAAGTGGGGAGAGGACAGGGGAAGGAGAGGGGGAGAAGAAAAGGGGGGTGAGAAGAAAGGTGGAGGAAAAGAAAAAAGAAAGAGGGAAAAGAGAAGGGAAGGGGGAAGGGAGAAAGGAACACGTCAAAGGAAATAAGAGGGAGGGAAGGAGAAGGAGGGAAGGGGAAGTGGAGAGAAGGGAGAGAGAAAAGAGGAGAGAAGAAAAGCAGGAAAGGGAAGAGAGATGAGAAAGGAAAAGAGGAGAGAAGGAAAAGAAGGAGGAGAAGGAAAAAAGAAAAGGGGGAGGAAAAAAGGAGGGGGGGAGGGGACTCGGAGAAGAATCAAGGCAGGAGTAAAAATGCTTGCCTAAAGAGTTTTGTGTTGGCGTTTGAGGTTTAAGGCATGATGAACGGACAGGGAGTAGGGAGTTCCAGAGCAGAGGGGCAGCATGAGCAAAGCCCTGAATGCGGGCATGGGTGACAAGGGTGATGAGTGAGGATATATTTTGCAGAGTGGAGGTTGTGTCTGAGACTGCATCTGTGGATCAGCTCTGGAGATGTATGAGGGGCTGTATTAGATAGTGGTTAATAGATAGGGTTAGCAGCTTGAATTGCATTGATTTGCATTATGGGCAGCCAATGAAGGGACTGACAGAGAGGAGAGGCATTAGAGAAGCAAGAAGAAGTGAATGAGCTGGGCCAACAGGAGTTGGTAAGCATGTTGACATGAGGTTTGAAGGAAAGATCTGAATCTAGCATTACTCCCAGGCAACAGACATGAGGAGATGGGGGTATTCGTGTGTTGTTAATATTTGATAGTGAGACTAGGGAGGGGAACAGAATGTGAAAAGGAAAAGGACAAGTCAGTCTTGTCCATTTTTTAGTTGGAGGAAGTGGGAGGCATGAAGGTAGAGACAGCAACTAGGCAGTCGGGACCTGGGATGTCAGGTACAGTGATCTGGGGCAGAATGTAAATTTGGGTATCATCCGCATACAGATTATACTGAAATCCAAATGAGCTAATGAGTGGTCCAAGGCCATAGGTGTAAATGGAGAAAAGGAGAGGACCATACTGAGCATTGCGATACCCCTACAGGAGGGGTAAGGGGTGAGCTAATTCCACTCACACTAAGGTCCTCCCAGAGGATAGGAAGATAGCCAAGAAGTGCAGTGTCCTGGAACCTAAGGCTAGTCAGGGGCAAGAATTAACAAGCTACGGCAGGAGTCAGAATAAGAATACAAAAAAAAAAACAAGCATCATAACTGCGTGTAGTCATTTTTCTTAGGTTCAATAACGTGCTCCTTAACATACCTCGTGTTAATTTGCAATAATTTTTTTTGTAACCAGTAATTTTTCTCTGTTGATTCCAAAGTTCAATTTTAAATTGGCTCAGCAGCTAGTAAAACAGCATTTTATGGAATAACTTTTTTTTTTTATGTTGTTTGTTGAATGTGCCTTGTTGTATTTGCATTGCAGTATTTAAAAAAAAAATTGCCTTTTAGTTTGGAACCCACTAAATGACTCTCCCTCAGTATTCCACAACATTAGGCATTGGAACTCAGTGTCAATATTAAGGGTGTCCTATCACCTTCAACTAAATGAGTTTGAATTCCAGAGGAAAAATTGTATATATGTGATATTTTGATTGTACCTTGATCTAAGTGTGCAAACCAGTTTGCAAAGACTGGCATCTGAGAAAACTAAATTGCAAACAAGGCCTAATGAAAAGGGAAGCACTGTTAAATGAAGGAAAATAACTTCAAAGACTGGAGAACCTTAATCTGACATGCTCAGTGGTGGTATGCCTTAACCTATCCACTGAGGCTACGTGCTGAAAGACTCATTGATCCATAGTTAGAAAGAGTGGTGGAGGGTGGATAGCACAAACATCCTTTCAAACTTCTATTGGTACAGGGGTTGTTTTTTAAGTTCTTGTGTCAATACACTTTTTAAAAACACATTAACAGGAACTAGATTGACAAAAAGACACATTTTTCAAAACTCTGCTAAGCACAAAGCTACGTGCTAGCATGTTAGCTTCAACCTCTAATAAGGTTGAAGATGTCCGCTTTTACCATGGACACTAATTGAGCTCAGGCACTCATTGTAATGGCTTTCAATGGTGTATTGGTCATTTCTCTATGTAGATTAAAAATCAATAAATAAAAACCCTTTAGCAATAGTAAGGAAGTATTGTGGAGGCATGTGTAAGAGACTAACAACAATGCAATTATATATTTAACACTGTCACCTAGGCAACAAATTGTTTTCCCCTAAAAATAAATTGATGACCTTTAACCTTAGTTCAGTATCAAATTATAGAAAACTTACTAATATGCATACTTAAAGGGCAAGTCCCCCTAAAAAACATTTTATATAACTAATAAAAAACATTTATATAATGTACAGCAGCCGTGTGCACCCCAACTGCCATGTCAAATGTTAAAAAAAAGATTTAGAATTTTACTTACAGCCCCTCGATACTCTGGCTCACTGATCCGGCTCCCTGCTTTCTTGGAATGTGGCATCAAGGAGACGTGGCCTTGGTAAACACTGTAGTGTGAAAAGTTGCACAAAATATGAATTTAATTTATACATACTTTATAAATATGGCAGTTTACTTGTGTACTGCTTGGAACACTTTTTATCAACTTTTGCAAAGATTCACCCCATTGGAATTTTCCATTGTGAAAACCTGTGTTTAAATTTGGACAAAGATTTGAAGCTTAGCCTGCCTTGTACAACACCTTGCTCTGCAGATCAATTGAGTACGTATCCTGCCCTTTTCGGGACTCAAAAGAGAATTCTTTCTGCTTGAGTTCTAAATGTGAAAGCCTCACTCTAAAAGCTGACAAAGTTGTAACCACAGGACAAAGAACAGGAAATCAAATTCTTAGTTGCTTCAAGGAACACTTTTCTCATGCTGAATGATGTTACAAAAATCAAAACACAGTTCAAATATATATAGAACATTGTCAAAGGCAGCACTCACGGGTCTTGAATAAAAAGTATTTTTATTTACCACACACATGATCTACCGTTTCAACACTCAGCGTGCCGTCATCAGGATATCACATACATTGTAACACTTCCCTTTATCCATTAACCCGTGCACAAAATGCCCAATCGAGACCATTAAAACATCATTAAAAACACTGCAAAACATTAACCAGCTAGGAAACCCATCCTATTATAACAATTAGTATATACAGTATCATATAAATAATGGCAACTGAACACCAGGAGCAGCTTAATATAATAATTTGAAGCATTTGAACTTTTAAATAGGAAAGACAATATAGTTTCCCTTAGTAGTAATTCATAAGAAACAATGTAACCCATTGCTCATTGAGCCCCTTTGGAGATTGTGTTTCCGAAAGTTATCCATTTGGCCTCTTTTTGTAACTTTCCTTATCCACTGCAGACTACTTCAGCCCATCAATAACTATACATTTCAAGCTGGCTAACGGATGTGCTACTACCGCCAGATCGCCGAACTAAGAAGTTACTGGGATTGCATTATTAGCTGATAACGAATAGAGGCCTGGTGATTTGCCATGCTTTCTTTAAAACGCCGTTTTGTTTTTTTCTAATATAATATAAACCACATGGGCACACCAAAAGTAAATGATATGTGGATAATGCACCCCCAACTGTAAATTATAAGGATAAGGATATTATAAGAATTAGAAGTCACCGAGGAGTTCAGTGACCACATAAAAGTACGAGGCCGCAGTTCGGGGTGCATTATTTATTATAACCTACCTCTTTGTGGCTTCTGGTTTCCTTCTCCTCCTGGAACTGTAAGATTATAAGGCTATAATCTTACAGTTCCTCCCTAGAAATCCACTACAGGGGTAGGTTATATATTTATTATTGCACAGAAACATTGCTTGATAGGGATCCTTAAAACCACCTTAAAACCAGACTGTTCCACTATGCGGGTAAGCAAAAATCTTTGCCCACCGGCATGGAACATAGTAACACTCTGGGAACCATAGTTTTTAGCTCTTAGTGTGTTTTCTCGCAATTATTCAGGTGATGAAACGCCTAGAAGACAGTCTGGAAACCATCTCCATAAGTTGAACCTCTGCTTTTTGAGTATCAGTATTGTTGCGCAGCACATAGAGAAACTGGGTAAAATCATCATGTTTTGTGCTTGCGGGGTGGCAACTAATGCCACACAGTATGAGATTCTTGTCCATCTCAAACAAAGTAGTTCCCAAATAGTTCCCAATCTAGATCTCAGTGCATTACTAAATGAGGCTAGCAATATTGGTCCGTGCACTGCGTGCAATCAGGATCTAGATGAGGGGCGTATCGAACTATCAACTAGTGACAAACAAGATGTCAGCAACTTTAACACTACAAAGGTAGCTCTGAAGGGCTTAAGGGGAAAGTAATATGGCCAATGTTTTTTTAAGCTGCAGCTTCCAATTGACCCTAACTTCATTTTATAGTGCACTAATCCTTTAATCTATAATTATAGGGCAGGTAGGAGTTGTGCTTGTCTTTCAAAGTTGAAATGTACTTTGCCATTGCTTGAGTCATCAAGCCCATTCCCATAAGGTATTCATTTATTAGTCTGTGGGATGTGTTGTACAGCACAATAAACTTCAACAGCCCTGAATCACTTAAGCTGTGTGCACATGATTTTGTATTCCAGCCAAACGGCCAATAGCTCAGTGTATCGGTCGATCAAGCCAAAAATTGCATAGGTTCGTTCATCCTAACTGGCTCGCCTATGAAGCACGTTTGGTCATGGTGAACTGTCTTCAGCGGGTACTTTTACTGCAACCGCAGTCCCTCATCCCCGGGACGAAGGATCTTTCCCTTTGTACCCAGCTTTAACGTTAGTTCCTGCTATTGTTCCATTCTTTAGCTCCAATCCTTCAGGCTATTAGTTACTAACTTGATGAGAATTCTGTTTAAGGCTGGTACACACCAGCAGATATTTTCGTCCGGCCGACCGATTCACAGCACTTTAGGATGGTTGGCCAAAAATATCTGCTGGTGTGGGGTGGCCGACCTCAATCGTTCATCCGGATTGGACGTGTCGGTAAATTCTGATCGATCGTTCGCACTTTCGCCTGCGGCTGAATTTGCCGCGACCGTGCGAGCGATCGATCGGGACAAATAGTCCCTTCGTGTGTACCCAACCTAACACAAGTAAAACTAGACTTAATGATAGGGATTTAAATCACTGTCAGACACTTTTATGACCACTCTCTCTCCTCTTACCAATAGTTCTCTACCTACTTCATTCCAGTTATCCTCTGGTATCTTCTTACTGTTTATCTATATTACTATCCTCACCTCCAATATTTAAGAAAACTATTATTGCAAATAAAAAGAATATCACATACAAACTTTCCCAATTTGTTTTCTTATATAACTTACAGTATATTTGGTGGTGAGTAGAAGAACAATGTTAGACTTCCCAATGGGCTTAAATGAAAGTATTACTGTCTTGTTTGCAGAACATAGTAACAATAACAAGTACATAGTAACAAGTAATTAGTTGAATAAAGACATTCCGTCCATCAGTCCAACCTATTCACTTTTTTTTTTTTTTTTTTTTTTTTTTAATTTATTTTTTTTAACCTACCTAACAGTTGATCCAGAGAAGGCAAAAACCCCCAAAAAAGGGGGGAAAAATTCCTTCCTGACTCCAAACGGCAATCGGAAAGTATCCCTGGATCAACCAGATCTATATGCATTAATACCAGTAATTCTCAATATTTTTTAGTTTTAGAAACTATCCAGGCCTTTTTTAAGTTATTCATGAACTTGCCATTACCACCTCTGCTGGAAGACAGTTCACATTTCACATCCGTTCTCACTGTAAGAAACCTCTCCTAACTTGAAGATGAAACTTCTTTTCTTCCAACCTTAAAGGATGTCCACGAGTCCTCTGATATGACCTATTAGTGAACAATGCACCAGAAGTTCTCACTGTATGGGCCATTAATATTTGTATAAGGTTTCATGTCCCCACGCAACCCGCCGCTTCTCCAATGTAAACACCCTAACTTGTCTAATCTGCCTGCATATTCAAGCCCCTCCATTCCCCTTATTAATTTAGTTGCCCTTCTCTTACTGCCTCAATTCCAGATGTCCCTTTTGTATATGGGATTCCAAAACTGCACCGCATATTCAAAATGTGGCCTTACCAGTGCCTTGTAAAGAGGGAATAATATTTTTCTCTCTTGATTCCATTCCCCTCTTTATACAAGACAAGATCTTGCTAGCTCTAGCTGTTGCTACCTGGCATTGTTTGCTACAGCTAAGCTGTTATCTACCAGAACCCCCAAATCTTTTTCCATTTCAGATGCACTTAACACAGAGATTTATGGTGTAGGTGGCACAGGGATTATTAAATCCCAATGCATCACCTTACATTTATCAACATTGAATCTCATCTGCCATTCTGCTGCCCATTTTGATAATCTATCTAGTCTGCTTGCAGCACTTGCACTCATTGGAAGTTTCCAAAGCTCTGCATATTTAGTGTCATCAGCAAACACAGAGACCTTGCTCTCAATGCCCCCTTCTAAGTCATTATAAACAATTAAACAGAAGCGGCCCCAGTACAGAACCCTGAGGACACTCCGCTTAGAACAGGTAAATGATGCATTATATTGAACTGTGTTATTTAGCTTTCAAACTTATTCTGCTCTTACTTTCTTGAATGTATGTAGATTAAATGTATCCCCACCTTAAAACCAGACTGTTCTAGACTTAACATGGTATAACATTTAAAAATACATGTAATAATGAGACAGTTGAAAAAAGTATGTAAGCTAATAAGTAACAGATCTCTACGTTCTGAATGCTGGAAACAGCAGAAAATGACCTGGTATTCCCTTTTATGTCAGATGTATTTCCCAGCTAAGCAAAGGCAGCCTGCCAAATGCTTCTAGCCAGAAATAACTTGGAGCGGCAGGCCGGAATGGAATCCAAGGCGACCCTGGGCTGTTGTGCTCCGTCACATTAAAGGGCATACAATGGTTAATAGCCACCCTGTGAATAATAAAGGCTTCTACAATGCTCCATGGCTGCTCATGCACTGATCGTGTAAGCAGGACAGGATGCCAGCAGGCAAAAGGCCCTTTTACAGGCATGACAGCTTAAAGGAAAACTAAACTTACATTTTAAACTTTTAATCTAATGTGAAACTTCTCTCCCCAGAACACGCGTAAAATTCTACTCTAGTAAATTACAGCCCATGAAGTCTTCAAACAGCCTTGTGAGCATGTGCACTTATCGGCCACACCCCCTAATCCCGGTATTTATTCACAGAGTTTTCTATACAGATGTCTCCAAACCAATATATATAAAAAATAAAAAAAGACTTCAAAGATGCTCGTTACCCTGCATCTAAGGCTGGGTACACACGGGCTATTTTTTTCTCGACTGAGAGTTCACTGCGAGGGAGTGCTTGGTCGGGCAAATGACTGAGGTCGGGGCAATATTGGCCATGGGCAACAGAGCGCGTCCGATCGTGTGGTCCCATAATAATAATATCATTTGTGTGTACCCAGCGTTATTTACCAGCAGCATAAATTGCATGCAGCCTTCCTAGGCAATAGAAAAAAAAACATTTAACTGATTTACTGGCTTTTCTTCTATTTCTAGCAGAAGATAAAGTTTCTCAATTTAATTTTCTTTGGGGAAGCTCAGGTGGCTCAACATATAAATACAATCAGGGCTATGTAAATGCCTTATTGGCTTTCTGTCTTAAAGTCATGTTAACCCATGTACCAAGACATAACCGACCCATAACGTCTCTTTAAGACAGAATGGGAAAACCCCATTCGCTATGCACTGAGTGCCGTTATCGGCTTAGTGCATTGCCTAATGGAGGCAATAGAGAGTGATAGGGCTCTCCGTACATAGCCTTGAGTGTTTTTAGAAGCAAAGCTTAACTGGCTGGTTAACTAGCTTTTGTATCTTTATGAATGTGCTCTGTCTATTGGCACAATGTGGTCTGAAAAACTTGAGTTCCCATTTAATATGAGATTCAGAATTCTTTTAACAGCCTTCAGGTTTTAGTTTGAAAAACTAAATAATGGCAACAATGATAACGTTGGACAAACTAGCACTTCATTTCTACTTACTTAATCAAGCACTTGAATAAAGAGATCAAATACTGGGGATAATAAACATTTCATCTCTAAGATCTCATAACAATGTAAGGATGCAATTTACTGTTTTAGAATTCATTTACCTAGTATGATATTCCATTACACACTGCAGTATAAGACCCTTCTATTCCTAAATAAAGAGAATACAGTACACAAAGTAATCCGTAATCCATATTATTTAATCAAATTCCGTAATCCATATTATTTAATCAAATGTTTTTTTATCTTCATATGCCAGGGAAATATAATTTTTGACTTGACTTGAATGTCGAACGCCATAGCCTTACATTGTATTTATGTTGGTTACAATTTACAGGAGGGTAAAGCAGGGTACATACATTGCAGATAAAATGGCTATACGGTAGGTACAAACGGAATAGGCCCTTTATCGGTAATATGTGTACTGAGCGTTACCGAGGCCGCAAACATTCACCATCTGCCTTGGGATCGCTTGGAACTGCCCTGAAAATTTCCATGGCCCGTGGTTATCTCCCTGAACTAAAGTATAGTGAGTTGGCCATGGCAGAAGGAAATGTGCAGTCCCAAATGTTCTTCCTATACTTTACATAGCGAGAATGCTCGGGACTGTGTGAGGTAGATCTTTGAAAAATGACAGACAGAATCTTAAAGGTCTGTTATTCTGTACAGTTTGTATCCAGCTTCACAATAGCAGTAGATTATTTACATACGAGCACACTATTAGAAATTGTTTTTTGATTGATAGAATATGTAGTGAGTTTGTGAAGGTTCTCTTTCATCCAGGTCATGGTATATCTGTTGTATTCAATTAGATCAACTGGACTTGAAGTTTAGTTCTTGAAGACGTTTCGCTGTCATCCGACTGGCTTTCTTGCCACAGATTCTAGTCATTCTGAATTAGAAAGCCAGTCGGATGACTAGCGAAACGTCTCAAGAACTAAACTTCAAGTCCAGTTGATCTAACTGAATAAAACAGATAAATATTAGCGAGTTTAAACTATTTATATGGTTTCCTTTACATTTTATAAAAGTGCAGATTTATTCCAGATTCCCATATGTGTTTTTTAGAAGTAGAAAATTAAAACACAAAAATATCAAAAAAATAACATCACCCCCATTACATGGCCACATTTCCAGCAGCTGAAATCACTTACTCACATTTACAACCGTGCGCCCTCCCTTACATATCACACAGCAAAGATGAGTGATAAAAGCCCTAGCCCGAGGTTAACACAGCACTTGTCATTGGATGGTGGGAATGTCTGTTACAACCTCTCTACTCTCCTCCTCTGCCAGTCAAACTTGAACTGTTCGGTTGCTAGGATACAGCCTACATAATCAAGTTGATCAAGGATGGGTGAGGAGAGTTTTCTCGCATTCTAGCTTTGAGTGACAGTTACAGGCAGACAGAATGTTACACCCCCTTCACAGCATGGGTAATTGAAGCAGAGAGAGGCTCAAATCAGGAAAAAATGTATGGGGAGGGCTGCATACCTTTACTCTTTTTACAGCAATTTAAAAAATGCATTGAGGCAATACAGTTTCTCCATTAATACTGATGCTATCCTCTTGTTTAGAGTGAATTAACGTAGCTCTGAATTAACAATAAGAAATTTTGCTGCAATTTTTGTTGTTGTTGGTTTCTTTTAATTTCTTCAGATTTTTCGATTAAAAAAATAATAGGTTGAATGTTTTAAACAAAATAAAAATAAATTGACCAAGGGGGCCCGGCCTGCTGTGTAGATCCAGCGTTTGGCATGGAAAACTAGCAAATATTCAGGGTCCCAATGTCCTTATGGGTCCTCACTTATCTGTTGCGCACACACTCCAGTTTTTTTTTCAACGGAATTTCTGCTTTTTTTTAAAAAAAAACTTTACTGAGCCAGACACTGCTGGCCAGTATCAAATTAGTGGAGGAGCTCTGAACAGGACTGGCTCTAAAGCATGGTGGCGAACCTATGGCACGCGTGCCAGAGGGGCCACTCGAGCCCTCTGGGGCACTCATGCAAAACAGAGTTCACCAGAGTTTTGTAACCAGAAAGCCAGAGAGAAAGTGTAGTGGCTGTCTGCAGCAGAGATAGATCACATTCTATAACATTCAGCTCTGTTGTTTTGGATCTCAAACTCCTGTCTAATAATGTAGGGGTTAATGGTGACTGCTCTAGATCTCAAATTCCTGTTGGTAATGTAGAGGTTAATAGATACTATAATCAAATTCTATCTACTGTATTGGTCTGTGTCATTGGAGTTGTTGTTTCTAAGGTTAAAATTTCATATTCATTAAATGATCATGTTGGCACTATGCAACAAAAAGTGGGTTTTGGGTTGCAGTTTGGGCACTCAGCCTCTAAAAGGTTCACCATCACTGCTCTAAAGGAACCAGGTGGGAACCTCATTTTCCTCTGCCGATAGTGAGAGCCAACACTGCACTGCTGGTTGGAGACAGGAGGAGAGATTTATGTATGGGAGATCATTAGGTACATCTGACTTGTTACTCTGTTTATGTGGTACCTGGGGGGTGGGTTAGCTGCTTGTCCTCTAACTGAGCCCCCCCCCCCCCATACATTTCCCTGCTTTCAGCTTCTTTCAGTGTCCTGCCAAAATGTCACAGTAACAGAAGCAGCACAGAAGTGCTAGCATTTAGATTTTCAGTATATTACCTTGTCTGAGTTTGCAAAGGACTCTGAAGGAGGTTGAGAGCAGAACAATGTATAGAGTTCTCAGGGATATAAACGAACTTACCCAGTGTTACCAGCTCTCAGACTCATCCCTTTCACTGGCCAGTGTTGCAGTTGGCCCTTCCAGCCAGTGTGATTTTGGTGTGTCTGCCTAACTGAGTCTGTGTCTGCGTGACTGAGTGTGTGCCTGCGTGACTGAACGAATCTGAACATGACAGTGTCAGCGGGATAGAAAGTCGCCGCCCAGAATTATATTTAAAGGGCATGTCCACCCCCAAAACTATAATCCCCCCACAATGGCCCCACCATGTAGTGTAATAAATCCTTACCTCATCCCCAGCTCCATATGGTTCTCCTGTAGTCCCCCCCCAAAGTCCCAAAACTGCCCACCAGGAGGATAGCAGAGTCCTTATAGGACTCTGCCTCCTGTCTCGCCTACGGGAGAAGTTTGGCATGTGTACTGCAGCCCTTCTCTCCCTCCCTCCCCTTCCCCCTTCCATTCGTTTTGCGATCCTCCCCCTAACTAGAAACTATTTGCCATACATTAGGGTTCCTTTCCCCAGCCCCAATCACTAAAAAACTATTTTAAGAAGTCCCCAAACTCTATTACGTTCCCATCTTTCCCCCGGCATTCTGAGAAGCCAGCAGCCGCGTCTGTGATTGGCTGCCTCTCAGCAATCACGGACGCGGCTACCGGTCCCGCCCCCTGCTTGCCATGATTGCAAGCAGAAGGCCCGGGCCAGCGTCGGAGGGAGAGGGAAGGTAAGTAAAGATCGGGGTTAAAATTATTTTATAGTGGTTGGGGCTGGGGAAGGCATACTATTATAGAGGGAAATTTTTATAAGGGTGGACATGCCCTTTAAACCTGTATGTGGACTCTTGTGAGAGGAGGAAGCGGAGACAAGACAGTAACAGAAGTTCAGAAGACAGACTGCTGTCACCAATTAGGTATGGTTAGAGGTAATGATTTTAGCTGGCACTGAAGCAACTGTGGGAGTGTAGGTGAGTAACTGTCTGTGATGTGGACATGCGGGTATGTCTAAAAGAGTATGTCTGCTGTGGGAGAGAGAGTGTGGACATGCCTGTATGTCTTAGAGAGGTGGTGTGTTGTGGGAGAGAGTGTGTGGACGTGCCTGGGGGTCTGAGAGAGTGTGGACTTGTCTGTAGGGCTGAGAGTGTGTGTTTTGTGGGGGAGAGAATATGGGGGTGCCTATATGTCTGAGAGGTGTGTGCATCTTTAGGAGAGAGAGTTCCCTGGTGGGACACAGGTAGCCGGTGAAGACAACGGTATGGCAAGTAAGATAGTTTTTTAAAAAAGTGGTTTGGGGGCCCAATCTAAATTCATATAACTGCAGTCATAGCAGAGAGACATCAGGGAGATTCAATAAAAGTTATTTTCGTTAAAAATGGTGCTAATTTTGACCAACCAATCAGACATATTAACAATGAAAGCTTTCAGACCTGTGCTGATACCCGGTTGCCTAAAACTAACTTAAACTTTTTTCTTTTACCAGCAAAATATATTACATGTAAATGAACAGGCAACAATCTTTTTGGGTGAAATAAATGGCCACAGCTTATTGACACATTATAACCTCTGTGATCAATTAATTAGCCAAATTATAATTGCATCCTTGCATATTAATTATATGTAAAACCCCCAACTAGCCGTAGCCATTGCTAGATGCCAAGCCTCTGGATCCCCAGAGGGCATGTAACGGCTCAACATAACCTCTGCAAGGATGCCCCCGCCGCTGTGACTCCAACAAAACTTTTTTACCCCTTTTTCAAACCAAAATCACTTCTAATAAATAGGGAGGAGGGGGGGGGAGATTCTCTCCTGCTAGCAATTTACACAAATGGCCGCCGCCTCCTCGTGCTCCGCCCCTTTATAGTCCCGGTGACGTCAGCGCCGACGTCACCGCTCGCGCCATTCTCCGGCTCTCGCAGAGACCTGCCGAGCCAATCCGCGAGCGCGCCATGACGTAATGACGTCACGCGCTCGGCCGCGACCAGCATCCAACACAGGAGGAGGAGGAGGCGGAGCTACCCGCGCAAACTCAACCCCCAGCATCCTCGCGGGGCGGCGCCGCAGGTCAGACGCTCCGGCCCCCTAACTCGGGTCGGAGCTACACCTAGTTTTTAAGCTGCAATATACGGAAGATTGGCGGTAAGGTGCGAAATTATGATTTCTTCTTACTATTGGATTCTTTCCAACTATTGTAAATCCAGTCGGAAAACAATTGTCCATTTATGACTACTTTAACTGAATTTAAAAGGTTTTTGTATGTATTAGATCATTGCTAGGTTTAGGGCAAGCTGGGTCTAATTACACTGCAGTCTTTTTTTCGAACCAGAACTTTTGTGCAGTATTCTGTATGGTTTTAGGACAAATCCAAAATGTATTTAGCACAACCCTTATGCAGTTCTTTACCCTTTCTCTCTTATCTTGAACCTTAGTGCTTTGGTTTCACGTCAGAACCAACATAAGTTAAAGCCAGTATTTACGCTTTATATTATCATGTAGAAAATGAATTCTTTCTGCACTCATAGCAATGCCAGCATTATTTCTCCCCTTTTGCTCTGGCTCAAGCAAGAATTATTCACATCAAAACAAGGAAATTTGTTAAAATCTTTCTGTCAAATAAGGAAAGAGACAAAGGGTAAGTTTGACAGTACACATTGGCCTTAACTTCAGGTTAGGCATGATTTAAATAAGAGATGATGTCAGTACTGTTGAAGGGGAATTTCATTTTCATCAGCCAAAGGGGAGCAAATACACTGTATGCAAGATAGCACACCACTTAAACAAAAACTATTACATTTCTGTTCTGTAACCATATCTATCTGTGTATCCCCTAAAAATGAAAACATGAGATCTAAAGAAGAAAACACTACTTTCCTGATGAAAATATCTTTATTTAGAAATGCAAGAAAAGTTTATCAGACCTTAAGGCAAGTACTTGTTATATTAATCATGTTTAAAGGGACATTAAACTGAGAAGATTAATATTTTAATAAAAGAAAGAATGCCTTTCAGGGAGTCACACTACCTTCGCAAAGCCTTTTTTATAACTTTTGTTTTTTATTTACTCATTTTACACTCCTTCAAGCAGCACCAACATAATGTATAAAAGTTCTCCGTGAGTACCCATAGTACTGGTAAACCAACGTTGAAGTGCAGTCCTACAAAGCTACAAAATTCTGATTTCTAGGATGAGGCGTTGTATAATACATTAACTTATTTGAAAATATGATGGAACTACTGTGCATTGCCCTGTGTATTCCAAGATGAACAAAAACAAACAAATCAGTTTTTGCACTAAAGAAAAATGTCTAAAATTGCAAGATTTGCTTGGGAAGAAAGGGTTAACATGTGTAGAATAAAAAGAAGGCTGTGATGTAATTACAGAGTTTAAATGTAGTCATGCTCAGTAACAAAGACAGATTTTTAGTACATACTGTATTAACACTCGTTAGTGGAACATAATTCTACAAAGGAACTTCAAAAGGGCACTTAAAACATAAAACTTTCCTACAGAAATAAAGAGTCACAGATTTAGTCTGCCAGCAAACTGCAAAGACTCTTTGTTACCCATTTCCAGCAGGATTTTCCAATCATGGCTACTATAAGAAATAATTTCATAGAGTACAGAGGACTGTGTAATAACTGTTTCTTTACAGGATTTAACCCTTGAAATCAAAATTCCAGGCGGATTAAGGAACGACACACGACGAACGCACACACACGACAATTCCTGCCCGAAACGGCCGTTTGCGGCATGTAACGCTCGGCCAACGTTGCACGCTCACAATTTTAAACGTGTGTACGAACCTTAACCTGTAGGATTGCCTCTGACTGTTTAATTGAAGAACGGAAGGTACTGTAAGACAAAGTCTTTACCACCCCTTCTTCAATTAAACTAAAAAGCCCAATCTTATCAATGAGTGGAGATCCCCTTAATCAGTATATACCCTTGTTTTGCCATTTCTTTTTTACATGTATAAAAGCTGGAAGAAAATAAGGATTGACCCATATTGGGTTTAACCACCACTAGATGGTAGGAAGACCTACACCTAATATCTAAAATAGGGATTACTTATCTGTAAACCATCTGGCCTCTTGTCTTTGGAACCATATAGAATTGACAATGAGTATGGAGTAAGGAAAGTTTACTTTAATTGTTTGATCTTCAGAGGTAGATAAAGCTTCCAAGTAAAGTTAGGCCAATCTTGCTGCTCTCAAATACTTTTTTAAAAGTGGAAAAGGTAAACCCCTATTGCGCCGAGATCTATTGTACTAACTAGATACTAGGTACATATGTACGATACTGTAAGTATATATAGTAACATAGTAACATACATAGTATTTAAGGTTGAATAAAGACATACGTCCATCAAGTCCAAACTATTCACCCTCTTTTTTTTTTTTTTTAACCCTACCTAACAGTTGATCCAGAGGAAGGCAAAAAACCCAGCTAAAAAGGGGGAAAAAATTCCTTCTGACTCCAAACGGCAATCGGAAAGTATCCCTGGATCAACCATATCTATATTATTAATACCAGTAATTCTCAATATTTTTTAGTTTTAGAAACATTCCAGGCCTTTTTTAAAGATATGCCATTACCACATCTGTGGAAGACAGTTCCCAGCAGCATTGATGTAGAAAGGATTTAAAATTTAAACTTCCACACTTGGAATGCTTCTAATACACATCTGACCCTTTAAAAGTTTTCCATGCCAAAACCCTCTGCCCTACATTACTAAAAAGTACCTCATGCTGAAGAGTACTATACCAAACAGAACTTAATGATCTCTAATGAAATCCTATCACTCTGGGTAGGGCTGGAAAAATCCCAGTAGCCAGATTGCAAATGAGGACTAGCCGCAAATAACACTATTAAAGGGCATCTATAGTGGGAAATGAACTTTTTTTTTTCTTCTTTCCATGAGTTCTATAATTCCCCACAACCCTAGAGTGTCTTCAGTTTTTTCAGATCCCTCTCTGTCCTGAGATACACCAGTTAGAAGAATACGTGATTGCATTCCTTACTCTTACTGGATTGTCAATCAAATCCCTTTGACGTGATCCCTCCCTCCTGCTCTGTAATAAACATAGAGATAACAACATTGCAGGGGGAGAGAGATAGCTTGATGGTAGATATAAGGCTGCACTTGACCCCCCTTCTTAATAGCTTTCATCATTGATGATGGGCCAAAAGTGAGAGATTGTAAACTGTACTGATCTCCTTCTTCCATGTCTCCAGGACAGCTTGCTTTCTATTGGCCACTGTGTGTGCGTGTGTTTTTCAGGATGTTGAACTTTTAACTCCTACTGCACATGTAAGTAGTTGTCGTTTGGCCGGAGTTGAGACATGGAGGAGTAACAGAGGGGAGGGGAAGGGGGGAGTGCTGCACACAGTTCTGACACCATGGTTAAACAGAGTCACTGACAGAGATAGGATTAAGGCAGCACAGAGTACATGAATTTAACTTTGCAAAGGGGCAATGTGTTTTTTTTCCAATAGATTAAGGGTTAATGTCTAGGAAACTAGCCATTTAAAAAAAAAAAAGTGTAATGCTTCTAGAGGTATTCTGGTAGTTCCTTATGACAAAAATAAACGTCTACCCCTGTAATATCACACAAATTTATGATATCAATATGACAATAGCATTTCATAAACAGTTTATTTTATATTCCTCTACAGTTTAACTTGGAGGCACAAGGTATAGATCAGCCTAAAGTAAGGTAGAAGTTATTATTAATAAAAAGAAAACTGAAAGAGCATGTCCACCCTAAATTTTTACTTTTATATGTTGTAACCAACCCTGCCCACCCCCAACCGCCACATTAGTTCTTTAAAAAAAAAAAGGTTTGTTTCAGTAACTTAACCCGAGAGCTATTTCTCTAGGTAATATCTATTTACTAGGTAATATTTCGTTTCTAGCAGAGTAGAAGAATTCTTACCAATTTAGAAGACAACACAGTGCAGAGGAAAACTTTCATAAATTATACATATTCCCATAAACTGTCATTGAGAATGCATTCCATTGTTCGCTAGCACATTTTGCCTACTTCTTCAATTTCATTGGGCTGAATATTACACTGTTAGCGAACACAAATTCTCTGTGTTTTACAGAGGTTTATAATAATGGTGAATAAAAAACTGTGCAGTGTTCAACCAATATACCTGTATATTAATATGGAGATAACAGAAACGAAAGGTTTTTTTTTAAAATGCAAATAAGGTTAAGAATTGCAGGACTCTTTATTGGAAAGCTAATTCAATGCAAGTAAACAACTCAATCATTGTATCTTTAAGGAATAGGAAGAGAGGCATCCATGGGTATTATTGCTTATTTTTACACTAAGGTCTAAGGAGACTGTATTGATAAGGTAGGGAGTCATTGAATTAACTTCAGCTTTCTTTAGAAGGTAGACCATTTGTTTGACAGAGGAGTATAAATACCTGCAAAATGACTCCTTAAATAAGATAAGCAGTAGGTAAAATGGTTTTCTTCCAACTGGACCAGTGACAAAGTGCCAAGGCTTTCAAATAGGGATGCCCTTAACAGCACTTAGTCAGGGGCACAGCATAAGAGTCTGTCCTGTACCAGCAGACATATGGTGGGGAACTGATATTAGTGCACAAATATAAAGCCAAATGCACAAATATAAAGCCACACAAACTGCCCTTTAAGGCCTGGTAAACACAGTTAATACTCGTCGGAGTTAATAACTATCAGAATTAAGGGACAAGGGACATATTTAAAGTTGCTTGAGAAGCCATAGTTTTTCAATATATCTGGTTATTCAGACAACAAATTTTGCCAAAATATCAGACAAAATCATCAGTCGTGACAGAAATTAAAGTAATATACCGATCTGATCCATTTGCCATCCATTCATTTATAGCTCAAGATCCAGGAGATCCAAGAGAATTTTATAATTGTAATGTAATACATTTAAAGTAAATTTTATCAGGGATATTCAACGAAGTTCTTATCGTTAAAAATTGTGCTAATTTTGCCCCAACCAAATCAGATCTTATGTAACATTTGAAAGCTAACATCTGATTGGTTAGGGCAAAATAGCACCACACAACGATAAGATCTTTTATTGAATAACCTGTATGTTTTTAATGATGTGCATATCTCAACTGGCCACCTGGTAATGTTGGAATAAGCAAATTTTGCTTACACACCCTTTATATCTTTTATTCATTCTGTGTTGAGCTTCCTTTAAAGGACAATACAAAATGTAAAAAAATCCTAGGCTTTATTACAGGTGCAAACCTCATATTCGAGTAAGCTCAGTGGTCAGTACTGTGGGAAGTAAGGATGATTATATGTTGTATGAGACTTGCAAGGAAATGAGCATGAAGACAGCACATTCCCAAATGATCTACTGTGTTGTCTCTGTTACTGTCAATGCGATCAGTTTCACATCAATACATGAACAGCAACACTTGCGCTGGCGATGTTTGAATCAATAGAATATACTTCATCCATTTCCATTATTTTGCCACTACATATTGCTCCTTTCAGGTTGGTGTTGAATTTTTTTATACAATCAAATCAATCATGATGTGAGTGACAGTTTTCACTTACTTAATACTGACCGTTCTCTTCTGTGATTTGAGTGTCAACAGTCAAACTCAAATCCCTCACTCCATATACTAGCCTTAAATTTTGGTCGGGATTGCGCAACTCCAGACTGCGCACGTGACACAATTTGTCTCCGACTCCTGGGCCTTTTCCCAGACTGCAGCTCTGCTCCTCAGTGGACCGTAGGAATTTACAATCTTGCGGATGTGGGGCAGAGCGCACATGTATTATCACGGCGCAGCAGCCACCCGTTAAGGATATTTTTTTTTAGTCACCATTGATCATTGCCGTCTTTGTTTTTATGGCCCAAGGATGGGCCCGAGCACATGTTCAGTGTGCCTCAAGGTAGATGCGGCCCTGACCAGGCTCAACAAGCTTCTAAAAGAGAGAAGTAGGGCAGAGTGTTTACATGAAATTGTGCATTATGTTAAGCCTCCCCTCCACACAACACACACAGAACACACACACCCCATTTCTCTGTCTATTACATAGCTTTCAAACTAGTCAAAAAGATATGTATCCCTGCATGCAATTCCTATACTACAATAAAAATTGTTCACTCTTTTTTCCCTAGCAAGTGCATCAGTGTCTCACTGTTGGAAATTATCAAAAACCTCTCCGTACGCTCAACTCCAACTGTGTTTCTTAATACATGCTTGCTGAGGAAGAGAGAAGTGTATCTCCGAACGCTTGTCTGTAAAAATGAACTGTTAGTCCATAATAAAAAGGTATCACCTTATCCTACAGTACTCATCTCTTAGTATATGCTACTGGACTTATGCGGCACAACCATTTTATGTACCCTAACTCCACAGCAAACTATTGGCTCTATCTTAAAAGATTGCCATCTCTGCCCCCTAATCCAAAACTAGCTTGAGTTTAAGGGCAGTGTGCAAGAGAAACCCCCTCAGTCAATCATTGTTCATCATGGTGCAGCAAATACGACAATGTGGGCATCGGGGGCATGCAGAGGTGAGAGTAGAGAGGTTGGAATTACCTAAGAGTGAGAAGTTTGGGTAGATTTGTATTTGAAAATGGACAAGTCCTTTAAATATATATTGCAATTAAAGGTTTTCCTTTTAAATTGGAACTGAAAACGGAGTAGTACAGAATGGGCTGATCCCTTCCCAGCTTTTGAAGCATTGCATTTTAAATGGTGGGTTGCAATTTCTCTTTAATCCAAAAGAATTCCCTCATGACCATCACTCATGACTATATTTGTGCTTCTGTATATAGTCAAACATGTTAGATAACTAAAGGTAACATAAGGATAAGCAATCTCAATAGTTGTCCTAACAGCATCTGGGAAGCATTTTCTTTCAATCCTTCCATAAACACCAAGGTACAATTTACGGAGAGCGACAAAATAGATCACGCACTGGCAGAAAACTGCTTTCTAAATGTTTTAACCCGCTGCTCTAAGTTTTCATTAAGCTTTTGACAACTTTAGGCCAATTTGCAGAATAATACGAACATTTAGTGACAAGATTTTGCAATGGAAAAAAAACAAGACGAGGGGGAGGAAGTCTGGTAAACCTGGTTCCTTGCATAGTAGAGAAATAAAGGATTGAGTAGATGTTTTCTTTTCACCAGGAATATAGGTAAAGGACCAAACATTTAAGGTTGATCATATTAATTGTCTGCATGAACAGACATGTATAAATGATAAACTAGAAATTGTTACAAAAAAAATGGTGCTGCAGTATCTTCAAATATGTGTGAAAAGAGTTTTTTGAATAAAGATACACAATCTCAAGCATGATGGTTAGACTGAGGCAAGCAGCGTTTTGTAAAGGAGAACTAAACCAGTTTTTTACAACCCACCAAAGCACACAATAAGCTATAAAATACCACCCCAGTAAATTGTATTTAAGTAAATGTAAGCTGTTAAGAACTAGATGAAGTATCTGTGTGTATGTTCAGTGGATCTCTGACTCAGTCACATGCTTCCTTGCTTTATTGCTGTAAAAGGATTGGTTAGAGATTATAATGGGTGTGACCAACTGGAACAAGTTTCTGTCATAGCTAAAGAAGAGTATGTGCAAACATAATGGTCATTGACAAACTGTGTGATACTAGAATGCTGTGAAGTAAAGCACAAACATATAGATTTAGGTAAATTTCCTAGCCCCCCGTATCAAAAGAGAGGTAAGACACAGATTACTGGTTTTAGATCAGTGTTTTGCTTCTGGTTCAGTGTTGTTTGTGGCTTTAGTTGTCCTTTAAATGCTATCCATTTAGGAAGCTATAGTTCACTATGACAAGACTCAATGGGTATAAAAACAGACAAAGTTATACAGATTTTAATTAATATATAAATATATAAATAATATATATTATATATATAATATATATATATATATATAAATGAACTTTCGTATATATAGAATGTGGTTCTCAGGTTTTTTGAAGGGCATCTACACCCCAAAAACTACCCTGAATTTATAATTCTATGGAAGGCAGGGGCAGTATTCCTACTTCCAGTTTTCTTTGTTTAAAATGATAGCTTTAAGAGGTTGCAGTTTAGTCTCCTGCTATAGATATTTTTAAGAAAGTGCCCCGATCTTTACTTACCTTCCCTCTCTCCTCCGACGCATGGCCCGGGCCTTCTGCTTGCAATACATGGCAAGCAGGGGGCGGGACCGGTAGCCGCATCCGTGTTTGGCTGAGAGGCAGCCAATCACAGACGCGGCTGCTGGCTTCTCAGAATGCCGGGGGAAAGAGGGAAGGTAAGTAGAGTTTGGGGGACTTTCTTAAAATAGTTTTTTAGTGATTGGGGCTGGGGAAAGGAACCCTAATGTATGGCAAATAGTTTCTATGTTAGGGGGAGGGATCGCAAAACGGAATGGAAGGGGGAAGGGGAGGGAGGGAGAGAAGGGCTGCAGTACACATGCCAAACTTCTCCCGTAGGCGAGACAGGAGGCAGAGTCCTATAAGGACTCTGCTATCCTCCTGGTGGGCAGTTTTTGGGACTTTGGGGGGGGACTACAGGAGAACCATATGGAGCTGGGATGTGAGGTAAGGATTTTATTACACTACATGGTGGGGCCATTAGTGGGGGGGATTATAGTTTTGGGGGTGGACATGCCCTTTAAATATAATTCTGGGCGCAGACTTTCTATCCCGCTGACACTGTCATGTTCAGATTCGTTCAGTCACGCAGGCACACACTCAGTCACGCAGACACAGACTCAGTTAGGCAGACACACACAAAGTCACACTGGCTGGAAGGGCCAACTGCAACACTGGCCAGTGAAAGGGATGAGTCTGAGAGCTGGTAACACTGGGTAAGTTCGTTTATATCCCTGAGACCTCTATACATTGTTCTGCTCTCAACCTCCTTCAGAGTCCTTTGCAAACTCAGACAAGGTAATATACTGAAAATCTAAATGCTAGACACTTCTGTGCTGCTTCTGTTACTGTGACATTTTGGGCAGGACACTGAAAGAAGCTGAAAGCAGGGAAATGTATGGGGGGGGGGGGGGCTCAGTTAGAGGACAAGCAGCTAACCCACCCCACCAGGTACCACATAAACAGAGTAACAAGTCAGATGTACCTAATGATCTCCCATACATAAATCTCTCCTCCTGTCTCCAACCAGCAGTGCAGTGTTGGCTCTCACTATCGGCAGAGGAAAATGAGGTTCCCACCTGGTTCCTTTAGAGCAGTGATGGTGAACCTTTTAGAGGCTGAGTGCCCAAACTGCAACCCAAAACCCACTTTTTGTTGCATAGTGCCAACATGATCATTTAATGAATATGAAATTTTAACTTTAGAAACAACAACTCAAATAGACACAGACCAATACAGTAGATAGAATTGATTATAGATTAACCATTAACCCCTACATTATTAGACAGGAGTTTGAGATCCAAAACAACAGAGCTGAATGTTATAGAATGTGATCTATCTCTGCTGCAGACAGCCACTACACTTTCTCTCTGGCTTTCTGGTAACAAACTCTGGTGAACTCTGTTTTGCATGAGTGCCCGCAGAGGGCTCCGAGTGGCCCCTCTGGCACGCGTGCCATAGGTTCGCCACCACTGCTTTAGAGCCAGTCCTGTTCAGAGCTCCTCCACTAATTTGATACTGGCCAGCAGTGTCTGGCTCAGTAAAGTTTTTTTTTAAAAAAAAAGCAGAAATTCCGTTGAAAAAAAAACTGGAGTGTGTGCGCAACAGATAAGTGAGGACCCATAAGGACATTGGGACCCTGAATATTTGCCTAGTTTTCCATGCCCAAACGCTGGATCTACACAGCAGGCCGGGCCCCCTTGGTCAATTTATTTTTATTTTGTTTAAAACATTCAACCTATTATTTTTTTAATCGAAAAATCTGAAGAAATTAAAAGAAACCAACAACAACAAAAATTGCAGCAAAATTTCTTATTGTTAATTCAGAGCTACGTTAATTCACTCTAAACAAGAATGGATAGCATCAGTATTAATGGATAACTGTATTGCCTCAATGCATTTTTTTAAATTGCTGTAAAAAGAGTAAAGGTATGCAGCCCTCCCCATACATTTTTTCCTGATTTTGAGCCTCTCTCTGCCTTCAATTACCCATGCTGTGAAGGGGGTGTAACAATTCTGTCTGCCTGTAACTGTCACTCAAAGCTAGAATGCGAGAAAACTCTCCTCCACCCATCCTTGATCAACTTGATTATGTAGGCTGTATCCTAGCAACCGAACAGTTCAAGTTTGACTGGCAGAGGAGGAGGAGTAGAGAGGTTGTAACAGACATTCCCACCATCCAATGACAAGTGCTGTGTTAACCTCGGGCTAGGGCTTTTATCACTCATCTTTGCTGTGTGATATCTAAGGGAGGGCAGCACGGTTGTAAATGTGAGTAAGTGATTTCAGCTGCTGGAAATGTGGCCATGTAATGGGGGTGATGTTATTTTTTTTGATATTTTTGTGTTTTAATTTTCTACTTCTAAAAAAACACATATGGGAATCTGGAATAAATCTGCACTTTTATAAAATGTAAAGGAAACCATATAAATAAGTTTAAAACTCGCTACATATTTATCTGTTTTATTCAGTTAGATCAACTGGACTTGAAGTTTAGTTCTTGAAGACGTTTCGCTAGTCATCCGACTGGCTTTCTCAATTCAGAATGACTAGAATCTGTGGCAAGAAAGCCAGTCGGATGACTAGCGAAACGTCTTCAAGAACTAAACTTCAAGTCCAGTTGATCTAATTGAATACAACAGATATACCATGACCTGGATGAAAGAGAACCTTCACAAACTCACTACATATTCTATCAATCAAAATACAATTTCTAATAGTGTGCTCGTATGTAAATAATCTACTGCTATTGTGAAGCTGGATACAAACTGTACAGAATAACAGACTCTTTAAGATTCTGTCTGTCATTTTTCAAAGATCTACCTACACACAGTCCCGAGCATTCTCGCTATGTAAAGTATAGGGAGAACATTTGGGACTGCACATTTCCTTCTGCCATGGCCAACTCACTATACTTTAGTTCAGGGAGATAACCACGGGCCATGGAAATTTTCAGGGCAGTTCCAAGCGATCCCAAGGCAGATGGTGAATGTTTGCCGGCCTCGGTAACGCTCAGTACACATATTACCGATAAAGGGCCTATTCCGTTTGTACCTACCGTATAGCCATTTTATCTGCAATGTATGTACCCTGCTTTACCCTCCTGTAAATTGTAACCAAACATAAATTACAATGTTAAGGCTATGGCGTTCGACATTCATAGTCAAGTCAAAAATTATATTTCCCTGGCATATGAAGATAAAAAAACATTTGATTAAATAATATGGATTACGGAATTTGATTAAATAATATGGATTACGGATTACTTTGTGTACTGTATTCTCTTTTATTTAAGGAATAGAAGGGTCTTATACTGCAGTGTGTAAGTGGAATATCTAGCTACTAGGTAAATGAATTCTAAAACAGTAAATTGCATTCCTTACATTGTTATGAGATCTTACAGATGAAATGTTTATTTATCCCCAGTATTTGATCTCTTTATTCAAGTGCTTGATTAAGTAAAGTAGAAATGCAAGTGCTAGTTTCTGTCCATACTGTTATCATTGTTGCCATTTATTTTAGTTTTTCAAACTAAAACCTGAAGGCTGTTAAAAGAATTCTGAATCTCATATTAAATGGGAACTCAAGTTTTCAGACCACATTGTGCCAATAGACAGAGCACATTCATAAAGATACAAAAGCTAGTTAACCAGCCAGTTAAGCTTTGCTTCTAAAAACACTCAAGGCTATGTACGGAGAGCCCTATCACTCTCTATTGCCTCCATTAGGCAATGCACTAAGCCGATAACGGCACTCAGTGCATAGCGAATGGGGTTTTCCCATTCTGTCTTAAAGAGACGTTATTGGGTCGGTTATGTCTTGGTACATGGGTTAACATGACTTTAAGACAGAAAAAGCCAATAATGGCATTTACATAGCCCTGATTGTATTTATATGTTGAGCCACCTGAGCTTCCCCAAAGAAAATTAAATTGAGAAACTTTATCTTCTGCTAGAAATAGAAGCAAAAGCCAGTAAAATCAGTTAAATGTTTTTTTTTCTATTGCCCTAGGAAGGCTGCATGCAATTTATGCTTGCTGGTAAATAACGCTGGGTACACACAAATGATATTATTATATGGGACCACACGATCGGACGCGCTCTGTTGCCCATGGCCAATATTGCCACGACCGTCAGTCATTTGTCCCGACCAAGCACTCCCTCGCAGTGAACTCTCAGTCGAGAAAAAAATAGCCCCGTGTGTACCCAGCCTTAGATGCAGGGTAACGAGCATCTTTTGAAGTCTTTTTTTTTTATTTTTTATATATATTGGTTTGGAGACATCTGTATAGAAAACTCTGTGAATAAATACCGGGATTAGGGGGTGTGGCCGATAAGTGCACATGCTCACAAGGCTGTTTGAAGACTTCATGGGCTGTAATTTACTAGAGTAGAATTTTACGCGTGTTCTGGGGAGAGAAGTTTCACATTAGATTAAAAGTTTAAAAATGTAAGTTTAGTTTTCCTTTAAGCTGTCATGCCTGTAAAAGAGGCCTTTTGCCTGCTGGCATCCTGTCCTGCTTACACGATCAGTGCATGAGCAGCCATGGAAGCATTGTAGAAGCCTTATTTATTCACAGGGTGGCTTATTAACCATTGTATGCCCTTTAATGTGACGGAGCACAACAGCCCAGGGTCGCCTTGGATTCCATTCCGGCCTGCTCGCTCCAAGTTATTTCTGGCTAGAAGCATTTGGCAGGCTGCCTTTGCCTTAGCTGGGAAATACATCTGAACATAAAAGGGAATACCAGGTCATTTTCTGCTGTTTCCAGCATTCAGAACAGTAGAGATCTGTTTACTTATTAGCTTACATACTTTTTTCAACTGTCTCATTATTACATGTATTTCTTAAATGTTTATACCATGTTAAGTCTAGAACAGTCTGGTTTTAAGGTGGGGATACATTTAATCTACATACATTCAAGGACAAGTAAGAGCAGAATAAGTTTGAAAGCTTAGAATACACAGTTCAATATAATGCATCATTTACCTGTTTTTCTGCAAACAAGACAGTAATACTTTCATTTAAGCCCATTGGGAAGTCTATACATTGCTTCTTCTACTCACCACCAAATATACTGTAAGTTATATAAGAAAACAAATTGGGAAAGTTTAGTATGTGATATTCTTTTTATTTGCAATAATAGTTTTCTTAAATATTGGAGGTGAGGATAGTAATATAGATAAACAGTAAGAAGATACCAGAGGGATAACTGGAATGAAGTAGGTAGAGAACTATTGGTAAGAGGAGAGAGAGTGGTCATAAAAGTGTCTGACAGTGATTTAAAATCCCTATCACTTAAGTCTAGTTTTTACTTGTGTTAGGTTGGGTACACACGAAGGGACTATTTGTCCCGATCGATCGCTCGCATCGGTCGCGGCAAATTCAGCCGCAGGCGAAAGTGCGAACGATCGATCAGAATTTACCGACACGTCCAATCCGGATGAACGATTGAGGTCGGCCACCCCACTCCAGCAGATATTTTTGGCCAACTATCCTAAAGTGCTGTGAATCGGTCGGCCGGACGAAAATATCTGCTGGTGTGTACCAGCCTTAAACCGAAGTCTCATCAAGTTAGTAACTAATAGCCTGAAGGATTGGAGCTAAAGAATTGAACAATAGCAGGAACTAACGTAAAGCTGGGTACAAAGGGAAAGATCCTTCGTCCCGAGGATGAGGGACTGCCGGTTGCAGTAAAAGTACCCGCTGAAGACAGTTCACCATGACCAAACGTGCTGTCCATAGGCGAGCCAGTTAGGATGAACGAACCTATGCAATTTTTTGGCTTGATCGACCGATACACTGAGCTATTGGCCGTTTGGCCTGAAATACAAAATCATGTGCACACAGCTTAAGTGATTCAGGGCTGTTGAAGTTTATTGTGCATGTATCAAACACATCCCACAGACTAATAAATGAATACCTTATGGGACTGGGCTTGATGACTCAAGCAATGGCAAAGTACATTTCAACTTTGAAAGACAAGCACAACTCCTACCTGCCCTATAATTATAGATTAAAGGATTAGTGCACTATAAAATGAAGTTAGGGTCAATTGGAAGCTGCAGCTTTAAAAAAACATTGGCCATATTACTTTCCCCCTTAAGCCCCTTCAGAGCCTACCTTTGTAGTGTTAAAGTTGCTGACATCTTGTTTGTCACTAGTTGATTAGTTCGATACGCCCCTCATCTAGATCCTGATTTGCACGCAGTGCACAGACCAATATTTGCTAGCCTCATTTAGTAATGCACTGAGGATCTAGATTGGGAACTATTTGGGAACTACTTTGTTTGAGATGGACAAGAATCTCATACTGTGTGGCATTAGTTGCCACCCCGCAAGCACAAAACATGACTTGATTTTTACCCAGTTTCTCTATGTGCTGCGCAACAATACTGATACTCAAAAAGCAGAGGTTCAACTTATGGAGATGGTTTCCAGACTGTCTTCTAGGCGTTATCACCCTGAATAATTGCAGAAACAACTACTAAGAGCTAAAACCTATGGTTCCCAGAGTGTTACTATGTTCCATGCCGGTGGGCAAAGATTTTTGCTTACCCGCATAGTGGAACAGTCTGGTTTTAAGGTGGTTTTAAGGATCCCTATCAAGCAATGTTTCTTGTGCAATAATAAATATATAACCTACCCCTGTAGTGGATTTCTATGGGAGGAACTGTAAGATTATAGCCTTATAATCTTACAGTTCCAGGAGGAGAAGGAAACCAGAAGCCACAAAGAGGTAGGTTATAATAAATAATGCACCCCGAACTGCGGCCTCGTACTTTTATGTGGTCACTGAACTCCTCGGTGACTTCTAATATCCTTATAATATCCTTATCCTTATAATTTACAGTTGGGGGTGCATTATCCACTATATCATTTACTTTTTGGTGTGCCCATGTGGTTTATATTATATTAGAAAAAAACAAAACGGCGTTTTAAAGAACGCATGGCAAATCACCAGGCCTCTATTCGTTATCAGCTAATAATGCAATCCCAGTAACTTCTTAGTTCGGCGATCTGGCGGTAGCACATCCGTTAGCCAGCTTGAAATGTATAGTTATTGATGGGCTGAAGTCTGCAGTGGATAAGGACAAGTTACAAAAAGAGGCCAAATGGATACACTTTTCGGAAACACAATCTCCAAAGGGGCTCAATGAGCAATGGCTGTTACATTGTTTCTTATGAATTACTACTAAGGAAACTATATTGTCTTTTCCTATTTAAAAGTTCAAATGCTTCAAATTATTATATTAAGCTGCTCCTGGTGTTCAGTTGCCATTATTTATATGATACTGTGATATACTAATTGTTATAATAGGATGGGTTGTCCTAGCTGGTTAATGTTTTGCAGTGTTTTTAATTGATGTTTTAATGGTCTCGATTTGGGCATTTTGTGCACGGGTTAATGGGTAAAGGGAAGTGTTACAATGTTATGTGATATCCTGATGACGGCACGCTGAGTGTTGAAACGCGTAGATCATGTGTGTGGTAAATAAAATACTTTTTTATTCAAGACCCGTGAGTGCTGCCTTTGAACTGTTCTATATATATTTGAACTGTGTTTTTGATTTTTGTAACATCATTTCAGCATGAGAAAAGTGTTCCTTGAAGCAACTAAGAATTTGATTTCCTTGTTCTTTGTCCTGTGGTTACAACTTTGTCAGCTTTTAGAGTGAGGCTTTCACATTTAGAACTCAAGCAGAAAGAATTCTCTTTTGAGTCACCGAAAAGGGCAGGATACGTATCCAATTGATCTGCAGAGCAAGGTGTTGTACAAGGCAGGCTAAGCTTCAAATCTTTGTCCAAATTTAAACACAGGTTTTCACAATGGAAAATTCCAATGGGGTGAATATTTGCAAAAGTTGATAAAAAGTGTTCCAAGCAGTACACAAGTAAACTGCCATATTTATAAAGTATGTATTAAATTAAATTCATATTTTGTGCAACTTTTCACACTACAAGTTTTACCAAGGCCACGTCTCCTTGATGCCACATTCCAAGAAAGCAGGGAGCCGGATCAGTGAGCCAGAGTATCGAGGGGCTGTAAGTAACATTCTAAATCTTTTTTTTAACATTCTGACATGGCAGTTGGGGTTGCACACGGCTGCTGTACATTATATAAAATGTTTTTTATTAGTTATATAAAATGTTTTTTATTAGGGTGGACTTGCCCTTTAAGTATGCATATTTAGTAAGTTTTCTATAATTTGATACTGAACTAAGGTTAAAGGTCATCAATTTATTTTTAGGGGAAACAATTTGTTGCCTAGGTGACAGTGTTAAATATATTAATTGCATTGTTGTTAGTCTCTTACACATGCCTCCACAATACTTCCTTTACTATTGCTAAAGGGTTTTTATTTATTGATTTTTTAATCTACATAGAGAAATGACCAATACACCATTGAAAGCCATTACTAATGAGTGCCTGAGCTCAATTAGTGTCCATGGTAAAAGCGGACATCTTCAACCTTATTAGAGGTTTGAACATGCTACAGTAGCACTGTTTGTGCTTAGCAGAGTTTTTGAAAAATGTGTCTTATTTTGTCAATCTAGTTCCTGTTAATGTGTTTTTAAAAAGTGTATTGACACAAGAACTTTAAACAACCCCCTGTACCAATAGAAGTTATGAAAGGATGTTTGTGCTATCCACCCCTCCATTCATCCTTTCTAACTATGGATCAATGAGTCTTTCAGCACGTAGCCTCAGTGGATAGGTTAAGGCATACCACACTGAGCATGTCAGATTAAGGTTCTCCAGTCTTTGAAGTTATTTTCCTTTCATTTTAACAGTGCTTCCCTTTTCATTAGGCCTTGTTTGCAATTTAGTTTTTCTCAGATGCCAGTCTTTGCAAACTGGTTTGCACACTTAGAAACTTTGGTACAATCAAAATATCACATATTATACAATTTTTCCTCTGGAATTCAAACTCATTTAGTTGAAGGTGATAGGACACCCTTAATATTGACACTGAGTTCCAATGCCTAATGTTGTGGAACTACTGAGGGAGTCATTTAGTGGTTTCCAAACTAAAAGGCCATTTTTTTTTTAAAATACTGCAATGCAAATACAACAAGGCACATTCAACAAACAACATTAAAAAAAAAAAGTATATTCCATAAAATGCTGTTTTACTAGCTGCATTGAGCCAATTTAAAATTGAACTTTGGAATCAACAGAGAAAAATTACTGGTTACAAAAAAAATAATTTGCAAATTAACACGAGTATGTTAAGGAGCACTGCTTATGAACCTAAAGAAAAATGCGCTTCACGCAGTTATGATGCTTGTTTTTTTTTTTTGCTTATTCTTCTTGACCTGTCCTCTGCTTTTGATACTGTTGATCACCCTGTACTTCTTTAGTCCCTGGCCTCCTTAGGTATCCAGGACACTGCACTTTCTTGGCTATCTTCCTATCTCTCTGGTAGGACCTTTAGTGTGAGTGGAATTAGCTCCACCCCTTACCCCCTCCCTGTAGGGGTATCGCAATGCTCAGTAATTGGTCCTCTCCTTTTCTCCATTTACACCTATGGCCTTGGACCACTCATTAGCTCATTTGGATTTCAGTATAATCTGTATGCGGATGATACCCAAATTTACATCTCTGCCCCAGATCACTGTACACTGACATCCCAGGTCCCCGACTGCCTTAGTGCTGTCTCTACCTTCATGCCCTCCCACTTCCTCAAACTAAAAATGGACAAGACTGAACTTGTCCTTTTTCCTTTTCACATTCTGTTCCCCTCCCTAGTCTCACTATCAATATTAACAACACACGAATACCCCCATCTCCTCATGTCTGTTGCCTGGGAGTAATGCTAGATTCAGATCTTTCCTTCAAACCTCATGTCAACATGCTTACCAACTCCTGTTGGCCCAGCTCATTCACTTCTCTTCTTGCTTCTCTAATGCCTCTCCTCTCTGTCAGTCCCTCCATTGGCTGCCCATAATGCAAATCAATGCAATTCAAGCTGCTAACCCTATCCTATTAACCACTATCTAATACAGCCCCTCCATACATCTCAGAGCTGATCCACAGATGCAGTCTCAGACACAACCTCCACTCTGCAAATTATATCCTCCACTCATCCACCCTTGTCACCCATGCCCGCATTCAGGGCTTTGCTCATGCTGCCCCTCTGCTCTGGAACTCCCTTACTCCATCTGTCCGTCACTCACCATGCCTTAATACCTTCAAACGTAACCTTAAAACCCACCTCTTTAGGCAAGCATATAACCTTGCCTTGACATTTCCCTTCTCACTGATCCAACCTGATCCTAACCTCCTCTCACACTACACTGCCAATCTATTTTTAGCCTACTGTACCAATTCCATTACCTTATGTTTCACCCCATTTCCTCTAGATTGGAAGCTCTTTGGGCAGGGTCCTCTTTCCTATTGTATCATTGTATTGCTGTAAGAAACTCATCATTCTGTGTACGTATATCATGTATTACCCTGTATATAATGTATGACTATGTAAAGCACCACGGAAGATATATAAATATTGCTATATAAATAAATATATAATATTGCTATATAAATCCATAATAATAATAATAATAATATAGTATCACATAATTAAACCATTCATCTACTGTATGCTTGCTACAGGTGCAAGCTTCATTATATTGAAAATATTGTCCTATGCAGGGCAGTACAGGTGGCAGTAAAAGGGTTAATTCTTTGTTTCTTAAAATAAAGAAAATACTGCACATCTCTGCCTGTATTTTTGTGCAGGTAATTCCCAGCATAGAGTATTCAGTAAGCATGATTAGATCCCGGGACAGAGGAGGAGCAGAGGGCCGGCTTAAACTACTTATCGCTTAAACTACTAGAATCAATAAGTTTGAAAATTATCCGCAGTATCATGAGTAGGTGCTGGTGAAATGCATGTTAAATGTATTCATGCAGTGAATATAAATAAATAAAATCTTAAGCTGAGAGAGGAAACCATCCAAGAAAAAAATGTTTCTGTTTCAGCTTTGCTGATTGATTACACCTCTAGCATTTTTCAGCTGACGATGTTAGGCTGCCTGTGTCTGACATTATGCTTTTCTGTCTATTACATCCCACTGGCATGTGCCTGTCCCAGGCATGGATTATTTGTGAGTCCAGTGGTCCTTAATGGCAAGTGACTTTAGACTTCTAGAGGTTATAATACAGGGTCACCTCCTTAATCTCACTCAATTCTATTTGCTCCCTTTTCACACAACACCAACCCCACCCCCAACCCACACACAGATCCTGTCATCGCCTGATCAAGTTAATCAGTGAAATGGACTTTTAGGCTACATTCACACAAGGCATTTTCAATTTTGCGTGTTGTTCCGCTGCGTTAACGCACCACGCATGTCATTCTTTTCAGTGGCAACAATGTGTGTTAATGCACTAAACTTCTGCATGCAGTGGGTTGCAGCACTGCAATGTGAACGACGACATTCTTTTTTATGTGCACAGCGTTTTGGCACGATGTTACCGCACCAAAACACGCTATAGTGTCAACGAAGCCTAAGGGTAGTAGGGGATAAATGCAAGTTAAACAGCTTAGAAGAAAATGTAATTGAGAAAGCAGTTAGGTTGTGAATGGTGAAACTTGGGCCATTGATTTCCTGTTGGGGTACTCCGACTGATCACCAGTAGGAGTATTCTCTATTGTTTGTACCGTTTGATCTAAATCACAGATGATTGTGACAAAACTTCAGAATCCAGTAGTTTCGACTGAAAACCAGGTTTGGGTTGAAACTACAGGCACAGCAATGTTTTCTTATGGTAACCTTATGAAGTCTAGCGCTTAGCTTTCTAAAGGGAATTTTCCACAGGTGCGATATGACTTCATCTTGATTCATTTGCTTGCAGGCAGGCGGCTTTTAACAAGGAACAAACCTTTACTATACATTGCATGATAACTGCAGAAACACTGGAAATGTTGTCTTTAATACTGCGGCTGTGTTTATGTTTGTGTGTTATTATGTTTTGGCTGCATTTATTTACATTTCCTGTGTAATTTAGTATCCTGATTAATGCTTTAATATCCCTGAAAAGTTCCTTTCTCATTATAAAGTGACCTTAAAAAATCTATTTAAAGCAGTGGAAACTCGGAGAACAACTACATTCAGAGAGTAGGACTGCGTAACAGTGGCGGGTTCATGGCATTGGAATGCAGCAAAGTAAACTATGTCACCCATTAACAAGAACATCGTTGTTTAGCAATGATGTCACTTTAAGAAACGTATTAAATGTTAAACAAACCTCTCATTTTACTAACTCCTGTTATGGAATATAGCATTAGTAACTATGAAATGATTCACATACAGATGTAACCAAGCGTCCTACGACCTGCAGGTGTCATTCATTGGTACAGGGCCCTGATCTTAAAGCAGATAGAAGAGCAACTGACCCACTATGTGAGAAGTGGGCCAGTTCCAGATAGCAGCAAGTTATGGAGAGCAGAGGGAAGATGTACAAGTGCTTGCAGGCTTTGTTTACACCTTACAATGATTTACAGATTTCCAAGCTAATGCACAATTCCTTAAAAAAACAGAATGTTAAAGTTTGATAAACAAATCCAGTGTGAGTGGGTTTGCGCCCATCGTTTTTTACCTAAAGAAAGAAAGATATTGCTCAGATAGAAAGAAAGATATTGCTCAGATAGAAAGAAAGATATTGCCAACGTGATAAGACGCCACTAATGATGCAATGGAACCAGATTATAAGCAATAAAGGTGCTTAAGATTAGGTACACACCAGAAGATATTTTCGGCCGACCGACCAATTCACAGCACTTTCGGTAGGTCGGCCGAAAATATCTCCTGGTGTGGGGCGACTGGCCACATCTGGATCGGACGAACGGACGATCGGACGTGTCGGAAAATCCTGATTGTTCACAAATTCACCGTCATCCATCGGTTGCCAAATTTGCCGTGACTAACTGACATTTGTCCCGGCCAAGTGCTCGCTCGTAGCGAGCGCTCGGTCGGGACAAGTAGTCCTTCCATGTGTACCCAGCCTAAAGGCTTAAATGATTAAATGCGAGCTGGAAGGTATCAAAACAACCATGAGAATTACGGTAAGAGAAAATATTATTCTAAATAAGTTGACAAAATGCTTATAAGTCTGAATTTTCAAAATTGTATTCAAAAACATAAACATAATGGGTAATGTGTGTTGCTGTAAGAGATGGATGGGTAAATGCACTGTAAAGTTTGGATTTTTTTTTTGTAATTTATCTTGCTAGTGAAACAGTCAGTAGCACAGGTTTGTCTGCAGAGAATGCATTGGGACAAGTTACCGGTAATGTAAAAAGGAAATAGAAAATGTAGAACTCTGATAGATTGTGTCAGGGTAACCTAGTTAGGAACTAAAATAATCTCAGAAGCAGAATTTCAACGTTTTAATCACGTTAATAGACACCCCTAAACTGCAACTTATACTATTTTTGGGACCTTATGATCACTTGGTCATGCTTTTTACAGAGATCATCACCACCTGTATAATAAATATCTTTTTCTTATATTTCATTTAATTTTCAGTGGCCTGAACCGCTTACTGTTACACAAGTTACACAAGTCACAGTTGTATAAAATATCATTTAACAAATGGTTTACCCTTGTGCTAGTCAAGCTAAAAATTTATAATATATTGATTTGTAATTGTTGGGGTCTTTATATTTTTCCAGCCTTAAATCAATACATTCACCACACAGTTTTTATTTTTAAAGGGTCACTATACTCACTGAAACAGCTTTACATTATCTGAAACTACAATTTGAGACAAATAAAATGATGGTACTCACATATTTATCTGTGCTTGCTTTTTCATTAAATTATTATTGTTTAGTCAGTAAGTTCTGCACAGCCTCACCTCACTTATCTGCTTACACATCTCCTCCTCCCTCCCCCCCTTTTTATTTTCTCTGCTGATTCTCTTAAATGTTGCAGAAAGTGTGCTGGCAGGCAGGCAAAGAGGTCAGGGATGGGTCACATGCAAATGCTGTGATTTCAAATTATGATGATTTTTCAGTATCTAAAGCTCAAATTTAAAATCTGAAAAAAGTTTTGGATCAGAGGGATCTTGTTGTACACTTTAATTGCTGGTGTTCTGCACCCAAGTTACGGTGTATTTTATCTCTGAATTACACAGGTCTTGCCTTAATTAGCAGTTAGAGCTTCTAAAGATCTATTGAACAGTGTCATGATCAAATACATTTCCCTATAAAAATAGATGACTCATGTTTGTTTATTTTTCTTTTCCCAGTTAAACCAGCTGGATAAAGCTGCAGAAGCGGCTCATACATTCTTCATGGCAAATCCAGAGCATATGGAAATTCAGGAAAATCTTAAGAACTACCAAATCAAGTCAGACGTTCACATGGTTGATAGGGAACGATGTGTTCACATGGTAAGGACAGCAAGTATTTGCTAATGTTATTTATATTTCCTGTTAGACGATTTGGACAGATTAACATTAACTTGGTAAAAAGTTCACAACTACCACAGGAAAGCTAGAGTATTTATATTAGAAAGCAAAAACTCTGACATTTTGCATAGGCGTGCGCACTTCATTTCACTCTATAGCATCCTGTTGATGCTCTCAACATTTATTATTATTATAATGGCACTTTACAATAACATAGTCATACATTACATACATATAACATACACATGTAAAGCATTCATTATAAGTACACAGTGTGAAGAGTGGATAAGAGCAGGATATTGTTAGCAGAGTGGACGTTGTGCCTGGGACGGTATCTGTGGATCAGCTCTGAGAGGTATGGACTTTGGAGGGGCTGAAATTGGATACTGATTTATAGGATAGGGTAAGGAGCTAGAACTGGATCCTTTGTATGATGAGTTACACTATACAGTAGCTTCTTTATTCAACCACAGCATAGCACAATAGCACAACATCACATCAATAAAACACACAATATTGTATTGTTGTTTCGCTAAGTTAATTCGTGTAAAGCCTAAATATGTGGGATATGTATTTCAAAGACTTCTCTTGGGGAATGCTTGGTGCCAGTTTAACTTTGAGAAACATGGGGTGGCTGTACAGTTTGGTAGATAAAGCAGCTACAGTACCATAGCATAACGTGTATATTAAAAGGCAAAACAAGCTAATTATTCTTATAGATTTATAGAGCACCAACATTTTCAGTGGCACTTTACAATTACAATGTGTTCACATCAGTCCCTGCCTCAAAGAGTTTACAATTCAAGCACTTTATGTGATAGAAAACAACCTATCAGTATGTATCCATGATTGAGGGGGAAACTGAAATTCCCAGATGATTCAAACTGAGATTCAGTGCTACAAGGCAGCAGATGAATACAAGGGGTCAGGTAGCCAAAGCACCTAGAATAGGGTTGTGGGTTTCTGTGGACATTCTGTGATGCATTCAGGGCGCATTCATGCATGAAATGTGTGGGAAAGGGCCAGATGCCCATTCCCCCAGTGTTGGGTGGCATGCAGCAATGCATCCCCAATGTCTCTCTATGTCGATGTACAGAAAACATTTAAGAGAATTTCAGGGCTTCATCTGTTTAGACGTATATAATAGTATTCTGTGCATTCATTCAACTAAGCCGTGAACATGGAAAAATTAAGTTACTATTATAGGTATATAACTACACTAGTTAGAAAGCTAGGGCTAAACAAATTGATGTTCCCTCTGTCTCTTAAAGGGCATATCCACCCAAAACTAAAATTTAACCCACTAATGGGAACAAACTTAAAGGAAGCAAGCAGTGCCAGGCAGCAAGATATTGTTTTGTAGAAAGAGAGGAATAGATTCAAGGGAGGAAAATGTTATTCTCCCTCTTTACAAAGCATTGGTTTCGAATATGCAATTTTGTAATCATGTGTGCAAAAAGGACATTTTTGAAATGGAAAGGGTTCAGAGAAGGGCAACTAAAATAATAAAAGGGATGGGGGAGTTTGAATATGATGAGAGACTGGGTAAGTTATAGTTATGTAGACTAGAGAAATCGCTTGCGCAGGGATATGATTACTGTGTATAAATACATTAACAGGCCATACAATAAACTATCTATCAAACTAGCATTGTTCACCAATAGAACATTTCAGAGCCCTCCCCTCCTTCCCACCCTCCAGATCCCTCTTCTCTTGTTCCTTTCTGTAGTGTAGGGAACCCCCTCCTAACCCTAAACGCCATGGTTAGACTTACATTCTTTGTTTCTGGCAGCCGCGTCTGTGGTTGTCTGACTCTCGGCCAATCACATGCACAGTTGACGGTCCGGACCCTAATGATTCTTTTGGAAATGGAGAAGCAATAGAGCATAGAGTCGAGGGAACGAAGCATGGTAAGTCAATTTCTAGGGCTTATTTTAAATAAATGAACTTAATGGTTGTGGGTGGGCTGGGGTGCTCATACTACAGCAAAAAATAATTTTAAAAAAATACCCTTTAAAAGGCTTCCATTTCCCTTTAAAGATCTCTCTCTCTTTTTTTTTTTAAATGCTCTTAGGAGCCAGCTAAGGGAATACCTTAGTCACAGTCATTGCCTGTGATGTCATCTGTTACATTCTTGACTAATAGCTTCTTACTGGAAGAACCAAGAAGCAGAGAGGTAACAAAACACCAGGCAGCAATTCAGCTTAGATATCTCTGCTCAGGTATTGCAGTTTTGGAGGTAATTTACCTACATGCAAATTTCATTTGTATGTAGGTAAATTACTTTGTTTAATTATTTGCCCTTTAATTAGATTATTTAATACCACTTTGTCATCTGTACTTTATGTGTGAGGTAACATTTTTTCCATGATCATTTAATTCCTACCTTCTTCCCCTTGTAGTAAACTGTCTGTTGTGTTTTGTCAGACACAGACAACAGTGAAGCTAGACACCGTTCATTCAGACAAAGATCAGCACCTCCAAATCTCTCGGTCTTGTTCTGTTCTAGGGAATATTTCATTAAAAGTTTTAATCATAACTGCACCTCCTGCAAGCAAACCAAGTAAGGGCTAGTATTCACCAAGATTTGTATGCCAGTTCATGTTTTTTATTTTGTTTTTTTATCACTCGTGAATCCAATTTGAGTATTTGACATTATTATAAGGCTGTGCTCATGAATACTAGTTATTTAAAGGAATAGTTCACACAAAAAGTGTGTTATAATCATAATTGTATGTAGGGGTTCCCCAAGGCATAAAAATTGTTCCAAGGGGTCCTCACAGATAAAAAGGTTGAGAAACACTTTTCTGGAGCTTTCTCCCTTCACCCGGATCTTTACATAAGCTGACAATTCACAAACTTTATATAAGGGTAGAGAGTTTAGGTAAGGGGAGGGAGAGTGGTTTTAAGCTGGGTAAACAGAGTCCCGAGCGTTCTCCCTATACACAGCATGGGGAGAACATCCAGGACTGCATGTTTGCCGTGACCACAGCTGTCTCCCCTATAGATAGACTAATGCCCGAGGGAAATTTTCAGTCTTTCCCGAAGGACTGCGAGGCCAATGGGAACGTTACGCGGCCCCACACTCCTTCAGGAAAGACGCTTCACAATCTCTGATACCCTTGAATCTAACTGTATCAGGGCTTTATCGTTATTATGTGTACCTAGCTATAAAAGTCTGATAGTGATTTAAATGGCTCAAGTCAATGTTGACAATTTCTTGTGTTGAACAGAAATATCAAGATTTTTCTTTCTTTAGTAGTATTTTTCAAATTTCCTAAAGCATTTATATCTCCAGCTGTGTGTCCTGATTGGTTGAAGTTGTGCCCAACAGAAAAGCAGTTATACTCCCCTCTGTGTTTCTTTATTGTATTCCTATGTGAATTCATTCTTTTTTTTTTTTTTTAAAGGCTGTGATGTCTTACCAATGTTACATCCCTTGTCAAATGTGTTACACTGTATGAGGTACACAACATTGCTGGAGGAGAAGCAGTATGATCCTGTGATGGCTATGTACACACCATACAATTTGTCCCAGCAAGATTAACACTACACATACAACCTGGACTCAATGTTAACTTGAGCCATTTAAGTTACTTTCAGACATTTTTTATGACCACTCTTCCCTTATCAATCATTCCCCCCTCCACATTCCAATTAATTATGTCTTATATTTTACTGTTTGTTTGTAATGATACCCTAACATCAAATGGTATTACAGTATCTATTCTTATATTATGTAAACATTTTTAAGTAGCCAGCTAATGTGATAATCTGAAGAATGGGTTTTGGGAGCTTTCTTCTATCTTTTAAGAAAATGAATGTTAGTGCAAAGAAAGTAATACTATACTTTCTCAACTTTTTTGTAAAGACATTTAGTAACATTTGAGATGCTGACTCTGCAGATTGGTATAAAAGGGTAGTTTTTACAACATATGTTGTGTAGTTGGCTTGACTGATGGAAATAACATTTCCTGTTAGAACTATTTCTGTGACGAAAATAGAGAAAAATAGCTACTGCTCTATTTGGCTATGCCATAAAAATTGATACAGTCTTCTCCAGTAATACATATAATGTACAAGACAAAATTACAGAAACTGGTATAAATCTTAGACAAAACTAGCGTTTCTCAAATTATTTTCTCATGAGTTGTAAAAGTAATAGAATGATTTTTTAAAAATCATTTTATAAGATGCAATAGTATAGAGTGCTGTACAACTTTGTATTACAAATGTAGATACAAGGGATGAGTGCACTCTGAACCAACAAGGGTTCAGACACCACAAGGTTCCTCCCTTGGGAACTAGAAACTCCAAAGATAAAGTCCAAACGAGGACTGCACTCCAAATAACAAATAATTCTTAATTAGTGACCACACATCACTCACAATGTTTCAGGGGGTTATTTCATCACCTGAAGAAGGGGGCAAATAACCCCCGAAATGTTGTGAGTTATTGGAGCGAGACCCTTGTTTGGACTTTATCTATACAACTTTGTATTACCGTATCTTATATCTTTAAAGGGTAACTGTTTTCCAAAAGTGACTTTAGGTAAATTGACAGGAATTGTTTTCCTGGGTATTTTTGCAATTTACTTTCATCATTTTACATAGTTTTGAAGATATTTACATTTCTATGTGCGAGACATTAAAAAAAAGACAAAAATGTACACACCTTACACACTCCCTGCTGTGGGCTATGATGTTCTTCCCCTCCGCTTCAGTCACTGTAACTCAATCTCTTCCTGTTTTTTCTGGTTTCTCCTGCACGGAGCAGGTGACAACCGCAGATTAGAAGGAGGAATTACTATTTGTGACCGCAGATTCAGAACCTCCCACCCCCTAACTTTCTGATCAGGGATTTCTTCATATCTTAGGCTGTTCAGCACATAGAGAAGTGGCTCATTTTAAAAGTAGGATCCCAGCCTTTCATTAAAAATCAACTTATTTGGAGACCACAGTTCCTCTTTGAACTGCAGATGTTGGTGCTCTATAAATCTGTATCATAATATTAATAGATCATTGGTGGTTTGCAAAGGGTAATTAAGAGTGCATTTGATATGACTGCTTATTGTGCTTTACATGATATATTTTGTTTGTAGGATGATTACCATGCAGGAGTCAAGCTGTATGATGCAGAGCAATATGAGATGGCCATAGAAAAGTTTGAGCGAGCTTTGAAAGGATATTACCGAGCTGACACTGAATGCAGAGCTATGTGTTGGGGTCCACAGAAGTTTGATGGATATGATTATATAGAATATAGTGCTACTCTTTATGAAGCCATTGCAGGTAAAATTCTAGATTTGATATATAATATATGAACAAAAAAAAATATATATGTGTGTGTGTGTGTGTATATGTATATTATGTAGTGTCCACCTTTCAGTTTCTTCTGATCTCAGAACTTCTATGCCATAGGTTAATAGGTTAATGTTTTTTTTACTTTTTCACATGGCTAGCTCTGTAATCGTGGCCGAAACACGTTGATTAGCTGTTTGCACAACAATAATTAACTTTTCCAAAAGATAAAGATCCAATCCCCAGGAGAGAGAGAGAGAGAGAGAGAGAGAGAGATTTAGTACAAGTTTTGTAGTATGTTTCTATGTGGTGCATTTTTAGATTCAAATGGAAAAACAAAAAAAAAATGTAGTTTTTTCTCCCCCTTCTTCTGGACCTAAAGGGGAACATAAGTCTCCAGACAACATTGTCCCAATGGACAGAGCACATTCACAAACATACAACAGGCTGTGTCTCACCTTCCCTTTGTTGTGGCTGCTGGATGATTTATGAACTTAACCTGTGGGTAGTAGGAGTCAGCTACCAAAAACCTCCTTAGGTTGGTGACTCCCAACTAAGTATACACAGTACACCCCACGTGCTCTGTAGTGCTCAACAAAAGAAAACAACAAAGCTGCAGCCTTTCTTTCTAAAAGCTGTATATAATGTCACAGAACAGTGATTACAATGCCGTTTTTGGGTAAAAATATTTAAATGCTCCTTTCCCTAACAATTATATATTCCTTTGCCTTTCACAAAAATAAAGTAATCTTTGCAGTGTATTTCTTAGCTAGCATGGATGCAAGAAACAGAATATTAACATTTTAGTAAAAACTAAAAGTAAGACTGGGTAATTGAACCTGCAACTTTATTTACTTTGCCTTGCTAAAAGCAAAGCTTTATGCTTCTATCCCAATAGAGTTACTATATAGAAATTAATACATGTAGAAACTTTGCTAGGAACATTATGGAAACAAAAAAAAAGTCTTGGGATTTGAACCCATGACCTCTTGGGCTGTGTGTTTTTAACACGCGAGATCCATAGAATATTTAAGCAGGATTTAGTGTCCTTTTTACTATTCCTGCACAGATTTGGTCTGGAATTGGGGCAAACAATCCAATGTAATCATTGGTGCAGCTTAGAAATGGCTGTTTTTCAATAGATTCTTTCTGATCCAGGACCAGCATGTATTTTTCTGATCCAGGGGAAGCACGGTGGCTCAGTGGTTAGCACTGATGCCTTGCAATGCTGAGGTCCTGAGTTCGATTCCACCCTTGGACACATCTGCAAGGAGTTTGTATGTTCTCTCCGTGCTTGCGTGGGTTTCCTCCGGGCACTCCAGTTTCCCCCACATTCATAAAGACATACTGATAGGTTGTATGTGTCAAATAAATGTGCTTAGATTGTAAGCTCTTTGGGGCAGGGCCTGATGTGAATTGAGTAAATAATTGCAAAACACTGCGGAATATGTAGCGCTATATAAGAAATAAAATACATACATACATGTATTGGTAAAAGGATTGTTGTTGCATTCCCTTGTTTCAAGTCCGAGCCAGGTTTTAAATGTGGAAACAAGCCCAATCAGCTCACCTAGCTGAGTTCAATAAAGTCGTGCATGTTCTCAGAAGGTGGGGCCTGTACAGCAGAGTGGCTGCTGATGGTCTTGGATGAGCTAGCACCGTATATCCAGGAAAAACCTGGACAAGCAGGTGGCAGAGTGCCATTAGGCACACAAGCAGTGCATGGTTTTGTGTTACCATTTTCTCTCTTTTTGGCTAAATAAATATTTTTTTCCCTTTTTGTTTAACCCCTAAAGACTAATGTGGTGTTTTATATATCCTTCTGTGCCCTGATCCTTGCTGTCAACCAAGCTGATCCCTACAACGTGTTTAGACTGGTGAGGCTGTAAGCAATTCATGCAGACTGGTAAATAAACATGGAAGCCTTATTAGTTACAAAATCTATTTCTCAGATGTACAAAATAAAACTTACTAGAGAGGAATCTTACAATGTAAATGTGTTCTGGGGAGAAAAGCTTTTACATCAGGATTAAAAATAATTACATGTTATTCTCTTCAAAGGACAACTCCAGCCTCCTTATGAAAACTTACAGAAAGAATGGCTGGTTTAAAATATGCTGTTTTGACCTACTTTGCCCCCTAGAATCATCAGCTGTTGCCTGCTTAGCTCCCGGATGTCTTGAGGAAAGGAAGTATTAGTATGTTGTAATGGCTGTTTTGGTTCACGTCCCCTTTTCAGTGAACTGAGCATCTACTGAGCGTGGGCATGCCTACACTTTACTAGCTGTTACGGAGAACTGACACACACCTCACACTATTGGTCCCTGCTAGCCAATCGGATTGTGGCATTTGCAAAGCAGCTACGTACTTGTCTGAAGCAGCTACGCATTTGACATTGAAGTGATGTGAAGTGAGAGGCTCCAGTGTCTGTGGCTGATTTTTTTAATCTTACCCGGTTACTCTACTACACATATCACTTACACACACTTAGTTACATACCGATCTTATACTAATACTGTAATTTTATCTGCAACATTGTAACAGGTTCAGAACAGCTGTGTGAGATCGGTATGTAGCTAAGTTGTCTATCTATTTCACAGTTTAGCTACATACCAATCTTACAAAGCTGTTCTGTGTCTGTTACAATGTTGCAAATACAATTATGTGGTCACACCAAGCCAATACAGCAGAGTACTACAGAGAAGTATGATCTACTTCTATCAGGGACCCTCTGCAGACGAATGTAATGTGTGGATACAGCTGCAGATTGTAAATTAGGTGTACAGATGCAATATTAAAGTGGGGGTACAGCTGCAGCACGTAAAATGGGGTACAGCTGGAGAAATTAAAGTGGGGGTACAGCTGCAGTAGGTAAAGTTTGGGTACAACTGCAGCCCTGTATGGTGGGGGTACAGATGCAGTAGGTAAGGTGAGGGGTTGTAATTCATTTGCAAAAATGTAAAAGACAGAACAGCTGTGTTACAGTAGATCGTAACCATGTGTGAGAATCCATTTCACTGTTTAGTTACATTTTACACAGCTGTTCTGTGTCTTTTTTTACATTTTTGCAAATAAATTACAACCCCCCACCTTACCTACTGCATCTGTACCCCCACCATACATGCTGCAGTTGTACCCAAACTTTACCTACTGCAGCTATACCCCCATTTTACGTACTGCAGCTGTACCCCTACTTTAATATTGTATCTGTACCCCTACTTTAACATTGCAGCTGTACTCCCACTTTAATATTGCATCTGTACACCCAATTTACAATCGGCAGCTGTATCCAATTTCCCTTCATCGGCAGAAATTTTGGTTGTATCTAAGCTGTTTGTATCTATTCCAGTTTAGCTACAATCCTCTCTCGGTCCCTTAGTTTCCAGGCGCGTCCCTCCATTCCTCACAAGGAAATCTTCTCTACAAACCCCCAACTAACACTGCTGCCCCCCGCTTTAAACCATTCTCTCTTGCTGCTCATTACCTTGGAACTCTCTCCCTCTCTCGCTTCGCCTGGTGACATGCATTAATACTTTCAAATCTAGACTGTTTCCTACCTTTCTTACATCAGCTAACAAATGATTGTGCACTTGTTACCCATCCCCCCCTGTATCTGTATGTTTGTCCCACCCACTTACATTGTAAGCTCTGCGGGGCAGGGATCTCATCCTAATATGTCATGGCATAGACATACATAATTTATATATATGCGTTCTTAACCGATGTATGAAATTGTTTTTAATTTTTATCTATCTGTATAATGGCTTCACTTATCCCCTTGTTTATATACTCTGTATTTTTTAATGTACAGCGCTGTATACCCAAGTGGTGCTTATAAATAAAATGATACATACATACATGGTCTACTGTATTGAAACAAAGAATATTCCACAACTTTTTTCTTTTTTCCTCCTGCTGGCAACTGAAGAAAGAGGCAAATGCAGGGAAATTGCACTATAACTCAAATGGAGAATCAAATCATTTGACTGTAATTCATATATAATTCAACTTTATCGAGATCCTCAGATGAATCTACTAGCTTGTAATTTCTTTATTCTGCTTAAAAATTAAATATTTAACCACCCTGAAGCCTTTTTATGTCTCAGCCATTGCTAACCAAACACATAAACTGGTTTCAGCAGCACTGTTGACCTGTTCAAGTAATGGAAACAGGATGTCCTGAGAAGCAAGAAAAAGTCCAGTAAGTAATGACAATTGGCAAAATAAGACTTTCTTCAATTCCCAACAGGATGCTGTAAATTACAGAAAATCTAGGACTCTGCGTAAACGTGAATATACTGTCACCACATAGTAAGGTAAACACAGTAAGATGACGTGTACCAAGAAACTTCTGCATTCTATTAATAGCCTTATTAAGGAGCCCATACTCTATAACATTGCCTCCTGATTATCTCGCAATTTTTCACATGACCAGCTAAAGACCGCCTGCTGCCTGGCAGGGAACATTAGAAGATAAAACCCATCAGCAAACACCGTATGATTCAACAATTTAAAGTCAAATCTTTGAAACATCTATATAGTTTTATGGCCAGCATAAAGAAATGCCTACTGAACACAGCAGCAAATTTCTAAACATTATTTATGTTACAAAGGGCCTATCTAGGTTTTATGCTAGGAGGTCATAGTGTGCATCCATAGGATGGCTGGCGAGGGGATAAAGAGATAGAAGTAACAGCAAAGAGCATATTATGGAGCAATTCTAGGTTAAACTATTTGCCTGCTTCTTATTAATTTAGGGGCATATTTATAAAGGTTCGTACTTTTCGCGGCCGTTTCGCGGCCATTACAACCATAAATCCGCGTTTACCGCGATTTATAAAGGCCCGAAAACGGCCGCGAAAAGTTAACGAAGCGTTAACCTTCGCGCCGATACTTACCCGTTACCGCCGCTTCTATTATAAAGCGGCGGTACGGTTTCGCTGGCTAGTATCGGCTGTTTTACTTCCCACCTTGAAGGAGCGAAGTCAGCCGATACTACCTCCCCGCCGGGATGGGCGCAACCCGCGGCGGGTGGTCGCACCCGCCCCGGGACACGCCCACCCCGCCCACACCCCCCGCGGTGGGCAGCGGCGACCACCCGCCGCCACTTCCCAGCAGCCCCTCCCAACCGTTCCCGTTCGCGGCAATCTCGGAACGGAGGCTAGAAGTGCCGGGAAGGGGCCGCAGCAGGTGGTCGCGACCACCCGCCGCGCACCCCCTCCCCGCAACCCCTCCAAGCCCCCCGCCCGGCCGTCCCGGGAGGGGCGGGAGGGAGCCGCTGGGGGGTGGAGGCTCTCTCCAGGGGGGCCCTGAGAAGGGCCTTTTGGGGCTTAGGGGGTCCCGCAGCCCGAACCGGGACCCCCTCCCCGCCCTTATAAGGGCCCTTGCGGCCACTGACAAGTGCCTTTGGCGGGGGTCCCCAGCTGAACCGGACCCCCGTGCGGCTCTTAAAAGAGCCCTTGGCGACGTCTTCTTCTTCCAGTCCCGCGACACCACTCCGCCGAGGCCACCGACCCCCCGAGAGGTACCCCTGCGGCCAGCCAGGGTACCCCCGGCGGGCGCCGGCGACCTCAACGAGGCCGATGTTGCCGGCGTCTTGATCCGACGCGCACGTCTTCGGGCTGGCGACACCAACCCCACTCAGTCGCTGGTGTCGCCGGGACTGGAAGAAAGAAGACGTCGCCCAAGGGCTCTTTTAAGAGCCGCACTGGGGGTCCCGGTTTCAGCTGCGGGACCCCCGCCAAAGGCACTTGTCATTGCCGCAAGGGCCCTTATAAGGGCCGGGAGGGGGGTCCCGGTTCGGGCTGCGGGACCCCTAAGCCCCAAAGGCCCTTCTCAGGCCCCGCTGGAGGGAGCCTCCACCCCCCAGCGGCTCCCTCCCGTCCCCTCCCCGGGAGCGGCCGGGGCGGGGGGCGTGGAGGGGTTGCCGGGGAGGGGTGCGCGGCGGGTGGTCGCGACCACCTGCTGCGGCCCCTTCCCGGCAGCCCCTTCTAGCCTCCCGTTCCGAGATTGCCGCGAACGGGTTGGGAGGGGCTGCTGGGAAGTGGCGGGCGGCGGCGGGTGGTCGCCCTGCCGCCGCGGGGGGTGTGGGCGGGGTGGGCGTATGCCCCCCCCTTAGGAGCGGCGTCGGAAGGGATTTTAAGTCCCTTCGCGGATACTATATAGTATCGCCGCGAAGGGGCTTAAATTACCGCAGCACATCGCGATGTGCGGCTGTAATTTTTTTGCGCTAACATCGTTCCTTTATAATATGCCCCTTAGTCTCCCTTCTGTGTTCACTATCCAGATGCTCAATACAATAAAAAGAAGAATTTGAATTTATTCCTTTTTCTATTCAGCTGGATTCTGTTATTGTAAATGAGAGGACAATAACTTTTTCTGAAGAAACCGTGGCTTTAGGTTTGAACAAATGGCTTTTCTGTCAGGTTTATTTTTGGACATAGATCTGATTTTTCACCGTCCCAGAGGCTTCAATATATGACAATCCAGCGACTTCAGGAATGACAATAGCAGAGGTTTCAGGTTCTCTATAAATCATAATGTCCATAGAGGGATACAAACGGAAGTAGAAATGTGTATATTTCCAAGTGATGACCTCATCAAGTTCAAGGAATTGTTTTTTCAGACATGCCAAATAAGTTTTTAGATTTTTTGGCAATGCTGCTGTATTATTATTATACTAGTGTCAAATAGAGTAATAATAGTAATACTAAAAGTAAATAGTAATAAGTAGGGTATGGTATAGTAATATGCCTTGCATAAAAAGTGTGTCCTGTTACCTTTGACACACACAGCGGAAACACGTATAAGGAGATGCTATAAACATATAGACTTAGATTAAAATACATTTGTCTCCTTCTGTCTCCTTACATTCTACTAATCAAGCACTTATTTTCTTAAGCTAAATTGTTCTTAGAGAAGTGCAGATCCACAAGCCAACTGGCAGAGAGGAGCTCCTTGGCTCCACATACAGGCTCATGCATCATCATATGCTGTACACTTTGAACAATATTTATTCTGTATTTCAGCAGTTAACACAATTTTTGGCAAAGGGGTTTGTATAAAAGCCTTTGAACATTGAGTTAAACGAAGAGAAAATTCTCAGTTTATCATGGGAATTATTCTTTGGCATGAAACTGCTTTATGGGTTGTGAGTACGCAAGAACATTTGAAATATATCTAAATAACAGAAAACAATAATGAAACAGGTATAGGAAATTTTTTGTCCACATTAATGTTAAAAGGATTTTGCAGCCACGTTACTCTCAGGAACTTCTGTCAACATCTAATAGGAAACAAAAGATTTCCTAGGTTATGGAGTATGCCAGAAAGTGTTACCGAACACTTCAAATTCTAGATTGACTTTAGAGTGAGATAGAAATTCCCCGTATTAACATATCACAACAAAGCAGGAAATACTTTTCTAATTTTTCAAATACAGATTTAACAAAGACTTGTAGGTGAAATGGTAGAGAAAGTTATAAGGTGAGTGAAAAAAGGGTGTACATGTACAGTAAATAAGATTTAAATAATTGGTAATGTTGGAAAGTTTCTGTCTGTCGGTATTGGCTGCCTTTACTTTAAGTAAAGGCCTGTGTATGGCCACATGGCCGAACAAACCCATATCGCTTATGGGCGATCAGACGGGTTACTGTTAGCGGATCCCATCACATAGTGCCAACAGATGCCATATTATCTGTTGCACAATGTGAAGGAAATCGCATGTGTATGGCCACCTTTGCAGGCTGGTGTCTTTTGTATTATTTTTGGGGGGAGGGGTTGTACAAACTATGTTTGTTTTGGGCTTTTTTTTATTTTGACTGACTGATGTATTCATTTGTAAAAAGTAAATACCATGGATTAATTAAGTTTATTTTCTATATGCAGATCATTACATCCAAATATTAGTGCTTGTGAACATGAGTGTGTGAGGGAGCTTGCAACCCGCCCTGGACTCTATCTCCTATTGAAAATTTCCTTCCTTTGCATTATGACTTCCTACAGTTCAGCTTTTACAGAGTATGTTCCGGGGAATGATTATTTCAGATTTCACATTTGTATTTAAGGCTAGCCATAGCGAATGATTCATCTATGTGTGACACTAATAGTAATCCTGTGCCATTTCCTCTGATAAAGGCTTCAGACAACTGCTTGATGAGCACTATCTAGATTTACTAGTGTAAAATCTGAATTATTTAATCATCATTATTTCATTAGGCAATCTGGACTTGCTTATTTCACCAAAAATAAAGGCTTTAAAATGTTCTTTGGAAAATGTCTGTGTGGAGCATACGTTTTACTGAATTATTTTTTTTTTTCCATCATTTATTTTATTTCAGTCGGTAACCTTGTGAAAGCTCTGGAATGTGCAATCATTATCTTCTCTTCCACCCTGGGGACACTGATGTGATGGAAAATGTGAGCTTTTATGAGAGTTTCTACCAGAGTATCTGGATCCAGAAGATATTAATCCAAGAGAAGTAAGTAGGAGAATGATAAATAGAGAGGGCGAAGCACAGAATAAAACAATTATATGTAAATCGAAGCAGTATTAAAGGAGAACTAATCATAAGAAATTAATATTTTCTTTAAGATAAGATGGCTAGCCTGCGATCCTCTTCAAAGTTTTTTTTCCCCCATTGAGGTGTTTGAAATTAACTGACATACAGTATGAGAAAACTGTATGTATCTCTAACTATGTTTATTTTATTAAGGATGCTGTACAGTTTGTACATCGTCACAGACTGGAATCTGAACTCATGCGATCTGCTTCTGAAGGTCTGGGTTTTACATATAATGAGCCGGTAAGATATGTCCTTAACGATTGCTGAAAATGTAAACAATTTAGAAAAGAAAAAAAAAAAGGGGGGGGGGTAGAAGAATGCAATACATTAATTAAAAAAAAAATTAGGGTAAGAAGTTTATATGGTTATTAATATTGCATTATTATTCCAGTTGAATAACTGATATATACTGTCAGACATGCTGAATTGTGTGTGCATGCACGAGTGCACAGCAGAGATGGAACTTTTTTTTTTTTTTTAATATAAACTACTTGTTGGTTATTACATTAACCAGGATGCAAACATAAAGAATCGTACCGAATCCTGTTAACTTTCTGGCACCCCACTGCCTCACCCAAAATATTCCATAACGCAAAATTCCAAGTATAGATGGGTCAGCTATTATATGGTGAAAAATAGGTGAATTTATTCATCCATTAAGAGTAAACAGATAGGCCTGTCTGTTTACTCCTAATGGAGGAATAAATTCACCTATTTTGCACCATATCAAAGGCTGGACCCATCTATACTTGGAATTTTGCTGTTACTAACCAGGATGCAGAGAGATTTACATTATAGTAAAATGTTATTTATCAATGCAAAAAGGAAAGGTTGTGTAGATCTCGGGGATGCACCTTATACTAAGAACCTCAATTGTTTTCTATCACTTGCTGTAGTTAGTTCATATGGTAGTATAGTTCCCATCTAAGATGGGAGAAAGGATTAATGTTGAGTGAGTCTGTGTCTGCAGGGAAATCTTTGCCATTTAGCAATTACTATTTTCCACTCATCTGGAAAAATTAGTAAATGTTGCTTTTTTGTATTAATCAAGAGTTACAACATGGGAATTTATGATGACATAAACTTAAATGATAATGTACAATTAAGTTTTTTCAGGATAATTATTCTTACCGTGGCCTTTTACTGCCTGGATTACATAATTTTTCTAGCTGTTAAAAAGTAACAGGGAGATTCAATAAAAGTTTAAAAATCGTTTAAATGGTGCTAATTTTGCCCCAACCAATCAGATCTTATTTAACATTTGAAAGCTAACATCTGATTGGTGGGGCAAAATTAGCACCATTTTAACGAAAAGAACTTTTATTGAATAACCCTGTAAATATTTTTAGATAGTTGATGAGAAACATTTCCTTAGCTATCTTGTTGGAACATGAAATCTTTCTAATAAAGGGCAGTTTTAGCACTAACAGGACAAAAAAAACATGTTTTCACATTTTTAGCATCCTTTCTGTAAAGGAAACAATGGAAATCGGAAAAGTTTCATTAATCTGATGCAAAACAACAATCACAGCACCAGGCAGAAGTTTGAAATGCTATGCAACACTCTTCATTTGCAAAAGGCTTACAGCTATCTTTCTCATGTGAGTACTGACATTCTAATTCTAGCTGGTTTTCCTATCCGAAGGAGTGAGAATGCCTCATTTATTAACAAAGGATATTTGATAACATTCAAAGCACATTTTCTGCTGAGTTGTCTATAATGTAGACTTTAAATAAAGGGTATTGAAAACCTCTCATCCTTAAAGAATAGGGGAATGAGGAAGGGGACTCTCAACAAAACACATAACTTTGTCAGCAAATCAAGCCTAGGTTTTTTTTTTTTATTATTTCAGTGGAGCATGGCAGACTGTTACAAACCAAGGTTTTCTGTTTCACTCAGAAACGCTTATTCTGGGGGAAATGTTATTGGTCTGTTGTGATGGAGCAGAATCTACTACATTTTTTCAATGTTTAAGCTTTTGTTCTTTAACAAATACATCATTTTTACTTGATGATCCTTGACATCTGGATATCTAGAATATTTTTGTTTCCAATTTCAGGGCATAATGATGATTGTTTTTGAAAAAGGTGCAAAGATGTAAATAAACTGCATATCTCTGGAAATCATTCACTATAGTGCTGGCACATGACCTTGATGGGCACAAATATTAAACTGTACTTGATGTTGCCAGAAGTCTAAACATACATAACAACATGGGCTGGGTTTAGTCCCGATCTACCAAAAGTCTGGCCTTATCTTGCCCTTACCTCAGTGGGCCTGCCAAACCAGGCTGCAGTAGGAGGAATTTGACATAGCTAGAACAGTGGGGCAAACTGATTCCATATATAGCACAGTTTTCTTAGTATTAGACTGGTGTGCAATGATGCAGTTGTAGCATGGATTCCCATGTAAACTGTTAATTGTAGGTGATTCATTAAAAGGTAAATAGAAGAGCAAGGCCAAATGCTATTTTTCTGTGTTACATGGAAGAAAAACGTTTAAAGGAACTGTAAACTTAAAAAAATAAGTGTTTGCCAATCGTTTCTATTATTCACAGGGAGTGAGAAGCTTATCTCACCTCCCTGTGAATAATAGTTTGCTCAGGGGACACACGCCAACTTTCCTTACCTGGCGCTCCACTCGCAGGTCCTTCTGATCTGACAGCCGCACTGTCCTGCTCTCCCGATCGTGCGCCTATCTTTTGTATGTGCGCATGCACCAAAGATAGGTGCATGGTCGGGAGACAAGGCAACGCGGCTGTCAGATCAGAAGGAGCGAGTGGAGCGCCAGGTAAGGTAAGTTCGGCTGTGTCCCCTGAGCAAATTATATTCACAGGGAGGTGAGAATAAGTGTTCTCACCTCCCTGTGAATAAAAAAACGATTGGCAAACACTATTTTTTAGGTTTACAGTTCCTTTAATTCTTGCTTGTTTGAATATAGCGGTATATAGTGCATAATATACCCCCCTGTAAATTATAAAGATATTAAAGTCACCAGGCTACAGACCAAGTGCTTTATAAAGATCTTATGACTTATTTATATCCATTCTTTAAGTAGGGTGTATGTAGCCATTTTAATTCACCCTTTCCCCCCTCATTTTGCATCTTTAATATCAGTGTACCAGCTGTCACCCCTTGCCCCTCTTAATGCCCTGATGCCGTCTTAAACCTCCATCAAACTACCTGCCACACAAAACCACCTTCACCCCTATAAGGGGTGGATCACCACTATTTTGTATGTGTGGTCGCTACCTTCTCTAGACTCGGTTGATGCTCCTGAAGCCTTGGCTATACTGTCCATTACAAAAGATGTGGTTTTAGATATTTACAATATTTGTTTATCAAAAAAATAATGACACAAGAGAAATAGAATCCTGCATCTTGAATATAATTTACACAATATAGTGATATCATTTGCACAATATAAAAACTGTATATGTTCTGGAAAGAAGTACAAGATTGTGCATTCAAATGTATATAGCCCATTAAATACCATTGTTTAGTTTTTGAAGATTGTGTTAGTGTTTTTAGAGGAAATGCAAGCTGTCTCTTTTAAAGGAATTGTACACTGACAAAATGTGTACAATCTATAAATGAATGCATGTAAGCAGCACTTACAAACTCTTGTGTGTGTGTTGCTGCATGACTTCAATCCAGTACTTCTTTTGCTCAAGCTCAGTCCCTCAGCCCCCTGCCAGTCTATTTGACTCTCTGTGAGGGCAGGCTGCTCAATAATCCCTATGAGGCAGCATTGGGAGAGGGAATTCCTAACATGAGGTTCACATACCAACTTAACCATTCCAGCTACAACAAAACTATACATAACAGAAGAGTTTGATACTAAGACAGTTGATTGATGGCTAAAATGAAAAGGTGTTTCAGACTGGATATCTAAACAAATAGGGGACAGATCAGTGTACATATCCTGTAATGGAATCCTGACATGTGATTGTCAATAGGGAGATAATGATTACAACTACATATTAGAATAACATATTTGGGAAATAAGCTGTAAAGTACCACATAGTAAACAGCCTTTTCATTATTGTTTACAGATTTTTTGGGTAACTGGTGGTGAAAGACAGGATGAAGATAGGTAATGGGAAAGAATTTAGTGACTGAGCACTATATACAGTACTAGGCCTTCCTGCTTTTATTATACTTTAATGCTTATATATGGTTTGCTATAGTCAGTTACAATCTTGTAGGTGCTGTTACATTGTTAGATGTGCTATCATTTAACAGGAAGAAATCTATAAACTATATAGTACATTGGCATAACCTGCCACAAGATAAAATGATACATAGTGGGGCACATTCATGTTCTTGCAAAGCTGTCTTCCCATTGGCCAAGTCCAGGGTAAAGCAAGGTGATGGGCAGACTGGACCTGTTGATCACAACTTTCAGGAAGTGTTTCTGCCAAACTTTTGAAAACCCAGGGGTGAAGACAGTGTTTCAGGTTCTCCCCTTGGTACTTTTAATGGGAGGGGGTGGGATTAAAGGATTTAGTTCTCCTTTAAATGTACCCAGGGAAGGACCTAAACTACTAGGTTGAGTCTTGATCAGCTGTTATACATACTTTTATTCACTGGTCAATCTGTCAGCAACAAGGACTATGAAAATAATGAGCTTGGCAAGAAGCTCTCGGACTGGCGAAGTAGTAAAATTAGTGTACTTTAAACAGCTGATCTAGGCCAAACCCAGGGGTGAGGACCTTGCAGTTTAGGTCCTCCCCTGGATACATTTACTGTTGAGAAGAAGGAAGTAGGTTTGGTAAGTACAATATTATTTTACTTTTATTGACTAATATAAAACACCTGTTATCTGCGCAGGGCCGGGGTACTCAGATTAAAGTCAGGACCAAACAGAAATCTGCAATAATATGCACTGTGTGTGTGGTGCACAGAATTATTTTGTGTGGGCATGGATAATAACATATATGTGCACACAGCTAATATAAAATTGGAGAGAACATTGCTTGCACTTATGTTTTAGTTCAAACTTACAGACAATTTAGGCACTAGGTTTATTTAAATTTTTACTTTAATTATTAAAAGCCCCAAAAATACAAAGCCTGCAATATATCTATATTTTATCCCCGGTATTTTTAAAAAGTAAATACTGCATAAATAATTCTTTCTGCTGTGCTATTTAAAGGATAACTATATGTATAAAGTTTATTTAAATAAACCGTTAAAATAAAAAGTACTTGGACAGGGATATAGGATTGGTAATTCCTGAGACCAAGGCCACACTACAACGCCCCAAATTGTGCACACAATCGCATTATCGCATTCAATTGCGCGCGCGATTCTTGTGCATTTTGCGTTTGCACGTGCGATTTTGACATTTTCGTTATGGAAACGCATGTGTTAACGCACCAAAAATCATGAACGCATGCACTAACCAAATGGAAACGCATGCGCAATCGCGAGCACAAAACGTGTGTGCAAGCACACAAAAACGCGCTAGTGTGGCCTAGCCCTCACTCTCAATATTGTTTCTGTGAGGAGCACCAGCCCAAAGAAAACTGGTTTTGCCAGTCTTCTCCTGACTTCAGCACTATCTTTAATACAGGAATAGTCCAGGACTAACCTGGCAATGAAACGTCAAGTGCTGCAGCTCCTCAACCAAAGATATGTGAAGTAGAATTAATCAATCCTACCTCCCTGCTCCAGGTACTTTCCATTTCAAACAGTTAGTTTTGAGTATAGATATCCTTTAAAGACCTGATAGCTGAACTTATTGAGGTGGAGATTCAAAGTGCAGTTTAAGACACACAAATGTTTCACTGTGGTTATCTGTATTATGTATGCACTTCTGTATTAAAAGACAGCTACACTATAAAAAGTACTTCTTAAAATTGATTATTCCTACCTCCCAATATCACTAATGTACTTTGAAGTACCACACAACACTTTCATCTACCCTGTTAGTGTCCTGGACTTTCCTGTTATTAGAGATAGTTCCAAAGCCAGGAGGAAGCCTGGCAAGAAGCAGTTTTCTTCGTGCTGGGCTCCTTACAGAATCGACATTGGGAAGTAGGAATTATCAATCCTACCTCCTTGTCCCAGGTATTTTTTTGTTACTGTTTTTTTAAACTGTTTATGTACTATAGTTACCCTTTAATTGGACACATATTGAAAGTGTACTTGTAAATACATTCTCTTGGTATAGTAGGTTTTGAAATCGGTATCCAGGTTATACAGTATAAATGCACTTTGCAGATTACAGTCCTACAGTAGGTGTGCTCTCTACATCATGCATATCTAGAAGTGTTATGAGTAGCCCTGAGATATTTCTGGATTATCTATGTAAGTAAAAGGGAATGTAGAGATGTATGCTTGGATTTAAAAGATGCTGAAGAAAGGTTGAGATTTTAGCACAATGCAATCACAACTGTAAGATTGTGATGGTAATATAGTTTAAATATGTCCGATAACCTGCAGGAACAATAAGAGGTAGCTAAAGGACATCATACATAGCAATATTTTTCATCATCATATGTTAGTTGATGAAAATTGTTTATTTGGCCATATTAGACATGCTGGAAATTGTTTTATCTTAAACTGATTAGCTAAATATTGCTATGTGTATAGTCTGCTATAGGGATGGTTCTAAATGATTTCTGTACTCTACTCTACCTTACTTTGAGGTAAATGTGCTGATTATTAGAGATGGACTAGAACTCGAACCCGAGTTCGAGCCAAACTATTCAAATTCAAACAAATTCGGACTTCTCGAACTATCCCGGACCCGATTTTTGGACTTTCGATAAATATTGAATGTTCGAATATGTGAGTAAAATGCCTATTATACCTATATGCGAGCATCGAAACCGCAAGTAAAGTGTCCATTAAATCTATACGCGAGCATCGAATCCGCGAGTAAAATGTCCATGGTATCTAGGTGTGAACATCGAATCGCGAGTAAAAGTACATGATACCTAGGCGTGAACATCGAATGTCGAACGCAAGAGCTCGAAAGTAGCTCGCGAGTGACAGTAAAATCGATTTTGGAAAGTCCTGGATTGTGCAATTCTTCATCCCGATCGTTAGATAAGTACATACCTTTTCATATATAACTGTCAGACTTTGGTTTCAAAATAGAGAACACTTTTCTTTATAACGTTAATATTGTAGTCTGGTGTTAGGTGGCTAGTTGTTTGTAATGTTGACCATCGTAACATAAGTAATTTTGATGCAAATATTTACACTTTCTTAACTGCATAATTAAGTATTAGTGACAGTAAATTATCTGTTTCTTTGGTAACATCTAGTGCTACAAATAAACTTACAGATGTGACGGACTGCTATCAGGGAAGAAGGCAGTGCAAAAGATTGGCAGAAAACTTAGTGAAGGTAAGTGGTAATTAGTATACATCTTCTTGTGTTAACTCTACCATACCTAAGATGCCACTGTAACATATTAGTTTGGGGTAAAACTATTTTACTAAATTTACAACCCAGAAACTCCTAATTAAAATGTGGACATTTTTGGTTAGGTGCATTGTTTATTTCTGTGTAATGCAGAGAAAACGTGTCTAAAGCTAGGTACACATTGGGTGGGGCCCACCGACCCACATAAAGAACAGTATGGTGCAGTTCAACCCAACCCAGAAAAACTGTAGCCAGGTTTAAGTCCACCCTCCCAGAAAAAAATTTACCTCGCATAGTTCAACTCCAAAAAACTTTTCATTTTACTTTCAAACATGCTCGGAGGCCTCAGATATTCTACTTACAAAACCTAATCCTCACTGGCACGGACACACCTCTTTTGCTGCTGTTGTGAGCTAGTTACAAGCATGCACAGGAGGCTCATTCTGTAACGGCCACCAGCCATTGGCTGTTACGTCACCATCACGAATGTGACTGATGGCCATTACCAGGATTAAGCCACAGTTTTGTAAGTAGAATATCTGAGCCTGGGAGCATCAATGTTCAAGAAAAACAAAAACAGGGTTAGTGGGGCTGAACTATATAAGGTAATGAACATGCCTGCAGGGGATCTGGTAGAGCCCTCTTTGTCTTCGGGCCCATAGCAAATGCTATGGTTGCTATGGTGATCCCTATGCCCGTTTTGGGCCAACCGACCAATATTTCATATTTCAGTCGGCCCAATTATCGGTAGTATTTTCTGTCCACCTACTGATGTTGGTGTGTTCTTTCCTCCAAATCAGATAAATGGACAACTGGGCATATTGGAAATCACGGGGAGTGTGCAGTCTCCTATGGACCGCACAATTGGCCACAGTGGACTGTCGGGGAAACTTTTGCTGCAACCATTGCTATTTCGGCCCGGTCATTGAATGGTTAGCTGAGCTGAAAAATCTGCAGGTGTGTACCTACCCTTGGCTTTAATGTCATCTTTAATGTGGATCATGCATGGTACAGTATTGAGTTATGTTATAACCAGTCTGCTTACATACAGAACAGTATGTACTGATCTGGTTAATCCTCAAAACAACACCAGAAAAATAAATGCAGTTGCTTTCTAAGGTTGTGTACACATTCTGATAATTCAGCCTGTTTGACGGTCACAAAAGAAATTTCAGCTATTGCAACTGATGAACACCAGCGGTAAATTTCAGGCCAATGATTAATTGTACCAAATATTGACTGCGGCTGTTTGCCCCTGCACCAATGATATTTGCTTTGTCCGACTGCCAAGAATGCCTATTGGTCTGTCTGGTTGGACCGTGTACACCTAGCCTCTGCCAGACAAGCCTCCCATCATGTCTATTGCAATAAAATGCATTTAATGTAATATGCACATAGGTTATAAACTGAAGTAGATGGTGCTGAACGGTGCTATTTATGAATGAGTATATATATTATGGCTTAAAGCTTTGCAGGGTAGTGTATTTCTGCAGAAAATGTATATTGAGGTCCACAATTGACAGCAAATGTTCACTTTATGCTTTCTGTTGTGCATTGCAGGATAAACTCAAACTGCATATTTTCTTAACTCATAAAGGTAGCTTGTAGAAGTATAAACAAAATAAGCAAAAATAGGAAAAGATAGTGCACACCCATATACCTATATGGCAACGTTTCCGGCAATACTTACCTTTGTCCTGATATTACTGCAAAGAGGTATCAGGCCAATCTCTATTGGTTCCCTTCTAAAAGTTAATATGTGCGTTTATGGCTTTGCAAGCTCTTAGAAGTTTGGGAACAGCTGTAATTCATTGGGCATGACATCACGGCTATGACTGACGTGTTATGCCTGCTCACCGGAGACTGGAAAAGAAGATGTCTGTCCAGCAGAGTTTGGGCGGATAATAACTCATTGCGAATGTTGGGGAAAAACTGGGAATGTTGGGGAAAATTATAGAATTTTACTGTGGGGAGTAGATTTGCCCTTTAACCATTGGCTGTCTATTGTATCTTGTGATCTAACTCAACCACAGGTGAATAAATAATACAGTTAACACAATTTAAGTTGTGTTCTGTCATTTTATGTAGAAAAGATGCCCTGCAGTTTTTTTTTATGTAAAATATAATATAAACTTAAAATCTGTTCAGTGAGCTGGGATTCATAGAGTCACAGTTTAAAGGAATCTCTTTTATATTTAGATGGCGCCATCTGTTGGATATATATTAATATTTAGACTACAAGCCTTCCTATCATAAATTGTTTTAAACTAATGAAAATGTAGCATTTTGGGATACATCCAAATGATTAATTTAGTGCATGAATACCGACAAACGGTTGTACTTAAAAAGCTATTCACAGATGTTCTATCACTGACCTTGTTTACTCCTAAATAATGACTGTACTGGACAGCAAATCTTAAATGACCCATTGAATTTTTAGTTTTATTATATTCATAAGAAACAGTTTACCCTCTATCTCATGTAATTTGAGCAATTTATTTGCTACTTGACTCTATACCCACTTTAACCTTAGATCATTTATAGTTAAGCGTGTACATACACACATCAACCTCTGTATTTATGGTAATACATTCCTCGCTTTTTCCTAAAATGATTTATGCAGGAGGTCCTCTTTATATGATGAAGTAAAACTCGTCCATAGATCTGATTTTCTAATGGCACTCAGAGAGTCCAGCTGGATAAATGTTTATATCAGAGGAAGAATGTCGTGAACTACAAGGAGTCGCCAATGTGAGTTGCTTTTATGGCCTCATGCTTAGATCTCAGATCTTAGAGTCATGCTGAAAGGGTTAATATATCTTCCATGCTCTGTGATATGTTGGTCTGAACTACCTACTCCACCCAAGATGTTTGCTCATAGAAGGATTGTGCTTCCTAGCCGCAATGACAAAGGCACCCCAGAAATCCCCCTGCCTTTGAAATTGTGTTTATATATAACGCCATACTCCAGTTTTAAATACCAGACAGGTTTTTTTACATTAAATTGTATGAGGCCTGCCCATTTGTTGAGGTTGCACTGGCCTTTTTGCACACTATCAGGGTTATTCAATAAAAGTTCTTATCGTTTAAAATGGTGCTAGTTTTGCCCCAACCAATCAGATGTTAGCTTTCAAATGTTAAATAAGATCTGATTGGTTGGGGCAAAATTAGCACCATTTTAACAATAAGAACTTTTATTGAATCTCCCTGTATGTACCATATAGAATAAACCTTACCTACAATAAGCAATTAATTTATATTTTAAAGGGGTCTATGTTCATAGCATTTGCTTCTGTGTAAAATGAAGGTACATTTGAACATTGTGGCTTTTTATATAAAAAATAGCCTTAAATGCCCTGCATGCTGTATATGATATTTGTTCTGGGCTAAAGCTTTTCTCACAGTTTAATATTTTTATTAACTTTCTTTAAAAGACGATAACATTGGCTGGAGATGGATACAGAGGAAAGACTTCACCCCATACCCCATGAGAAATTTGAAGGTGCTACAGTTTTAAATGCACTAAAGGTATTTATGATTATGACATGAAGGTATATTATGACTATACAGGACCCCGTAATCCATTCCATTTAGTTAGTTATCATTATATTATTCATCAGGACCTCCTTACAGTGTAGTACATATTTTACACTTACATCCTATCAGTGTTCTGTATGTTTGGGAAACCACCTCCAGGCACGGGGAGAACATATCAATAGCAAGTTCCTGTGCTGTTAAAATACCTTGTCATCAGTACATATTCATTTACCACAGCTCAATACACTTCATTAGAAATTACCAACCACTGAGAAAGGTAGCATTATTGAGGTGAAAATGATAGCATTTTGGAAAATATAAAATCACGTTTGCCATTTTATTCTTGTAGTATGGATATGAAGGGCCATACCCATTAGAGTGCTCGCCTGTTTTAACGATGTCAGTGAAAAGGCTCGAGGATTGTGCAGTCATACTTCCTGTTAAATAGTACTCTGTATTCTCCTATTCCATCTGTGTGCAGGACTCCCTTCAAGGTAAGTTATGTTTGCTATTAATGATCCTCATTCAATGTCTAGTTTTGGGAGAAACCACAGCTTAGAGCACTTTGACCTAAAGCACCCTCTACACAGGCTTGACATTTGGAGCAATTTTGACAGGATCCTCACTCAATTGTTGGACCTGTTTTTCCAATCAACCGCTCGACAATGTCTAGACATCAACAAAAATCGGACCCCATTTCCCAACCCCCCCATTTCCCCCCACAATCTCTCTTCATGTTTATAGCTGAAATCTGCAAAAAGATTGAGGCCTCAGGTAGGGAACAAAGCTGTTCTTCCAATCCATTGTTTCCAAAGAGGGATGATAGGTAAAAACTGTGTGAAGTTTGCCCATTTTTAATTCTTCTTGTTCTGGCACAGGGCCCAAGACGTTAGAGCAGCTTCACTCACTCATAGTGGTGTGACCCCCCCACACACCCCAACCCCTGTGGCACAGAGGAGACAGTCTGTGCCTCTGTGAAGCACTGTAAACTGTAGATAAGACACAAACTACACTACACAAACTACATTAACCCAAAGTTATGCAATTCAACATTGATCAGATATGATTTTAGTTAGCTGCAAACGTTCCTGTGAAATTTCCCTGCCAGATCATATTTGTGATTAACATTATGCCCATAAGTTACAATTCATTTATAAAGTGCTTTTCTCCTATGGAACCCAAAAGCGCATGACATGACTCAAATTAATAATTTGTCACTGAGGAAGGAGTTACTGTATATACTTGAGTATAAGCTAGAAATTTACCTTTAAAATCACTCCAAAAGTCTCCCCTCGGCTTATTCTCGGGTCTGGGCTGATTTGGTGCTTGAGGAGACAGATGGACAAAATTAAAAAGCCCTGGGAAAACAAACGCTGTGACCTGTAACACACAGAATACGCTTTATTTTGGTGGGCTAGCAATTGTTGTCCTGCGGACTCAGATCAGCCCAGACTATAAGGAAAGGGGGAAAAATACAGAAGTAACAGGATTCAACAACAGGCTTCACAAAGGTATGCAGGGCAATCTGTGTAGGTCTGTGTGTGGCTTTCTTGGGGCTTTCTATGGGTCTGTGTATGGGCCTTCTATGGGTTCTGTGTATGGGCCTTTCTATGGGGCTGTGTATAGGACTTTCTATGGGGCTGTGTATGGGACTTTCTATGGGCCTGTGTATGGGACTTTCTATGGCGTGTATGGCTTTCATAGGCCTTTCTAGGGCGTGTATGGGCCTTTCTATGGGCTGTGTATGGGCCTTTTCTTTGTGGCTGTGTATGGGCCTTTCTAGGGGGCTGTGTATGGGGACATTCTATGGGGCTCGGTGGTGGACTGTCTATGGCTGTGTGTATGGGACATTCTTGTGGTGTGGTGTGGGCCTTTCTATGGGGCTGTGTGTGGGCCTTTCTATGGGGCTGTGTGTCCTTTCTATGGCTGGTGTGGGCCTTTCTATGGGTCTGTGTGGGCCTTTCTATGGGGCTGTGTGTGGGCCTTTCTATGGGGCTGTGTGTCTGGGACTTTCTAGGGGCTGTCTGGACATTCTAATGGGTGCTGTGTGTGTGGGAGAAAATCAACCTCAGCTTATATCTGAGTCAACAGTTTTGCTAGTTTTTCAGATATAAATATACATGGCTTATACTCGGATGTACTTATATTCGAGTATATACGGTACATTCAGTGAATGCCAATTTAATAGATGACTTTTCAGTCCGATTTGACAACCTCCAGGGGCAGAGCACTTATTCTTTGGATAGGAGTTCCATAGGGCTGTTGTTCCAAAGGTTTCCAAAGAGTTCTGGGAATGGCAAAGTATTAAATCCGTTGATCCAGGGTGCAGGAGGTATGGTGGGGTTGTAGCAGACTTTCAATAACCAGGGGGGCCAGGTTGATTTTAAAGGGCATGTCCACCCCCAAAACTATAATCCCCCCAACTACTGGCCCCACCATGTAGTGTAGTTTAATTTCCTTACCTAACATGCCAGCTCATAGGGTTCCTCCTGTAGTCCCCCCCCAAAGTCCAAAAACTGCCACCAGGAGGCTAGCAGAGTCCATATAGGACTCTGCCTCCTACCTGGCCTCAGGTAGATTTTGCCCATGCGTATCGCAGCCCTTCTCCCCCCTCCCTCCCCCTCCCTCTCCCTCCTCTCCCTCCCTCTCCCGATTCCCTCCCCCTAGCGTTTAACCTTTTAGTATAGGCTTCCCACTGGTCCCCCGCCCCCACCGCATCATTTTTTATTTTTAAGAAAGCTCCCCAACTCTACTTACCTCTCCTCTTTCCTCCGCTGAAGTTAGCTGCGGCAGCCGCTGTCCGTGATTGCTGCAGCTCAGCCAATCACAGACGCGCTCTGCCAGTCCCCGCCCCTCTGCTTGCATTTCCTGCAAGCAGAGGGCCGGACGCGGCGGAGGAAAGAGGGGATTAAGTAAGAGTTTGGGAGCTTCTTAAATAAAAATAATGCGGTTGGGGCTGGGGGACCAGGGGGAAGCCTATATTAAAGTAAGATTTAGGGTGGAACATACCCTTAAATTTCAGTAAGCTTTTTTGAAAAGGATTCTCCTTTTTCAACAGAGGTGAGTGCTCCATCCTGGTCCTCCTAGATCTTTCGTTCCATTGTCACAGTCAACAATAACACTTGCTGAGGCAGGCTACAGGAATTTGTGGGATTGATTGTTTAGTTGTCCGGAGATTTCAGTCTTTTCTTAATAGCAGACATAAAGATATCCCTGATCTTTTGTTTCCACCCTACACGATTGAAGTACGGTGGTCCCCAGTGCTTAATCTTTCCCTATGTTGTTCACAATATACATGCTACCAAGGCAAAACTCATCCAAAAACATGGGACTTGCATACCATTGCTATCGAGGACTCCCAGCTCCATCTATCATTTAAACCTGGTGTGATAGACCCAGAACTAACCATAAATGTTTTTTTAACGATCTACAAGAATAGATGAATGACAACTGCCTGAACCTGAATGCTGACAAATTAGCTTTTTGTTATTGGAGGTAGGTGCCTTGCAGAAAAACAACTCAATTCCTAATCATTTCCACTAGGAATGGGGAGTACATATCTACTCATCTCCACAAGTGTGTAGCTTGGTGTACTTATTGATGGACCTAAACTGCTGAAATCCTCCAATTTTTTTATAATATGAAGAGATTAAAACACCTCATCCCACCAGAAGATCTGCCCAACCTTAAGCGGGTACACACTTAGCAATAAAGGTGGGATTCTGTCGGAATTGCCCCTTTATCGTTTAAGTGTATACTCAGTTCTGAGCATTCATAACTGTCTGAAAATTTCCTTTTGGCCATGGCCCCCCCCTGTACTAAAGTGTCATCTGCCAACTAAAAGAAATGTGTCAGTCCCAAATCATTCTCCTATACTTTAACCCCTACTTTAATATTGTATCTGTACCCCTACTTTAACATTGCAGCTGTACTCCCACTTTAATATTGCATCTGTACACCCAATTTACAATCGGCAGCTGTATCCACATATTCCCTTCATCGGCAGAAATTTTGGTATGTATCTAAGCTGTTTGTATCTATGTCACAGTTTAGCTACATACCTCTCTCGGTCCCTTTTGTTCCAGGCCGTGCCCTCCATTCCTCACAAGGAAATCTTCTCTACAAACCCCCAACTAACACTGCTGCCCCCGCTTTAAACCATTCTCTCTTGCTGCTCATTACCTTTGGAACTCTCTCCCTCTCTCGCTTCGCCTGGTGACATGCATTAATACTTTCAAATCTAGACTGTTATCCTACCTTTCTTAGCATCAGCTAACAAATGATTGTTAGCACTTTGTACCCATCCCCCCACTTGTATCTGTATGTTGTCCCACCCACTTACATTTTAAGCTCTGCGGGGCAGGGATCTCATTCCTAATATGTCATGGCATGACATACATAATTTATATATATGCGTTCTTAACCGATGTATGAAATTGTTTTTAATTTTTATCTATCTGTATAATGGCTTGCACTTATCCCCTTGTTTATATACTCTGTATTTTTTAATGTACAGCGCTGTATACCCAAGTGGTGCTTTATAAATAAAATGATACATACATACATGGTCTACTGTATTAGAAACAAAGAATATTCCACAACTTTTTTCTTTTTTTCCTCCTGCTGGCAACTGAAGAAAGAGGCAAATGCAGGGAAAGATTGCACTAATAACTCAAATGGAAGAATCAAAATCATTTGACTTGTAATTCATATATAATTCAACTTTATCGAGATCCTCAGATGAATCTACTAGCTTGTAATTTCCTTTATTCTGCTTAAAAATTAAATATTTAACCACCCTGAAGCCTTTTTATGTCTCAGCCATTGCTAACCGAAACACATTAACTGAGGTTTCAGCAGCAGCTGTTGACCTGTTCAAGTAATGGAAACAGGATGTCCTGAGAAGCAAGAAAAAGTCCAGTAAGTAATGACAAGTTGGCAAAATAAGACTTTCTTCAATTCCCAACAGGATGCTGTAAATTACAGAAAATCTAGGACTCTGCGTTATAACGTGAATATACTGTCACCACATAGTAAGGTAAAACACAGTAAGATGAACGTGTACCAAGAAACTTCTGCATTCTATTCAATAAGCCTTATTAAGGAGCCCATACTCTATAACATTGCCTCCTGATTATCTCGCAATTTTTCACATGACAGCTAAAGAACCGCCTGCTGCCTGGCAGGGAACATTAGAAGATAAAACCCATCAGCAAACACCGTATGATTCAACAATTTAAAGTCAAATCTTTGAAACATCTATATAGTTTATGGCCAGCATAAAAGAAATGCCTACTGAACACAGCAGCAAATTTCTAAAACATTATTTATGTTACAAAGGGCCTATCTAGGTTTTATGCTAGGGAGGTCATAGTGTGCATCCATAGGATGTGCTGGCGAGGGGATAAAGAGATAGAAGTAACAGCAAAGAGCATATTATGGAGCAATTCTAGGTTAAACTATTTGCCTGCTTCTTATTAATTTAGTCTCCCTTCTGTGTTCACTATCCTAGATGCTCAATACAATAAAAAGAAGAATTGTATTTATTCCTTTTTCTATTCAGCTGGATTCTGTTATTGTAAATGAGAGGTACAATAACTTTTTCTGAAGAAACCGTGGCTTTAGGTTTGAACAAATGGCTTTTCTGTCAGGTTTATTTTTGGACATAGATCTGATTTTTTCACCGTCCCAGAGGCTTCAATATATGACAATCCAGCGACTTCAGGATATGACAATAGCAGAGGTTTCAGGTTCTCTATAAATCATAATGTCCATAGAGGGATACAAACTGGAAGTAGAAATGTGTATATTTCCAAGTGATGACCTCATCAAGTTCAAGGAATTGTTTTTTTCAGACATGCCAAAATAAGTTTTTAGATTTTTTGGCAATGCTGCTGTATTATTATTATTACTATGTGTCAAATAGAGTAATAATATAGTAATACTAACAGTAAATAGTAATATAGTAGAGTAATGGTATAGTAATATGCCTTGCATAAAAAGTGTGTCCTGTTACCTTTGACACAACAGCGGAAACACGTATAAGGAGATGCTATAACATATAGACTTAGATTAAAATACATTTGTCTCCTTCTGTCTCCTTACATTCTACTAATCAAGCACTTATTTTCTTAAGCTAAATTGTTCTTAGAGAAGTGCAGATGCCACAAGCCAACTGGCAGAGAGGAGCTCCTTGGCTCCACATACAATTAGAAAGGCTCATGCATCATCATATGCTGTACACTTTGAACAATATTTATTCTGTATTTCAGCAGTTAACACAATTTTTGGCAAAGGGGTTTGTATAAAAGCCTTTGGAACATTGAGTTAAACGAAAGAGAAAATTCTCAGTTTATCATGGGAATTATTCTTTGGCATGAAACTGCTTTATGGGTTGTGAGTACGCAAGAACATTTGAAATATATCTAAATAACAGAAAACAATAATGAAACAGGTATAGGAAATTTTTGTTCCAGACATTAATGTTAAAAGGATTTTGCAGCCACGTTACTCTCAGGAACTTCTGTCAACATCTAATAGGAAACAAAAGATTTCCTAGGTTATGGAGTATGCCAGAAAGTGTTACCGAACACTTCAAATTCTAGATTGACTTTAGAGTGAGATAGAAATTCCCCGTATTAAACATATCACAACAAAGCAGGAAATACTTTTCTAATTTTTCAAATACAGATTTAACAAAGACTTGTAGGAGAAATGGTAGGAGAAAGTTATAAGGTGAGTGAAAAAAGGGTGTACATGTACAGTAAATAAGATTTAAATAATTGGTAATGTTGGAAAGTTTCTGTCTGTCGGTATTGGCTGCCTTTACTTTAAGTAAAGGCCTGTGTATGGCCACATGGCCGAACAATACCCATATCGCTTATGGGCGATCAGACGGGTTACTGTTAGCGGATCCCATCACATAGTGCCAACAGATGCCAATATTATCTGTTGGCACAATGTGAAGGAAATCGCATGTGTATGGCCACCTTTGCAGGCTGGTGTCTTTTGTATTATTTTTTGGGGGGAGGGGTTGTACAAACTATTGTTTGTTTTGGGCTTTTTTTTTATTTTGACTGACTGATGTATTCATTTGTAAAAATGTAAATACCATGGATTAATTAAGTTTATTTTCTATATGCAGATCATTACATCCAAATATTAGCTTGTGAACATGAGTGTGTGAGGGAGCTTGCAACCCGCCCTGGACGTCTATCTCCTATTGAAAATTTCCTTCCTTTGCATTATGACTTCCTACAGTTCAGCTTTTACAGAGGTATGTTCCGGGGGAATGATTATTTCAGATTTCACAGTTTTGTATTTAAAGGCTAGCCATAGCGAATGATTCATCTATGTGTGACACTAATAGTAATCCTGTGCCATTTCCTCTGATAAAGGCTTCAGACAACTGCTTGATGAGCACTATCTAGATTTACTAGTGTAAAATCTGAATTATTTAATCATCATTATTTCATTAGGCAATCTGGACTTGCTTATTTCACCAAAAATAAAGGCTTTAAAATGTTCTTTGGAAAATGTCTGTGTGGAGCATACGTTTTACTGAATTATTTTTTTTTTTCCATCATTTATTTTATTTCAGTCGGTAACCTTGTGAAAGCTCTGGAATGTGCCAAATCTTATCTTCTCTTCCACCCTGGGGACACTGATGTGATGGAAAATGTGAGCTTTTATGAGAGTTTGCTACCAGAGTATCTGGATCCAGAAGATATTAATCCAAGAGAAGTAAGTAGGAGAATGATAAATAGAGAGGGGCGAAGCACAGAATAAAACAATTATTATGTAAATCAGAAGCAGTATTAAAGGAGAACTAATCATAAGAAATTAATATTTTCTTTAAGATAAGATGGCTAGCCTGCGATCCTCTTCAAAGTTTTTTTTCCCCCATTGAGGTGTTTGAAATTAACTGACATACAGTATGAGAAAACTGTATGTATCTCTAACTATGTTTATTTTATTAAGGATGCTGTACAGTTTGTACATCGTCACAGACTGGAATCTGAACTCATGCGATCTGCTTCTGAAGGTCTGGGTTTTACATATAATGAGCCGGTAAGATATGTCCTTAACGATTGCTGAAAAATGTAAACAATTTAGAAAAGAAAAAAAAAAAAAAAGGGGGGGGGGTAGAAGAAGAATGCAATACATTAAATTAAAAAAAAAATTAGGGTTAAGAAGTTTATATGGTTATTATATATTGCATTATTATTCCAGTTGAATAAACTGATATATACTGTACAGACATGCTGAATTGTGTGTGCATGCACGAGTGCACAGCAGAGATGGAACTTTTTTTTTTTTTTTAATATAAACTACTTGTTGGTTATTACATTAACCAGGATGCAAACATAAAGAATCGTACCGAATCCTGTTAACTTCTCTGGCACCCCACTGCCTCACCCAAAATATTCCATAACTGCAAAATTCCAAGTATAGATGGGTCCAGCTATTGAGATGGTGAAAAATAGGTGAATTTATTCATCCATTAAGAGTAAACAGATAGGCCTGTCTGTTTACTCCTAATGGAGGAATAAATTCACCTATTTTGCACCATATCAAAGGCTGGACCCATCTATACTTGGAATTTTGCTGTTACTAACCAGGATGCAGAGAGAATTTACATTATAGTAAAATGTTATTTATCAATGCAAAAAGGAAAGGTTGTGTAGATCTCGGGGGATGCACCTTATACTAATAAGAACCTCAATTGTTTTCTATCACTTGCCTGTAGTTAGTTCATATGGTAGTATAGTTCCCATCTAAGATGGGAGAAAGGATTAAACTGTTGAGTGAGTCTGTGTCTGCAGGGAAATCTTATTGCCATTTAGCAATTACTATTTTCCACTCATCTGGAAAAATTAGTAAATGTTGCTTTTTTGTATTAATCAAGAGTTACAACATGGGAATTTATGATGACATAAACTTAAATGAATAATGTACAATTAAGTTTTTTCAGGATAATTATTTCTTACCGTGGCCTTTTACTGCCTGGATTACATTATATTTCTAGCTGTTAAAAAGTAACAGGGAGATTCAATAAAAGTTTAAAAATCGTTTAAAATGGTGCTAATTTTGCCCCAACCAATCAGATCTTATTTAACATTTGAAAGCTAACATCTGATTGGTTGGGGCAAAATTAGCACCATTTTAAACGAAAAGAACTTTTATTGAATAACCCTGTAAATATTTTTAGATAGTTGATGAGAAACATTTCCTTAGCTATCTTGTTGGAACATGAAATCTTTCTAATAAAGGGCAGTTTTTAGCACTAACAGGACAAAAAAAACATGTTTTCACATTTTTAGCATCCTTTCTGTAAAGGAAACAATGGAAATCGGAAAAGTTTCATTAATCTGATGCAAAACAACAATCACAGCACCAGGCAGAAGTTTGAAATGCTATGCAAACACTCTTCATTTGCAAAAGGCTTACAGCTATACTTTCTCATGTGAAGTACTGACATTCTAATTCTAGCTGGGTTTTCCTATCCGAAGGGAGTAGAATGCCTCATTTATTAACAAAGGATATTTGATAACAGTTCAAAGCACATTTTCTGCTGAGTTGTCTATAATGTAGACTTTAAATAAAGGGTATTGAAAACCTCTCATCCTTAAAGAATAGGGGAATGAGGAAGGGGACTCTCAACAAAACACATAACTTTGTTCAGCAAATCAAGCCTAGGTTTTTTTATTTTATTATTTCAGTGGAGCATGGCAGACTGTTACAAACCAAGGTTTTCTTGTTTCACTCAGAAACGCTTATTCTGGGGGAAATGTTATTGGTCTGTTGTGATGGAGCAGAATCTACTACATTTTTTCAATGTTTAAGCTTTTGTTCTTTTAACAAATACATCATTTTTACTTGATGATCCTTGACATCTGGATATCTAGAATAATTTTTGTTTCCAATTTCAGGGCATAATGATGATTGTTTTTGAAAAAGGTGCAAAGATGTAAATAAACTGCATATCTCTGGAAATCATTCACTATAGTGCTGGCACATGACCTTGATGGGCACAAATATTAAACTGTACTTGATGTTGCCAGAAGTCTAAACATACATAACAACATGGGCTGGGTTTAGTCCACGATCTACCAAAAGTCTGGCCTTATCTTGCCCTTACCTCATGTGGGCCTGCCAAACCTAGGCTGCAGTAGGAGGAATTTGACATAGCTAGAACAGTGGGGCAAACTGAATTCCATATATAGCACAGTTTTCTTAGTATTAGACTGGTGTGCAATGATGCAGTTGTAGCATGGATTCCCATGCTAAAACTGTTAATTGTAGGTGATTCATTAAAAGGTAAATAGAAGAGCAAGGCCAAATGCTATTTTTCTGTGTTACATGGAAGAAAAACGTTTAAAGGAACTGTAAACTTAAAAAAATAAGTGTTTGCCAATCGTTTTTATTATTCACAGGGAGGTGAGAACACTTATTCTCACCTCCCTGTGAATAATAGTTTGCTCAGGGGACACAGCGAACTTTCCTTACCTGGCGCTCCACTCGCAGGTCCTTCTGATCTGACAGCCGCACTGTCCTGCTCTCCCGATCGTGCGCCTATCTTTTGTATTGGTGCGCATGCACCAAAGATAGGTGCATGGTCGGGAGACAAGGGCAACGCGGCTGTCAGATCAGAAGGAGCGAGTGGAGCGCCAGGTAAGGTAAGTTCGGCTGTGTCCCCTGAGCAAATTATTATTCACAGGGAGGTGAGAATAAGTGTTCTCACCTCCCTGTGAATAATAAAAACGATTGGCAAACACTTATTTTTTAGGTTTACAGTTCCTTTAATTCTGCTTGTGTTGAATATAGCGGTATATAGTGCATAATATACCCCCCTGTAAATTATAAAGATATTCAAAGTCACCAGGCTACAGACCAAGTGCTTTATAAAGATCTTATGACTTCTTATATCCATTCATTTAAGTAGGGTGTATGTTAGCCATTTTAATTCACCCTTTCCCCCCTCATTTATGCATCTTTAATATCAGTGTACCAGCTGTCACCCCTTGCCCCTCTTAATGCCCTGATGCCGCTCTTAAACCTCCATCAAACTACCCTGCCAACAAAACCACCTTCACCCCTATAAGGGGTGGATCACCACTATTTTGTATGTGTGGTCGCTACCTTCTCTAGACTCGGTTGATGTCTCCTGAAGCCTTGGCTATACTGTCCATTTACAAAAGATGTGGTTTTAGATATTTACAATATTTGTTTATCAAAAAAATAATGACACAAGAGAAATAGAATCCTGCATCTTGAATATAATTTACACAATATAGTGATATCATTTGCACAATATAAAAACTGTATATGTTCTGGAAAGAAGTACAGAATTGTGCATTCAAATGTATATAGCCCATTAAATACCATTGTTTAGTTTTTGAAGGATTGTGTTAGTGTTTTTAGAGGAAATGCAAGCTGTCTCTTTTAAAGGAATTGTACACTGACAAAATGTGTACAATCTATAAATGAATGCATGTAAGCAGCACTTACAAACTCTTGTGTGTGTGTTGCTGCATGACTTCAATCCAGTACTTCTTTTGCTCAAGCTCAGTCCCTCAGCCCCCTGCCAGTCTATTTGACTCTCTGTGAGGGCAGGCATGCTCAATAATCCCTATGAGGCAGCATTGGGAGAGGGAATTTCCTAACATGAGGTTCACATACCAACTGTAACCATTCCAGCTACAACAAAACTATACATAACAGAAGAGTTTGATACTAAGACAGTTGATTGATGGCTAAAATGAAAAGGTGTTTCAGACTGGATATCTGAATAGGGGACAGATCAGTGTACATATCCTGTAATGGAATCCTGACATGTGATTGTCAATAGGGAGATAATGATTACAACTACATATTAGAATAACATATTTGGGAAATAAGCTGTAAAGTAACACATAGTAACAGCCTTTTCATTATTGTTTTACAGATTTTTTGGGTAACTGGTGGTGAAAGACAGGATGAAGATAGGTAAGTGGGAAAGAATTTAGTGACTGAGCACTATATACAGTACTAGGCCTTCCCTGCTTTTATTATACTTTAATGCTTATATATTGGTTTGCTATAGTCAGTACAATCTTGTAGGTGCTGTTACATTGTTAGATTGTGCTATCATTTAACAGGAAGAAATCTATAAACTATATAGTACATTGGCATAACCTGCCACAAAGATAAAATGATACATAGTGGGGCACATTCATGTTCTTGCAAAGCATGTCTTCCCATTGGCCAAGTCCAGGGTAAAGCAAGGTGATGGGGCAGACTGGACCTGTTGATTACAACTTTCAGGAAGTGTTTCTGCCAAACTTTTGAAAACCCAGGGGTGAAGACAGTGTTTCAGGTTCTCCCCTTGGTACTTTTAATGGGAGGGGGTGGGATTAAAGGATTTAGTTCTCCTTTAAATGTACCCAGGGTAAGGACCTAAACTACTAGGTTGAGTCTTGATCAGCTGTTATACATACTTTTATTCACTGGTCAATCTGTCAGCAACAAGGACTATGAAAATAATGAGCTTGGCAAGAAGCTCTCGGACTGGCGAAGTAAAATTAGTGTACTTTAAACAGCTGATCTAGGCCAAACCCAGGGGTGAGGACCTTGCAGTTTAGGTCCTCCCCCTGGATACATTTACTGTTGAGAAGAAGGAAGTAGGTTTGGTAAGTACAATATTATTTTTACTTTTATTGACTAATATAAAACACCTGTTATACTGCTGCAGGCCGGGGTACTCAGATTAAAGTCAGGACCAAACAGAAATCTGCAATAATATGCACTGTGGTGTGTGGTGCACAGAATTTATTTTGTGTGGGCATGGATAATACATATATGTGCACACAGCTAATATAAAATTGGAGAGAACATTGCTTGCACTTATGTTTTAGTTCAAACTTACAGACAATTTAGGCACTAGGTTTATTTAAATTTTTACTTTAATTCTATTAAAAGCCCCAAAAATACAAAGCCTGCAATATATCTATATTTTATCCCCGGTATTTTTTAAAAAGTAAATACTGCATAAATAATTCTTTCTGCTGTGCTATTTAAAGGATAACTATAATGTATAAAGTTTATTTAAATAAACCGTTAAAATAAAAAGTACTTGGGACAGGGATATAGGATTGGTAATTCCTGAGACCAAGGCCACACTACAACGCCCCAAATTGTGCACACAATCGCATTATCGCATTCAATTGCGCGCGCGATTCTTGTGCATTTTGCGTTTGCACGTGCGATTTTGACATTTTCCGTTATGGAAACGCATGTGTTAACGCACCAAAAATCATGAACGCATGCACTACCAAAATGGAAACGCATGCGCAATCGCGAGCACAAAACGTGTGTGCAAGCACACAAAAAACGCGCTAGTGTGGCCTAGCCCTCACTCTCAATATTGTTTCTGTGAGGAGCACCAGCCCAAAGAAAACTGGTTTTGCCAGTCTTCCTCCTGACTTCAGCACTATCTTTAATACAGGAATAGTCCAGGACTAACCTGGCAATGAAAACGTCAAGTGCTGCAGCTCCTCAACCAAATGATATTGTGAAGTAGAATTAATCAATCCTACCTCCCTGCTCCAGGTACTTTCCATTTTCAAACAGTTAGTTTTTAGAGTATAGATATCCTTTAAAGACCTGATAGCTGAACTTTATTGAGGTGGAGATTCAAAGTGCAGTTTAAGACACACAAATGTTTCACGTGGGTTATCTGTATTATGTATGCACTTCTGTATTAAAAGACAGCTACACTATAAAAATGTACTTCTTAAAAATTGATTATTCCTACCTCCCAATATCACTAATGTACATTGAGAAGTACCAGCACATACAGCTTTCATCTACCCTGTTAGTGTCCTGGACTTTCCTGTATTAGAGATAGTTCCAAAGCCAGGAGGAAGCCTGGCAGAAGCAGTTTTCTTCGTGCTGGGGCTCCTTACAGAATCGACATTGGGAAGTAGGAATTATCAATCCTACCTCCTTGTCCCAGGTATTTTTTTGTAACTGTTTTTTTAAACTGTTTATGTACTATAGTTACCCTTTAATTGGACAATATTGAAAGTGTACTTGTAAATACATTCTCTTGGTATAGTAGGTTTTGAAATCGGTATCCAGGTTATACAGTATAAATGCACTTTGCAGATTACAGTCCTACAGTAGGTGTGCTCTCTACATCATGCATATCTAGAAGTGTTATGAGTAGCCCCTGAGATATTTCTGGATTATCTATGTAAGTAAAAAGGGAATGTAGAGATGTATGCTTGGATTTAAAAGATGCTGAAGAAAGGTTGAGATTTTAGCACAAATGGCAAATCACAACTGTAAGATTGTGATGGTAATATAGTTTAAATATGTCCGATAACCTGCAGGATACAATAAGTAGATAGCTAAAGGACATCATACATAGCAATATTTTTTCATCATCATATGTTAGTTGATGAAAATTGTTTATTTGGCCATATTAGACATGCTGGAAATTGTTTATCTTTAAACTGATTAGCTAATAATATTGCTATGTGTATAGTCTGCTATAGGGATGGTGTCTAAATGATTTCTGTACTCTACTCTACTTACTTTGAGGTAAATGTGCTGATTATTAGAGATGGACTAGAACTCGAACCCGAGTTCGAGCCAAACTATTCAAATTCAAACAAATTCGGACTTCTCGAACTATCCCGGACCCGGATTTTTGGACTTTCGATAAATATTGAATGTTCGAATATGTGAGTAAAATGCCTATTATACCTATATGCGAGCATCGAAACCGCAAGTAAAGTGTCCATTAAAATCTATACGCGAGCATCGAATCCGCGAGTAAAATGTCCATGGTATCTAGGTGTGAACATCGAATCTGCGAGTAAAATGTACATGATACCTAGGCGTGAACATCGAATGTTCGAACGCAAGAGCTCGAAAGTAGCTCGCGAGTGACAGTAAAATCGATTTTTGGAAAGTCCTGGATATTGCAATTCTTCATCCCGATCGTTAGATAAGTACATACCTTTTCATATATAACTGTCAGACTTTGGTTTCAAAATAGAGAACACTTTTCTTTTATAACGTTAATATTGTAAGTCTGGTGTTAGGTGGCTAGTTGTTTGTAATGTTGACCATCGTAACATAAGTAATTTTGATGCAAATATTTACACTTTCTTAACTGCATAATTAAGTATTAGTGACAGTAAATTATCTGTTTCTTTGGTTAACATCTAGTGCTACAAATAAACTTACAGATGTGACAGGACTGCTATCAGGGAAGAAGGCAGTGCAAAAGATTGGCAGAAAACTTAGTGAAGGTAAGTGGTAATTAGTATAACATCTTCTTGTGTTAACTCTTACCATACCTAGATGCCACTGTAACATATTAGTTTGGGGTAAACTATTTTACTAAATTTACAACCCAGAAACTCCTAATTAAAATGTGGCACATTTTTGGTTAGGTGCATTGTTTATTTCTGTGTAATGCAGAGAAAACGTGTCTAAAGCTAGGTACACATTGGGTGGGGCCCACCGACCCACATAAAGAACAGTATGGTGCAGTTCAACCCAACCCAGAAAAACTGTAGCCAGGTTTAAGTCCACCCTCCCAAGAAAAAAATTTACCTCGCATAGTTCAACTCCAAAAAACTTTTCATTTTACTTTCAAACATGCTCGGAGGCCTCAGATATTCTACTTACAAAATCCTAATCCGTCACTGGCACGGACACACCTCTTTTGCTGCTGTTGTGAGCTAGTTACAAGCATGCACAGAGGAGGCTCATTCTGTAACGGCCACCAGCCATTGGCTGTTACGTCACCATCACGAATGTGACTGATGGCCATTACCAGGATGAAGCCACAGTTTTGTAAGTAGAATATCTGAGCCTGGGAGCATCAATGTTCAAGAAAAACAAAAACAGGGTTAGTGGGGCTGAACTATATAAGGTAATGAACATGCCTGCAGGGGATCTGGTAGAGCCCTCTTTGTCTTCGGGCCCCATAGCAAATGCTATGGTTGCTATGGTGATCCCTATGCCCGTTTTGGGCCAACCGACCAATATTTCCATATTTCAGTCGGCCCAAATTATCGGTAGTATTTTTCTGTCCACCTACTGATGTTGGTTGTTCTTTCCTCCAAATCAGATAAATGGACAACTGGGCATATTGGTAAATCACGGGGAGTGTGCAGTCTCCTATGGACCGCACAATTGGCCACAGTGGACTGTCGGGGAAACTTTTGCTGCAACCATTGCTATTTCGGCCCGGTCATTGAATGGTTAGCTGAGCTGAAAAATCTGCAGGTGTGTACCTACCCTTGGCTTTAATGTCATCTTTAATGTGGATCATGCATGGTACAGTATTGAGTTCTGTTATAACCAGTCTGCTTACATACAGAAACAGTATGTACTGATCTGGTTAATCCTCAAAACAACACCAGAAAATAAATGCAGTTGCTTTCTAAGGTTGTGTACACACATTCTGATAATTCAGCCTGTTTGACGGTCACAAAAGAAATTTCAGCTATTGCAACTGATGAACACAGCGGTAAATTTCAGGCCAATGATTAATTGTACCAAAATATTGACTGCGGCTTGTTTGCCCCTGACCAATGATATTTGCTTTGTCCGACTGCCCAAGAATGCCTATTGGTCTGTCTGGTTGGACCGTGTACACCTAGCCTCTGCCAGACAAGCCTCCCATCATGTCTATTTGCAATAAAATGCATTTAATGTAATATGCACATAGGTTATAAACTGAAAGTAGATGGTGCTGAACGGTGCTATTTATGAATAGAGATATATTATTATGGCTTAAAGCTTTGCAGGGTAGTTATTTTCTGCAGAAAATGTATATTGAGGTCCACAATTGACAGCAAATGTTCACTTTATGCTTTCTGTTGTGCATTGCAGGATAAACTCAAACTGCATATTTTCTTAACTCATAAAGGTAGCTTGTAGAAGTATAAACAAAATAAGCAAAAATAGGAAAAGATAGTGCACACCCATATACCTATATGGCAACGTTTCCGGCAATACTTACCTTTGTCCCTGATATTACTGCAAAGAGGTATCAGGCCAATCTCTATTGGTTCCTCTTCTAAAAGTTAATATGGCGTATTATGGCTTTGCAAGCTCTTAAGAAGTTTGGGAACAGCTGTAATTCATTGGGCATGACATCACGGCTATGACTGACGTGTGATGCCTGCTCACCGGAAGGACTGGAAAAGAAGATGTCTGTCCAGCAGAGTTTGGGCTGGATAACTCATTGCAGGAATGTTGGGGAAAACTAGGGGAATGTTGGGGAAAATTATAGAATTTTACTGTGGGGAGTAGATTTGCCCTTTAACCATTGGCTGTCTATTGTATCTTGTGATCTAATAACTCAACCACAGGTGAATAAATAATACAGTTAACACAATTTAAAGTTGTGTTCTGTCATTTTATGTAGAAAAGATGCACTGCTAGTTTTTTTTAATGTAAAATAATAATATAAACTTAAAAATCTGTTCAGTGAGCTGGGATTCATAGAGGTCACAGTTTAAAGGAATCTCTTTTTATATTTAGATGGCGCCATCTGTTGGATATAATTAATATTTAGACTACAAGCCTTCCTATCATAAATTGTTTTAAACTAATGAAAATGTAGCATTTTGGGATACATCCAAATGATTAATTTAGTGCATGAAATACCGACAAAACGGTGTACTTAAAAAGCTATTACAAGATGTTCTATCACTGACCTTGTTTACTCCTAAATAATGACTGTACTGACAGCAAATCTTAAATGACCCATTGATTTTATAGTTTTATTATATTCATAAGAAACAGTTTACCCTCTATCTCATTGTAATTTGTAGCAAGTTTATTTGCTACTTGACTCTATTACCCACTTTAGCCTTTAGATCATTTATAGTTAAGCTGTGTACATACACACATCAACCTCTGTATTTATGGTAATACATTCCTCTCTTGTTTTCCTAAAATGATTTTATGCAGGAGGTCCTCTTTTATATGATGAAGTAAAACTCGTCCATAGATCTGATTTTCTTAATGGCACTCAGAGAGTCCAGCTGGATAATGTTATATCAGAGGAAGAATGTCGTGAACTACAAGGAGTCGCCAATGTGAGTTGCTTTTATGGCCTCATGCTTAGGTTCTCAGATCCTTAGAGGTCATGCTGAAAGGGTTAATATATCTTTCCATGCTCTGGTGATATGTTGGTCTGAACTACCTACAAGTCACCCAAGATGTTTGCTCATAGAAGGATTGTGCTTCCTAGCCGCAATGACAAAGGCACCCCCAGAAATCCCCCTGCCTGTGAAATTGTGTTTATATATACGCCATACTCCACGTTTAAAATACCAGACAGGTTTTTTTTACATTAAATGTGTATGAGGCCTGCCCATTTGTTGAGGTTGCACTGGCCTTTTCTGCACACTATCAGGGTTATTCAATAAAAGTTCTTATCGTTTAAAATGGTGCTAGTTTTGCCCCAACCAATCAGATGTTAGCTTTCAAATGTTAAATAAGATCTGATTGGTTGGGGCAAAATTAGCACCATTTTAAACAATAAGAACTTTTATTGAATCTCCCTGTATGTACCATATAGAATAAACCTTACCTACAATAAGCAATTAATTATATTTTAAAGGGGTCTATGTTCTATAGCATTTTGCTGCTGTGTAAAATGAAGGTACATTTGAACCGTTGTGGCTTTTTATATAAAAAATAGCCTGTAAATGCCCTGCATGCTGTATATGAAATATTTGTTCTGGGCATAAAGCTTTTCTCACAGTTTAATATTTTTTATTAACTTTCTTTAAAAGACGATAACATTGGCTGGAGATGGATACAGAGGAAAGACTTCACCCCATACCCCAAATGAGAAATTTGAAGGTGCTACAGTTTTAAATGCACTAAAGGTATTTATGATTATGACATGAAGGTATATTATGACTATGACAGGACCCCAGTAATCTCATTCCATTTAGTTAGTTATCATTAATATTATTCATCAGGACCTGCCTTAAAGTGTAGTACTATATTTTACACTTACATCCTATCAGTGTGTCTGTATGTTTGGGAAACCACTCCAGGCACGGGGAGAACATATCAATAGCAAGTTCCTGTGCTGTTAATAATACCTTGTCATCAGTAACATATTCATTTACCACCAGCTCAATACACTTCATTAGAAATTACCAACCACTGAGAAAGGTAGCATTATTGAGGTGAAAATGATAGCATTTTGGAAAATAATAAAATCACGTTTGCCATTTTATTCTTGTAGTATGGATATGAAGGCCGCATACCCATTAAGAGTGCTCGCCTGTTTTACGATGTCAGTGAAAAGGCTCGGAGGATTGTGCAGTCATACTTCCTGTTAAATAGTACTCTGTATTTCTCCTATTCACATCTGGTGTGCAGGACTGCCCTTCAAGGTAAGTTATGTTTGCTATTTATGATCCTCATTCAATGTCTAGTTTTGGGAGAAACCACAGCTTAGAGCACTTTGACCTAAAGCACCCTCTACACAGGCTTGACATTTGGAGCAATTTTGATAGGATCACTCCAATTGTTGAGACCTGTTTTTCCAATCAACCGCTCGACAATGTCTAGACATCAACAAAAATCGGACCCCATTTCCCAACCCCCCCATTTCCCCCCACAATCTCTCTTCATGTTTATAGCTGAAATCTGCAAAAAGATTGAGGCCTCAGGGTAGGGAACATCAAGCTGTTCTTCCAATCCATTGTTTCCAAAGAGGGATGATAGGTAAAAAATGTGTGAAGTTTGCCCATTTTTAAATTCTTCTTGTTCTGGCACAGGGCCCAAAGACGTTAGAGCAGCTTCACCCCTAGTGGTGTGACCCCCCCACACACCCCAACCCCTGTGGCCAGAGAGGAGACAGTCTGTGCCTCTGTGAAGCACTGTAAACTGTAGATAAGACACAAACTACACTACACAAACTACATTAACCCAAAGTTATGCAATTCAACATTTGATCAGATATGATTTTAGCTGCAAACGTTCCTGTGAAATTTCCCTGCCAGATCATAATTTGTGATTAACATTATGCCCATAATGTTAACAATATCATTTATAAAGTGCTTTTCTCCTATGGAACCCAAAAGCGCATGACATGACTCAAATTAATAATTTGTCACTGAGGAAGGGAGTTACTGTATATACTTGAGTATAAGCTGAGAAATTTTACCTTTAAAATCACTCCAAAAGTCTCCCCTCGGCTTATTCTCGGGTCTGGGCTGATTTGGATGCTTGAAGGAGCAGATGGACAAAATTAAAAAGCCCTGGGAAAACAAACGCTGTGACCTGTAACACACAGAATACGCTTTATTTTGGTGGGCTAGGCAATTGTTGTCCTGCTGACTCAGATCAGCCCAGACTATAAGGGAAAGGGGGAAAAATGACAGAAGTAACAGGATTCAACAAACAGGCTTCACAGAAAGGTATGCAGGGCACATCTGTGTATGGGTCTGTGTGTTGGACTTTCTTTGGGGCTTTCTATGGGTCTGTGTATGGGCCTTTCTATGGGTCTGTGTATGGGCCTTTCTATGGGGCTGTGTATAGGACTTTCTATGGGGCTGTGTATGGGACTTTCTATGGGGCTGTGTATGGGACTTTCTATGGGGCCGTGTATGGGACTTTCTATAGGCCTTTCTATGGGGCTGTGTATGGGCCTTTCTATGGGGCTGTGTATGGGCCTTTCTTTGGGGCTGTGTGTGGGCCTTTCTATGGGGCTGTGTGTGGGCCTTTCTATGGGGCTGTGTGTGGGCCTCCTTTCTATGGGGTGTGTGTGGGCCTTTCTATGGGGCTGTGTGTCTGGGACTTTCTATGGGGCTGTCTGTGGGACATCTATGGTTGCTGTGTGTGGGAGAAAATCAACCACAGTATACTTGAGTCAATCAGTTTTGCTAGTTTTTCAGATATAAATAAGTACCATGCTTATACTCGTGATGTACTTAATTCGAGTATATACGGTACATTTCAGTGAATGCCAGATTTAATAGATGACTTTTCAGTCCAGATTTGAACACCTCCAGGGGCAGAGCACTTATCATTTGGATAAGGAGTTCCATAGGGCTGTTGTTCCAAAGGTTTCCAAAGAGTTTCTGGGAATGGCTAAAGTATTAAATCCTGTTGATCCAAGGGTGCAGGAGGTATGTGGGGTTGTAGCAAGACTTTCAATAACCAGGGCCAGAGTTGATTTAAAGGCATGTCCACCCCCAAAACTATAATCCCCCCAACTACTGGCCCCACCATGTAGTGTAGTTTAATCCTTACCTAACATGCCAGCTCCATAGGGTTCTCCTGTAGTCCCCCCCCAAAGTCCCAAAAACTGCCCACCAGGAGGCTAGCAGAGTCCATATAGGACTCTGCCTCCTACCTGGCCTCAGGTAGATTTTTGCATGCGTACTGCAGCCCTTCTCCCCCCTCCCCCTCCTCCTCTCCCTCTCCCTCCTCTCCGATTCCCTCCCCCTAGCGTTTTACCCTTTTAGTTAGGCTTCCCACTGGTCCCAGCCCCAACCGCATCATTTTTATTTTAAGAAAGCTCCCCAAACTCTTACTTACCTCTCTCTTTCCTCCGCTGAAGTTAGCTGCCGGCAGCCGCGTCCGTGATTGGCTGCAGCTCAGCCAATCACAGACGCGGCTGCCAGTCCCGCCCCTCTGCTTGCATTTCTCGCAAGCAGAGGGCCGGGAGGCGGGGAGGAAAGAGGGGAGGAAGTAAGAGTTTGGGGAGCTTTCTTAAAATAAAAATAATGCGGTTGGGGCTGGGGGACCAGGGGGAAGCCTATATTAAAAGTAAGATTTAAGGGTGGACATACCCTTTAAATGTCAGTAAGCCATTTTTTGAAAAGGATTCTCCTTTTTCACAGAGGTGAGTGCTCCATCCTGGTCCTCCTAGATCTTTCAGTATCCATTGTCACAGTCAACAATAACATCTTGCTAGGCAGGCTACAGGAATTTTGTGGGATTGATTGTTTAGTTGTCCGGAGATTTCAGTCTTTTCTTAAATAGCAGAACATAAAGAGTATCCCTGGGATCTTTTGTTTCCACCCCTACACGATTGAAGTACGGTGTGCCCCAGTGCTTAATCTTGTCCCCTATGTTGTTCACAATATACATGCTACCACTAGGCAAACTCATCCAAAAACATGGACTTGCATACCATTGCTATGCTGAGGACTCCCAGCTCCATCTATCATTTAAACCTGGTGTGATAGACCCAGAACTAACCATAAATGTTTTTTTAACTGATCTACAAGAATAGATGAATGACAACTGCCTGAACCTGAATGCTGACAAATTAAGCTTTTTGTTATTGGAGGTAGGTGCCTTGCAGAAAAACAACTCAATTCCTAATCATTTCCACTAGGAATGGGGAGTACATATCTACTCATCTCCAACCAAGTGTGTAGCTTGGGTGTACTTATTGATGGGGACCTAAACTGCTGAAATCCTCCAATTTTTTTATAATATGAAGAGATTAAAAACACCTCATCCCACCAGAAGATCTGCCAACCTTAAGCTGGGTACACACTTAGCAATAAAGGTGGGATTCTGTCGGAATTGCCCCTTTATCGTTTAAGTGTATACTGCAGTTCTGAGCATTCATAACTGTCTGAAAATTTCCTTTTGGCCATGGCCGCCCCCCTGTACTAAAGTGTCATCTGCAACTAAAAGAAATGTGTCAGTCCCAAATATTCTCCCTATACTTTATATGAAGAATGCTAGGGACTGGGTGTAGGCTGGTCTTTAAAAAATGACTGACTCTAAACAGCTAAAGCCCTGTGTAATCAATGGGACCCCAGATGGGCTGAGGTACTTACAAAAGATCACTTTCTGGAGGAAGTCAAGTTCAGAGTACAGGCTTCTGGAACAGAGGCGAAAGGCGGAGTTCTGGAATATGAGCAGGGTACTGGAACAGAGGAGATGGAGACTGGAGTGGAGTAGTTCATCTATGTGGACTGCAATGTAATGTACAACAATGCAAAACAATCAAAACTTAATATTAAATGGATTGTTTGAATGGGCAGAAAAGTGGCAGATGAAATTCATTGTTGTTGGTATTTTAGTTATTAAATCTTTGTTGATTTAGGGGTTGTTTTAATTGCCACTTGGAGTCGGGAATAAAATCTACTTAATGGCCAGGCCACATAACTGCACTTTTAACCGCAATTTCATGCTTTTAAAAGTGCACAGTAGTGTTGGGCCATGGGGGTGGCCACATAATATCTGTTGGTGTCCACTGCGCTGCGATCTGCTCATTGTGAGTGCAAATGATCACCATTTTCAGTGCAATTCACATGCGCTCCAATAAGGGCAAATTGGTGAAATCGCACTCACAAGCAGACAACAAATATGTGAATAACCTGTTTATTAGCCATCAATGGTAGGGTAAAAAGGTTGGATTACATAGACGTATATCTTAATTCAATCTCTGCTACTATCTAACAATGCCTTATTGTATTTATTTATCTGCAGGTCAGCAGGATAATAGAAAGGACTTAAGTCACCCAATTCATGCTGATAACTGCCTGTTGGATCCAGAGGCTAATGAATGTTGGAAGGAGTTTCCAGCCTACACACACAGAGATTACAGGTACCCAAAGGACAATTGAACATCATGCCCTCCATATAAACTGTGCATATTGGTTAACATAAGCAATTGGTTAGCATTATCTTTACTTGCAGAGGAACTAAAGGCTCGTGTGAACGAACGTTTCGGCCAATAATCGACCCGTGTGGGAGCTTTATCGCCCGAAACGGTCGTTCGTTTGGGGATCGTTGAATCACCGTCTTAGCGGATCTCTGAACGAACTACCCCATCGTCCAATAAAGCGCCTCCACACGGGACGATTATCATCCAAACGTTCATTCGTACACATTCTGCGCCTTTAACTGAAGAGAGAAACAATGATATATGCAGTTTTTCCTTTAAGAATTATCCAAAAATACTTGGTGTCACTTTATTACTTCTAAATAGCATACAATAAAAATAAAAAATATGGGCTGAACTTCATATAATATTCATATATAATGTGCACACATTCTTACATAGTGTATGTAGTAGCCCAGATGTACAATATGCCAGACCCTTCACCTTATCAGTCTATGCACACTATATAGGCTCATTTACAGGTAAGTGCTTACCCAACAAACCAAGTGACCCAGGTGCCAGAAGCCCCAGGCTATTCACAAGGGGCCATATAAGCAAAATCAACATCAAACGAGGAAGCCCGCACAAACCGAAGCCACAAGGAGTGAGGAACAAGGCTGCTAACTGTTAAAATCACAATCCTTTATTGAAGCTCGTCTTACGCTTTTCGGACCTCACAGTCCTTCATCATAGGCATAAAAACCCTTAGTACAGTCTCCTCTAAATACTCCTACCAATCCAATTTAAAACACCCACGTGATTTCCTGTGAAACACACCATTCCATGTCTAAAGGAGAGAGTCAGTTTTGCTCCAGACATAACCCTTTCAACAGTATAAAGGCAATAATGCAGTATAAATGCAGTATATAATAACAGTAGTTCAGATTGATCAAAAAAACATGCAATCAATCTTTAACTTAATGGTTGTACCTACATCTCAACTTATCCAATATAACAATTAACATTTAATACAAAATTCATGCCCATAGGATGTCTGATGTCCAGTGTAAAAATCCATTTAGTTTCCTGTCTCTGTAATTTTTTATGTCTATCTCTATTTCTGGAGTCCTAACTGATACATTGTATACCTTGCACTTGCAACATATTGATGTTGCAATGTTGTATGCACAAACGTGTCTGGCTACTGGGCTGTTCATATCCTTCTTTTTGATACTGTAGCTCTAATATGCTCATGTATCCTAGATTTCGGTGTCCTAATTGTGCATTACACATACGGCACCCCAAAAGATATACTACATATGTAGAGGTGCAGTTGATATATTCCTTAATGGAAAATTGTCTGCCCGTATGTAAATGCAAACATATTTCCTGTTTTTACATAACCAGAAATAGACATAAAAAAAGTATTGAGACCGGAAACTAAATGGATTTTTACTCTGGACACCAGATCCTATGAATGAATGAATCTGTATTGGATGTTAATTGTTATATTGTTTAAGTTGAGATGTAGGTACTACCATTAAGTTACCACTAATTATAGATTGATTGTACGTTTTTTTATCAACATGGAATGTATGTGCATATAATGATATTATTCCTACAATGTGAAAAACAAGGACCACTCCTGGGACTTATTTCTTTTCTCAAGAATGGTCCAAGAATCAGGACTGAAACGTTGCCTATTGTTATGCACTAAATACATTTCTTAAAGAAGTCCCAGGAGTGGTCCTTGTTTTCGTAAAATATATGCAAGTGGCCTTGGATTGCAACCGGGCAAAGTATCGGCTTGAGGTGTATGACTGTACTCAGCAGTTAAAAAATAAATGTATCTAAGGATGTAATACTTATTTAACAAATGTACTTATTCCTTATTCACTTTATTGTTTTAAAATGTAATGTATACATATCCTTGATTTTTGATACATGGCAAATTTTGATATGTTGTATAATGTCAATGAATGGGTTATGTCAGGAGCAAAACTGACTCTCTCTCTCTCCCAACCCACGATACACGATGTGTGTCGTTTCTGCCAACAATCGGCCCGGAGATCCGCTCATTCGGTCGGGCAACAATCCCTGACCGAACGGCCTTTTCGGGAGATAAAGTGCACACACACGGGCTGATTATCGCCCAAAACAAATGTTCAGACACATCGTGTGCCTCAGGTCGGGACCGACGATCGCACATGTATACGAACCTTTAGACATGGATTGAGGTGTTTCACAGGAAGGCACATGGGTGTTTTGAATTGGATTGGTAGGAGTATTTAGGGTAGATTGCACTAAGAGTTCTTTTGCCTATTATTAAGGACCGTGAGGTCCGAAATGCGTAAGGCGAACTAATGCGTAAAGGATTGTGACTTTAACCACACCAATATACCCAAAAGCATGTCACAGTTTCCCCCACAGGTGGATACCAGTGAAACCACACAATCCATTTTCTGATCAAAAAAAAAAAAAATAAGATTGTTGGGATTTAGATAGATAAGAAAATGACAATAAGAAATGGGAAGCCAATAAATATAATGAGTTGAAAGTGAGACAGACCTGTAAACAAATAAGAAAAGAAGAGATTAAATGTGGTCCCCAGCACTCCAGTGGATGGACACCCTTTTTACTGAGACAAACTGAAAGTAATGTTTGGAAGAATGAAGCATTTGACTAAAGCTAGGTACACACAGTACAGATTTCTGAAAGATGACAGACAGGATCTGCAAGATCCTGTCTGCCATCTTTCAAAGATCTGCATACACACAGTCCCGAGCGTTCATAGGGAGAACGCTCAGGACTGTGTGTTTCCATCGGCCGCGCTAGACTCCTCTATAGGGAGTCTAGCGCGGCCGCTGGAAATTTTCGGCCTTTCCTGAACGAGCGTTCAGCCGACCCGATCGTTCGGCGGCCGCGCGCTCGTTCGGGAAACGAGCGTACACACATAATGATCCGACAGTATTGGGGCTTTATCGTTACTGTGTGTACCCAGCTTAAAGATACCCATATAATCTAGAATATATATATAGAGTAAATCCCCTTGGATTTTGGTGTATGGGGAAACAACTATTCTTTATGATGCCATCCATCACTGATTAAATCTATGCTGCAGTCTGAACCAGGTGCAAGTTTGCACATAATATAATGGGAACTAAAATTCTATCTAGTAAAACAAAGTGTTATGTTTGGATCTGCATGATTATTGATGCCCAATGTTTTCATTGTTTTGATGTATCTTTTTTTCCCTCTAACTTTATCCACAGTGCTCTTCTGTATTTAAATGGTGACTTTAATGGAGGAGAATTTGTGTTCACAGAAATGGATGCTAAAACCATAACAGTTACGTATGAATTTCTCTTTGATCTGCTCCTCTTTATTTTCCAGGCACATTATAGTATAGTATAGTATTTGAGGTTGAATAAAGACTAGAAATGGCCCAGCGGATTTACCTCGTTCGCGAACGGCGGATATCGCGGGTTTTCTGGTTTTCCGCCTTCCGAACTTTTCTGAACCGCGTTTTCGAAAATGTTGAAATTACGAGGATTTCTCGTATTTTCGAAAATACGAGAAATCCTCGTAAATTAAAAATTTTGCGGATTTTTCACATTTTTGGACGGAGCAACCCACATTTTCGGGTCCGTATTTTGAAGAATCCTCGTATTTTCGAAGAATGCCAGTATTTTCAAAGAATCCTCGTATTTTCGAAAAACGGATTTTGCTGAACTTTCATTTTAATAGGTTTTAATGGGTCATCTCGCGGATTTTCGAATTTTCAAATTTTTTCAAAAATTCGCGGATCCTCAAGCGGACTCGATTTTGCGAAGTTCGGAAAAAATTAGCTTATTCTGCTTGTTTCTGTGCTTCTGAATTCCTAAAAACAAGCAGGGAGATGTAATATCCTGTGCTAACAGCAGAATAAGCGCTAAATTCCTGCTAACTTGTGTTAGCGAAGGTTTTGCGCTGGCACAAATTTTTACTTTGCATAAAAATTATCGCCTTTTTAATTGTCTTTAAAGCCGCAACTTACTACTAGCGTTTTCTTGATGCATTAACGGTTGCTGGTGGTTAATACTTTATGGGAACGAGTGCAGTTAGGTTACGAATGCAAAACTTATTGCATCTCCCCCAAGATGTCAGTAAAGCAGACATTGGGGAAAACACTCACAACACTTTATAATATGGACCAGACAGTTTCCAACCAACATATACAATACAGTGTGACAGGGCATGTGAGTGTGCTTTTCTCTATATATGTGGTGAGTTAGTGTGATTGCTTTTATTTCATTCCTAAAAGTAGGAAGATAGGTTGTCACATGCTCCCTCTAGTGGAGCTCTGAATATGTAACATACCAAGACTGTTAGAAGTATATTTTACTCTGAAAATTTTAACCACATTTTTGGCTGATCCTCGATTCCAACAAATTAATATAATCCAGGTGGAAAATATTATTATCTTTACAAGATTTTATTAGAATCTGGGCAAATATTTTATAATTCTGCTGAAAAGTTTAGAATCACCAAATCCTGTCAAATAAGAAACATCTCTCAAAAGAGACACATTTATAGTGCATAAAATATAGAGCATCAATACAAAAATAAACAGCAAATATAGATTTTAATATCCTTGGAAACGTAAGTTCTAATTGACATACCTATCTAACTAAAGGGCACATTTAGAGATTCCCCATTTACTGCTTACTATTCCTTATTGAACCCCAAAAGTTTTCCTTCGAACTGTTATAACTGCACACATGTGCACATACACTCTGGTTAAGGATTGAAGTGATATAACAGAGAGAGGGGGAGAGAGAACCTGTTTGACAAGTATTATTGTCTTTACAGGCTTCCATTAAACCTAGGTGTGGCCGATTGGTTGGATTCTCTTCAGGAGGAGAAAATCCCCATGGGGTGAAAGCTGTAACCCAAGGGCAGAGGTGTGCAGTGGCTCTCTGGTTTACATTAGATCCAATGTACAGAGAACTGGTGAGTGATTTTGCTTTTCATTACAATAAATTATTTTCATTTTGTAAACCATTATATTCAGTAATGTGAAATATTGTAACAATATCTGTATCTAAGTTTTTTCTTGAAATAAACGAGGGTTATTGTAAGGGTGGTACTGATAAAAATGATAAATCGCTTTTAGTGAGAATCACGTCTCGTTTCAGATCCATTAGTGCCTTCAATTGCATCATTGTAAAAAAAAAAAAATTAACAGAAACATGGTTTTAAAAGCATGGAAATGTCTTAAGCTGGGTACACACAGTAACGATAAAGCCCCGATACCATCGGATCCGACAGTATCAGGGCTTTATCGTTATGTGTGTACGCTCGTTTCCCTATAGAGGAGTCTAGCGCGGCCGATGGAAACACACAGTCCCGAGTGTTCTCCTTATGAAGTTCATAGGGAGAACGCTCAGGACTGTGTGTATGCAGATCTTCGAAAGATGGCAGACAGGATCTTGCAGATCCTGTCTGTCATCTTTCAGAAATCTGTACTGTGTGTACCTAGCTTTAGTTAAAGCTCCTAAGTTAAAAGCTTACATTTGCTGTAGTGCTGTAATCCATGGCGATCATTAAAAAAAAACATGTTTGATTGGTCTGTCACAGGTCAAATCTAACTGATTAGTTGCTATAATCTTCTGTTTAGTGAAAATCCTAGGGTGCTATTAACCATCAGCATTTCTTTGTTCACAGGAGCGACTACAAGCTGATGAGGTTATAAGAACAATGGACCAAAAAAATCAGGTTGATGGGGGAGAGAAGACTATTAATCCCAGAGATGAGCTATAACAGGGATATTTATCAAAGTATTTATTATTATCTTATTAGAACAGTTTTATTTTTGTATAAAGTATTATTTAATTGAATTGTAAATTGTGTTCTCAACAAATATAGATTATTCCCTCTAAATTGTGTGTTTTGTTGCATTTTCATTATACGTCTACATTTATAAGCGCCAATAAGGCAAGGTGTCAACAATTTAATGAATCTGCATACACTGGATTTACCATGTGGATATTAGGAGCAATCGTATTGAATTATTATACAGTACTAGCCAGTTAAGCCTGTTATATAAATGGGCACTAGATCTCTCTCCCTCCCTCTCTTCTCTTTCTTTCTCTCCCTGGTGTGTCGAATGCAGAGCATGAGACAAACCAGTAGGTTAAAGGGTTACTATACTCACTGAAACTACAATTTGAGAGAGGTAAAATTGTGCTTGTTTTGTCATTTAAATTATTAATGTTTAGTGAATACTCCCAATTCCCCCCACCCTCCCTTACTCACTGCCTTCTTGTAGTGTCTGTGTTACACATATGAAAAATCAATTCAAAGTGCGAGCGTTGGGTAGGATAGAAGCAATCCTTTTTATTGTAGGGAATATCTGGAAAACAACAGGAACATTCTTAGTCCTGCACATGGTAACTAGTGCAACAGAACCATATACTTTTAACACATATATTTTAGTATACTGTAACATCATATAAAACTGTATTAACAACAATATTCTGGTAATCTGTGTCCTGTAACATCTATCAGTATAAATATAACACAGACCAATCTATATCTTATGGATCTGTGACATACATGAAATACTGCACACTAACTCTGCAGGTATATCTGCCTGTCTGCTGCAGCTTACTGCAGGCGTTATATGCTGGAGACACTATAAAACTATTTTGCAGAGACATATATACAGTTTTTAATATCTTTATAAAACATTAAGATCGTGATTACTACCTGAAAAACAACAGGAACACTCTTAAGGTTCGTACACAAGTGCGATTGCGGGTCTGGACCCGTGACACACGATGTGTACGAACCTTTAGTCCTGCACATGGTAACTGGTGCAACAGATAAAAGTTCCCACCTCAGCTGTGTACATAGATTCCCACTGCTGTAGCGCAACAGGAAGTGTTCCTGACAAATACAGTCTTGCAGGAAACAAATTATAAGTAAGTGCTGAACACAAATTTTATTATGGGGTGTAATATAAACTTAATCCTCTTACATCTGCGACAATTATAAGTTCTGCACAGCCTCACTACAGACCCAGCTTACACATCTCCCCCTCCCTCCCCCATGCCTTCTTTTCTCTGCTGATTCTCTTAAATGTTGCAGAAAGTGTGCTGGCAGGCAGGCAAAGAGGTCAGGGATGGGTCACATATTATAATATCTGCTTCTGGAGTGACAGGTCTTTCCCTGTAAATGCTGTGATTTCAAATGATTATTTCTCAGAATCTACAGCTCAGATTTAAAAAAGGTACAATTTTTGAAAATATACCCTTTAATATATATCCCTTAGACTGAATAAACCATACCTCCCAACATTTGTAAAGTCCAAAGAGGGACAAATCGAAGGTGTGCGGCTGCGCGCGTAAGCACTCTGCAAATTTTTTGACCATGCCCACTTTTAAAAACCACACCAACATTTTGAGGTAATGCCCTTTTTAAAGACCACTACTGCCATTTTACATTTTTGAGCTAACTACACTGGCTAATGAACTGAAAGGCTTGATAACACTGGGTAATGAACTAGAGGGCTTGATAAAGCTGGGTAATGAACTGGAGGGCTTGATAATGCTGGGAAATGAACTGGAGGGCTTGATAGCACTACAAAATGAACCAGGGGGCTTGATAACGCTGGGAAATGAACTGGGGGCTTGATAACACTGGGAAATGAACTAAAGGGCTTGATAACGTTGGGAAATGAACTGGGGGGCTTGATAACGATGGGAAATTAACTGGGGGCTTGATAATGCTGGGAAATGACTTTATGTGAGGTAACATTTCTTTTGCCTTTTCATCACATTTTTAGCTTGGACTTTAGATGAGGTCCGCTATTTTGTCTTTCACGTGAAAGCACCAGCACCCCCTTTTTTCTTGGGGCGTTTTAGCGGTCGCAATGTAGGCTCATTTTGTTAGCATTCATTAGCATAGCCAATTGTTAGCATTCAGGGTGTGTGCTTTATGCTCTGCTTTTTGGTAGTGTTCAAACAACTCATTCTGTCTGTTCCCCTTTCGAATGCACATTTACGTTGTTAATAGGCGTGTTGTCAACTTATTTTCCTTTCTCTGTATTCTCCCAATTTTTGTTCATTTAAAGTCCAAGCTAAAAATGTGATGAAAAAGGCAAAAGAATTGTTACGTCACATAAAGTAATTGTGGAAAGTATACTAAAATTAAGCGAAAAATAAAAATCTATACCTTCATCGATGTGTCCAAAAAAACATGTTAAAATAGTAGTAAGATCATTTGTATGAATGTGTTGTAATTTTTGGGTGCATTAAAAATCATGAAAAACTCCAAAATCTCAACAGACATGGTAAAAAGATGCCTTTTCGCCACCTTCAAGTTCGCGATAATATTCCGATCCATTTAAAGCTTAAAAATAAAAGATTTTTTATAAATCACGTTATGCCTTTTTGCCCCCTTTTTGCTCAAATTACCATTGCGATGTATGGCGAAGTATGGCGAAAAGGGTTTTAGCGATAGGTCGCGGAAATGTTTTCGCCACTCGTTAATGCCACCTTTTTAAATCGCGACTTTTGGCCCTTTTATAAATATGCCCCCAAATTTTTTGGCCAGACACTGGGAAATTGCGGGAAAACGGGAGGGGGTGCAGCGGGAAAGGACCCCTAAAAACGGGACCTGCCGAAAACGGGACGGTTGGGAGCTTTGAATAAACCTTTGTTGTTTCATCATCATGTGAGGTTTCCAGTGTGTGCAGCTTCACTGATTTCTGTTTGCTTGGGAATTGCAGTAGGTTTCAAGCATTACCTAATAAAGAATGGCTTCCACCAATAAAAAAGTAGGATCACTAAAACCTGAGATTGTCGCTGGTGGCATAGAGGACAGTTGAAGAATGAAATGAAGAAGAGAGGAATGAAATGAAGAGAGGGATCTCAAAACAACATTAAATGCTTATTTTCCATGAAAGTTAACGCTCAAAGCAGAAACACAAATATACACACATGCGTGTACACACATGGTTTCATCTTTCATTAGGTGAGGTTTCCAGGCCATTTGTCTGATGAATCCTGGTTAATGCTGGTTCTCAGGTGGCACAGCCTTAAGGAGCAATCCTGCCTACAAACTGGTGAACACACATGTTCAAACAAAAGAACAAACACATACGCATAAACACAAAAACACCCAAACATACACAAATGCAAAAAATGCTACAGTCTGTTCAACGTTTATCAGTTTAAATGTCCCATCAACTGTTAAGTCTAATAAATGTGTGGCCACCTTCTCCTTACAAACTCAAAAAAAGTTAAAAAAGGGTATCTCCACTCGTTTTTAGAAGTTTTAGGAATCCCGTTCTATTGAAGAACGGAGGTAAAGGAACTGTGCCTTACCTTCCGTTCTTCAATAGACAAACAGGAGCCGGAGAGAAGGTAAGAAACTTACCCGCTCGCTCGCTCTCCCGGCGCGTAGTCTGACAGGTCCCGACGGACCTTGTCTTCTATGCGCATGCGCGATCTATGCGCATAAAAGACAAGGTCCGTCGGGACCTGTCAGACTACACGCCGGGGGAGCGAGCGAGCAGGTAAGTTTCTTACCTTCTCTCCTGGCTCCTGTTTGTTCTTTGAAGAACGGAAGGTAAGGCACAGCTCCTTTACCTCCCGTTCTTCAATAGAACGATTGTCCCAAAACTTCTAAAACGAGTGGAGATACCCTTTAACAGAAACAACAGAAACACCAGGCAGTGATGGTTGTACTAGCCTCTTTATACACGATCTGTGATATTCTTCTTAACATTGCATTATAATAATTCCTCTCTGTGTGTCTTTTGAAGGAAATGTTTCTTTGTTAAAAAAAAAAAAAGTGTCAGATGTAAAAACACCCAAAAAAGAACTTAAACTTTTTTTATTGATATGGGTGAAGATTTATCATTAGTGAATAGAACCGTTAATTTTCACATTTTCAGACGTTATCTGTCATAACCGATACTGCAGATTCTTACAGGCCAAGTTGGAATAATTTACAGCTCATCCTTTTTTGTATTTAACGTGCTTAGTTATACCTGCAAAGGCCACCTATGGGTAATACAGTGTATTTGCAAATACCAACCAGCGTTTTGCACCAGCATATTACCACTGCAAAAAAAAATATTACCAGTGCAAAAAAAAAAAGCATTGTACAATAATGGTACCGTGCTGTCCTTAATATTGATTCAGATGATTCTAATAAAGTATATGAGACTTTAAGCTAGCTTAATGGATGTATTACAATATGTTTTAAAAATTGAATTGTGTCTAAAGGCTAGGCCACACAGACGTTTCTCACACCCAATCGGTCACAGTTGTTATCCGTTAGCGTGGGAGAAGCGCAGCGCATGTCAATGTGGATCGTATGTGCTTCGATTGCTTACTATTGCACCACAAACGAACAGCAACATACTTGAAATGTGTGCACGCTTTTTACATGTGTTGCTGTCCGGCATGGTATGGTCTCACCTAAAAGGCTTTTTTCTGCCCACTTACTTTTCCTGATGCCAGATATTTAGTATTATGTACCCCCAGCAATATTTATTATAATTACCACAGTTGGTATTTACACTGCAATTATAAATTCCAGACCTGGTTACAAAATACTGATATTGCATGGTATTATACAAATGTAATAAAGGAGCTGTATTACAGTCTTGCTATAGCACATCTTTATATATTCCGTATGTCTTTGTGTAGCTCTAGTTAAAGCTACATTATCATTTTTGGTGCATTTTCCTGTGGGTATCTACTATCCATATAATGGAAATGTGGGTGTACATTTTAAAAACACTGGGAATAAATTCAGTCAATTTTTTAAAAACAAAAATGACTTTTCCTATGTTGGCTATGTTTTGCTGTAAAAAACGGAAACTCATAACATACTTACCGAGAGTTTCTTTTCCTGGCCATCTCCTCAGGCAGCACACAATGGATTGACTTCCCTGCCAGCTGGGACAGAAGAAAATGGACACTCCCACCAAACTTATAAGTAGTCTCCACCCCCAGAACCCATCAGTCTATTTACAAAGCACAATGAAGAAAAGGGTGGGATTGCTGCCTGAGGAGATGGCCAGAAAAAGAAACTCTCGGTAAGTATGTTATAAGTTTCCGTATTCCTGGCCATCCTCAGGCAGCACACAATGGGTTGCACCCAAGCAATAAAATATGGGAGGGAAAATAATATCAACAAAAAAAAATATGCTAAATAAAGATACATTTAATCAATAGCCCTAGTCACAGATTGAATGACTCTGCGACCAAAACATGCCTGAGAGGCCATCCTCAGGTCTAACCTATAATGCTTTATAAAGGTAGAAGAGGTGGACCAATTCACTGCTCAGCATAACTCCTCTTGGGTCGCCCCCTCTTCTGCTGCCCAGGAAGCTGCTAAACTTCTGGTTGAGTGTCCCTGAATTTTTTCGGGAGGAACCTTGCCTTGAGTTAAGTAAGCTCTTTGGATGGCTGTGATTATCCACCTTCTCAGGGTAACTGTAGCTGCTGCTGTCTCCTTTTCTGAAGGTGGCGGTTTGCTCCACATACTTTTTAAGACATCTTATGGCATCCAAAGCAACCATCTGCGGGTCTTTCAGCAGATCCTCATCTCCTATAGAAGGTAAATGAATAGGTTGATTGAGATGGTAAGTAGATACAACTTTAGGTAAGAATTCCATAACCGGATACAAGGTGGCTCCGTTAGGATTAAAATTTAAGTATGGAGTTACGACTGATAAAGCCCGGAGTTCAGATATTCTTCTATCATAGGTAAGAGCAATCAACGGGATGGTTTTCATCGTCAGGTCCCAAAGTGAGATAGATTCAAAGGGCTCAAACGGAGGTAGCAAAAGAGCCTTTAGCACCAATGGTAAATCCTATTGAGGGAGAATCGATCTTCGTGGAGGTCTTAATCTAAGAACTCTCTTGACGAATTTTCTTACCAAAGGTTCTTTGAAGAGAGATTTAGATATTACTGCATATAGCGGACACTTGGAGCTTCATATTAAGAGACAGCCCCCTGTCCAGGCCTAACGTGAGAAATTCTAACAATTGGGGATGGAGATTGAGTTGGACATACAAATTGAGATTGAGCCCATGCCACAAAAGTGTCCCATATTTTAGCTATCATTGGATGTAGATGGCTTTCTGTGAGTTTAACAAGGTATGTATCACTTGACTTGAACACCCCAGTTTAATCAACCCTGACCTTTCAAGACCCAAGCTGCCAAGTTCAAACTGGCTGGATTCGGATGCAGTATCGGTCCCTGAGTCAGGAGATCGTGTTTGATGAGAAGCTGAATGGGTTTCCTGACTGACAGATTTTTCAACATCGGGTACCATGGTCTCCTCGGCCAATCTGGAACTATCGCTATCGCTTCCATCCTGGAACTCCTGATCTTCCTCAGCACTCTGAATATCATGGAAATTGGAGGAAAAATGTAGGCCCCTGAAGTTGTTCCAATTCTGGCTCAAAGCATCTATGGCCTCTGCCTGATGATTGAGATACCTGGAGAAAAATCTGTCTGTTTTCCTGTTGGCACTCGTTGCCATTAAGTCTATTTCTGGTATCCAGACTAGTTGGGTAATGTTCCTGAATGTTTGAGCATTCAGGGACCATTTTCCGCTGTCCAGAGAAGATCTTGACATGATATCCGCTTGGCAGTTTTCTTTCCCTGGAATATATAGAGCCGAAATTGCTAGTAGATTGCTCTGTCAATTACATTATTGGTGCAACTCCTGCATCATCCTCCTCGCTCTTGTGCCCCCTTGTTTCCTTATGTATATAGCAGCTGCCTGATTGTCTGTTCTTCTCAAGACTGCTGTCCCCCAAGAGTTCCTCTTCTTAGGTTGGAACGAACAGCCACCACTTCAAATTGTTCTTGAACTGAGAGTTAGGAATATTTTCATCAATAGGTTCTGGAACTGTTGTCCCATTTGGCTAATAGGAACCTCTTGTATGGCCTCATGTTCCTTGCTGCCCATTGCACCAGACCTATAGTTGCTCAGGCGCTGCCTAAAACTCATCAGTTGTTTTATTTAGGCAAATTTCTGATGTACAACTGTAAAGCTTGGCCGGGATCTTCTCTATTCTGTGGGTTGGTAGGCATACAAGGTTCAGAACCATATCTAAAGTGGCGCCCAGATACACCAATCTCTGAGTAGGTGTAAGGTGGCTTTTCTGGAGGTTGATAAGCCAGCTGAACTCCCTCAAGATTCTTTGAACTGCATCTCGGTCCTGTATAAGCTGTAGCTTGTTCTTTGCTATAATCAACAGGTCGTCCAGATAATGGAACACTTGCAGGCCCTGACACCTCATCTTGGCTATTAGGGCTACTAGGACCTTGGTAAACGGCCGAGGAGACGACGAGAGGCCGAAAGGCAGGCAGATGAATTGGAAATGATGGCACAGCAAACCTTAGATATTGATGATGTTCCTTGGCTATTGGAACATGAAGGTATGCGTCTGTTAAATCTATGGAACATAGCCAATCCCCCGGAAGAATGGATGTCAGAATTTTCTTCAAAGTCTCCATCTTGAAGTGTTGCATTTTCAGGAATTTGTTCAGATGTCTGAGATCCAGAATCAGTCGATACTCCCCTGATGCTTTCATCACTAAGAAGAGCGGCGAGTAAAATCCCTGACCTTGTTCTTCTAATGGGACTGTAGTTATTGCCCCCTTGAGTAGAAGCTGTTGAATATATTGAAATAGAGCTTGCCTCTTTTCTACTTCAGCTGGAATTGAGGTACTGACAAATCGATGTTTGAATGGCTTCTGTAGGAATTCTATTTGATAACCTCTTTTTACTACAGATATCACCCAAGAATCCCTGCAGCAATATCGGGCCAACCATGGAAGTGTGAGCAGGCCTCATCTCATGCATTATTCTTTGATTTGGGAAATCTTTGATTGTCGAACTTTCCCCCACGAAAAAGATTGAACTGGCCAGATTTCCAATTGGCTGTTCTAGACTATTCTCTTCCAGGCCAATAGGACCTAAAATCCTCTTTATTTCGTTGAAATGAAACCTCAGCGTGTCTTCTCAGAGGCTCTCTGTATTTCTTATTTCCCTGAGGTAACTGAGTACTCTTTCCTCCAGTTGTTTTAAGGATAATATCATCCATAGATTGGCCAAACAGTCTTTTCCCCTCAAATGGCAGGTGACATAATGAGTTCTTGGACGGGGTGTCCGCAAACCATCCTCTTAGCCAGAGAGCTCTTCTGGCAGCCACTGAAAGAGACATTTCTCTGGCTTGAATCTTTACCAGATTCACAGCAGTCTTCAAATTAAATTCTGAAGCAAGATGAAATTTATGTAAAGATTTAAGAATTGATCTTCTCTCAACGCCATTAGATATATCTTCCTGTAATCTATCTAACCAAATTGATAGAGCTTTACTGACAGAAACCAATGCCACCGCTGCCTTGCAATCAGCTCCTGCTGTAGTAAAAATTTTCTTTAGTTCCGACTCCATCCTTCTATCCATATGCAGTGACAAAATTGCATGTACAGGGCAATTTTCCTTGCACAAACTGGCATTTTTAAATTTCGCGGGCATCCGGCGTTGCGCGATGACGTCAGATGCACGCACGTACGTGACGTCACACGCATGCGCATCACAGTCGCGGCACTTCCGCGTTCCAAGAAAGGAGAGAGAGGGGATCTTGACGGTGGACTCCCGGCCTGAGAAGGTGCACGACCATCACAACAGCCAGGACCTCGACCATAGAGGTAGGAAAAGGTCGGAAGCAGCCTAGAGTTATTGATCCAATTCAATCTGAGGGGAACTTCACTCCCAGCAGTGACAGAAGAAAATAGACTGATAGGTTCTGGGGGTGGAGACTACTTATAAGTTTGGTGGGAGTGTCTATTTTCTTCTGTCCCAGCTGGCAGGGAAGTTAACCCATTGTGTGCTGCCTGAGGAGATGGCCAGGAAAATCTAGTTCCTGAAATACAGCTTATTTAATTTTAACATCTCTTCTGTTCTCTCCCACTAGTGTTGTAGATAGAATGGAACATGCAGTATGTACACTTAACATTCTCTTTAAAAATGAATGCAAAGTGTCCAACCTAAACGTAACATATAAAAAATATGAAAAATACAAAAACCAAACAGTGACTACAAATAAAAATATGCTATTAATTGAGTTATGTAGGGGATAATATGCCTTTTACAGTGTAAAATGAGGATATAGTGTCACAAAGGAGTTCCCTGACCATATAATGGCATTATACAGGCTAGGTTACCTTATATCCTCATTAATAATATATAAGCAGCCCGATGCACAGAGAGCCAATATCGGCAACCCGGCGCAAACAGCAGGTGATTTTATATGGCAATAGCGGCTCTCGGTGCATTGCTAACTGACGTTTTTCTATTTCAGCACTTTTAACACCAGCTATTAGCTTGCATTTAAGGTGTCGCAATAGAATGAAGAAACTTACCCGCTCGTTTGCTCCCCTGGCACTTAGTCTGACAGGTCCCGATGGACCTTGTCTTCTATGCGCATAGATCGCGCATGCGCATAGAAGACAAGGTCCGTCGGGACCTGTCAGACTAAACACCGGGGGAGTGAGCGAGTGGGTAAGTTTCTTACCTTCTCTCCTGGCTTATGTTTGTTCTATTGAAAAACGGAAGGTAAGGCACAGCTCCTTTACCTCCCATTCTTAAATAGAACTGGATTCCCAAAAGTCAATATTATGAGTGGAGATACCCTTTAAGGGAGACAGACTGTGTGTAAGGGAATGGGGAGGTGCAGTGGAATACACAGTAATAGATCAGTCACTTAGGGGCATATTCTCTAACCTGCGGTATTGGAAACCTGATACTAAGGGTTATTGTGAATGTACGTCTGTGGTCCTACATTTAAGACCACTGGGCCACACAATACCGTGCGGTGGTGAACTACTGCAATGATATTGTAAAGGCCAGCGTATATATTCGTGATGATGAAATTATGATCAAAACTGTAATTTTATGATTGTTAAAGATGTGTTATTGCAAAATAGAAATACCGCGTCTTTACAAGTATGGCCCTTAGCTACGTAGCTGAGAGATTTTATAAGAATATATTGCACTGCACCTCCCCATTCAAAGCCTTAAGTTTTATAAACTTATACAAATGTAGTTTGCAACGTGACAGAAACAGAAGCAAAAAGTAGCTTTTTCATATTTCAGGTATGGTCACTGATGGGTTCATTTTTGTAAGAATGTTAAAGGAACATTAAAAACAAATTGTGAGTGAGAACAACAACTTTTACTCAAATGCATCTGTAATTCCCAATCAACCTTCTGCTCTCTCTCAACAGCCACCTAGTTTGCCTGTCCATGCTTTATTTGTCTCTGCAGTCTTCATTGACACCTGTTACCACATTTTCTTCCCCTCACCCACTGTCGCCCCCCTGCCTACCTATATAAGACAGAAATGCTTACCCTTTCCCCCCAAATTCCTTGAAGATATTCCTCCCCATTTTCTTCACAGTCCTTTAGGTTAGCACCCATGATGGTGATGTCCCAGGCAATGATTTACACCTACTTATTGTGCCACCTCAGCTTGGAAGGGAGGAAGATATGGGATGAATATATTTTTTCAGGGACCTAGGTGGAAAAAGTTAAATATTGGGGTTGGGGGGAGCGGAGTTCCTGCACCTATATATCATTTGTAGGTATGCCCTATATCTACAGTAATGTGTTTTATAGTCATTAACTAACTCCTGATAATTTACATGCAATAGTTAGAGATGTTCTGGCTTCGTAAAGTATGCCGTTTCCAACTTTTAACTTGAACATTAAAATGTGATGCTTTACTTCTACAACAGACTATCAGTGTCTTCTCTCGGGAGAGCAGTGATCCCACTTTGCCCACCACCTTCACTTACTGTTCAGGGTTTTGGTGCATCTGGCCTGAGTAACAGCCTATATCAACATAAACATTCCCCATGCCTTACTCCCTTGAATGAAATGTGTGTGAGATATGGGGGAAATGGCGGAATGAAATCAAGTGGCTAATAGCTTAGATTGTAAGCTCTTTGGGGCAGGGATCTCATTCCTAATGTGTCAAGGCATGCTGCACTTGTATCAATTTATCCATCATTTATATATATGTTTTCTTAACCGATGTATGAAATTGTGTTTAATTAAATTTTTATCTATCTGCATAATGTCTTGCACTTATCCCCTTGTTTGTATACTCTGTATTTTATAATGTACAGTGCTACGTACCCACGTGGCGCTTTATAAATAAAATTATACATACATACAATCCATTAAAAAGTGTACAGTGAAAATCAATACAATTTTGCAGAAAATGTATCTAATTTTCTGGATACAAGAACAAATGGCAATGTGTATTTTTTAATGTCTTGGCAATGACCTTAACTTTGGCAATGCAGCCCCAGTCTTTTCCCCCTAACTGAAATACTAGAATAATAAGATTATTAATTATATCATCCTTTTATATGCTGTTTGTGCAGTGTTGCAATAACAGAAACAAATTCAGGAACATCAGGTTAATAAAATTACATGTACTTCCTTCTCAGCCAACAGCTGCAAGGTGAGTGTGGGAAATTGAGACAGACGGTATATTATCCAAATGCCTCCCTTCAGGTTTTCTATCAAATAACCCTGTCTGTCAATCAACAGTAGATGAAATCACTAGACTTACAGTTAGGCCTAGTTATGGAAAGCATTGCATTAAAAATTGGTTTGTGAAACCCTTCACAAGGTTTGGCTTTGCCTTTAGCTTCTATATTTGCAGACACTAACGTGTGAAATGTGAAGATTAACTAATCTTCAAATAGACCCACATTTGAGATGAACAGTCACGTAGTCTTCTACTCAAGACATATGCATGGATCCTTTTGTTATTGGGTGTAGGCAAAGAGAACAAAAACGACTGAAAATAAAGACTGGAATATAACATTACAGGGTACTTCTAAGCTAAACTATTTTTTCAACATGTGGGTTCTGAGCTAATTAACAAGTTATAGCCCTTTACAGGAAATGAGAATGACAAAATAACAACCTTCAATAAGGAGCATGCACAGAAAGACAGGAGACGGCGCATTCATTGAGCATAATTTACAAATGAATTCTAGAAAATAATATCACCGGGACAACATTAACCAGTTACTCAGAACAGTCGCTGTTAAAGAACAACTACACACTAAAGACAACATTGTTGTAATTATGAAATCTCTCTCTTTCTAACGCCCTCCTGACCGCTAAGATTAACAAGCATGTTAATTTACTGTCATTGATATCTTTTTCTAGATCCAGAATGCACTTTCCTCAATGTAAAATGAGACTTTTCCTGATGCTATTCTGACTGTCCTCTCAAATTAAAGATCAAGCTGTGTGCTATTCTGCTGAGCTGTAAAAACCAAAACTAGATTCTTAGCATGCTTGGTCAACAGAGATGCAAGAATTTACTTCTAGACAAAGACTTTCCCTGCATGTACTGTATATCCATAACCAGCTTTTATACTTGACATATGCCTATTAGATATTAGTAGAGATGTCCGAACTTCGAAAAATCCGGTCCGCGCGAGGATCCAAGCAACGGGAGAGCATACAACACAACAACAACAACAACTCCTTGTTGATAGTGCCCAAGGGAGGTTTTACCCATGACTAAAGCGGTGCAAGTGCAAACCACCAAGCCACTGGACATCCAAAATACTAGGGGGGAAGAGGATTATTTTCTTGTTATTTCTCACAAATCTAATTTCATTAAAGGGTCACTATACTCACCGAAACAACTTTACATTTTCTGAAACTACAATTTGAGACAAGTAAAACCCTGTATTCTTACCCTTTGATCACAGTTTAAATAACAGTCGGCTAGAGGTAGCAGATTCCACTTTGGCTACATAATGGCTATATAATAGCAAAACAAATATTTTCCCCAAACTAATGGCAATAAAAGTCAGTCATGTTTCAGTTCCCTGCAAATCAACAGAAAATCTGCTGCAAAGAAAATGACTGAAATCTCCTCCCTTACCTGCAATAGAAAATTATTGAAACCAATGCAGGTTATTCTCTTAAACCAATGCAGGTGACTCGAAAACATTCAATTTCAGGTGTTTTTTTTTCAGATGGTGGAAATTGCTGATGTGTCATCAGTGTAATATATGGCAACCCCAACAAAGATCATTTGATTATGCAGATTTCACTGTGTGCATTGGGTGCGGCAAACATTAAATCTGTCAGAACTTCACATTAGTTTATTGTGTTACAAGCGTACTATAGCAGTGACACCCAGGCCGCAGGGTTTCACCTCAGCTCACTATAAAAAAAATGAGAATACTTTGATATATAAGAAAGCTTGTTTTCCAAATGATCCCTAAGCTTAGCTCTGCCCAGAGTCACTGTTGTCATTCTGTTGCAGAGCTCTGAGTATTATCACTACAGGAGTCACAGAAGAACATGTTCTACGGATATTTCAGCACAGGCGATTGTTAGAATAGTGTGCCAAAAGAGATTGGATTCTCAGTAAAATTTGTTTATGGATTAATTATTTTCTTGACTCAGTTTAAGATGTTTTCTAGATGTTTTTTCAAGTTAAGAAGGATATGAACCTACACTTGGCTCTGAGTTTCTGTGCATAAGGGTTGTTTACTATATTTCTATCCCAATAACATCCTTTAGAAGAATCATGTTGAAAAATACACCCTCAGCATTGCTACTGTAGCTTGTAAATATATTAACTTGAAGCCACACTACAAAGCACTGGGTTGTGCATGTTGTTGTCCGCTGGCAATTTCTGCAATTGCCCTTATGAAAATCGCACCAAAAAGGGTGATCACATGTGCTTCAATAAGCCGGACACCAACAGAGGTGATGTGGCCACCCCCCATAGCCCACACTACTTGTGTCTTTAAAAATCACAATCGGGTCGCACTTAAAAGCTTAGTAGTATGGCCTACACCAAGGGGCTTTGCAAAATCTAGAACTTTCTGGCTTTTATAGGTTTGGCTATTTCCATATTTCCACCCTTTCTATCCAGTTGTATTTAAAAGAAATTGGGCACTGATCCAATAATAAGTAGTGTACACATGAACCCTAACAAAAGGGGTGTGCTACCAGGGAAAATACTTCAGGAGAAACAAATTTCCCTATAACGATACTCTGCTACACATATATAACTGAAAATTCACATCAAACTTACAGTACCAATAATTTTCATTTCCTGGACTGTAATAGCAGTGATTATTAACGGGTTAACACCTAAATTACTGGAAGTACGATGATCTTATTGGCATCTGGGTTTTTGTTGGTAAAAGGACTGTTTGAATTAAGGTATCATTAAAGGGTATGTCCACCCTTAAAAACAACTCACTGCCATATTATGTTATTGGTCCCCCAGCCCCACCGCATTAGTATTATAGCAAGAAAGTCCCCCGATTCTACTTCCCTTACCTCTCTCCTTTGCCCCCACAATCCCGGCCCTTTACTTCATAGAACTGCAAGCAGGGGCGGGACCGATAGCCGCGTAGTGTAGTGTAGAACGGCGAAGGAGAGAGGGAAGGTAAGTAAAGATCGGGGGACTTTCTTGCTAAAATAGTAATGCGGTTGGGGCTGGGGGACCAATAACTATAATATGGCAAAGGGGGTTTGGAGCTAGGGGGAGGGAGACCAAATCCGGAGGGAGAGGGAGGGGGGGGGGGCTTCTGCGACAGGACACAGTCTATATGGTAGGCAGTTTTTGGGACTTGGGGGTTGCAGGAGACCCATTTGGAGCGGGGATGTAAGGTAAGGATTTTTTATACACTAGAGAGTGGGGCCAGTAGTGGGGGAGGGATGTTTATAGTTTTGGGGGTGGACACGCCCTTTAACTCTCTAATTCCTTTGAGCCAAGGTTTTTCCCATATATTTTGGCTTGCTTCTTTAAAAGAAAGGGAATTTATTTTTGGAACAATCTGATTTTTGGTTTAATTGAGGGAGAAAGGAACTGTGCATTCCTGGCAATAGTTTCTACCATTCTCTTACCAAGCAGCAGGTCTCTCTATGCAGAAATTTTGAGTCTGTCTAGAGCTGCAAAAGTCTGTGGCCAAACATTTCTTATGGCATAAAATATTAAATTTGGCATATGGCATAAAATATTAATATCTTTTTTTTTTTAGGGATAAATTCTTACAGAATCTTCAATTTCCATAACCACAAACTAGAAGTTTTAATTAAATTGAGGGCTGCTATGCTGAAGTGAACTATTCCTTAAATGCTTGATTGAAGACAGGGAGGTTAAGGAGCTATGGGCCTTTATTATAAAAGATCGGTATCGTTATCGTAAAATACCGATCGTTATCGTAAAATAACGACCGGGTTTTTACCGATAACGACCGTATTTACCGATTCGTTAAATACCGGTCGTTATTGGTAAATACCGGTCGTTATTTACCGATAACGACCGTTATTTACCGATAACGGTCGTTATTTATCGATAACGACCGGTAACGGTAAATACCGGTCGTTATCGGTAAATAACGCGTTATCGGTAAATAACGGCCTTATCGGTAAAAACCCGGTCGTTATTTTACGATAACGATCGGTATTTTACGATAACGATACCGATCTTTTATAAATAGGGCTCTATATGCCTTGCCTTCCGTTCTTCAATCAATGACTGTAAAGTCCAGAATAAAGATAGATGAAACTTACCTTTCACGAGACCCTCCACTGTCACACTAAAATTCCAGACCGTGTCTGGTTCTAATTAACTATGTCTGCTATAATTAATCAGAACCAAGAAGAGGTTGGGATGAAGTTTCTTCTAACTTCGTTTCTGGCTCCACAGATTTTCATTCTTAATACCTTTCATATTAAGAACGAAAGGTAAAGTAGCTCCTTAATCTCCTCACTTAAATGAATGCATTAAGGAATAGCTGACTTTTGCAGTGAACTATTCCTTTAAATTTACTCCATGTTCCTTGACAGAAGGGTATTTCTGGAAAGTCTGGACATGGCAGCATCAAGGTAAGGACGTTGTCCCAAATATAATATCTTTATTGGCTGACAGACCATATTTGTGATATGGATTCTCCCATATAATATAATATACATTGCTGGATAAGAAATAAGACATCTTAGAAGAGGAACAAAAACATCTTTTGTCAGCAGGAGATGCAGTAATTTGTTCTTTCTCAGTAGCTCACATGGCTTTAAAGGGTATCTTTACTCAAAAGTGTACCTTTAGATAGCAAGATCCCACTGCTCCAAAACTTTTTCAGATTTTAAATCTGAGCTGTAGATTCTGAGAAATCATCATTTGAAATCACAGCATTTACAGGGAAAGACCTGTCACTCCAGAAGCAGAAATTATATATATGACCCCCCCTGACCTTTTGCCTGCCTCCAGCACACTTCTGCAACATTTAAGAAAATCAGCAGAGAAAATAAAAAGGGGAGAGGGAGGGGGAGACATGTAAGCAGAGCAGCGTCCATGGGTCGCAGACACTACGGGAGAATAGAGTACCGTATATACTCGAGTATAAGCCGAGGTTTTTAGGTTTAAAAATTAACCTAAAAACCTTGACTCGGCTTATACTCGAGTCACAAGGAACTTACCTGCAATCCAGAGGCAGCCGCGAGTCCGGCCGGCAGTTCCCAGTAGTTCTTTGCGGTTGCGCGATGACGTCATCACGCACGCTGGAGGGATGACGTCATCCGCAGCCGCGAAGCAGTAATGGGACTGCCGGCCGGACTCGCGCTGCCTCTGGATTGCAGAGGAGGAAGACTGAAGACCAGGTACGGGTAAGTGAGCTGGGGGGACTGGGGGGAGGGCTGGGGGTACTGGGGAGGGCTGGGGGTATGCCATGCAGACACCCACATTATCTTTTTACTATAGGTGGTTGGAAACTACAACTCCCAGCAACCAGCATGCTGGGAGTTGTAGTTTCCAAACATCTACAGTGGAAAGGTTTAAGGTGGGGGACAGTTATGCCATACAGTAACCCCCAATACCTTTCTACTATAGTGGTTGGAAACTACAACTCCCAGCAACCAAGCATGCTGGGAGTTGTAGTTTCCAAACATCTACCAGTGGAAAGGTATTAGGGTTACTGTATACCCTCGGCTTATACTCGGGTCAATCATCTTTTCTAATTTTTAGTCAAAAATGGGTGCCTCAGCTTATACTCGAGTCGGCTTATACTCGAGTATATACGGTATTCACTAAACATTAATAATTAATGACAAAGTAAGCACAGATAAATATGTGAGTACCATCATTTTACTTGTCTCAAATTGTAGTTTCAGATAATGTAAGTTGTTTCAGTGAGTATAGCGACCCAGTTGAAGCGGTATTAACCAATTCTAGGGCAATGCAAAATGTGGGGAAAAAAAACCCCAAAACAGGCTTATCCAATAGTACATAGGGTAGCCTGGGTTTGTACTTTTATTTTCAATTTGTACCTAATATCTAGAGATGGCCGGTTCGCGGACCCGACTGGGATCCGCCGCGGATTATCCCGTCCGCGAACGGCGGATTATTCCGGATTTTCCGCCTTCTGAACTTCCGAACAGCGTATTTTTTTTTTTTTTACGAAAATTTTCGAAAATACGAGTATCTCCGCAATTACGAGAATCTGAGATCTTCCGGGACCCGGAAAAACCGAAGATCCTCATAATTACGCGATTCTCGTAATTACGAGAATTGTCGTAAAAACGTCCGTCTTGAAAATAATCCCCAAAAATTCGAATTTACAAGAATTTCTCGTTTTTACGACAATTCTCGTAATTACGAGAATCCGCGTAATTATGAGGATCTTCGGTTTTTCCGGGTCCCGGAAGATCTCAGATTCTCGTAATTGCGGAGATACTCGTATTTTCGAAAATTTTTCGTTGAAAAAAAAAAAAAAAAATACGCTGTTCGGAAGTTCAGAAGGCGGAAAATCCGGAATAATCCGCCGTTCGCGGACGGGTAAAATCCGCGCGGATCCCAGTTCGGGTCCGCGAACCGGCCATCTCTAGATATTAGGTACAAATTGAAAATAAAAGTTCAAAACCCAGGCTACCCTTGTAACTATTGGATAAGCCTGTTTTTTTGGGGTTTTTTTTCCCCACATTTTGCATTGCCTCAGAATTGGAATACCGCTTCAACTAGGGTCGCTATACTCACTGAAACAACTTACCTTATCTGAAACTACAATTTGAGACAAAGTAAAATGATGGTACTCACATATTTATCTGTGCTTACTTTGTCATTAAATTATTAATGTTTAGTGAATCCGTATATACTCGAGTATAAGCCGACTCGAGTATAAGCTGAGGCACCCATTTTTGACTAAAAATAGAAAAGATGATTGACCCGAGTATAAGCCGAGGGTATACAGTAACCTAATACCTTTCCACTGTAGATTTTGGAAACTACAACTCCCAGCATGCTTGGTTGCTGGGAGTTGTAGTTTCCAACCACCTATAGTAGAAAGGTATTGGGGGTTACTGTATGGCATACTGTCCCCCACCTTAATACCTTTCCACTGTAGATGTTTGGAAACTACAAATCCCAGCATGCTTGGTTGTGGGAGTTGTAGTTTCCACACACCTATAGTAAAAAGATAATGTGGGTGTCTGCATGGATACCCCCAGCCCTCCCCCCCAGTACCCCAGCCCTCCCCCCAGTCCCCCCAGCTCACTACCCGTACCTGGTCTTCAGTCTTCCTCTCTCTGCAATCCAGAGGCAGCCGCGAGTCCGGCCGGCAGTTCCCATTACTGCTTCGCGGCTGCGGAGAGTCATCCCTCCAGCGTCGCGTGATGACGTCATCGCGCAACCGCAAAGAACTACTGGGAACTGCCGGCCGGACTCGCGGCTGCCTCTGGATTGCAGGTAAGTTCCTTGTGACTCGAGTATAAGCCGAGTCAAGGTTTTTAGGTTAATTTTTAAACCTAAAAACCTCGGCTTATACTCGAGTATATACGGTACTCTAATTCTCCCTGTAGTGTCTGCGACCCATGGACGCTGCTCTGCTTACATGTCTCCCCCTCCCTCTCCCCTTTTTTATTTTCTCTGCTGATTTTCTTAAATGTTGCAGAAAGTGTGCTGGCAGGCAGGCAAAAAGGTCAGGGATGGGTCATATATTATAATTTCTGCTTTCTGGAGTACAGGTCTTTCCCTGTAAATGCTGTGATTTCAAATGATGATTTCTCAGAATCTACAGCTCAGATTTAAAATCTGAAAAAGTTTTGGAGCAGTGGGATCTTGCTGTATCTAAAGGTACACTTTTTGAGTAAAGATACCCTTTAAAGCCATGTGAGCTACTGAGAAAGAACAAATTACTGCATCTCCTGCTGACAAAAGATGTTTTCTGTTCCTCCTTCTAAGATGTCTTTTATTTCTTATCCAGCAATGTATATTATATTATATGGGAGAATCCATATCACAAATATGGTCTGTCAGCCAATAAAGATATTATATTTTGGGACAACGCTCCTTAACCTTGATGCTGCCATGTCCAGACTTTCCAGAAATACCCTTCTGTCAATGGAACATGGAGTAAATTTAAAGGAATAGTTCACTGCAAAAGTCAGCTATTCCTTTAATGCATTCATTTAAGTGAGGAGATTAAGGAGCTATTCTTTACCTTTCGTTCTTAATATGAAAGGTATTAAGAATGAAATATCTGTGGAGCCAGAAACGAAGTTAGAAGAAACTTCCATCCCAACCTCTTCTTGGTTCTGATTAATTATAGCAGACATAGTTAATTAGAACCAGACACCGGTCTGGAATTTTAGTGTGACAGTGGAGGGTCTCGTGAAAGGTAAGTTTCATCTATCTTTATTCTGGACTTTACAGTCATTGATTGAAGAACGGAAGGCAAGGCATATAGAGCCCTATTTATAAAAGATCGGTATCGTTATCGTAAAATACCGATCGTTATCGTAAAATAACGACCGGGTTTTTACCGATAACGACCGGTATTTACCGATATCGTTAAATACCGGTCGTTATTGGTAAATACCGGTCGTTATTTACCGATAACGACCGTTATTTACCGATAACGGTCGTTATTTATCGATAACGATCGGTATTTTACGATAACGATACCGATCTTTCTAATGGGCCCATAGCTCCTTAACCTCCCTGTCTTCAATCAATGCATTTAAGGAATAGTTCACTTCCAGCTATAGCAGCCCTCAATTTAATTAAAACTTCTAGTTTGTGGTTATGGAAATTGAAGATTCTGTACAGAATTTATCCCCTAAAAAAAAAAGATATTAATATTTTATGCCATATGCCAAATTTAATATTTTATGCCATAAGAAATGTTTGTTTGGCCACAGACTTTTGCAGCTCTAGACAGACTCAAAATTTCTGCATAGAGAGACCTGCTGCTTGGTAAGAGAATGGTAGAAACTATTGCCAGGAATGCCACAGTTACCTTTCTCCCTCAATCTAAACCAAAAATCAGATTTGTTCCAAAAATAAATTCCCTTTCTTTTAAAGAAGCAAGCCAAAATAGATATGGGAAAACCTTTGGCTCAAAGGAATTAGAGAGTTAAAGGGCGTGTCCACCCCCAAAACTATAAACATCCCTCCCCCACTACTGGCCCCACTCTCTAGTGTATAAAAAATCCTTACCTTACATCCCAGCTCCAAATGGTTCTCCTGCAATCCCCCCCAAAGTCCCAAAAACTGCCTACCATATAGGACTCTGTGTCCTGTCGCAGAAGACCCCCCCCCCCTCCCTCTCCCTCCGGATTTGGTCTCCCTCCCCCTAGCTCCAAACCCCCTTTGCCATATTATAGTTATTGGTCCCCCAGCCCCAACCGCATTACTATTTTAGCAAGAAAGTCCCCCGATCTTTACTTACCTTCCCTCTCTCCTTCGCCGTTCTACACTACACTACGCGGCTATCGGTCCCGCCCCCTGCTTGCAGTTCTATGCAAGTAAAGGGCCCGGGATTGTGGGGCAAAGGAGAGAGGTAAGGTAAGTAAAGATCGGGGGACTTTCTTGCTATAATACTAATGCGGTTGGGGCTGGGGGACCAATAACTATAATATGGCAGTGAGTTGTTTTTAAGGGTGGACATACCCTTTAATTTGATACCTTAATTCAAACAGTCCTTTTACCAACAAAACCCCAGAATGCCAAATAAGATCATCGTACTTACCAGTAATTTAGGTGTTAACCCGTTAATAATCACTGCTATTACAGTCCAGGAAATGAAAATTATTGGTACTGTAAGTTTGATGGAATTTTCAGTTATATATGTGTAGCAGAGTATCGTTATAGGGAAATTTGTTTCTCCTGAAGTATTTTCCCTGGTAGTCCACACCCCTTTTGTTAGGGTTCATGTGTACACTACTTATTTATTGGATCAGTGCCCAATTTCTTTTTAAATACACTGGATAGAAAGGGTGGAAATATTGGAAATAGCCAAACCTATAAAAGCCAGAAAGTTCTAGATTTTGCAAAGCCCCTTAGGTGTAGGCCATACTACTAAGCTTTTAAGTGCGACCCGATTGTGATTTTTAAAGCACACAGTATTGTTGGGCTATGGGGGGTGGCCACATCACCTCTGTTGGTGTCCGGCTTATTGAAGCACATGTGATCACCATTTTTGGTGCGATTTTCATAAGGGCAAATTGCAGAAATTGCCAGCGGACAACAACATGCACAACCCAGTGCTTTGTAGTGTGGCTTCAGCGTTAATATATTTACTAAGCTACAGTAGCAATGCTGAGGGTGTATTTTTCAACATGATTCTTCTAAAGGATGTTATTGGGATAGAAATATAGTAAACAACCCTTATGCACAGAAACCTTCAGAGCCAAGTGTCAGGTTCAATATCCTTCTTAACTTGAAAAAACATCTAGAAAACGTCTTAAACTGAGTCAAGAAAATAATTAATCCATAAACAAATTTTACTGAGAAATCCAATCTCTTTTTGGCACACTATTCTAACAATCGCCTGTGGCTGAAATATCAGTAGAACATGTTCTTCTGTGACTCCTGTAGTGATAATACTCAGAGCTCTGCAATCAGAATGACAACAGTGACTCTGGGCAGAGCTAAGCTTAGGGATCATTTGGAAAACAAGCTTTCTTATATATCAAAGTATTCTCATTTTTTTTATAGTGAGCTGAGGTGAAACCCTGCGGCCTGGGTGTCACTGCTATAGTACGCTTGTAACACAATAAACTAATGTGAAGTTCTGAGCAGATTTAATGTTTGCCGCACCCAATGCACACAGTGAAATCTGCATAATCAAATGATCTTTGTTTGGGTTTGCCATATATTACACTGATGACACACTCAGCAATTTCCACCATCTGAAAAAAAAACACCTGAAATTGAATGTTTTCGAGTCACCTGCATTGGTTTAAAGAGAATAACCTGCATTGGTTTCAATAATTTTCTATTGCAGTTAATGGGAGGAGATTTCAGTCATTTTCTTTGCAGCAGATTTTCTGTTGATTTGCAGGGAACTGAAACATTGACTGACTTTTATTGCCATTAGTTTGGGGAAAATATTTGTTTTGCTATTATATAGCCATTATGTAGCCAAAGTGGAATCTGCTACCTCTAGCCGACTGTTATGTAAACTGTGATCAGAAGGGTAAGAATACAGGGTTTTACTTGTCTCAAATTGTAGTTTCAGAAAATGTAAAGTTGTTTCGGTGAGTATAGTGACCCTTTAATGAAATTAGATTTGTGAGAAATAACAAGAAAATAATCCTCTTTCCCCCCTAGTATTTTGGATGTCCAGTGGCTTGGTGGTTTGCACTTGCACCGCTTTAGTCATGGGTTAAAACCTCCCTTGGGCACTATCAACAAGGAGTTGTTGTTGTTGTTGTTGTTGTATGCTCTCCCCGTGCTTGTGTGGGTTTCCTCCGGGCACTCTGGTTTCCCCCACAATCATAAAGACATACTGATAGGTTGTGTGTTAGAGAGAGATATTCTGCTTAGATTGTAAACTCTTTGGGACAGGGCTTGATGTGAGTGGAGTAATAATTGTAAATTGCTGTGTAATATGTAGTGATTCATAAGAAAAAATAAATACATACACACATGTGTCTTCCCCTATATTTTACCACTAGATGGCAGAAAGAAATATAAAAAAAGTTGCTTAGGATCCTCTACCTAATAAGTGTGTTTTCCTTTACAGTCCATAAAAATGACTATTGTGAATTTATATAGCGCTAACATCTTTACAAGTATAGTGCTTTAGAATTACATTGATATATTCACAGTAGATCCTGCCTGAAGAGCTTAAAATCTAATCACTTTTTTCACACAGACAACTTATCAGTATTTTTTAATAGGGGAAACCAGAGTTCCTGGAGGAAACAAACAACTACATGTGTCCAAGGGAGGATTCAATTTGTCCTCATTAGAGATAAACTTTCCAGAGCAGAGAATATATTCCTCATGTTTCAAGACACAGCAATAATTCCTATAACGGATTAATATAAATGTATACTTTCCTTGTTATGTAATTATATTTTCATGTCCCTGCTTTATTTACCTAAATTAAAGGGAATGTCCACCCCCAAAACTTAATCCCCCCCACTACTGGCCCCACTGTGTAGTGTAGTTTAATCCTTACCTCACATCCCAGCTCCATATGGTTCTCCTGTAGTCCCCCCCAAAGTCCCAAAAACTGCCCACCAGGAGGATAGCAGAGTCCATAGGACTCTGCCTCCTACCTGGCTCGGGAGAAGTTTGGCATGCATACTGCAGCCCTTCTCCCCTCCCTCTCCCTCCCTCTCCCTCCCGATTTGGATTCCCTCCCCATATCATAAAAACCTTTTTACCAAACATCCCCCCTGTCCCCCCAGCCCCAACCGCCCTATTAGAATTATCAGAAAATGCCCAGAACATTACTTACCTTCCCTCTTGCCTCCGCCGCAATGAACTCCCGGCAGCCGTGTCCGTGATTGGCTGCCGCTCAGCCAATCACAGACACGACTGCCGGTCCCGCCCCTCTGCGTGCATTTTCTTGCAAGCAGAGGGCCTGGCAGCGCGGCGGAGGAAAGAGGGAAGGTAAATAAAGTTTGGGGCATTTTCTGATATTACTAATATAGCGGTTGGGGCTGGGCGGACAGGGGGAATGTCTGGTGAAAAATTTTTTTGAAGGGTGGGCAAAAATACTAATAAATAAGAGGCAGAATTTCCCCCCGTAATAATAAATTTCAACAACCAATCAAATGATAGCATCTGATTGGTTGTTGCCTATTAATAGCATGGGTAAAGGTTTGCTAAATATACTACTGTTAAACACAGAAAATCTAATTACATCTTGTATTTAATGACCTGATATACATGCCTAAACAAAAAGCTTTGCTTTCCTAGTCATCTGTATAACATTTGATTGAGTTATACCACTGCAATGCAATGTATGTGTGTATATGCTTATTTATATAGGGCCACTTGGGGATGCAGCTTAGTACAATATAGAATAAAATAAGTCATACAAGGGGGGACAATAAATAAAAACAAATAATTATGTGTATCATAAAATATGCAAGTGCTTGAAGCATGTAACATGAGGGAAAAGGTCCCTGTCGTGTCGAGCTTACAATCTACTTAGATAGGTAACATACAGATACATGGGAAAGGGTAGAAGTGCTATAGTAATAATTGGTGCAGTGTCAACAGTCCGGTGCTGTGCTCAGAGAGATAGGATGAGAAGTTAGATTTAAACTTGTTTATTGAGGTTCCTTGACATATATAGAGGCGAATAGAATTCCAGAGGATGGGAGCTACAAGAAAAAAAGGTTTAAGACAAGAGGATGCAGTGTGAATGGGGGGGGGGGGGGTATATAAGAGATGGTTCTATGATGAGTGGACATATGGGGACACAAGGGGGAAAATATAAGGAGCAGCATAGCGAATGGAATTTAAATGTTAAAGGATTTAATAGATAGATAATGTGTTGTTTAATGGGGAGCCAGGTAAATGTGCGGCACAGAAGAGATTTCATTTCCCGATGGTTAGAAAGCGAGGCAATGCGTGTGGCAGAGTTAAGTATGGACTGAAGTGGAGAAAGATGGGAAGCAGGAAGACCAGAAAGCAGAAGGTTACAATAGTCCAGGCGTGATACGATGAGAGCATGGATAAGCATAGCAGTAGTTGAAAGAGAGAGGAATCAATAAATGTTTGTGATGGTTTTTATTAATCCAGGTCATGGTATATCTATATTATTCCGTTAAATCAATAAACTTTAAGTTCTGTGTTGTTGAAAATGTTTCCCTAGTAGAGATGTATAAGAATCTTTAGTCAAATCTAAATGTCAACATTTTTCCACTCGAAACCATTGACATCATTTTGACACAGAACTACCAAAATATCAACCATCAAAACCACATCAAAATTTGGTTTAGAGTGTTAAAATTCAGCATTGAAATAAGAGTCTGCGCTGCTAACTTGACGGCAGAAAGGCTGCACGGCCAACCATACCGCATATGGGGATCGGTCGGGTCTGCGTGTGCTGTTCCCACAGCATGTGTGCCGACAAATACCAATGTGATCTGTCAGCACACATGCTGTGGAATCGCATGTGTATGGCCAACTTAACTAATGTGAGTATTGGTGGAATTGACATTAAATAATAAGAAATGGGTGATTGGGCTGGAGAAATGTATTCTTCTTTTACAGGAACTTCACATCAAAGCTGCATTGATGGAAAGGGACCAACATCAAGGGAAGAAAAACACAAACAAGCTACATTCTAGTAAAGGGAGATGTTTCAAGGTGATCAGATTTGTAAACAAAGCAGATCACAAGTTGAAAGGCAGATAATTGTCATGGATTTGTTTGGATGACATGACCTGTGCAGATTTTTTTAGAGGAAAGCTTTGAAATGCACATTTACGTATTTGGTGGTGAATATTATTGTTAGGAGATTATTTGAACAGAGTTTTGAATCTTTAAAAAATTTATTTCGAATATGTTATAAATTTAAATATTTGGACTTAACAAAAATGGTTAAAATCCAAAAAATCAAAATTAATACTTGCGGCTGAAGAAGCTGCAGCTGCTTAGAAATGATTACTAAACCTTTATCTTTACTAAATTTCCAAATCTATTTGTAATAGTAAAGTTAGTGCTCATACACACGTGTGATTGTGGGGGCTGACATGCGTTGCGCGATGTGAATGTACAAACGTTTCAGCTGGCATTCGGGGCACATTGATATAGATTTTTTTGGTTTGTGCATTATCATTGTGCATCCTAGGTCGACCCCGTGATCACACGTGTGTATAAGCCTTAAAAATGGTACATTTCAACCAATAAGGAGATATTAGAAGCAAGAAATCAAAAAAAGTACAGGAATAAAACTAAAGTAAATTAAAAAATAAATCCAAACACATCCTATAAGATGGGAACACATCATTTAATATTTTTTGGATGGACGAAAATATTGGATTTTTTTTCTGGGGCAGCTGTAAGTGATGTCAGACCATTCGTCCAAATTAGCCAATTGGGCGATCCAAAGACCAGTTGCAAGTGTTAAAGGACCCAACAGTACTGGTGGTTTATCATTCCTGCGTGTAACACATTTTCCAAACAATTGGAAGGCCTCGCGGTCGTTAGGAAAGGACTGAAAATTTCCCTTGGCTGCGGGCAACTCCCTTTAGGGAAGTTTAGGGGAGTAAACCGCAGTAGTGGGAAAACATGCAGTCCCAAACGTTCTCTCTATGCAGATTCTGTCTGTCATCTTTTAAACATTATTGCTGTGTGTACCCACCTTTACAGTTCTTAGAACAGTGCATATAGTTCAATACGGTGTATTATCTGAAATACACTTGCAAAAAAAAATCACAGATACTTGGGGCATATTTATAAAGGTTCATTAAACTTTTCGCCTTAACACTGCTTTCTCGCCAAATTTGGACTTTTGATATTTATAAAGCAGCGATAAACAAAAGCGAAAGGTCATTACTACTTTTTCGCTTTTCGCCATACATCGCTGCAGTTACCACTCAAGCATTTTTATAAACTGTTGAAAAATGTATTTTTGCAATAAGTTCAGCCATTCCAATTCGCCAAGTCTGAGGTGGCGAAAACGCATAAGTGGCCATTTATTTAGCCTGCCAATGGGTCCATGGAAGGTGTCAGTACATTGTGGAGTGTTTCTCAATACTACTAGGTACCCAGGGGGGTGTTAGACTATTTCCCAGCATTTACCCTAATAGGAACTGCAATTTGTTTTTGGTCTTTTTTAAGGTTCTGATTTTATCTATTTACCAATAAAGTTAAATGGGGGTCTGAGGGACATATTTATAAAGGGGCATTATTTTTGCTTTTTCCCCCCACCAGCCTTTACCACAATTTTTTTTTAAATTTAAACTTTTCTTTTCAGTTATTAAAAAGGCGAATTTTCATAAAAAGCGAAAATTATCTAGCAAAAAGTAGCACTAATAATGCTGAAAAAGCTCAGCACATATGATAGTAAATAGGTAATACTCCCCGGTGGTTTTTCAAAGTAGTATTAAATTGGTTATTACACACAGAACACCTATCTTTGTTATTTAAAAATAGCCTAACACATTTGCAGGGTGCTAATTTTGCCCCAACCAATTAGATCTTATTATCATTTGAATGCTAACATCTGATTGGTTAGGGCAAAATTAGCACCATTTTAAACGATAAGAACTTTTATTGAATAACCCTGTAGGTGTTTTTTCAGCCAAAGATATAATAAATAGTGTAAAACTCAAAAGGCGAATTTTCTCTATTAAGAGGACAAATTTTTTAGTATTGCTTATATTCAGCAAACTGCAGCTAATTATCAAACCAGTTACATTAAAGCACAATTATACTTATCTCCTCGTTCCTTTCCCCCACTCCTGCAAAGTACCCAGGGTGAAGACCTAAAACGCAATGTCCTCACCTCCGGGTACTTTACAAAACTCCTGCACTACTTACTTGTAATCCCCTTCGTCACTGCGGTCCGATCCTCCACTCTGGCACTTTGAATGACAGGTCACAAGGAAGCCAATGGGAAGACGCGCTCTGCAAGGAGGTGTGTCTTCCCATTGGCTGTCTCCCGGACTGTCACTGACAGTGCCGTTGGGGAGGATCCGACCACAGTGCCGAAGGAGATTACAAGTAAGTAGTACAGGAGTAAAGTACCCTGAGGTGAGGACTTTGCGTTTAGGTCCTCACCCTGGGTACTTTGCAGTAATGGATCGGGGAAATGGTAAGTATAATTGTCCTTTAATATGGGAACATACCATAGTGCTGTGTAAGAAAGAGTCATGTTAATGGAACATTCCAGTAAGTAATGATGTTTGGGAAAAAATTCTGGTAAAACTGCAAAAAACCTAAAAAAAAGGGAGAAAAGGGCAAAAAGGCGAAAATTCACCTATTTATAAATGGCTTTAAATTAAAAAATGACAAAAATAGCTTTGAAATTACACTAGACAGCAATCTCTGTTTTCGCAGTGATACCACGAATAAGGTGAAAACTATCGCCACCGCGATACTTTTCCGCTAAGGCGAAAACGGACGTTTTTATAAAAAAGGCAAAAATAGCACTATTTGTCATTGCGATGTCCTGCGATAGCAAAATGAATGGCGAAAATAGTGATCGTTTATAAATATGCCCCTTCATGTTTTAGTTTGATTTCTGAACTTTTTTTCTTTCTGGCTATTAATAAAGCTATTTTAGTACTCATTTAAACCAGATGTGGTGGTGAGTGCCTGTAAGATGGTAATGTGTAAGTTTACATTAGTTTTACCCTTTTAATATCTTAATTGGTTTCTATTGGTATTTTTAAAGGGCATCTATACCGAAAAATAGGTTGTTTTAAATTGACCTTAACTGGAAACTATAATTCTTCCCAACTACCACTTGTTGATCTGCCCCCTATTATACACTTACCCTAAAGTTAAATTTTGCGCTACTTCATGGCAAACTCAACAGTGCATTGTATGGGGACATTAAAGGAGAGCATCTTACCTTGCTGCAATCCCACAATGCAAAACTAGACGTAATCCCATACTACATTGCAGGGTCGTGGCAAGGTAGCAAGGTAAGATGCTCCCATTAGCCATATTAAAATCTTACATATATATAATATATGTATATATAATATGTATATGTATATATAATATGTATAGGTAATATGTATATTAAAATCGTACATATATAAACGCATGAGCGTTTTTTAATGGATTAGTAAGTCCTATGAGTGCACCTCTTCTGGTCCTATATACTTCTGCGTCTGCTGTTGCATTGAGGCGATTTTGGACATCCTGGCAGGAGTGCGATCATTTCTATCTAATATATATATATACACAGTTACAAATAAAAACACATTTTCCTTACAGTGCTACTTTAAACATTTTATTTATCGTTATTTAACAAAAAACAAAAAATGTTAACAGTTGGAAAACATATAAAAGAAATATTTACATAAAATGATTTGTAGGTGTGTAGGTGGGCTACTGTGCTATAGTTATTGAGATTATGGTGCTATTTACATTTTCCATTAGAAAAAATGATAAAATCATTTCATTTCAACTTTATGCATTGTTATTCACAGCATGTTCATAGCTTATGACATTTTTTACTACTTATCAGTTCAGCAGTCGAGAAAATAAATTCCCCTTGCACTCCTGTGTCTTCCTATGCTGTGGTACTTTTGCCTATAGGTTGCTAACCACTAACAGCATGTATAACCTCTTTCACTGCAGGAGGCACACACTAACTTTTATTTAGGGGCAAATAATTTTTTATTTAGATGCAAATAATGAATTTTATTGTGAACCACACAACATCACATCACAACGTTTCGGGGGGATACCCCCTTCTTCAGGATCCAACCTGAAGAAGGGGGTATCCCCCCGAAACGTTGTGATGTGATGTTGTGTGGTTCACAATAAAATTTGTTAAAGCTTTGGAGTGCGACCCTCAGTTGTATTTTGTTTCCTGCGGAGTCGTCGGTTCCTAAGGGAAGAACCTACAGAGGTGTCTGCACCCAGTGTTGGATAGAGTGCACCTCCATCATTGTTTACTTTGCTGATGCAAATAATACATGCACAACTTTTTGGGTGTGTTGATTTGTTGTGGTTTAACAAAATTTTAGAAAACATGCCCAGAAAATATCCCCCTTAAAGATAAGTCGAAATTTTCCAAATAGCACGATTTGTTTCAAAAGCTAATAATATTAAAATGTTCAAATTGTATGGGAAGCTGGGTGTTTTTTTTGTTTTTTTTATTTTTAATCATTTGACAAGCAACATCTTATCAATAGAAAAAAACAACCATTTGGCACTGGCAAAACAGTTCCACAAAACATCATCAGCCTCCACTGATAAGTATATGTATAATGGCAGTGTTTGTTTGGTCAATGTATTGTCATATTCAAGCATCCTTTAATTCTTGTTGCCATTACTAATACAGTTTTTACAAAGGATGTTTGAAATTTAGGACATAAGCACTTTTAGATCTGATACAATTCTGCATGAAACATTTATAATAATATATATGCAAGGAAATTCAATAAAAGTTCTTATCGTTTAAAATGGTGCTAATTTTGCCCCAACCAAACAGATGTAAGAGCTCCAACCAATCAGATCTTATTTAACATTTGTAAGCTTACATCTGATTGGTTGGGGCAAAATAAGCACTATTTTAAACGATAAGAAAACTTTTATTGAATACCGTATATACTCTAGTATAAGCCAAGGTTTTCAGGTCTTAAAAATGACCTGAAAAATTAACCTTGGCTTATACTCGGGTCAAGCTGGGACTTACCTAAATTCCGGATGCAGCCGCGAGTCAGGTAAGAAAACTGGCAGTTCCCAGTAGTACTTTTCGCACACCGGTGCAATGACGTCATCGCGCACCCGCAAAGCACTACTGGGAACTACTGGCTTTCCCTCCTGACTTGTGGCTGCGTCGGTAAGGCGTCCAGAAGGCACAGCAAACTGTAAGTACCATTCCCATGGCTACCAGTAACTCCCATGGCTACCAGTAATTCCCATGGCTATCAGTGATTCCTATGGCTACAAGTTATTCCCATGGCTACCAGTAAGTAATGAAATGCACATGGCTACAGAAGGCAGTAGTGGTCAATTTCAACCCTCGACTTATACTCGAGTCAATAAGGTATTCCTAATTTTTGAGGTAAAAATAGGTACCTCGGCTTATACTCGGGTCGGCCTATACTCGAGTATATATGGGTAACCCTGATAGTTTTCATCACCGGCTATCACAAAGTTTAAAACATATAACACAATACACCAGAATCATAATTATACATATAATATATTTTTATATATAATATATACAAACTGTACAAGTTAAGAAGTTGTGTTTCTGCCCAGCCTTTACTTTCACGTGGGGCAGAGCAAGCAATGGAATATAGTCTCTCATTAGAAATACATACATGCAGAGTGTTTTGTCTGGAAGTCCTGGCCAGATAAGGCACCAACACTTTGTAATGTATCAGCATTAATTAAGGAAAAGGTCCTTTGCAATCCAGTTTTCAAACCACGACTGTAATATAGGAGAAGACAGCAAACACCAAAACCAGGTTGTTTTAATGTAAAGAAAATTTGTTCGTAAATGTGATCTATTTATCCACATCTGTTCTGTCTAAAACACCACTGTGCATAAAGACAACTGATGGGGTGTGTCAGCTGACTACCATAACATCAGAATTTCAGAAACTTGCTTTTTATACTTCCAGTTCCATAACTACAAATGGCTCTGATTTTAGCAGAGGCTGACATGGGTTCTTAACTGAAATGATACAACTTTTTTTTTTTAAAGGAGAACACAGGGGAATTCTTCCTCCATGCTATGGTCTAGTTAGATACACTTATCTTCTGCTGTTAGACCATTATAGTTGCTCATATTTACAATGAGCATGTGAGACACTTTCTCCAATAATTGCCTTCCTTTATAGTGGTCCTTTATAGTTTTCATTACTATCAAGTATATAAAATGCCCATTAAGCAACTTAGATCCACTGAAAACATGTAAAATGAATGAAGTGCTTCCTGGGTTGTGGGCAACTGATTGATCGCCAAGGTCTTGAATTTATAAAACTCACAAATCCGCTTACAATATTATACCCATATTGTTTTAATGTAAAATGATTTAAATATTTAAATGTGCAGATATAATTCTCAGTTTTGCCCCTTTTAATACATAAAACAAACTATATAAAATCCTTTTTGAAATAGGTTCAAGCTATTAAACTGAGGATCAACATCATTTATGTATCACCAATATTGGCAGATATGGGTGTAACGCCCTATTTGGAATTTGTAAGTGCAATTTCATCTTTGTTCATATTTTACAAAATAACATTTTTCAATGTTAACTTTACAATACCAATACCCCAGCCTAAAAATCTACATTTAGCACTGTTGGGGCAAAATGGTCATCTCAGTGTGAACTCTGATTTCCAGAAGGTATCACGTATTATATATATATATGTATATTTTGATAGGATAGAAGCTGATCACTCTCCCTCTTCCTTAATACGTTGTTGTTTATTTCTTCGGGTATCCATGTCAAAGTTAAAATCATTCCAGTCGTCTCTGGGAGGAAATGAGATTGTTTGCCTTAGCGTGAAGCGAACTGCATCAATGACTCTTTCACCGCGGGATTCATTGGAGCCCACACTTACTGAGGAAGCACTACTAGTAGTACGAAGCAAGTGAGGAGGGGATGTGAAGTCGTGGATCTGTCGGTTCTCCATTAAGCCTTTCCAGATTACATGGCGGAAGGTTTCTGGGATCTTTAATGAGACTAAATCCTTACGAAGAAAAAACACATTTTTATTTTCTGGTTCCTTCTGTTTTACCATTATAAAAAAACAATCAAACAAAACTATTTTAGGATGATAGTCAATTGATAATTTTACCAAACGCAAAGGTTTCCTAGAAGAAAGCAAAGGACCATATTTGTAAAGGCTCAGTATTGCTTTTTAGCGGACTTTATGGTGATCTACCCTTGGGTTGGGGATATCAACAGACACTAAAGAGGAACTAAATGTAGGAAACCACCACCTTACCATTAACTATACCCAGTGTGGGGCCTAAAATAGTAGATCTTCCCCCCAGGCAAAGTAGCTGTCTGCAAATTATAATTACCCACAGTGGTGCTGGAACCCTAAACAGAACTTTCAATCTGCCTTAAGCTGGCCATACACACGTGATCCCACAGCGTGTGTGCCGACAGATCACATTGGTATCTGTCGGCATGCATGCTGTGGGAAGAGCACACACGGACTCGACCGATCCCCATACGCGGTATACACGGCACAATCGGTATCATCTTTCTCTACTTAAACAAAAGGGAGCTGATGACGACCTACGGAAATTTTCCTTCATTCCCGATTGATCGGAGTGCCGACTATGGACGTTCATCTGCATTCTGATTGGTCGGGAATATCCCCTACTCACCAGCGGTAATGGGTAAATGCCGTTGTTCCCCTTTAGTCTTGCTCCCTCTATCCGAACCACTTTGGTCTATTCAATCCCCAGGGCCAGTGAGCCTTAGGGATGTGCCTCCTTTATAATATATAATTTGCAAAAAGCTGCTTTCCCAGGGGTGAGGATTTAACATTTTAGGTCCTTGCTCTTAGTATACTCTATTTAATGAAAAGGGGGTTGTTGTTTTTTTTTTTTTATTATTATTTTGTGGAGGAATTCTAGCCCAGGCTCCCAGTTTTGACTGTTCAGATTTCAATTGCTCATAAATCTTATAGAGCACTCACCTCCATGGAATAATGTTCAATCTGATAGATGTTGTTCAGGCCCTGGGTAGTGAAATAATCCAGACAAGATGAACATCCCAATCTCGCTAAAAAACTTAAGCAGAAAGCAGTACAGTTAGTAAAATAAGGTTAGTAAAGATAAGTTCTGCCAATGTATATATATATATATATATATATATATATATATATATATATATATATATTGCCCTTTCTTCTTAAAACACATTACATGCGCATTGGGAATTTCATTACTGATTACTGTGATTACTGGGAAGAAGTTAGACATCTCCTTTTTTGTAGCTCTTTTTACCACTATACCAAGATACAAGATATGCAGAACTAAAGTATGATTAGGAATACTAATTGTATTTATTAAATCAGCTACATAAGGATATTAAAAGATGTCTTGAATATAAATATAACAAATGATTATGGTTTAAGCTAATGGTCTGACAAACTAATTCATTACTCAAAAGCTGACATGGCAGATTAGGGAGTTGCAGGAGAGAGTGAATGTTCAAATAAGATGGCAAAGAATATAGCAAGCCACCTACAGAATTTCCAAAGCTGAACGTGACAGAGTAGGCCAGTGTGTTTTCCACTGACATTCACCCAAGATCTAAGCTGCCATATTAGCCCCTAGCATCCCCCAAAACACATTGAGTAAAGGACTATGTTTGTAGAGGTAAAACCAATTTTAGCTCACCTCACGTCTTTCTTTTACTTGTCCATACGCATGCACAAATTGATTAGGGGAAGGGGAGGATTCCAAGCCCAGGTGACTGCAAGGGGGTGGAAATATAACCCCTTACTCTTCATTGTCAATGCATAATATCTATCTTGTTTTACTGGCAACTAGGAATACGATATATGAATATGTATGATTAATGTGTAGAGCAGGGGTATTCAATGGCTCTCCAGCTGCTGTTTCTTTAAACTCCCAGTGTCAAACTGAAATCCAATACTGAGAGTTTTTAATGAGAAAACTTTGGAGAACCTAAAATTGAAGATCCCTGGTGTATCAAAGGATGCAGAAGGAACTTTGCTAAACATTGCTACACAGAGAGACTGCATAATGATACTCCAGAGTTTCCAGAGCTTGACAGACTTAGGATGTTGAAGGTAGTTGAAGTGTTTTCCTTTAGGTGTGAGTTGTAGTGCAGTGCAATGGTGAATCTCTAGGATTCACTGTTTTCACTGTTTCACTAACTGATTCATTAATCACTAAGGTCTGTTAACTAATTTTTTCTGTTATAAGAATGACTAAATCACTCATTCCTTTATCATAAATGTATATAATTCTTGGATTTTCAAGCTCTGAATATTTATCATACTTTTGATACATACACAATGCAGCTGTAGTCCCTTGGTAAATGCATACTTACATTTAAATAATTTATGTATTATATTAATGTGTTGCATTGGAAGTCAGATCTGTGAGATGACTGGATTATGTCAGGGAAGTATTTCCTGTCACCAGATAATTACCTTGCAATGCTGCAGTCTGATGGATATGGAGGAGGTGGAGTGCAATGTGATGTGGATGGCATGGATAATGAAGGAGGCAGTGCTTGAGAGGGACTGAGTCCATTGAGATCACTAGTCATTGGCATATGTGTGCTCATCATAGGAACTAAAAACAGAAAAAGCACAGTGTTACTGATAACACCTCAATATCTGTCAAGAGAAAACACATTTTCAGCATAATAAAGTATCATCTGAATATTCATTTTCTCCATAACAAGGCCAGACTCATTAATTCTGTAAATGCAAATGAAAATATAATATTCACTTCCAAATATAATCTGGGAATGGCAATTATATGAAGCATATTTATAAAAGAACAATATTTACCACAGGTTAAATACAAATGATAAATAGTAATGTATATAATGAAATAGCAATGATAAATATTAATGTAAATACTGAGGGGGTTAAATACCAATAAAAAAATGAATGTAAATACTGTGGGGGTTAAATACCAATAATAAAAAATGAATGTAAATACGAGGGGGTAAATACAAAATAAAAATGAATGTAAATACTGGGGGGTTAAATACCAATAATAAAAATGAATGTAAATACTGAGGGGGTTAAATACAATAATAAAAATAATGTTAATACTGTGGTGGGGTTAAATACCAATAAAAAAATGAATGTAAATACTGTGGGGGTTAAATACCAATAATAAAAATGAATGTAAATACTGAGGGGGTTAAATACCAATAATAAAAATGAATGTAAATACTGTGGGTGGGGGTTAAATACCAATAATAAAAATGAATGTAAATACTGTGGGTGGGGGTTAAATACTAATAATAAAAATGAATGTAAATACTGTGGGTGGGGGTTAAATACCAATAATAAAACTTAATGGGTTAAATACCCACCGGAAATACAGTCTACAGAAAGAACAGAAGAAATGATGGCATCCTTTGTTATTCTCATTTAACTAAAAATAAACCCTGTTTAAAAATATTTTCCATTAACTGGCCGAGAATGCATATGTTTAACTACATTTACTTTGGAATCAAAATCCATATTTATCTGTCTAGTTCTATTGAATCTATTAGAAGCAAACATTAAACAGGCTGTAGCCAGACCTTAGTCATTCAGTCTCTGAAATGTGAAACAAATGCTGGACATACACTATACAGATATTAGAAGTCAATCACAATGTAATCAGCCCTGGTGATGACATGGAATGTCAGGAGGTGTGTTACCTAATGTATGGCCAGCATTACTCTACCAAGCTGTTAGACTCTGTTTAAACTTCGTAAACAAGCTTTGTGACAGAGAGTTAATTCAGTAAGGTGTCTGTCCAAAAACTATGAGGATATGTAGGGACAAAATGCCACCTGTATCTACCACATTAGAAACCATCGCCAAAAGTGTTTCTAGAATCTTCAATGTAGTATCATCATTTGCAATGTTAAATTTCTGCAGAATCAACATAAACCAAAACATGCTTATTTGTTTTTAGGTTGCTTGCATAACTTACTGTTTGCTCCCATAGCATCAGACATAGCATTAGGGGTAAGGGAATTTCTCTGCTGTGGATTCATTAGCTGGCTGACTGATGGCAGCTTATTCATGCTGTTCATTTTGCTGAGAGGAGGTGAACTGGATCCAAAAGACGCTTGCCCTTGTAATGAAGATCTGCAAGAATACAGTAAATTGATGGCCCATGAACCATGTCTTTATAGAACAGCCAGTCAATTGAAGGTTTGTTTTTTAGCTGAACAAACATCTTTCATATACAAGCTATTATAGTGCACAATTAATGTGATCCATGAATGGGACTGTACTCTGATGGACAGGGGGGGGGTACAATGTTCATGCTAAATGCTAAATTGAGCATTTCTGGGGAATTATAATAATATAAATCCTTAAATACACAAAACGTTAAATGTTCATGTGCATAAGCTATCAATCATATATAATATTAATATTCATTATTTAGATCACAATGTTTTCTGTACACACAATACAGTTTAATAAAACTGGTAAAACGATGTGACAATTGTGGTGCAGTAATCTCTAAAGGAAGGAGAGGCAGGGAATCTCAGCTCAGGCTATCTCTTATTTTCTATTTATATGCTGTGTATATATATTGTATTTATTTATACAGAAATATATATGTGCCTCTGTATACACTTTCCTAAGAAATCCAGTATCACACACACTAATCTTTTGAGCAGGTATGTGACCAGATAACATCACACACTTCCCTCAAGGTATAAGGCACAAAGCCAAGTGGAGGAGGTGATGAGTTGGTACCTTGAGGCTTGTTTACCTGAATGACTGCAGGACATAAAGATTAAATTTCACAACTCAGATTCCAGAGTCAGTTAACTGGTGTTTTGATTATGGGGAGAGCTATTGAACAGTGTTGTTGACAACAGCTGAGGGAAATTGGAAAATCATGATAATCGATTTGTATTCCATAATTGTTTTCTATTTAATATTTTGTTGCAGTTAATGATTTTTTTTTTAATTCCAGAAGAGTTTTATCAACATAGTGTAATTAACATTCCTAAAATAAAAATAAACCTAAACTGTATTCCTGTTTGTATAAGTTGGGTTTAGAAAGTTCTAAGCCTTCTTAAAACAGAAGCCTTGAGTCTCAGGAAATAAAATAACATCCCAACAAATAAAAGAAATTACACTGGAGTCTCACAATTTGTGGTTAGAAAAGTTTTACCTCTTGCTTGTTTTAGGAAGGTTCTTTTGCTTTTGTCCCTCCCTAACATCCGTGCCTTTTACTTACTATGCTTTATAATATATATCTATATTCCCAGATCCCATCCCATGAAGAATACTTGCACAACTGTTTTTGTTTTTCTTGCAACATGTGAATTTTTTTTATTCATATTCAAAACCTTCTAGCACAAATGCAAAGTCCAGAATGGATGTGAGTGTTTGTGGGTTGCACTTTCCTAGGGGATTATGGGAAGTGGATATGGATGAAATCAGAAAAATCATGTATACTAATGACTGATTCTTAGAATGGAAGGTTATTTTCCGAGGCATTAATACATATAATGACATATGTGACTGCTACAAGCGCACATATAATGCAAACATACAGAGAATATATGTTTATGCTATTACCTTCATTACCTTTTTACTACAATAAGTAGGGTTGATTTATAAACAGTGAAAGATGTAGCCTTCAAAGGCTATAGACAGGTTTCTCAAAGCTGTCTAAATCCTGTCTTTTGGGATAAATCATTGTCAGTGGGTATCTATGTTCAATGTAAATGGATCTTTCTTTTCAGTGACCCAATCATTTATTTTCAGAATTACTTTCTTTTCAATGACCCCATGGAAGTTTTTGCCAACAAGGAAATGCAAAAATAAATGAACAGGAACATGAATAGAAATACACAAAAAAAAAACTGATGTCCAAGATAAACTTGTACAAATATTTATTGTCAGTTTTGAGCATGCAGCCACTCGAAACAGCATTGAAACGGAATGCCAAGTGGAAAACTACAGGAATTTAGCTAAGTAAACAAAACATGGATTCATAGAAGTGTATATTTTGTTCTTTATTCTTTTATTACATGACCACAGGTTCTTTACAACTGAATCTCTATACCTTAAAAATGAAAAGGAAAATTCTAAATCAACAGTTTCTTTCTGAAGGCTCAATGTCATTCTTCTACTTTTTGTTAGTGGATGGTGAATAAGAATTCCAAATCCAGAATTAATTGGAAAAAAGTATGTATTACTAGATATTTCTCTCTTGGATTATACCATTAAGTCCCTTTATTAATATATTTTTGGTGTAAATACTTAAAGGGGAAGTTCAGTGCAAATACATATGCTTTTCAGAAAAAAGAGCATTATTTTTTCATCCCAATGACCTCAATCTGCCAATTCAGCATTTTGTCTGTGTATAAATAATTGCAACCGAATACTGACTTCCTGTTTGCAGGACCCCTAGTTGAGACCATTATGGTCTTGCCCTTGACCCAGCCCCTGGGTTGATTCAGTTGCTCAGTAGAGATCTGAGCATCTTTAACCCACCCAACAGCAAATCAGTAGAAATTACTGTTATGAACATTCCAAGGATGTGGTGCATCCTGGGAAGAAGAAGGGTCGTTAGAACCTGAAATGTCAGCTCACTAATGTCAACAGCAGGGAACAGCAAAGGGTATGAAATCAACAGATTTTTCATAGGAGAGAATATGTAGAATAACTAAGAAGGCATTACACAAACTAACAATTTAACAAATATAGATAATTTCCACTGAACTGTCCCTTTAACTTGTAGGAAAGGGTTCATCACCACAGAGTTTCATTGTTTAAAATAACTGTTATTTTTGTACAATTCAGGGTGCAGTCTGTTTTGTTTTAACATATTTCCAAGCTTAGCTAAGCAAGTAATATGTCAGCCCACATGGAAATGCAGATATATAGCAACATGTTCTAAATAAAGACTGGATGTGTTCTCATACTATGTACAGTTCATCATCTATTGGAAGGGGATGATTAACATTACTTAATATTCTAAGGAATCATAACCCATCCTAATAGATAAACTATATAATAATTAAGGAAAACCTAATTTTAAAATATCCAATAAAATACTAAACAAAGGCTTATGAGGGGATGCAAAGACCCAATGGCACATTGAATGACAGCTCAAATAAAATAAAGGGTAAAAAGCATTGCACATAGAAAATATATATTCATTTACATCTGTCCTGCAGCTACCACAATAAATCTGTAAATTCTCACATGAGTATGACCAGCATTTTATAAGCCAGAGAAACTGGATTCATTTTCCAGTCAACAATACAGTATCTTTAAAATAATTTCAAATTCAGAATAATATTTCATTTAAAAAAATAACGTTAAAATCGAGTCCAGCTCAAAAAAACAGCACAGCAATTGATGTAGCTCAGACATACATTACAAAACAAAGACAAACAATAAAGAAATGCAAAAAGGCACTTGATTTTTCCATTGTGATAGATCAGTGCTTGAGTCCCTTCAGAAAGTGCTACAAATACAGCAATAAGATTACAAGAAGACAAACAGCCCCAAATTCATACTAGATATTTCCTATCATGGCATCTTTTAAAAACTAGCAGAAATCATTTAGGGTTTATTTTATTGGCAGGGAGCTTTATTAAATGCTTGTTAGGAAGGAGTGTGAAACCTCCTGATCTATTCAACGTGGTATGAACTTATATATAATTAAGTCAGACTTTCATATCCTTTGCAGAGCTGGCGAATATTACTTTTCTTAACTTTTTTGCATGAGTTATTATTTAATGATGCAAGTGATAAATAAATCTCCAATATCTCCACTGCCCTCAATATGCCATTGACAAAAACTACTTTTAACTTTGTTATAGCTAACACATTATTAGGGTTATACAGGACTTTAAATAACAGATCAAAAAAACAGTCAATAGTTTATGGATACATTGAATGACTGGGGAATGTGGAATGTTTAAAGAAGTTATCTTTGTCTTTCAGATGATCTTCCCTGGGTTCCATAAATTCATTCCGGAAGCAGGTCGTTAGGAGACTGCAGAAAAAGAAACCAAAGAAGAAAAGAAGAAGAGATGAAGATCGTGAAAGATACAGAAGATTAGATGGCACCTTTTTGATCTGAGTGTGGCTTTGTAGGAAGGCTTTAAGACTACAACAGTACTGTACTGATCATATACAGATGTATATACTTTCTCTATAATATATTCAAAGTGGTCATACTGAGCTATAATAATAAATTGGAAGTGGCTATTGAGCTATCATCTGAGACACAACCACCTGATCCCAACACAACCCTTACAACAAGTGTTCCTCATTTAGGGCATGTAGGTTCTGATCTTGCTGTCACTTGGTTGTAGACAACTGGCACCCACACAAAAATTATCTAAAGATATTGCCTTTCTGGGAAGTTGGATGTGAGGGAGCTACTGTACCGAAAGTGCTAAAAAACAAAGGCTTACAAAGTTGGGATTACAACACGTGCCAGCTCTTTAATTTCCTGAAATCCAAGCCAATTCAATGAATGCAGGACAAGCTGCATGTTTAAGGTACAGTGAAATCGAATGCTTCCTTTATTTTTCTTTTTGATATGTCTCCAGTAACAAAACAATCTTTGTGCTTAAAATGTAAAATGTGCAAGCCAAGCAAAATATCACCCAAAGCGTTTGTTTAGATTAGGAAAAACGTGTTTTATCTTAATAATCTGTATGTCCTACATATGTGTAGATACATTTTCTTTTACTTATAAGTCCCCTTTATATAATCACTAGATGTCCTGTCCATCCTCTGGTACATGTATAACTAGACATTTGTGTATTCCACCCTTACATTATATTTTACAAGCATTGTTATTTATTGATAAGCAGAAAATAATACATTTGCTAATTATTTCCTATTACTTCTGCTGTATCTTAAGATGATCCAGTATCTCTAAGCAAAAAAAAAACCAACACATCCTCTCTGTTTATTGGTTTAAAGGAGACATATTCCAGCCAGGAAATAAAAGCATACCAGTTCTGCAATGTCACATGCACAGCAAAAATCAAACATCCCTGTTGCTTTAGATATGGTGGCAGACTTTCTGCAAAATATTAACCTCAAACACCTTAATGGTACATCTTTGAGGGTGAGTTGAAATTTGAGTAGCCACACTGTGATCATAGAGGTGCTGGGGTTAAAATACAAAGGAAAGAGCATTAGAGGAAATAAGACATGCAACATAAGAGACATGAAAGAAAGATACTGAAAGAAAATATGCAGTCCACTAACACCTTTGAAAGAACTGTCAGCATTTCTTTAGACCATATGCATTAAAACTAAAATGCCTCCCTCATGCATGGTGATGTAAATCCCCTGGATTAAGCAAAAAATAACTAAGGTGTACCTAAATGTTTTGGGAAATAACTGTTTTCATTTATACCATGGCTTTGTTTGTCTTGCTAAGGTCAAACCTTTTAAGTATCTGTGAATGGAAATGCTCTTTCCTGGTATTAAATGTCGCCTTTTAAATGGATGAGAGAGATAATGTTGAAACTTTCTTTCAAATCAAATTTGGATGAATATTAATATAGCTTCCATGAATAGTGCTTCTATCAAACAAATAATGGCCTACAACTTAACACTAAAGAACCATCTATCTATAATTAATACTATTGCTGCTTTTATTGGGTGTATTAGGAAAGTAGTTAACAATGACATGATAGTTAATTGACATGTTTTTAGTGTTTTTTATACTGCTGCTCCCAAGTTTTTTTTATAGTAATTTTTATTTATAAACTGTTCTTACAAGAACATTAAATATTAACCTAGGAGGAATCAATCAATCGAATCAGATATGCTTATACACAGAATAATCCTGTGATCGCACTTTTTCATCCACACTTGCCCTGCAATCCATTACAATTTGTCAAATTACACATGGTTCAATTGCTCCTTCCATTGGATGGGATTAGATTGCAGTAATTAGCCCCTGGGTGTCCAGCTTTAACCTGCAGGCATGTCATCTAGGTATTATAATTCTACGCATTATTTACATATTGGATGTACTGTACACATCTCATATCATGGTCCTGGCTGTGTTCATATAATAATACACTTTAAAATAAATGTTTCCCACATATCTAATTCTTTATAGAAGAATAAATTCATTACTACATCAGCTCGTTTTTTTTTTTTTCAGACGTAACAGGACTGAGAAGGGTCACTTTCATTTGGTTATCTAAGATGATTTAAAAGATGTATGGAATTGTATACCGTTCATTTAGGTAAGTTTCGTCTCTGACATCTTGTTCTATTGGAGAATGCTTTAGATTGTGCTCCATGTAGTTGGGGCTGTTCTGCATTCTTTTTTGCCACTGTTGTATGGAAAAGGTCTCATTCCTCCCTGTATTTCGAGGGCCAGCCATGTTGCTCTGTAGGCTTCTGTCCCTGAGCAATTTAATTTCATGTATTAAAAAGCTTCAAAGCCAATAATTCAAAGAGAAATACTCTCTCAGGATACAATATGTTAATAAGAATGCATCACCGAGACACGTATAATTTTCCTATAAACATTACTTGAGAAACCAGAGGTTGTTTTACTAAAGACTGACAATCACAATTATTTTAGATAGGAACCTCTGTTGTCAGTGAAAACAGCCCATTAAATAAATATCTCTAAGCTCTTTCTATAACATGTTGTCATGATGACAACCAGTCTAATGCCATATTTTAGACAATACCCATCAAACCATACTTCATCCAAATAGCGTTTTACTTTTTAAAGGTTCAATTCTGTACAATACGTCTCCCAGTTTTTAGGCAAAGTTGTAAACTAAGCTGTACAAAATTTGTGACATTTAGAGCTAATATCTAAATATTTAAGTTTATTAGAAAGTTTATTAGAAAGTAGGAAAATATTAAGAGAAGTCAATCCAAAACATGCATGTGTTTTTTTAAGATGAGTTTTGAATACATACATTAACTGTTTTTGGATTTTTCTTCTAAACAATTAATTGGCTTTCATATACACATATATACTTACGGCTTTGGTAGCAAATGCTGTTGCTGTTGTCTATACGTTTCAATTGTTTGCTGGGGAAGGAACTGCATGAGCTCCAAAGACTCTTTGATCTTTAACAACATTTCGTAAATCTCCCTTCCTTTTACCTATAAAAAATAATGCAGACAATTTGGTTATGTAAATACAGAGAAATTGGTTATGTAAATGCAGAGAAATCGGTAGCACGATGAAACCAATTAAAAGATTTACAGTCAGAAAATTTTCCTCTGTAGAATGTTAAATAAGAATGTCTGACAACTATAAATAAGGAAGGTCTACAGCTTTAGAAGATGCTTTAGATTTAAATGTATTTAGAAGTAAAATGGTTATAAAAGGACTAACCTATAAACATTACTGCATGCCATTAAATTCAAAATTTTATTATATATTTTGATAGCACTACTGTGTTAAACTGAATTATAGAAATGGTAATAATTCTTAAAACAAAAAATTGAAATTTCCACTTTACAAATTTTTCCATTTAACAAATACAAGGGATGATCTTTTTTGATGAATAATTTTATTCCAATTCCAATGAACAAAGAACAAAAATCTTAAAAGCAATCTTTTCAACTCAATATGCGGTGAAATCTTTACTTACTGGCAGATACAACACTTCATCATCTGGAGATCGACGCTTTTTGATAGAAGTCATCTGAATTCCATGTGTAGTTTGTCGGAAAGCTAAAGTAAAAGAGGAGATGTCAACAGCCCTATCACATCTAATGAAACTGTCCACAAGCTGACAGTTTTATCTGTACAATGGGAAATAGTGCATTAGGCTGGGTACACACAAAGGGAATATTTGTCCCCAGCGAGCGCTCAGCCGGGAAAAATGTCCGTCCTTTGCGGAAAATTTGGCTGCTGCCAAAGATGTAAACGATCGATCGTGCAGTCCCATAGGGAACCGCATGATCGATCGGAATTTACCGACAGGTCCAATCTTCCTTTCATCTAATCCGGACGAACAATGATTGAGGTTGGTCGTGGCTGGCCGCCCCACACCAGCAGATAGTGCCGTGAATCGGTCGGTCACCCAAAAATATTTACTGGTGTGTACCCAGCCTTTAATAGAAAATAAAATTCACAAAAATCAACAAAATAGAATCCTAATAAAAATAGGTCTCCTTGGAATAATGTGTAAAAATGTTCATGATTTTAGCACTCAAATTGTAGTTAGAAAAATTGCAAAGGTTACTGGGCTATGTTAACCCTCAACAAGGTGTCTTGGGGTTCTCTGGGAGGTTGGTAGGGATTCCTCAAGGGATAGTGACAAGTACTGTCATTTTAGTGAATTTTTAAATATAGAAATATTCATAAATATATTTATTGATGTGTTATATTTCTAATAAATATGTATTTTTAATGAAATAATGAAAGAAAGACAAAGATAAGTAGAAGTATGTGATCATTTTTGTGTAGGCGTTATCTGAGATATGAACATAGATTTCACAAGGATAAAAAAGAAGCATTGTGATAACTTAATATTTTATTTTGAATACTTCCAGTCATGTAATTTTGAAGCCTGACTTAACTAGCTTTTATATGTTGGGAATACGTTTGGAATGTTCCCACTAGCAAGCTGATTTACATTTAAATGGCCCAAGTGACTGGAAATCAGACACGATGCCTGAGCCAATCACTGACGCCACTACCGGTCTGGCCCCTTCTCCTGCTGTTTTTGGTAAGTATTTAGGAGCTGAGGAGGACGATTTAAACCTAGTGAGCTCTAGTTTAGGGGGGGGGGGGGTTATTTTATGTGAAATTTTTGTTTCGGGGGTGGACATACAATTTAATATTGAAAAGGTTTTGAGAACATCAACTTAGAGCTCTGGTGATTGGCACCACTAACTGTTCTGCATTAACTTACGTTGTTTCATACCTTCTCCACTCTTTGTGTTGTCTGAAACTTGTTGTTTTCTTATGCTGTCTTCATCTGCCTTACGATCTCTGCCAGGGCAAGCACAAATACGAGCCTCAAAACACCGACGGCCTAGAACTTGACCACTGAATGGGGAATGCAAAATACATTTTCATTACAAATCAGAGTATTGTTTATTTGCGTGCATGTTATCTATTTAATGTGAGATTCATTTTTTGAGACAATTTTAAAAATAAAAAGCTGAAAAACAGATTGTTACTATACGAAATCTGAAGACGGGATACTCACTCTCTTGTTTCTAGTGTAACTATGATTAGAATAGGTCGACGGTTCATTCCTCCAACGCAACTGCTGTTGCACATAAAGTTGTATAGAATTGTTGTGAACTCTGTGCCAACCTTTGAAAGTTTTTGAAGAAAAAACAATATTTGTAATTATATTAGCTTAAACCATGTCATACACATTTACCTGTATTCCCCGCTGGTCGCAGCACTCTGAAGGTGGCCATACACATAAGATTTGTACAGCATGTGTACCGACAGATCACATTGGTATCTGTGGGCACACATGCTGTGGGAACCGCATACACGTACCCGACCGATCCCCATACGTGGTATGGGGATCGGTCGGTCTTGCGGCCATACACAGTATGATTGTATTGGCTCCCTATACTATACTGATGTAAATTTTCAGTCTTTCCCGACCAACTGTAGTGGTAACTATGGTCATTCATCGGCACTCTGATCAGTTGGGAAAAGCCCATACACATGAATGATAATGTACCCATTATCATTAATATGTATGGCCACCTTAACTGATTGACACTTTGAGTATCGCAAGAGACACTTATGCAGCCGCTGCAAGCTATTCACCAGCAGCTGTGCAGGTCTTCGAGCGTAAGTACTTAATGCTAGCTATTATCTGCAGTTAAATGCTTACATCAGGTAAAATTCATTCAGAGCCACACAGCTGCTGGTGAATCTCTTACGGAAGATTTATTATGTTAGGTAAGGAGTTTATTGATATTTTTTAACATTCTGTAACATTGTGTAAGTTGCTAAAAAGCTAATTTAAATATTAAGTTAATTGTTAATAATCTTTTGCTAAATACCATTGTAACATACCCACCTGTGGTGGTTCATAGGGTACCAGAACACTCTGTCTTCCTGTGATTGGATCTTCAACGTATTGTGCATGACTATTTCCTTCCACTCTAATTAGATGGCTGGGAGGAGCTATTTGTCCTGTGACACAAAACAAAGAAACTTTTAGAAAGCAAGTGGATGCTAACAGTATTGTCAATTTGTTTGGAATTAGACTACCGGTATATTAAATTGCTATGATAGTATTTGACTGGGTCCACGAAAGAAACATATCCAGACCAGAAATAATGTGTTCACAGCAGTCAAAATATGCACATATCCTATTTAATAAGCCTTTCTAAAGTATTTGAATTTGTATTTGAATATATAAGAATGGCTGTCTGTCTGTCTGAATAAGTGAATAATGAACGTTAATGTTATGCTGTAGAAAAAAAGACAGCACACATTGGGGCTGATGCAATGAAAGACGCGAAAGTTTGTCCACCCTATTAATCTGCATCAACGAATCAGGTTGCTGTAAATTAAGATCATAGGCAAACAATATTTGTTAAGGTTAAAGTAAACTCTGGTAATATACTGGTTACAAAGAAAACCCCACAAACTTCATTTCCTGATAATTAGTCTCATACCTTCATTAAATTCTCGGCTGAGCTCATGGTTGGGGCAGCGTTTAACAACTTCTGTAACATGCTCTGCTTTCTTGTACACTGGCATTGCCCGAATTACAGCTCCTTGGGGAGGTGGAGTCATTACTTTGATTTGTATTGGACACGTTTTGGCAATCTGGCAATAAAGCTTCTTGAGATCGGTGGAGTACTGAAACAAAATAGAAACAAAGTTATTAGTGAATCTTTGGATTTGCTCTTATTCTAAACAGGGAGATTCAATAAAAGTTCTTATTGTTAAAAATGGTGCTAATTTTGCCCAAATAATCAGACCTTAGTTAACATTTGAAAGCTAACATCTGATTGGTAAAGGCAAAGTGTGCATCATATTTAACAATAAGAACTTTTATTGAAGCTCCCTGAAAGTCTGCTAAGAAGTCAATTTACAATAAATGTATTATTAACAAATATTATTATAAGCACTCAACATGTTTTTAGTTTTGGTATAGCTAATACAAATGTAAATCCCTATCCAAAATAGAAGAAAGAATGCTGTTTTTATGTTGTATATAATACCTTACATGTTTCCATGGTTTACAATGCCACTTTTCTTATTTTTTCAGTAATTTCTGTCTTTTTCTTCCAGACTGCCAATGTAAATGCAATACACCCCTATCTCATTCCAGCACAGCAGGTTTAAACAAGCAGTTCCACATGACCACACGTTAGTATTTCATTGAATTCTATACATATAATATGAAATGAAAGAAGAACACACACACAGGGCAAAGTATAGAGAGTCAGTAATGCAATGGAAATTATTTACCCATAAATCATTGAATTGGCTGATTTTTATTAGCAAATAATTGAAGCAAAACTGACTGATGAAAAACCTGTATCATTAGCAGTGATACCCACTGGTGTACCCATATCTATCTATATCTCATGAACATTGGAAAGAAAAAATAACTACTTATACTACTAATAGGCTACTTATAGGCTAATCCAACATTTTTGATGGGATATATAGAATGCAGAAGGAAGTCGTAACTCTGCCAGTTTATGGCTCCGTCTAAGGAAGTTGGAAAGAGAACAAAGAAAAACAGCAAATAAACTTAATAAATGGAAAGCCACAGCAAACATATGATGAAGGTATACAGTGCTGCATGTGTCACAGTTCAAGGACGGTTTGATTGAACAATTTTTATCATCTCCATTTTATTGAAAGCTATCACAAAAGCAAACTGTTTTTATAGTTTGTATAGTAGGGAAATGTTTGTGCCTATTGTTCAGCAATGCTTAGACCAGTTATAGGGAAAATGCCTTTAAAGTGTTTCTAATTTTTGTCATTTTCTAAGATTTAACTGGGAAACTAATGTGTCCTACTGATGTCCTTGAGAAACCAATAACTATTAATATACTTTGATTCCATGGGGATATACATCAATGTGCTCCAATCCTGTAATTTCTTAATCGTTTGCCCATTAATGTATCATCGCCAATATCTTCCCATTAGGGTTATAGAGTCTGCAACACAGAGCTGTCTAGATTTCTTTATATGGTCAGTACATTTTGAGCAATAATACACACTGAATCATGCACACAGTAAATCCAATTGACAATGGCAAGTGTTGACAACAACCATTGGTCAGTTTTAAATGTTGCACAGGATAAATCATTTGATAAAGGACTATCCTTAGTCTTAACTAATAAAACAGGTTTCACTTGCAGTGACCTAGTGTTCCATAATCTACTTTGTATACATCATCTATTGTCTGTGTATTGTGATGCATGGTCAGTAATGAGGTCATCTACAGTAATGGTAACAGCAGATTTGCATGCATGGCTGCCAAGAAGCACAGATGAATTCTACATGTTATGGAGGACAGAGATGTTAAAATGAACCCACATTACATTCAGAGAGAGTTACAATTGTCGTTAAAATGGTAGGTAGCAGTATAAACAAAATGTACTGGAAAACATTGTGCAATAAACCGGTGTGCCTTCAGGCTAGGGATTGAAGCACAATCGTTTCAAATAGCCTGCGGATACAGGAAATGCTGCCAAAAGATAAATTCTTTTTCTAAGTAGGAGTTGTGAAACACCTTTTATTTGGTTTCCACCTTTTTAATGTCAGTAGTTCAAAAGAAAAGAAGAACTGACTACATTGGACAGGTAAAAAAATTGTATTTTAACATTTTGATTATAAGATCTAAATTTATTTTTTTAATCCTAAAGTGATTTTTTTTCTCCCCAGAAAACCTATACATTTTACCTGCCCATGAAGTCTTCAAACAGCCTTGTGAGCATATGCACGTATTAGCCATACCCTCTGACCCCAGAATTCACTGTTTCTATGCACATATTTTCTATACAGATGTCTCCTTGCCAAAATGGAAGTCCCTGATAAGACTTTGAAAGTTAATGTTACCCTGCGGTTTATTTACCAGTCAGATTTTAAGAAACTGCTATATGCATCTTAGATTGATGCAAGAGGCACACTTAAAGTATAAGTGAATTTTTATTTAAATCACATCTACATACGACGTTTCAGGGATCACCTTGTCCCTTTCATCGGGTATATACCTGATATACCTAGGCCCGAAACCAAGTTTGCTATATACATTTTAGACAAGGTTATTGTAAATATCACCCAGATAAAGTTGTTTTTTAAAAAAATTTAGTTATCATATAATAATCAGAAACCAATATCCAACAATATATGAAATAACTATCATTTTGATATGCTACCTAAAGCCCTAAAAGGAAGATCAAGTTGCAACTTTTGCCAGTAAAATGAAAGGATCTTTACCCTATTCAGAATAAACTAAATATAGACTGTATGGAATTCCACAAAGGGTTAAATTTGTCCTAGACAAATGAATAAAAGTCCATTGCACATAATGTTTGCACTGAGCTACACCTGGCATCACTCAAATCAAATGAACACTACACACAGAGCCTATAACCAGCTTCTGTTAAATTGCATTGTGTTACAGAAAAGAACAAATAGTTGAGAAAAGCGTTGCCCTGAGGAATGATATTTTGCAAGCGATATCCAGTATTTCTATTACTGCAATACAGTGTCAAGTTACATAGCATGCAATTACCATTCAACATCTTTTTTTCTGGTTCCTTAATAATGTCACGTAAATAAGCAGACTTCAGGTAACTGACTTAGAAGAACAACAGTAGATTTAGGCACTTCAATAACGACATGTTTAGAAAGAACATTCCAGAGTATATGACACTACCCTGACCACCTGCTAAATACTATATTACAGTCTCTTGGCATCCTGGTTTGTAAATACACATTACAATGTGCTTGCATGCCAGTCTCTAGACACCCGTCTGGCCTTTTCAACACATTCTCCTTAGCCATAGTTATTTATTTAAATGCTTTGTAAACTAGTTTACTATAGGTAAATCATGGTTTGCCTGTTGCATAAAACCCCATACTACAAACAAATAAGAGAAATCCATGAAGCAAAGGTTTTTATGATATATGGACAGACAGCATAAGCTATAAATCTTGGTGGGTTGTTTAGTTTTTTCCCCTTACTGTTAGGCTTGATAACATGCTAATTAAGCAAGCAAGTATGGAGGAGCACACTATGATGGTGAATCCAAATTTTTATTGTATAAACAACATACAACGTTTCGGAACACCCTGTCCCTTCCTCAGAACCCCTTTTTAGTGTGCTCCTCCATATGTGCTTGCATTACTAGAGTATTCTAGCCCTTGGAGTAGAGGGCAAAAGGTGCACCTATTGATTTGTCTGGCAAACAGCCAACAGCGGAGTGTTGGAGTGTTGTTGAACTGAATTTCGACATGCTAATTTAGCATTTGAAACTTTGAAAGACTTTGCAATGCAAGTGCCTTCTCTGTTTTAAAGACTCCTTGTTTTGACAGATAAGATTATTGCAATAGATTGTTCCAAGCAGTGCTTGTAGTAGTTTCATTACATTTTTATATTAATTAATCTAAACAGTTTACTGAGCTGCTAGATAATTGCTTACAATCTAAATTATAATGTCCAGCCATTTTGTAATAACATCCCTAAATCTCCTTTGTTATGTTTGTTTTTTTTTAAATGTTGTCATTTATAACAAAATTTGCTTCCCTGGGGGATTTTGCAGTTAAAGTTATGCTACAAAAAAAAATGTACAATACAATATAAAGCTTTCAAATGTACATAGAAAGCAAATGATGGGGTGATGTATGTTTTATTGCATCCTGCTTCTGTACCACTCAACTTTAGCTTTATAAGCTGCCTGCTGCCACCTGTCAATCAAAGGAGATTAATTACCTGGGCAGCCAGTGCTGGGAGCGGCACATTCCAGCCTGGCCGCACCCAGAGATGTTGATATCAGACAGGTGAGGTTCCACTCCCAAAATGCCTGGAAGATTGTAGACTGGCCCCACCCTGTACTGTATGTCCCACACATTCTATGGTCCCTGCAGGCAGAATCTAAATGAAGTACAGTTCTTTGCTGAACATGTATCTGGAAAATATTCAGAGGGAAAGAAATGCCATGACCCCAAGGCACAGTTTGAGAAATCTTAAACTCCCGCTGTCTGCTCAGATTGTAGTGAAAGGGATTCCATGGAAATCTACAATGCTAACATAGCCGTCAATACAGTGTTTTAGTGTTTATTAGCTTTCTTTCATTCCGGCCATTAACTGGTGCTGAATTCTAGTACCCACTACATCACTCCCACAACTTGTAAATGAAACAATCTTTTTATTGTGGCTCAAACAATAAAAAATGTAATGACTATCTGCTAAACAACAGCATTTAACAATAAAATAAAGTATGCATTTCTATCAAATTCAATTGTATATTTACAGAACTAAAATAGTTTTCACATCATGGATTCTGATTTTACATCTACTGTATCAGTGCATCTGCAATACAATGCTTGTCATAGAGCCCCCCTCTCTGTCTGGAAATCGATCCAGGACTGCAGTTACACATAACTTAATATATAACATATAAGGTAAACCTAAAGGATTAAGCACAGGATGAGGATTCAGAGTATTATTTTATGCAAAAGCTAAATTATCTGCCATCTTAAAATATTCTGTAGGTCTACCAAGTTCCTAACTGAGAATGAAGGAAGGGGCTGTCGTGTGCCAAAAATTGCAACACCTCTGCCTGGCTTGATGCCCTGGGGGCTTTGCCTCACCCTGAGGTTTTGGAACACGTTCCAGCCACACTGCCCCAGAATAAATAAAAAAGAAAGATAATAAGAAAAAACTGTCAACCACTTCTAGTCAAACATAGTTCAGTTTACACAGAAATTAAAGGAAGAAAGGATGAAGGGAGGGAACTGCATATTTCTTTAGCTCTTTGGCATGTATGCCTCTAGGCAACATAAAGGGACAGCCCTAAGGAAGTACAAATCTTTTGTAAGGCAGTCCATTCAGTCCATTAAGCAAGAGGAATGTGTCTTACATGAAGCCAGAAAGCGCCCCACTCATTCCAAATACAAGGGACTCTATGGGGCATATTTATAAACTATCAATATTTTCACCATTTCACTATCGCAGGACATGGCAAAGATCTTTATTTTTGTCGAATTTATAAATAGAGATGGCTGAAACTCACTAGTTTTGTTCCGTTTTCGGATTCCCGGATCTCTGGAAAATCCCAAAAATCTGAAACCGGAATGAATTTTTGATAATTTTTGAATATAAGGAGCTATTTTTGATAAAATAGCCTCAAACGTTTGAAAATTCTTGAAAATACGATTCTGATCGTATTTTCGAGCATTTTCGAACATTTGATGTTATTAAATTAACGAAAATAGCTCGGATAGACAGATCATTCGGATTTTGGAACTGAGAAGTTTCATGTCGGACCTGGATCCCATCTCTATTTATAAAGCCAATCATTTTTACAGCGAAAAGTACTCCTGTGGCTATGTACACATTGCATTAAGTCCTGAATTGCAGCAAAAACAGAAAATGGCTTCAAGCAAAGGTAAAGAAAAGGAATCTCTGTAAAACTGAAAATCTCCAATCACATTAGAGTAAATGCTGGAAAATAGTTTAACATCCCCCCTGGACCCTTATTACTTTTGAAAAGCACTCCAGAATGTACTGACATTTTCCAAGGACCCACTGACAGGCTACATCAATGTAGTTTGTCAAAACTGATTGTTAGGTTCATAGTCAACTGCACGATAGGCTATGTTTTTCCGACATACCCGATCAAGATTGGTTGTGGCTGCCCATTAATACAAAAAGTTTATGTTGTGTATCCAGCCTAACTTATATCAGCATTTTCCCTGCCTGATGGGAATCAACAAATAAATAGACATTTATATTTAGAATATGTTTTCAGACTTTACCATACTCAACTAAACTACGACATTCCAGGAGGGAATTATGGCAAATGAGGTGCAAGAGTGTGTCCTTTATTACAATACATTCATAGGATACTGGATCCTATAATTACAATAATTTTTGTATTGTAGCTTGTACCAATTTCAAAACATTGTTCAGAATAGTGATGGACCCGAACCCATGTCCGGGGTGAACTTTATGAGTTCGGAAGAACTTGAACTATCCGATAATTATTGATTTTTCAAACCTTCAAATGTAGCCTTCAACCAAGGGTTAACATGACTTTAAGACATAAATTGCGGTGGTTGTGGTGGTACGCAAAAACTGTGTCGCTTCTCTAATGTAAACAGCCCTAACTTGTCTAATCTGCCTGCATATTCAAGCTCCTCTATTACCTTTTTTTATTTTAGTTGCCCTTCTCTGAACTGCTTCCATTTCCAAGATGTCGCTTTTGTATATGGGATTCCAAAACTGCACCACATATTCCAAATGAGGCCTTACCAGTGCCTTGTAAATTGGGAGAATAATTGAATCCTTTCCCCTCTTTATACAAGACAATATCTTGCTAGCTCTAGCTGTTGCTGCCTGACATTGTTTGCTACAACTAAGTATTTTATCTACCAGAATCCCCAAATCCTTTTCCAGTCGAGATTCACTTAACATAGAGTTATTTATGGTGTAGGTGGCACCGGCAGATTAAAAAGTTAACATCTGATTGGTTGTAGCAAATTAACACCTTAGGCATAATTTTACACCTCTTATTGTATAAGGCAAAAATACACTAGTTGTGCTTTTCTAAGCTTATAGTACTCCCAAGATGATTCGGAAATCTTTGCATTTTAAGCTGCATGTTTTCAGTCATGTGACACTGATGAATATAACTAATATACATAGATACATATATACAAATTATGGCATAGATAAGCATACCACTAACAATAAATATTGTATGGCCACACTGTCATATTATAATGCTGCCGGTCCAGAACAGTGGTATCTGTTAATTCCGATATTGCGTGTTTTTTTTAAAATAGGCCCCATTACGAGGTATTTTAAAATTTAAAGTTAGAAAGTTGTCAATTACACATGAACACTTAATACACATAACACAAAACTGTATTGCCCCTTGAAATGCCTAATTTGTAATAACAAACTCTTCAAGAAAACAAATTCAGTCATTTCAGGTTAGTATTCTTCTTCTAATGGATGGCTCTGGGATAGAGATGTTGGTAGTCTGCTGTCTGATCTAAAATGAGTCAGCCTTGTCTAGATTAGGTCTATAACATCCCTGTTAGATATGCACCCATATAGCACTGTGTACATTTTTGCCTTTGTGAGTACAGTTTGCATATAATGATAGGTTTCCTAAAGTTCATAGTTGTGGGAAAAACACTGGTCCCAAAATACCCAATCACCTACCCTTGAGAAAAAAAATTAAAAGGCATAAGACCAGAAAATACACTTACAATAAATCTAAATTGCATTGCATATCCCTGTCAACTTTGTGAGTCAATTGGTGTCTTCATTCTGTTACTCACCTACAAGTATCACAGCACGAAACAAGCACCAGTGGTAAAAACATGTATATGTATATTTAAATAAACATACTATTTCTGAAAGGTCAAATACGAGCACAAACCCATTCATGCATTTTCAGTAGGTGAACCTGCAAACAGGTTCTGGATATTAAATTACAACCATACTATTTTCAGTGGGATAGTGCTGAATTAAAGCAAATTACCCAGTTTTTAGACCATAAGCTGAATTCAGCATATTGTTTTTATTTTCCTTTTAAAACTAATGGCTTAGTTTAAGAATGCAAGAAAAGTAAGACAGAAAGAACACCTAATCTCCTGGTATGTACAAATCCTGCATTAGAAGAAAACATAATGTTGATCAAGGTCTAGGTAAGAGCATGTACCTCCAGGCCATATATTTAAGATTCCAATTTTCTGAATAAAATATGAATAAAGAGCAAAAAGTAATTTCAATTCATTACTAGGTATACAATATGTTTTGTCCTAGAAAAAAAAGCTGTTGCACATCAGACATGAGCTAATCTTCCACTGATACATAATATGGGAGGGGAAGAATAACTAACTGACACAACATTGTAAATATATATTGCTCATATATATGGATGTGTGGGTGAGTGTAAACTTCATTTGTAAGGAAATTACATGTATGTTGATACAGCATAGATCTAAACCCACAAGGGTGTAACTAAAACATCTGGTCCCAATACATATCAGGGAGATTCAATAAACGTTCTTATCGTTTAAAATGGTGCTAATTTTGCCCCAGACAATCAGATCTTTTTTAACATTTGAAAGCTAACATCTGATTGGCTGGGGCAAAATTAGCACCATTTTAAATGATAGGAACTTTTATTGAATAACCCTGATAGTTGGGTTAGAGGTGCCAAATTTTGCTCGTTCTCTGAAACTGCTGTAACCAATTAGATGTTACCTTTCCTCTTATTGAACATTCCTCTTATTGAAAAAGACCCATGTGAGGGAGTTCATTGCCAGTCACAGCAGTTAAGCTAGGTACACACAGTACTGATAAAGCCCAGATACAGTCGGATCCAACGGTATCGCGGATTTATCGGTACTGTGTGTATCTAGCTTTTCTGAACAAGCATTCGACCAAAAATTTCCCTCAGCTGCAGTAAACTCCCTATAGAGGGAATCTGCCGCGGCTCGAGGGAACACACAGTCCCGAGCATTCTCCCTATGCTGTGCAAAGGGAGAGTGCTCGGGACTGTGTGTATCATGATTTTTAAAAAATGACAGACAGGATCTTGCAGATCCTGTCTGCCATCTTTCAAAAATCTGGAAAGTGGGTACCCAGCTTAAGTTCTGAAGGTAAAGCAGCACAAATTGACTCAATTACAGTTAATGCAAGTGTAACCCCTTCCTGGTGACAGCTGTGCATTGCAATACATCTGGTCAGCCACTGCAAGCTTATAGCTGGCATTAAACTTGTGGACATGTTAAAGCCCTTTTCGCAAAGCCAAAATTGAAAACCAAAAGGGAGATCTACACAAAGCGATTGCGGCTCTGGGTAAATCTCCCTGATAAGCTTTGTGGAAGAATAATGGACAATGTTTCAATGTGGGTGTGTAAGAAACAGCTCATCTCTATCCTCTATACTATGATTTATCACCAGGTGAAATATATTGTAACAGCTTATCACGGAATTGCCATTGCCAGTAAGAGATCATTAAGTCAATTTCCCTGTTTACTTCAAAAAAATTTTTTCCCAACATAAGACAGGGCAGGTCTGATCAAGCAGAATTTTGGAATGAGTTATAGCGTCCCCATTTCTACATTATGCTGTAGGGCACAGTGGAAAGACAAGTCTGAACGCCGCTCTTTACAGTAATCAAGCGTTGCAGCGCCTCTGGTCTTGCCTTCTGCATATTTTACAAGCATCGTCATGCCTTCAACCTTTCAGGACCTGTCTCATTATAGAATCCACATGTACACACATATTCACTACATGTATGGAATCATACATCACAAAATTTAATCCACAGAGTTACATGCTCATCATGCCAACTTTTTACTTTATTCTGCAGATAATATTCTAACATTCCTTCATCAAAAATGATTAATCAAAAATTAATCTTATAACATTACGTAATGGAACATATAGTATAAACCCCCCAATGTAAGAAGTTTAACATAACTCCTTTTGGTATTTTTTAGTATACTTCCCACTATGTCAAAACAGGGATGTCAAAAAGTTCAATGCAGAAGTCCTCCTTCTCATCCTGGTTAACTGAGCTGTCTGCAGTAGAGATGGCCAAATTTTCGAAAGTTCGGTCCGTTTTTGAACTTTCGAACTATATGGAAAGTTCGAAAGTTCGAAAACAGACCCATTAAAGTCAATGGGAGTCAAATAGTTTGAAAAGTTCTAATGAAATGCAAATAAAATATTAATGGTAACTTAATGTAAATGGCTGTGGGACCTGGGAAATGTTCTGGGGAACATGTTCAAATATCCAGGGCTTTCGAAAAATCGCGCTATTTTCGAGCTCTCGCATTCGAACATTCACACCTAGGTATCTTGTACATTTTATTTGCGGATTCGATGTCCGCGCCTAGATACCATGGACACTTTACTTGCGGATTCGATGCTCCGCATAGGTATAATAGGCATTTTACTCGCACATTCGAATGGTTGAACATTCGATATTTATCGAAAGTCCGAAAATATCGAAAATCTGGGTCCGGGATAGTTCGAGAATTTCAAAATCATTCGAATTCTAATAGTTCGACTTGAACTCGGGTTCGAGATCAAGTTCTAGTCCATCTCTAGTCTGCAGTGGATGCTGTACTGTGCCAAATCTAGACCCAGAATTACCATTAGGCACAGTAGGCACGTGACCAGGGGTATCTGTCAATCTCCCCCCACCAATGCACCAAAAAGAAAAGATGGGTGTGGTTTACGGATGTGGTCTATATTTAGGGGTGGGGCTAAGGGTGGCACGCTTTTTGGGCCTACAAATCCTCCCCTGGCCAGCTCCCTTCTGTAACCCTCCTATCCAACATCTCACTGGGATAAGGCTGCATGGTACCAAGGTGCGTAACCTTTGAAATGGAAGCAATGCAGGGTGCTGGATTGCTGCTTTATATTTCCCAAAATTTTATATTTTTGGTTTAATTCTCCTATAATAAGCAAGTTTCAAAGTATCTTATGGCAGTATTCATTATAATCGGATGAAAATTCAAAGTTGATGCATGAACAATATGGCTGTTTTAAGTTGTTCACATGAATTCATTATCTTCCCAGAATCCTGCCTATAGGTATCCTGTGTTTGTGTTGCAATATGTGCAATTTGTACAGGAAAGAGCAATCAGACAGTTTATTATAAAGTATAGGAAGAGGTGGCGTAAAGCTAACGTGAGTCACTATCACTTGGAAACATACTAGCCCTTGTTTTCAAGTGTAAATGATTCATAACCCCGAGAGCTCCTGATAATTACAACAAAGGACAAAGGTTTGTCAATTTGGGGACAATCTACTTAGTCATTTGCTATAGAATATTACAGAATTCTATTGCAGGTAAGCCTGCTGTATGTACACAGATGTATGAGCACCACTTGGGGACACATAGCTGAGCATTGATACAATACCTAAAATACAGCAAGACATAGATGATGTCACTAGCTTATGATTTTGCCTGTGTCCTGATGGGACTTAACAATTTCTTTAGAAAAATACTTAGATATAGGTAGCGCTAAAAGCTGTTGACTTAAGGAAGCTGTTGTGTGCTGCTTGAATATAAGAACCTGTTTGACCTAGAGGAGGTAAAAGTATCTCTCTCAAAGTTTTCTGTTAATCCAAAATAAAAATGAATCACCATATTCTAGGGCATTTATCTCTATATTTTATTTTGCTGGACTAATACAGGTACAACTTTTTTTCTGGAATGATGCAGTATTTTCTGCTGTACCTTCATCATAAGTATGAGTTTAATTTTAAATACATCTGGAGTGCTGTCTTTTATCAAAGATAACTTTGTGCATTGGTGGATACACAGACATGCACCAAACAACTGATTCATACTTCATGGACTGACAGAAAGTGGAGAATTATCCTACCTGTACTTTTTCTTAAACTGAGCAGGTTAACCCTGAAATTGATTTTTACGTTATTTCACTAATGTGTCTTTATCCTTTATCAACTTTGAGAGTAAGGTTTAGACACCTTGTGATTATGTTCCCTAGGGATTAACTTAATCTATAGGAGGCCCTGGGGTCATCACAGGGAACACTGGAATGTATATATCACCCAACTGCCTTGTAGACTGCTATTATGTCAGGCAGAGCTAAAATGATGTAATTGGAAAGAGAAGTCGGGAATAATTTGCTCAGAACAGACTCTCTGTATTTATATGACAAACAGCAGACAACTTTATGAGTAAATATGTAATTTATATAAATGAATATGAAATATGACTTGTGTCACATAAGGAAGGAATATACAAAATAGTATATATGCTGTAATATTTAAATTATAACAGATAACTTATGATCTAAAAGCTGTGTAAAGGCTCCTTCCAGATGTTTTTTTATAGGATTTCTGATAAACTTCTTTTTAAGCATGAGTACAAATCACAATGCCAATGCCATAAAGCAAAAAAAAAATCCCTCTTAGAAGCTCTTGTCCTTTTTAGAACAGTGGTATAATATTTTTGACCTAAAGCCAAAATAGTAATATTGTAATGTTTCCATATAATCAAAATGGGCATGTACTGAATCCATTAGTTTGGCAAGACTACTGCTATCACTGCACCAGGTAAATGTTCCACATATGTGTATTTTGTGTAGTTTGCACATTATTTTCTGAAAATTACAAAAACTGCTACAAAATGATGGCATAAGAATCATAGAGGATTATACACAAATCCGACATCCCTGTGAAGCGATCTATTGCAGAATAAACTGGATGAACATCTCAGATATTTCCAGGGTTCATTTTTATAGAATGGAAAATAACCTTTCTTCCCGCTAAGCATAATTGTAATTTTTCAATGTGTGATGAATGAACTGTACATTGTTTGTCAGAGAAATCAATAAGCACTTGCTTTTTTAAACTATGAATTCAGACATTTTTGTTGCTTTAAACATGCTATAACAAGCTTTGGGATGCAAACAAGTCTTGGCTCCATTTTACATAGAATGGGCTGGCTGCAGATGTTCTCCTGCAAGCTCCATCTTGTCCTGTACAAGAACATTCCTCTCTAAAACACATCATTCCTTCTATGCCTTAAGCTGAACTGAGGAGTGGCTATATTAATATTGGAATAAAAGTAATTGCTACAGGAACCCAAAACTTTATTGTGAGTTTTACTCTGACACCCCTTTCTTCATTCTGAAATGATGATTAGTAATATTTTATTTTTACCTGTTAACTGAATTCAGAGGAAAAAGTCCAGTCAGTCTTAATTCAACTCAGTTGTTTTATTTGTCCAAATAAATAAATATGTATATATATCCTGTCATGTGCTAACACTGTGCCAAGAGCTATGGTATTCCCTAAAGCTAAAACTTGGTTGCATTACTGAAATCTAGGAAAGGAAGTTAAATGAGATTTCCCCCATAAATCTGCAGAAACTTTAATAGAAGCATAAGTCTGTCTACATAGTGGCAGTCATTCGTCTGATATCCCTGACAGCTGGCAGTCTGTCGGTTGGGATTTAAAACATTTGCACTATAATTTTAGTCTGGTCAGTCTTGCAGTCCATTGACAAGTGCTGGGAGTTATCAGTCGTGTCTGTCCCATTAGCCAAAATATTGGTCACATATCGATCCATGTGTACACAGCCTTAGACAGGTTTGTCATTTATTTACCCCTTATCCCAAATGTCATTTAAGATATTTCTTATGAGGATTACTTCCATTCTCTCCCTTTCTGGTAGGTTTTTCTGCATCTTCCCCCTCCTCAGGGAGATTTTAGGAACTTGAGAATGTGCAGTGTTAACAGCAAAGGAAAGAGAAGTCAACCATTGGCTATGATGTCATCAGTCACAGCCTTGATTGACTGCATGGAGGGAGAAGCCATCTTCCTCTGACACAACGGAGGCAATAATTATTCTTAAAACTCATTCTTAAAAATGTGCTAGATATTGTGGTTGGAATGGGGAATGAGGGGCAGATAACTTGCAAGTGACCAGTTTTTTTGTTTTAAGGGTGGTCATGCCCTTTAAAATGCTCTAGATAGTTTATAACATTGTACATTAAGTACAAAAGGAAAGTGGATACCATGAAAGACTGTGTGTCATTGGGATATGGTGAACTTGTATTAGACGATGTACAAAATGACATAGCCTAATACAAGAGACCAGGTGCTACAGTTTTATGGCAAACTAAAAGCAAGCATCTGAAGCTTTGACCATCTGTATGTAACGGTCAGGATTTTTTACTGAACTGACATGAAAGAAGACAAACACCCTCTTAAAAGAGAAAACTAATAGCAGCAAAACTACAAAAGTCTCTTTGTTTAAGCCAATATACTAAAATGAAGTAAAAGGCTAAACTGCATTTGTTTCAAAACCAATCCAATCTAGATCTGTCACTGTTAGCAAGACACAGTATAGTTATTGTTGTATCTGCACCTTTCAAACTGACTCTAGAGACATTGCCACAGGCTCTAGAATGCTTCACACAGTGATTTCATTTTTATACGCTGAAAGCAGTTTTAATCCAGGTTTCAAGTGTATTTATTCTATAAAATTGGGTGGATGTCTGAATACACTACAATTATATTTAATTAACACCCAGCATGTTTTACATAAAAGGATCACTGCTAGTAAATATGAGAATCAAGGAAAATTAAAACACAAAGGAAAATAGCTTAATGTAAAAAACTGAAGGTTAGAGATGAACCGAACCCCAACCCGAGTTCGACACAAACTTCAATAGTTCGCACAAACTTGAACTCTTCAGAATTATGAATTAGTTCGGGTTTTTCGAAACCACGAAATGAACTATGCCAAGTGACCAAAAGGTTTTTATCTTAAGGTTGACCTAGCTAGTGAGCTACAGTAATGCAACCCACTGGTACTAGTACAGTAAAACTAATCTCTGTTGTGAAATAATATCTTCTCTTTGTTTACTTCACTAATTAACAATTCCAGATAATCCCGCAGTAAATGTAAAAAACACCAGAATGAACTTTCTCGTTTTTGACCAAACCAGGATTCCTTTGGTTTGGAGCGATGACAGATAAGACCCATCTGACCGTGTGGTAGTATTTGATAGAAACCTGTAGAGCAGCAACTGCACATTGGCCAATTACAAAATGGCTGCAGCAACACATATCTGCCCATCTTATGACTTTTTTGGCTTGTCTGCTAAAAAGTAACATAAATATTTCCAGGGGCATAGCTAGATATCACAGGGCCTCATATCAAAATTTTAGATGGCCTAGATGGGGCCCCCACATAAAAATTAGTTTGTTACAGTCCAACCTAACCCGTCCAAACTGAAGCAAGGTTTTTTTAAAAGGGCATTTCCAACCTACTAAGATAAAATGTACCTCACTTAGCAGCCCCACAAAACCCCATTTTTATTTTACTTAAACCAGGGGGCATCATTGAAAGGTTTAAGTAAACCAAAATGGGGTTTCTGAGACTGAACTTCGTGAGGTAAAAATTTTCTTAGGAGGGTGCATGCCTGCAGGGGACCTGGCCGGGCCCCCTTCAGCTCTGGGCCCCATAACAACTGCAATGGCTCCTATAGTGATTCCTACGCCCCTGTATATTTCTATTTTTTTTTTGCATTGAATGTAGACAGCATGCAAGGGGATGAGCTGGAATTACTTCAGTGCTACAAAGCAGTGACATCTAAATACATGAAGCACTGATGCTTTAAATCTTGGGGTTTAAAAACAAAATAGCAGAATAAACCTAGAAAATGCAATTATTTTACCATAAATCTTAACCAAAGGAAGTGCTTAGTTAATAACTGTGTAGATGACAATAGTCTAATGTGTTTTTTTGCCAATAGATTCTATAATGACGTGGGAGGCCATAGCTGCTATCCTACTTCACATTTTGCAACATTAAAAAAACAGAACTCAATCATTTAAAGTTGTCTTCCTTGAAGCTAGGAAACCCTTGTCCCATTTCCCCTCCTCTCTGGGCTTTAACAGATGCACAAGCACAGAAAAAAAGGTCTGACGTTGAGATTGTAGAATTAATGAACGTATTGGCAAAATTTTAAAACAAAATATCACTGGTTTGTTTTAGAGATGTGTAAGCCTTATGTAACTTTTATACACAAAAGTTATTATTATTTTTTTTTAATGTTAAAAGGAGCATTAAAAAAATATCCTTTCATTGTGTCATGCATGATTGCTCAGCAGAAACATTCTCACCTTGCTATTTTGCATAATAACCTCTCTAATTAATGAATATGCAATTGCCAATTCTCAGCAGGTTGATGAACAATAAGATGGACAAAGGACACACAAAAGAGATCAATAGCAACTACCACAAGCCACTGCATCACTTTTAATTTATCACTCATCAGTTACAAAATGACATCACCCATTTAATCTTCTTCCATACTGAACAGGTTCTGCCACTCACATTTGATTTATGACATGTATAAAGATAAATAGAAATCTGAAGCTATTTAACCCCCATAGAGGGCGGGTAGCTTTAGTCTGTGAATGTAAAACAATTCAAGGTGTAGCTATATCAAAGATGTGTCACTTAAATCTTGACAGTGGGGAGGAGACATAAATATTATACATGGGAAATCCTGAAGAAGCAGAATCTCACAGCACACCGCAAAATAAATAATTCATCTGATTTTTCTTCTTATTGTTTGTTTATATATTAATTTTACACATTATCACACATGCTAGAAACGAGAAAGTAATTTCACTGTCAACTTCGCATGCAAAAAATTATTAAACTAATAACTGTGGTCTTTAATTCTTCCAAACCTTTACAAACTAATAAGAATTATATAAACAGCCTTCCATCATACCTTCAAAAATAAAACCTAAATCACATCTCTAGATAAAATTTGTGAGAAGTTATTGCTGGGAAGGTTCAGCAATATTACTTCCTGCTTGAACACTTCCTGTTTTCAGCCATGTGACCAGCTTGAAGTCTTGTCACCGGCCTGTCTGCATTAATAGGCTTCCCTTCTCAACTGTCAATTTTCCCCCAGGTACTTCCTGATTTCCCCAGCATTAGGTCTTAACTGAGCATGCTTCTCCCCCGGGGCAGAGGGGCTAGCAGAGGTAAGGTGATGTCACTCAGCCTACTGGAAGCAGGAAGTTTGAACATTCACCTCAATATAATTTCTCACAGGGTGAAGCCAGAGATGTGATTGTCAGCTCATTATAAAGGAAATACTGCAGGCTTTCATTTAACCCTAACTTATTTGGAGACCACAGTTGCCCTTTAAAAAGAGATGGGGAAGTAATTCATTCTTTTTTTATGAGGAGAAAGAATAAACGGGAAAAAATTATTTTAACAAAAGTTTGTTCCATAAACATTGTTTGAGACTCTGAGTAATCTGATTTATTATGAAGAGATGCTTGGAAAAAAAGCATTATGTTATTAGAAAGTTATCAGAGGACAGAAGATTACTGCTGTAATAGGGTGTGTATTGAAAATTTTAAATTAAGTTTATATTAAACAAGAAGCCAGTGTAAAGTCAAGAAAAGACAAAGCAAAACTTAAGGCAAGACAGTTGGACATGATGTGAGCTTTAACGATGAACATTGCAAAAAGTCAGTTTATGTATACATAATCAGTTTGGATGTATTTAGAGGTGGTTTTAACTTTAATGTATTTGTGGACAGACACCGGAATGGCTAAAGGAGGATATACACATTGGCAATAAGTGCCAAATAACGTCAGATCCAATGAGTATTGGCTAGGTGCGGGGGCCAAAAATGACTAACAACAAGCTTTTGCCGTCGGCATCATGGTCCGTCATTCCCGACATAAAATAAACGTTGGAATCAGCTATTTTTACTTTAGTAGAGGGAGCTGATACAATCGGCCCTGTGTGTAGATGAAGGAACGATCATTTAATTTTGCATAAATTGGGTGAATCACAATGAGATTCCAATGGAATCTGATGGGAATTAGCGACCAAAGTCGCATGTTGACAAGCACCTTTAGTAAGTGTTAGATTAATGGCAAAAACTAGTGAGTCAAACTGTGTTAGGATTATTGAGAGTAAGCAAGTCTAGTTAATACCAATGAGGGCTAATAAACAGTCATCTTCCTGACTGACAGATATAACAATTAATAAACTTATTGGTAGAATATTGGTTAGTAATTATACAGATTGAGAGACATTAAGAGACAGTTGGCCCTTATTTTTCGACATGGTTGAGCACAATTTTTGTCTGTTTTCCACTTAAAATCAGATGAATATGATTAGTTGTGATGGAAATTTCATTCAATAACCTGGTCAATCTGATTTCAAACCTAGGGGCCATATTTATTAACCCACGATATCGGAAACATCCGATACCACAGACTATTATAGAGGTTTGCAGCGGCCAAACATGGTCCGTCATTCCCGACATATAATTAAGGTTGGAATCAGCTATTTTTACTTTAGTAGAGGGAGCTGATACAATTGGCCCTGTGTGTAGATGAAAGATACGATCATTTAATTTTGCATAAATTGGGTGAATCACAATGAGATTCCAATGGAATCTGATGGGAATTAGCGACCAAAGTCGCATGTGGACAAGCACCTTTAGTAAGTGTTAGATTAATGGCAAAAACTAGTGAGTCAAACTGTGTTAGGATTATTGAGAGTAAGCAAGTCTAGTTAATACCAATGAGGGCTGATAAACAGTCATCTTCCTGACTGACAGATATAACAATTGATAAACTGATTGGTAGAATATTGGTCAGGAATTAAACAGATTGAGAGACATTAAGAGACAGTTGGTCCATATTTTTCGACATGGTTGAGCACAATTTTTGTCTGTTTTCCACTTAAAATCAGATGAATATGATTAGTTGTGCTGGAAATTTCATTCAATAACCTGGTTAATCTGATTTCAAACCTAGGGGCCATATTTATTAACCCACGATATAGGAAACATCCGATACCACAGACTATTGTAGACGTTTGCATCGGCCATACATTTATGAACGTGGCCGTACATTTACGAACATGTGGCCATACAATACCAAGAGGTACTATAGAGATAACTTTAGTTATAGGGCCATATAAATATATCCCCTAGTGATGTCTTGGGCCAATATATTGACCTGACTGTATTCTGTGCTGAGGAAATATGTGACCCTGACACCTAGAAGATGAAAAGTGATGTTTTATAGATAAAATTACAGTAATTATTAGTTCGAAAATGTGCATCTTTTGCTTACCGTCCAAGTGGCTGATTTAGCTGTGCTGGACTGCTGAAATGATACGTCAAAGCTATGCGGTCCAGGATAATCTGTGTTTGATGGGATGGCTGGAGAAGGAGAAAGCGTATCAAAGGTAGAGCTTGGCTGAGCATATGGAGATGGTGCTGTCACACTGTTCTGAGCATGATCATTGGTGTAAGGGCTTGTAGAGGATGACCCATTCTGGATCTGCTGTTCCATGCTATTCAGGAGCCCCAAATTTGTATATTGAGGCTACAAAAATACAAAAAAATAACATTCAGTGCAAACAGCAATCCATGTCATGTAATTTAGCATATGAATAGTATGAAATTAGTTTCCTTATATTGTTAAAAATAGTTGACTTTCTTTTTGCCACATCTGAGTAATGTTTTTTATGTGTTTTTTTAAGTCAATTTCAAGAAATATACTTGTATCACTTTTATGCATTGCTTGTCTGTTTTACACATTGACCTAGAAAATTGCATAAGAATAAGTGGGGTCATAAATAGTTTGTAAGGACCCAGAATCTTAGCTGTTGTGTAAACAAATAATAAAAATCACTTTTATACTGCCTAGCCACGTATGGCCTTAAGAAGCATCTATACTTGAATTTATGTTTAAATCAATCTTTAAGATTAAGCTATTTTGTATATAATAAATTACTATCATGCACGGTAACAGGAATAATTTCTTAGAAATGAACTTTGGAAGACAAAAAAGCAGATCACAAACCTACAGCCTTCTATTTCCTTTTAATCAATGGGCATTTTCCTTTCACTAATTTGTCTTCTAGCCATCTAAATAACTTAGCACATTTTAATTTTTAGCACTGTTCAATTAATAGGCTGGGCATTTAGAATACACATAAACAGGTCTGACAACTGTAATGTTGTTTTTTTTATAAGGAACAACATAAATTAAAAAAAAAAACATGATTAACAAATCAAGATCATGACAAACCTGAAAATCAGGACTATACTAGCTCCCTTTGACTTTCCTAGTTTATAGTTGCATGCAAAAGGTCAAGTTTTTATTTTTCCTGCAAATTAAGACTAGGTACACACTGGCTTATGCCACTTAAGGTTTTCTCTTGGCAGATCTAACAATCCAAATATTGCTTAGATGTGTTTATGTGAATATTGCCTTGTAAGATGACCCAATATGAAAGTCAAATCTAAGGAAATGACTTATCACTTTTTTACATCTGGCCCTAACCAAAGGGACAAAGTAGTATCAGGGAGATTCAATAAAAGTTCTTTTTGTTAAAAATGGTGCTAATTTTGCCCCAACGAATCAGATATTATTAAACATTTGAAAGCTAACATCTAATTGGTTGGGGCAAAATTTGCACCATTTTTAACGATAAGAACTTTTATTGAATAACCCAGGATATGTTTTATACTCACACAAACACAGCAAAACGTATGTACAAACTTCTTTTAGATGCAGTGTGGTGAATATTTTTAACACATTTTGGATGAATGAGGTTGTAATATAGACCTAGTTACCAAAAGCATTGGAATTTTTAGTGACATTAAACATATTTGTGAAGTTAAACTTGTATGTTGACCCTCAGCTTAAAAATAAACAGGGAAATTCAATAAAAGTTCTAATAATTAAAAATGGTGCTAATTTTGCCCCAACCAATCAGATGTTAGCTTTTACATATTAAAAACAATCTGATTGGTTGGGGCAAAATTGGCACCATTTTTAATGATAAGTACTGTTATTAAATCTCCCTGAGATCTCCAGATCTCCAGATGTTTTAAAACTACAACTCCCAGCATTCCTAGGCTTCCCTCTGTAGTTAAGGAATGCTGGGAGTTGTAGTTTTAAAACATCTGGAGAGCTGTAGTTTGAGGACAGCTCTCGGGATTCCTCTATGCAAGGAATAATAATAATAATAATAATAATAATAATATCATCTACATCACATGTCACAACTGTCACCTGTCAAGATAAAATGTTTAATATATAAAATGTCTAATATATATAATTTTTTTTTTTTAAACTTAAAAATGTGCACAATTCCTAAAAAAATTCTTGGTTATTAAGTTACATAGCATTTGGAACAGGTTGATTGAAATGCCTTTATCCCAGACAGGACTGATGTAAAGTGAGGGGAGACCAGTATCAGACGCTCTCACATTGCTGGTTAAACAAAAGAAATGTCAACAAGATAGACAGGGTATTGGGGGGAGGAAGTGTAAAACCTATAGTCTGAAAAGAGTGAAAACATGAACAAATTCAAGAGCAAAAGATCTTATGACAGAAATAACAGACTGTCTGAATCTTAGTAACCCATGATTTGCTGGATAATTCTTAACCAGAGAAGATGTATATAATGCATGCAACAGAAAACAAAACACCTAGAATTTACTGGGAATTACATGGAAATAAAAAAATATGGCATACATCTAAAAATGTCATTTCAAAATATTAAGTATGTAAAGTAATATGTGTGGTATGAAGACAGATTATTATTATTAAGTTTGGGTTGTTTTCCCTATTAAAGAGGAGTTTGTAAGAGGCCACCCCTGTAGACTTAAATGATAACCATCATGTGTACAAAGTTTTTTTTTAAAATACGATTAAAATGAAGTGTACTTGGAACAGGGATATAGGATTGGTAATTCCTATCTAATATTGTTTCTGTGAGGAGCACCGGCCCAAAGAAAACTAATTCTGACAGTCTTCCTTCTGGCTTCAGCACTATCTTTAATACAGGATTAATCCTGGACTAACCTGGCAAATGAAAACTGGACGCGTTGTACGCGTTGTAGCTCCTAAATGAAACTATATTGTGAAGTAGTTATAATCAATCCTAACTCCCTGCCCTTAAAAGGAGAATTTTTCAGATTAAAGGGTATCTCCACTCATAATATTGACTTTTAGGAATCCAGTTCTATTGAAGAACAGGAGGAAAAAGGAGCTGTGCCTTACCTTCCATTCTTCAATAGAACAAACAGGAGCCAGGAGAGAAGGTAAGAAACTTACCCGCTCGCTCGCTCCCCCGGCGCTTAATCTGACAAGTCCCGACGGACCTTGTCTTCTATGCGCATGCATGATCTATGCACATAGAAGACAAGGTCCATCGGGACCTGTCAGACTAAGCGAGCAAATGGGTAAGTTTCTTACCTTCTCTCCTGGCTCCTGTGTGTTCTATTGAAGAATGGAAGGTAAGGCACAGCTCCTTTACCTCCCGTTCTTCAATAGAACTGGATTTCTAAAAGTCAATATTATGAGTGGAGATACCCTTTAAGCAACATAAATGGTTCTTCACAGTGAGCACAGTAAGTATGAGGACTGCCTGAAAATGTTGCATTAGCTAAATATCTTAACATATTCAATAGAGGCTTGGATGTCTTTATAGGCACAACATCCATTGTTACAGCTGATGATTACAACTTGTCTTCCAGTTTGATGTACTAGGGACCATTTGAATGGAAGAGACTGAGATTTATTGTTGGGTTGGGGGGGTTGCATTTTCTCACCCCAAAATTAACTATGTAACTACTGCACAAAACAGCATTACATAAAGTTATTGAATTTTACTGTTTTTTTAAGAGAAATGCCCTGTTAATTACAGCAGACATGTATGCTGCCAAAACATTCCCAGAATAAAAAAAAAAAAAAATTGTATCAATTTACATGCAAAGCTAGTGGTTATCTATTGTGTATATAGCTGTGGTGATCTTCTCTGCCCTAAAGGGTGGAATTTAAAGGGCAAAGACCAGACTCTTTTACACATTCCATAGCATACAAATGTCCCTGCAGGGCACAACTGAAAGTTTTAACTCAAGTAACACTGGTAAGTCGCTGGCCAGTCACCTTTAACATTTGTGATTTATTAAAAGTACTACTGGATCTATTGAAGTGTACAGCTGACCACTTATCATTGTGACACTGTCACATTTACATATGTAGGTACTTTAATATGTCTAGTTATACTGGTGCTATTTTTTTTTACAGTATTCATTAAAGAAAATGCAGTTTTAATGTGCACATACATTAAAAGGTTAAAAGGTTCTTGGTACTTAAATTTAGAACTGTTATAATGCTGTTTTGATGCAGCATGAAAAGCAAAGATATAAGGGGAAGAGAGAAAACAACATGAAAGCTTTCTGGGAACATCCCACCTGCATTGAGGCTTCACAAGAATTTCCCATAACTGCCTAAAGAATAGAAAGAAAACTCTTTGAACATTGAAAATTAATTCACCAAGAGACATCCACCCACAACCATAATCTCACCCAGGATCTGCTTTAGTAGACATTAAAGCAAAAGCTTAGCACACAAACAGCATCATGATAAAGTGTACAAATGGCAGGATGTGACTTCTGAAATCATTTTTCTGCCACCATGTAGGCTTCTAATATGAGTCACAAAAGGAATTGCTGCTTTACTACAATGTTATATGACAATCATAATAAAATCAGCAGACAGGTAAATAAGGAAAACTGTATTGTTTCTGAAGCATGTGAATTTGAACCAAATTTGGACCATATGAGTCACAGCATTGGGTAACCTTATAAATGCTTAAAAAATGTAAAACCAGCAGTTTCTGAATTTACCATTGTACACCAAAGAAAGTAAGAAGAGTCTTTATTATTCAACCTAAAAATGCTTTCTTGCTTAATAAGATATTCTTGAAATAATGACAAATCTTTATAAACTGTCCTTGCTGGGAGTTTATTTTTAACGAAAGAGGAAGAGCTGGGGGCAATACATTTCTATGCAGTAGTACATAGATATATAGATGTTATATAATTGAAATGATTATTGCAGTTATTTACCTTAATTACGATAAATATAGACATTCCTTAATGCTTTTCTAAATTGTGTTTTTGAAAACTGAACTCCATTTGTGTTATTTCAATATGCTTGAGGCCTAACTGATAAACTTCAATTTTGGAAAGAGTAACCTGCTTTATAGCTCCAGGGAATTTGCTTGATTCCATAGCACTGGATGCTGAATCAGATGTCAATTTTACAGATCAAGCGGTTTTGCTGGGTGCTGCTTTTTTGGCCAGAAACAACTATTATATGTATGAGATGTTTTACCCACAATTATTTTATACCATATAAAAAGTGTGGATAACACTGGATAATTAGTAGCACATTAGCTATTTCATTTGAACAGATTTCTCATTTCAATTGCATATTACTAAACCTAGACAAAAGAAATGTTCAATGAAACAGAAAAGTTTCAATGATTGTTAAAAAAAGGTTTATCCTTGAACAAACCAATTAAATTGCACAATGTTATAGAGATTTGGTAAATGCTATGGTGACAGTAATATCATACATAGAGGTTTGTATAGATGGCCATTGTCTGCCTTTCTATTCACACACTCTTATTATTGCAAATTTTATTAGTATCATCCGCTATAACACTAGTACAATATATATTACAACCTGTAGAAAAAAAATATTGCTACATAAGTTATGTAGTAGCACAGAGATCATTTCCCATAGTAATGATGTAATAGAGCAGTAAAAGTAATAGTAAAAATGGAGCAAATATTTATATCCGCCCTTAAACCTCATGATTATTAGTCATTGATAACTTCCATTTATTTTCATTTTAAATCCCAATGTTAATAGGTTAAGGTGATACATATGAAAAGAATGAAACATTTGTGGCTCAGGAAATCCACTCCTAAATAAAGGTCTGTGTTTCCATAAATGGTTTACTTGCTGAGATAGCTGAACCTGCTATTGGGCGTTATCTTTATTGGCTGGTACTTACCACCTTTTGACTAACCAGAACTTGTTTGCTCAGCAATCACAATCAAGTTTGCAAACATGAAGCACACTCCTTGCAATGCTCCAGAATCATTAAACGGGGAAATTGTGATGTACCACACTGCAGGTTTTTGTGCATGAATGATCTATTGTTAACGCTAGATTAGTCCCACAAGGCACAATAATGAAAACAATAGCATATGTGAAGAAGGTCCAACTTTCTATTCATTTAATGGTGTAAACCGTTTGTTGGCTCTTTCCCATTAAATGGTGTAAAAATCTGATTTATAAAACAAGATTGGTTTGTGTAGTCTAATTTAACTGCTTAGTGAGTATTTCTAACAAAGCCTTGGTCATGAAGAGATTGCAACAGTCTTATTTTGCACAACATTAAGTTGGAAATAAAAGAGCCTCCCAGACTTTGTTTATATAAAACAGACAGGTTGTGATAGGTCATTCTGTATGTAGTACAAGAGCATTGCAAATCTTGCAGACTTAGATGTTGTGCAATAAGGCATTGGATGATTAAATTAAAGGGACAGCTACAATGAAGCACAATTCATTTACACATAAAATAGAATGTGGTATAATGTTCCTAAATATAAGTACTATCAGTTCTACATATCACTGAGAATATTGTATTGTTTCTATTAATAGATCTGTCTTGTATAGTACAGTTTGACTAGAGAGTAGAAAGTAGCAGGCTCTGTAAAGCAAGTCTCTCTGTTCACAGTTTGAAAGTATTAGAACTGGGTGTCTGGGTGTCATGCTCATCAAAACTTTAGAAATTAGTATTGAATCATGTCTTGTTTTATGGTTTAAAACTTCAGGGGTGAAACAAAGAGGCTGATGCAATAAAAGGTGCAAAATTTTGCCTTATTATATTATTATAATCAGCAATGACCAATCTGATTTCACTTTAATGCAATAACCCCGTAAAAAGTTAATATTCAATTGGTTGCTGAAAATAAATAGCATGGGGAAACGTTTTCCCTTCTTATTGTATCAGCATATGAGTGCATCTTATATATACCGATAAGGACAACTAGCAATAGGGTTTACCTTGCACAGTTAACTGAACTGTTAAAGTTATGGCACCCAAACCAAATTATAAGGCCCAGAAATGAGGAGGACTAGTGAGTATAGGATTCACAAGTCTAGTAAAAACATCAACAATTACATAAATAAATTTTTCAACTCATATTTACTCAATATCCCTGAACAAATAATGTCAACAAAAATAACTTTATTTAATATTAATGTTTGGAAATGTTCCAATGAATAAAAATATTAGTCTAGGATCCTTTGATATCCTTATCAGGATTTATGTGTTCAAAGAGCAATTATTTGCTTTACAAAGCAAAGAAAAATAAACTCCTCAGGTGACAAGCCTTCTCAGGTAACAGTATCTTAAAAGCTTTCCTTCAACTGATGCTTTGCCTTCTGCCCACTTTAAGCTTTGGGCTATGCATTGTTTGTCTGGGGCTGAGACATTCTGTCCATTCAATTAATCACAGGCAATCATCTTTTTTGGGTAAAAATGTATTTAAATAATATTATGAAAGCTAGATTCAAATTATAGTGGAAGGCACTATACTGATCGTATGCTCTTGTGCTGTAAAATGGAACAATCTGTAAACAACCTTCACAAACACAGAAAGACTGTTAATGCAGTACATTCCTACACAGGGAAAAATGATATACACAGAACATCATTTACCAATTCATTCATTGTACAATTATACAAATTACACATTTGTATATATTATGTTTGATCATTATGCATGGTAGGGTAACAGGATTGAAATACATTATATAAGTAAGGTATATGGGAAAATAGTTAAATCTCAAACAGATTCAATATGGGTCACCTTATGTACCCCTTATGGTATGTGCCCTGTTCACATATTGCCTTTTGTTACCATTTTATATTTCCTTTATTGAAATAAAGAGATCTTTTTTTAAATAAAAGTAACTGAAAAATGTTTCAGTGCCTTACCTCACTATACTGTGCCTGGGCACTGTTTTCCAGATACAACATCTTTGCAGTCAGGTTAATTAAAGATGATGTCCTCTTTTCTGGCTCCAGGATTTCCTGTGCACCCCCCTATGTAACCCCAATGAGACACGGCTTGTGCTATAGAGACAACACAAACCATGCAGTTTCTCAGTTTCTCTGTCTCATCATTTATGGTAAAACTCCAGTTTATATATACACCTAGATTTAGGCATGAAGAGGCGGGGTGATTTCCTTTTACCTGCCCAATCTGTCAAAGGTTCCACCTGGCCCCTGATCCTATTTGCCTCACCCACCTCATTAGGTAGTTAAAATTCCTTAGCACTTTTCACAAAAAGGCAGACAAAAAAACCAAGGGGCTTCTGTATAATACACTGCTGGGTATCTTAAATTACAAAGGTGCAAAGAGGCATGGATCTCACATTAGAGCAATCTCTTCCTTTACTAGATTTCATTTTTGCATATCACAAATCACAATAAAATTGCATTACAATCTTCACCTTGACCTTACACATGTCATGTAACTGGTCTAGTGACCATGCATAATGTTTACAGATTTACTCTACTGCACATTTTTTTTAACTTAACATAAATAGTAATCCAGGAGTTTTTTTATAAGTCTATCTCTTATTATCCCAGTAATTCTATGCTTAGGCCAACACTGCATTTAATCTTTAATCTTAGTAAAGAAACCAGATTTTAATACAGTGTGCATGTGACAGTTTTGCAAAAGCTGCAAGTGTGTGCCACTTAGTGGATGAGGGTCAGGTTGGGGGTCTGTTTAATTGTGGGTGTGGGTTTGGTTGCAGGTCTGACTAGATGTGGGGTCAATTCAGTTGTTTTTTTTGTTATATATGCGGTTATGGAACCCACCAGCAAGTGTGTGGGTCAGATGCAGGTAATGAGTGGGTTTGCGTTTCGGGTGTTGGTTTGCACAGGAAGCTGCCATTCATCTCCTAAAACATTGAAAATGACATAGTTCTGCTTAAACTACTATACCGCAGCTAAAACTGAGGAGATGCCATACCTCTACACAAAACAGGGGAGTTTAAGCTTTGAGTTATAGAGCACAACGTAGGTAGCACTGCAGCCTCAAATAAGGATCAAGCATAGCAAGCAATATAAAACTTACAGGGTTATTCAATAAAAGTTCTAATTGTTTAAAATGGTGCTAATTTTGCCCCATCCAATCAGATTTTAGCTTTCAAATGTTAAATAAGTTCTGATTGGTTAAAATATTCATAGCGACATGGGCACAAGGAATACAAGGATCAAAGGAGGGTGTATGTGGCCTGACGCATTTTGCAGAACTTCCGCTTCCTCAGAGACCTTTGAGTTATACCTGAACTCAAACCTTTGCTCAAAAATTATCAACTGCCATATTCCTACAACAAAAAGGGTATTCAGACATATTGGATTTTACAATATTTTACTTCAATATTCCTTATTACTCAAAACTAGCAAAAATTAATTACTTAGTATTTAATGCTGGAATATCTTAAAGGAGAACTATGCTGCGTTTAAAGTTTTTTCAAAAACAGTAAAAATAAAAAGTACCTGGGCTAGGGAGGTAGGATTAATACTTTCTACATACCAATATTCTTTCTATGAGGATCAGCAGCAGGAAGAAAACCTGCTTTAGCCAGTCTTCCTGAATGCTTCAGCACTATCTTTACTATAGGACGGCCCATGGCCATTATCTGGCAGATAAAAACTGTTGGTGCTGTAGCTCCTCAATAAACAATATTGGGAGGTAGGGATAATCAATCCAACCTTCCTGCCCTAGGTACTTTCCATTTTAAAAAAGTAAATTTCTACAGTATAGTTGTCCTTTAATTGTACAGTGATGGTGGCCATGAACTGACTCAACACTACGTTGATTTGATACACAATTCAACATAAATGTTGAATCGATACTAACACGCACACCCATGATTTGGGTGCAAAATGATCAAGATAGTCCATTTTCAGAATGTGAAACATCGGAAGGCAAGAACTCATTGTATGGCACACCAGAATTGGATAAATTACCGACATGTATTTCTCATAGTGCTTGCAATTTATGTTTCACACACACAGTGTACAGTTACATGTAATTAGTATGTCCTGAATCATTGCTGTAAGGCATCAGCAATAACTACTGACTCACCAAGCCTTCCTACTTGCACAAAGAAATCACGTCATTTAGCACATACCACTGTGCATCCAGAACTTTGTGAATAAGAAATAAACTATAGGTTTATTTATTGCTTTAAAATTTAAATTTTCTAAGAAATGTTTTGCACATTTGCCAGTATTTAGCACTTTTTATGCACCCCTAGCAGAATGACATTGTTTGCAATACAAGTGAATAGAGCTGTCCCTCTTACATGTCATCTTTGCTATGCACTAGTTTAACAGTACATGCCATGCTCTCCTGCACCAAAGCCCTTTACTGTACCGTTGCAGTATACTTTAATTGTGTCAGGAAAAGAAAGCCAGAAAATATTAACTCTGTACACATGGTCCAATTTCTGAAATTTCATTTGATTTGGCTAAAATATTGTTGGAAATTTTCATTGCAACGTTCCAATGTTGATCGAACTTACAGGCCAGTGAATTTCAGCAGATTGTGCGTACTTCGGTAGACTGCACGACTCTCACAGCAAATTGTCATACTTTTGCATAGAATCAACCATATTTTGACCCTATCAACCGAATTACCATGGTGGATGGTCATTCATGATAAAATAATGCACTGTGTGTACCCAGCCGAAGGCAGCGTCAAAAAACATAATATATGGAAGCCAATTAGATATAAGTACTTCCTGGTACTTTAAATGAATATTACCTAATAATGCTATGATGTTTTTTTAACAAAATTTCTTGCAAAACAGAAAGAAATAAAGAACATAACATCATTTTTAAAATCTGCAACAATAACATTCAAATACCCAGGTAATTATCTATGCATAACGCAGTAGAAGGAAGTGACCTTCCACACCCACCCTTCTGCCCCAGGCCCTAAAGACAGATAACATTGAAATTATAAGGGAACAGCTTTGGTGAAAAGGGGTGTGTGATACTCCTAATGTGGGAACAAAGAGAAACAAAAATCCATAGGCATTACTTTCAGACACTGTCCCAGTAATTCTGCTGCCTGAGGCCGAATGACTGGGACCACTGCCCTTATATAAAAAGTATCCCTCTAGACTCTCTAGACTTAAGCTGGGAACAACCAATAACACTCTTTCAACAATAACAGACTCTATAAGAGTCTGTCTGTCATTTTTGAAAGATGAGGCTACACACAGTCACAAGCGTTCTTCCTATATAAAGTATTGATCGATCACTTGTGACTGCCATACACATAACAATCATGTCCGACTCCCTGTACTTTAATATATGGATCTGACCGTGACCAAGGAAAATTTTCTGTTCTTAATGTCCATTTCCAAAGCCAATGCAAAACGTTTGTAGGCATCAGAAACATGTGTTACTTATTACCGATTAAGGGCCGATTAACATGTATACCTAGATTTAGATAAACCAGGGTGGCAAAAAGACGTGATAAAACATGAACTTACTTTTTTGTTATGCCAAACATGTGGGCTACATGGAGGTTTAATACTTTGAAATTAATCCACTTTGGATAATGCAAGGACAGATACATGTTATCACATTAATTATATCCGGGACCTCCCTAATTGCGTCTAACCATAATGTCAGGAGGCAATTCAGGCCTAACATTACTGATATCCAGCTTCATTTGTCAAATAGATGTGAATACTGTAGCAAAGTACAGTCCTTGTCTTTAAAAAGCTTGGGGCTTATCTTCTAAGAAGAATGTAGCCTAAACCTCCACAGACCTAGTTTCAGCTATGGGCCAATTGTGCTGAAATACCAACTGTACCGTATTTATTCCCAACCAACAGAATTGGTTTATAGATCCGTAGTCTGTCAGTGAGGAAGATAGGATAAAAATTGGAACGTGTGTACCAGGCATGCATTTGTAGATATTTGCTGGTGCAGCTATTATGGACATTTTATACCTAGGTATGTCTGTAGAACACAAATCCAAAAAAGCAGTGATTTTGAAAATGGTGATAAAACTGATCAGGGTGCAAACCTTCCATTTTTGCCACTGTAATTTTAATCTTTATATATTGCATTATGAAATATATAGAAACGCTGTTTTGTTCTGGTCTGGGCATAAGTACAGCCTACTTTTACATTTTTTAATCTTAATGTTCTCCCCAGAATACCTACACATTGTAAGATTCTTCTCTAATGAGTTGCAATTATGTATAAGTAAGAAGTAGATTTAATAAGAAGCCTTTCATGTTTTTGCCAGTACAACTCACAGGCCATGTAGTTTTTAAAGAACCTTGTGAGCATATGTGCCTATTTGCCACAAACCCTGATCCCACTATTCACTGTCTCTACGCACCTATTTTCTATACAGATGTCTCCCCAACAATATGGAAGTCCCTAAAAAGAATTTTAAAAGCTGCTTGATAACATGCAGTTTATTTTCCAATCAGCATGCATTTCAGACAGCCTACCAGGAACAATACAAAATAGTCAGATTATTTCACTGCCTTTTTTCCGTTCTATTCAGTTCCTAGCAAAATCTAAAGTTAAAGCTAACTGTTCTGTATGTGTTAGCTCTGGCGGTTAAGTAGTTTAATGATCTAGTCTAAGAAACATATAGCCTAGGCCACATGTGGTGTCAATTACTTATACTTTTAAAAAAAACATGGCGGTTAGGGATGGGTAGGGAATATCTATCTTATATTAAAAGTTGAACTGTAGATTTTTTATTGCCTACAGTACATTTTTGATTTTTTGATATTTTTTTTAAAAATTTTTATGAGTTAATTCATTTGATAAACTTTCTATTTTTATCCATTTCCATGTACTGCTCTATACTGGCATAACTGAAACTTGCCCATGGTTTTTATATTCCAAATTTCCAGTTGTATTTTCAGAACTGCCTCTGGGCACATTAGTAGCTGAATTCCATAGTGGCTTTAATGTATGTGCACCACAAACACTAGTGTTATTTGCACAATAGGATGGACATGCTTGCTAATATCCACATTGTTGCTTATTTATGTTTTCTTGTGAATCAAATTATACCTCTGGACTAGCGACAATTCCTTATGTGGTAATTTTTTTATAGAAAATGACATGGCCATTTTCTCTATGTTAAAATGTATTAGAAAGAATGTTTAACAGATTCTGTAATGTATTATAGTACCCAAATACACAGTAAGCACACAGATTCATATACCACTTTATATTTCATGGTCCTAATAGGATGTACACTATTCATCCTTTGTCCAATAACTGGAGAAATAAATTAATGCACCAAATTAAATTAAAAAAAATGTATAAAAGTTTTTAAAAACCATAAAGATTGTATTTTCTTTCTGTCAATATCTCCCATCGTTTTGTAATGTGATCACTAACTGACAATGAAGTGGCAGAGACCTTTCCACACGATCCCCATATTTCTCCTGTAAGCCACATACACACACAAAACAAAGGGGTTTTTTTACCAGATATTTTTAGATTACAGTCCAAACAGTTTTTTTTTTTAAAGGAAGTCTATACATAAAAACCACAACATATTTTACTTTGTTGTATTTGGAAAATCTATTACACATTGCTCAATATTCTTCATGCCATTATATTGGCAGTACTACATTTAATGCCAACCAATAGACTACCAATCAGTTAGTCTGTTGGTCAGAGATACTATCAGGGAGATTTAAAAAAAGTTCTTATCATTTAAAATGGTGCTAAATTTGCCCCAACCAATCAGATGTTAGCTTTCAAATATTAAATAAGATCTGATTGGTTGGGGCAAATTTAGCACCATTTTAAACGAAAAGACCTTTTATTGAATAACCCCATATGTTCTTTAACACCCCTGTGCTCCAACAAAACTAGACAACTTTTGATTCTGCTGTACAATTTCTTTTTTTTTTCTCCTGAAATAAAACAAAAATCATCCCGCCAATCCATTGCTGTATCTGTATGCTGTTAATTACTTGCTGTTTTCTACTTACGTTTGTCAGAATCTTGTGCATTGTAAATATGCACAGAACAAAGTAGACAAGTATCTCAATGTAATTAATGACACACATACCTATATACTTTATCCTTAATTTTTTAAACCTGTCAACCTTTGCCCCACCCTGAAAGAAGTGTGCCAGTTCCCACTGCATGTCACAATAGGTCTGGCCTCTGACCCCCTGTAAACAACTGCACATGCAGTCTCTTTCAACACTTACAGCTCAAGTCTTGTATCTTTGCAAGGTGCCTTCAGGCCTAATTAGAGTTAATGTTGTGTATGTCAGAGATAACAAAAGAAAAAAGGAGGAGTGAAAAAAAGAGTGAAAACCAAAGGTTGGGTTTTTCTTATCAGTTGTACAAACTATTATTAAAATATAGGACCCCTCCTTTGAGATGGTGTCCACAATTAATGAGCTGAACATCCAAGAAAACATTTATTGATTTGTCAAGAATGAATACTGGGATTCAGAGACTCTTCCTGTGTGCGGAGTCTAAAGGTTCGTACACGTCCAATTTGGCACCGACCCACGACGCCGATACATTCGCGCAAGGAACGGCTGTTCCAGGCGTGAATCACACGAGTGTATTCGTTTGGTCGAGGGTCGTTCATCGACCCGCCTGGTGTATTGACGAATGACCCCCGACCTAACGAATACACACGTGCGATTATCAGCCGAAATGGCCATTCGTCGCGCGGATGTATCGGTGTCGGGGGTCGTTGCTCGCTGCACATCTAGGGCCAGTGTGTATGAGCCTTAAGTGCATGTTGGTCCTTAATGGTGGGGATTTTGCATTGTGAAAAAGACATCAGGTTGTGGTTCTGGGTAAAAGTAGCTGTTTAGTAGCCCAGTTAATAAAAGGTGCTGAAGTCCAAGGAGCAGTTGGACTTTCTATATAAGTGATCATCTCACTTTAACAATTTGCAAGTTATGCATCTACAATAGGGATTTAGCTGGTCTCCACTAGATAATAGTTTAAAAGTAACATACTTGCAACAACTATGGACATTCTGGACACAATTCATTACACAATTCATCCTGCAATGTGCAGGAATGTGTAAACATCTCTGTAGAGCCTCTTTAGGTATAGTTTCGGCTTGTACACTTGTGTGGTTAAAGGATAAGTGCACTGTAAAATCAAGTTATGTTCATTTGGAAGCTGCAGCTTTAAAAATACCGTTGCCATATTTTTTTTACCTATGCCCCTCCAGAGCCTACCTCTGTGCCTTGGAAGTTGCTGACATATTGTTACTGGTTTCCTAAATGTTAAGCTCCCCTCTGAGATTTACTCTGCTTTCTCCTGCTTGAGCCTCAAACAGTAATGCCTGTGAGTTCCGTGCACGTGCGTGTGCACGGAACTCACAAGCATTACTGTTTGAGGCTCAAGTAGGAGAGTACACGGAACTCACAGGCATTACTGTTTGAGGCTCAAGCAGGAGAAAGCAGAGGAAATCTCAGAGGGGCGGAGTTTAACATTCAGCAAACCAGTAACAAGATGTCAGCAACTTCCAAGGAACAAAGGTAGGCTCTGGAGGGACATAGGTAAAAAAAAATATATGGCAATGGTATTTTTAAAGCTGCAGCTTCCAAATGAACATAACTTGATTTTACAGTGCACTTATTGTGAAAGCACACAATTGCCGATCAATGCCGATCAGCCAACGAATGACCATACCAGCAATAATCACCAGTGTATGACCATTCAGTTCACTGCTGTCTATTGATTAGACCACATACGATGGCTGGCTGAAAGGCCATACATGTACAATTATCATCCAGTACTCAGCAAATTATGTTGCTGAAAAAACACTTTTGTTGTAATTCCAAAATTTTTTTTGTCAGTTTCAATGTTTTTACTATTATGCTGGCTATACAATTGTTAGATTTTAGTTATATTTGTGTTTATACTATGGGATCTATCTATATAATAACTAGATACAATTTTTCCCAGCAGCGGTTTTACCATTTGTTACCTTTTGTGACCATATTGACAAAGAAACACCAGGCACATCAGTCTTTGCAACCTACGTATGTATTTAATGTTTCCATAGGATACACATACAGTGTGTGTGTATCCTATGTATGAAGCATTAAATACATAGGTTGCAAAGACTGATGTGCCTGGTGTTTCTTTGTCTGTTGCTATCAGACCACCTACCTTGGCCTACCAGTGCACTCAGCATGTGCAAACATCTAACTTTGTAGGTGTGTGCGGGATTACCTCTATTGCCTTTTGTGACCATATTGGTGCATTCATTTTGTGATCAAATATCAACTACAAATGAATCGGGTCAGGTGATTATCTGAACATTCTGAAAACTTATCCTGTTTTCTACAATTCAGTAGTCATCACTGAATTCCATTGAACTCTCCCTATACATTAATCAGGTGACATGTAACCCCATAGTTATGAGAATAAAGGTGGCCATACATCCGATTTAAACAGCATGTGTGCCGACAGATCACATTAGTATCTGTCGGCACACATGCAATGGGGACTTCACACACGGATCCGACCGATCCCCATACATGATCAGATCAGCTCCCTCCACATAAAGTAAAGGGAGCCAATACCTATGGAAATTTTCCACCGTTCCTGACCAACCTACGATCAGTCGGGGAGAGCCCCTACACACTGATGATAATAGGTAAATCTCATCATTACCCAATGGGATTTACCAATTATCACTAGAGTGGCCACCTTCAGCCTCTCCACAGATACAATGGATTGAAAATTCTTGGTCGTATTGTTTGTTCCCTTTACCCTACCATGCAGACCATAGACAAAGTTGAACTACAAGGTGTACAATATATGGTTTACATATAAGTAAAACAGTACAAACATAAGTAAATGTGAGAGAGAGTCAAACATCAGGATTTTTTAACTAGTAATTTTAGATCCTATAGATCATATCAACTGATGAACAAATCTTGGTAAAGGAATTTGTTGCAGTAAAAAATGCACCAGATACAGCAGTATTTTGTGTAATTGCACAGAGGTGCCATTTAAAATAATGGTTATGTGAACATAGCACAAAATAGCAAGTGCTATGTCCCCTGCACCAATGCACACCCTAGTGGGAACTAGCTTAAAAGTCATAGTAAATAACAACAGGCAAGTTAAAGCTGTATTATTTGTATACTACATGCACTTAATGGTTCATTGGAAGCATAATGGCCTAAGGTTAATGTAGGGATTATCACTTAAGGGCTCTAACCAGACAAATGTTAAAAAGAGAACAGAAAGAAAAAATGTTTACAGACAGGAGAAAAGAGTAGATAAGGCAATGCAAAGATAAGATAAGACTTCAGTGTAAGACAGAGGACACAGAGGTAAAGGAAGGGTTATCCACTGAGAAACAAAAGGTACAATACATGTAACTTTGCTAATTGCAACTTTAAGGCTGGGTAAACAGCCAATATTTTCGTCCGACCGACTGATTCACGGCACTTTCGGTCAATCGGGCGAAAATATCGGCTGGTGTGGGGCAGGCAGCCGCGACCGACATCGATCGTTCGTTTGACCGGATCGCACGAACAAACGATCAGGCATGTCGGAAAATTCTTATCGCTCGATTGATCATTCGCAAATTCGGCCGCGGACGTATTTACCACGACCGACGGACATTTGTTCCGGCCGAGAGCTTGCTACGAGCTTGCTCTGTGTTACCCAGCCTTAAAGGGCATGTCCACCCCCCAAACTAAAATTTAACCCCATACTAGCCCCACTGTAGAGTTTAAAAAAATCCTTACCTTACAATCCTGCTCCTAATGCAATCTACATTCCAAAGTCCAGGAAACTGAAGAGTAGTGGCTGCCTTCTGTCTTCCTGTCCAAACGTTGCTGCCTTCAGTCCTGCCTCCGGGAGGGATGGTGACATGCGCCCGGGAGCCCTTTCACCCCCATCCTTCCATCCCTCCCTTCAAATAACTCCCCTGGCGTAAAAACCTTAATGCATATTGTAGGGCATACCCTCCCACCCCCAACTGCTAAGTTACAAGTTTAAAAAGCTTTTCCAAAATGTACTTACAGCTTCAGGCTGCCAGTGTCTTTTCCATTGCTGGCAGCTGCGACTATAATTGGCTGCCTCTCAGCCAATTTACAGCTGCGGGTGCGGGTCTGGCCCCCCTGCTTGTAGATCCGGCAGGCATGGGAGTGACACTGGAACCATGAGTTGTAAGTAGAGTTTGGGATCCATTTTTTAACTTTAAACTTAGCGGTTGAGGGTTTGCCCTACAATATAGGCAATGTTTGTCTGGAGGGTGAAGATGCCCTTTAAAGAGACTTCAAATGTTGTTTCTTCACTTGGTCTTTTTCTTAAATGAAAAAACTAAAGGCTCATACACACATGCAATCCTGGGAGCCGACCCGTGACAAATGATGTGTATGAATGTGCTTTTGGGCCAGCAATCGTGCCGTGTATTGCCATTTTGTTGTCGACTGTGCAGTCAGTGCTCATGGATGATTTACCACTTTGCCACAACCAAACGTATGGTCCTTAGGGGACTGCACAATCGCCTATGAATTTCCAAAATACCCATCAATACCATCAATTCAACCAATCCAGATGAACAGGCAACTGAGACTGGTCGTTCCCACCTACAAATACATCATCAAACTTTTCGGCGCAACTGACCATTACAAGAAAATGTCGCCAGGTCAGTCCGAAAAATTGGATGATGTGTACCCAGGCTAGCACTTAGGAACCTTGCCCTTTTTCCTCAGGTTGTGTATACACAAGCAAATATTTTGGGTTGATCGATCAAATGTACCTAGCTTTAAAGCAAGCCATACACACACACCAATAGCCATGAACACACTATTGGTCAAGCACACACCAATAGCCATGCCCATACCAAGTTGTTGCTTGGTTTTTGGGTTAAAAAAAATAACAGTAATCCATTGAGTTCAAACTCAATGCAAAACGGGCCAGCCCATCCAACTCCTCCACCAATCTGGTGCATGTCCCCCAGTAAACCAAACTAAACAAGGTCACAACCAAACACACATTCAATACCGTTACCTACAGTAACCCTGAATATTCTACCTGTCCAAGAAGACATATAAGCCTCCTATACATTTGTTCAGAGAATAAGCCAACAGTTAAGAACCATTTACATTGCATAAGCAAGTTGTCTTTAGGTTTACCCTACATAAGAGAAAACATTGTAAAGGGTTAACCACTTTAGTTGCCTGTCTCTGTACCCTTTGAAGCTCATTGATATCCCTTCTGTGGACTCCCCACTTCTGTGGAATTCCCTTATATGGCTGTCAATCAAACAGAAGGTACACCTAACCCATTTATTTTGGCCTATTCAATTCAAATTGAATTGAGAGAATCCAGAATCCAGTGGAGTCTTTGTGAAGCACTGACATAGGTACCATGGTCGCAAAGGTTGCACTTGTGACCGGTCCCATGTACCTTTGGGGCCTGCAGGCACCGCAACAACCTAATTCTCTTTTGTTAATGCAGCTGGACAGACGGCTCTGCTGCAAGTTTTGGCGCACAGACAATGCCAACCATTTACCACTGCCAATATGCCAACCATTTACCAATGTCTGTATACTAATTTGGCATATACACTTTGGTAAAATTAAAAGGGTTGGCATTATCTGTGCATCAAGTGCCAATTTACCAACCATGCACAATACACATTGGTAAAATTAAAAGGGTTGGCAATGTCTGTGCGTCAACTGCCAATTTTCCAATATCTGTATGCTAAGTTGGCATGCAGACATTGGCAAAATGGCCGGCCAATTGGCAGTTGCAAATGGTTTTACCAGTGTCTGTGCCAACCATTTACCATTGTCAGTTTTCCAACCAATTTATAAGTGTCCATTTGACAAGCATTTTACCAGTCTGTTGGTCAGGACAATTGACTGTTGGTCGTGGCAACAGGGCCTGCGCAGTCCCATATCTTACCGCACGCATGGTAAGATATATTCGGCCGACCGACTGATACATGGCACCATCTGTCTGTTGGCCAAAAATATCTTACTGTGTGTACCGAGCCTTACTAAGTTCCATAGATTGTTCCATTGTTATATATATATTGTTGCATATATTGTTCCATTGTTATTTTAGCTGCATTTAAGAACATTTTTTTTTTGTTTCAAAAAAATTATCCAGTCTGCCCTGTGACTGGGTTTTGATGCTATACTTACTGTATCTACTACACTGTTGTGGGGCTTAGTGAGCATTAAAAAATTCTGTTGGTTATATTGGCAACATTGCATTATATTCTATATAATTATATATACACAGGAGAGATGGATCTGCATAATCTTTATATAGAGCAAATGTGAATTTTTCTATAAAACAGAACAAAAATTAATATACTTTATAAAAAAAGTAAAAGCGGTATCTGATATTGGCTAACTGTGATAATAATCACAGCAAGTAGAGACTATATATGTTCTAACCAATCAGATGTTAGCTTTCAAATGTTAAATAAGATCTGATTGGTTGGGGGGCTAAATTAGCACAATTTTTAACAATAAGAATTTTTATTGAATCTCCCTGCTTATCGTTTAAAATGGTGCTAATTTTGCCCCAACCAATCATATGTTAGCTTTCAAATGTTAAATAAAATCTGATTGGTTGGGGCAAAATTAGCACCATTTTAAACTATAAGAACTTCTATTGAATCTCCCTGTATATGTATGTATTTGGTCATGAACTTCCTTCTGGGCTTGTTTAGTGGTAACCCATTCAGCAATCATGCGCTTGCCCCTGGAATGGACCCAAACTCATCACAATAATCTGGAAACTCTTCTTGGCAGTGTTTTTCCTTCACTTTATAAGAATGTTTTGATAAAAAAAACAGTTTGTTGAGAAAATGAATTGCATATTCGCAGGATATCTGAATACACAACTGCAGCAAACTGATTCTTCTTCCTTTTTTGGATTCCATCAGTTGCAATAAAACTTTCATTGGTGATTTCTAAACCATGAAAAAGAGTCTCCACTGCCAACTATTACAGCTGTCATAATGCCCAGTGCTGCCTTCAGTAGGGAGGTACTTACAGTATACGTAAAGGTAAATTGTTGTAAAGCAGAAGCATTGGAAATAAAGCCTTTAGCAATATACTGTGCTATCTGATTTTTACTGACATGGTCAACAAATTTTTTTTTATTTAGTGTCATAGTAGGGTAAATTATTTAGAAAAAGGGGAGAAACACTATTTGGGGCAGGGGCATACAAGACCAAGATATCAACTAGCTCCAATTATTTAAGTATCCACTGCTCATTCACTGGCTGTATTCTGTGTATTGGATTCACTGAATACACAATACTATGTACCTTTACTTGTGCACTGGTGCAAAAAAAGTGCAAAAGCAGGAAAATGTCATTAGATGTAGAATAAGACTTCACTCTTTAACCTTTTACATATAGAAAACTAGGAGTATGGGCGGGGTTTCACATATATTGCTGTAAAGCATATAAAATGGACCTAAAATAAGAAATAAGAAATATGCTTTAATAATAGAACATTATTTTAATGGGAAATGGTATTGAAAAGGCCTGAATGCGATTAAAGGGCCTGTATGAAGGTCATGGTATAGAAGGTTGGATAAATCATTACTGCTGGAATGAATTGGTAGGACCTCATTGTTGAATATGTAGTTTACTTATATAATTACTTGTACACAGTAAAGCAATGTGAAGTAGTAATAAAGCATGCATTTGTCATGCTATATAAGAACAGAGATCAAGCATTACATTAAACAACAACCAAGCATCATATGGTTACCATAAAACAGATTAAGGTCCCCAAGAGATTGAAAATCCCAACTGCAGTCATGCCTAATGATGTCACAATAATTAGAGTGTATTGGGTCCCTTTATACACCCATTGATATCCTGCCAACCATCATAAAGGGAAGAGTGGCTGGAGCTTGAGTCTAATGGCTATCACTGCACAGATATGGTGATTAGCAGAGCCCCACCATCTCAGGGAACTTAATTAAAGTGCTCCCTGTACTTTCCTATTGGTGGCTCTATAATTGTAGTGGGTAATGTTCTGCATTTTTCAGTTCAAGGAGGCACTAATAGCTGTTAATTATAAATGATGCATTAGAAATTAAGCTTTTTTCATCAAGGCATCATCAGGATATTGCATTATAAGAGTACATTCCCCTTCATATCCTTGTTTGTGCAAATTGTAAATAGATTAAAATGACATATAACAATCAGATTACAACCAATATTGGCAGGGGCATAGGGATCCCCTTAGCAACCATAGCGATTGCTATGGGGCCCGGGGCCAAAGGGGCCCTATCAGAAAAGTTTTACCTCTCGTAGTTCAGTCCAACAAACCCCCTTTTTGTTTTACTTAAACATTTCAAAAAGGCTCCCAGGCTCAGATATTCTACTTACATCCGTGATAGTGACATTACGGCCAATGTCTGACGCCCGTTTTAGAAAGAGACTCCTCTGCTACTGTGCATGCTCATAAGCAACCAGCTCGCAATTCCAGCGAGGGATCGGGGGGCTATAAGTAGAATATTTGAGCCTGGGAGCATCTTTGAAAGGTAAACTATGTGACATTTTTTTTTTGTAGGTTGAGGGTCCCCATCTAAAATCTTGATATGGGGCCCTGTGATTTCTAGCTATGCCACTGAATATTGGATATTGTTATCATATAGCTACTTCGATGTAGTTAACTGCTTGTTAAGTCCTTTTTGGTGACTGTGTTTCCAACCACAGCAATACCTTGTCCCTATCTATGTTTTACTGACCCAGAAAGGCCATTAATAATAATACATTTATGGCTAGATAGAGGGTGGGATAATTTTAGCAGTGACCAAGGATTCATCACTTGCAGCCAAAGTTTGTCTAATGGAAGACCAGTGATCGGCCATACGCTCCTTGAAAATAGTTTTGGTCTTTCTAGTGTAGTTAAGACACACTATAACATAAATTACAAATTTGCTATCAAATGAAAATACGCATAAAATTAAAGGGTATCTCCACTCCTAAAATAGACTTTGTTTTTCCAGTTTAAAGGGTAACTGTGGTCCGCAATTGCTTTCCTGGGTATTTTTGCAATTTACCTTCATTCTTTTTTTTTTTTACATAGTTTTGAAGATATTTACATTTTTATGTATGACAGGGCCGTTTTTAGGCATAGGCCACCTAGGCAAAGAACTAGGGCGCCTATGTTGATCCAGAGTTCCTATTCTTCTCCCTAGCATCTCCCTGTCAGCTGTTACTTGCTGTGTTAGATCTGCTCTCCTTGTTCAGCTGTAATTTGTAACATTGTATCTAGTACAGAGCCTGAACTTCACACACTACATAGCTACAAATGTTGCAATTTGCAAATGAACTGAAGGTGAAGGAAGGAGGGGGAGGATGAGCTCAGCTAATAGTACTGGGGAGAACAGTTCTAAAATGCCAGGTAAAAGCTCCTGCAGACTTTATAACAGTGGTCCCTGTGACTAGCAGCCATGAGATCCCTATCCCTGCCTCTTTCTTCCTTCCACCCAACTCTCCAATTAGAACTTAGTGTAGGTGAGGAGTGAACAATTCAATGGAAGAGACATGGAAAGCAGGTACATACTGTATATCATATCAATGCTGGCACTGAAAGTGTTAATAGGAATGTCTGTTGGCATTGAATGGTTCATGGTAATACTCTTCGGGCACTGAAAGTGTTAATGGCAATACTATGGGGAAGTCTGCTGGCACTGAAGGGTTATTAGCAATTCTCTGGAAAGGTGCTGGCACTGAAAGTATTATTAGTAAAGTCTGCTGGCACTAAAGGGTTAATGGTAATGTTCTGCTGGCACTGAAATTATTAATGCTATTTTCTTGGAAAAGCACTGAAAAAGTAAAACATCTCAGATCACACCAAATTTCCTTGTTCTGCCCTATCCGGCTGGAAACAATTTCTGGGTAGAACACTGGTGCCACATACCGCACATCCACTGAAACCTATCCTGTCCTTCCAATCAGTATTTCATTGGTGGGCAGTGTCACTGCATTCATACAAAAGTATGTATACACGCCCGCCTCACCTGGTACAGCGTGTGCCTCTTACCAACTAGTAAAGCATTCCCACTATAAATAACAGTCGCAGTAGGCGGTGTCAGAAGCAGAAGGAGGAAACCCAGCTGTAGTTTGACAGGCCAAGTTTTTTTTGGGGGGGGGACTTAGGTGGGAGGGCGCCTAGGGCACTAAAATGGTTAGAAACGGCCCTCATGTGTGATATGGTAGAAGCATCATCAGATCCCCTGCTCTAACTGCTTCCTGCTCTGAAACCACAAGATAGTCCCTCCTCCCTGTATGTCCTCCTCCTCATGGGCCCCCATGGGCCCTCCCCTTGCAGTCCCCTTAAAACCCTATGTGGCTCCTCCCACTGCTCCTTCAGTCACTGTAACTCAATCTCTGCCAAGTTTCTTCTATTTTCTCCTGCACTGAGCATGTGCCAACCGCAGATTAGAAGGAGGAACTAGCATTTGTGACTGCAGATTCAGAATCTCCCACTTCCTAATTTTCTGAGTAGTGATTTCTTCATATCTTGTGCTGTGCAGCACATAGAAAGGTGGTTGATGGAATCTAGACTTTCATTTAAACACAGTTTACATTTAATTGAAGAATGGGAGGTAAAGGAGCTATGTCTTACCTATCATTCTTCAATTAAATGATCAGGCGTAGGCAGGGAAGTTACAGTACTTAACCTCAATAGCACATCTCCACTGCTCTTCTGCCAGGTCTCAACGGAGCTTTCACTGTGCATACACTGCGCTCAGCTCTCCGTCAGGAACTGTCAAAGAAGCCAGCACCCTGAGTGCGATCACAAGTACAGTACTGTAACTTCCCTGCCTGCTCCTGACTAATTAAGTAACAACATGTTTAAAATAACTATTCTAATATCATTAATAAAAGACAATTTTGTGTGCATCTTTCAAACTTGCTCGGAGCTGAGGCTTTTGGAATTGTATGACTTGTTGTGCTATCACAATACTCATTTTAAGGACCCACAGCATTTATTGTAAAAGAAAAACATTCCAAAAAACTGGTTTGGCAGGGAGTGGCTTCAAAGGAAGATGCCTCAGGGGGCTTCTACTGAAAACAAAAATAAGAACGCACAGTAAAAATCCCTCTGTGGGTGCACATTTTAGAAGCTGTGAACCTATTGCAATTTCAATACTAAATATTGAAGATTAAGAAATACAATTGTGTGGTGTGATATTTAAATTATTAATAATTTGGATATTTATTTGTTTGCCTTTTTTTCATATTGAACTGACCAATCCCATTAATGTCCCTGTTGGCCCTAAGTCGTAACCTATGAAAAATCACAGTAGAAAATTGCGTAGAGAGTTGATAGAAGTTCAAACAGGAAATACTGATTAATTATCTGTTGAATTAGGTCATTTAGCTTTAGAAAGTTAAGTGAGGAGTTTTTGAATTTACATCATTGACCAAGGAGTCAAACTTAATTTTGCCTTTATGCAGAAAACACCACCATAGATTGTGTTGGTGGGGAGAGAAGAGCAGAGCATTACTGAACCTGGTCAGCTGACACTTACCTTCCTAGACAAGTACTGTAGTTACTTATTTTAAACTATGAGAAACATGTTAATTTATTTACAATACACGCAATGCAAATAATGACACTCTATTTATACTGGCACATAAAAGACTCAAAAGATTTAAATATGAATAGCAGGGATTTTATGTTGTTACTGAAAAAGTCCAGCACTGTATAGGTTGAATGACACCTAAATTGGCTATGGCATTAGAAAAATATTTACCCAAAACTATTTAAAGGAGAACTGTGGTCTCCAAACAAGTACATTCTAAATGAAAGGAAAGGTTTTTACTTTAAAAAGAGCCATCAACAACCTCTCTATGTTGCACAGCCCAAAATATGTATAAATCCCTGATCAGAAAGTTAGAGGGAGGGAGATTCTGAATCTGCAGTTACACATACTAGTTCATCCTTTTTATCTGCGGTTGGCACATGCTCAGTGCAGGAGTAAGCAGAAGAAACCAGGAAGAGATGGAGTTACAGTGACTGAAGGAGGAGTGGGATGGGCCACAGGGGGTTTCATGGGGATTGCAAGGGGAGGGGCCATGGGGGCCCATGAGCAGGAAAGAGGGACTGTCACATAGTTTCAGAGGAAACTATATACAGGGAATCTGATAATGTTGCTACCATATCAAACATAAAAATATAAATATCTTCAAAACTATGTAAAAAAAAGACTGAAAGTAAATTGCAAAAATACTCAGGAAAGAAATTCCTGTCAATATACCTAAAGTCATTTTTGGACCACAGTTACCCTTTAAGAGAAAAACAAACATTATCCATTGCCTTTATTAGCATAAACCTTGTGTGGAATTACCTTTGTCTACTAATATTTCACTTTTCTCTGTACTTACCCTTACCAAAGATGCTTTATACATTACTTACACAGAACTAACCCTTACCGGCTGGTAGACAGATCCTCTGCTGCTGTACGTGTAATCTACTGTACATGCCGCTCAGCACCAGATTAGGCTGAGAGTTGAGGAGATAGCCGCAGCAAGAGATTGTGTAGTGTAAGTAATACAAAAAGTGTATTTGATAAAAGTAAGTATAGTGAAAAGTGGGGATGAAGGGTGGACATGCCCTTTAACTAATTCGCTCAATAAGCCCTTGTTAATTCCTCTATTAACTTGCAGTAATTCAGGATATCAGTTACTGCCATACTTAGGGTTTCTCGGTTTTTTACTTGCCTTAGGTTATGCATTTTACTGGGTTGGTCCCTTAGCACAAAAGGCACAAAATTAAGTGGAAGTGGTTAGACCATGTACATATCTCTGCAGTATGTGCTACATTAGGAAGCTCTATGTGCATTTTATTTACTATTATTTTGTATTTCAATATGTGATTCTTGTACTGTATGTTTGTCTGCATTGTACAAGTCTGCATATATGGTACTTCAGAAGGATAGAACTCTCCTATTTGCCTATATCAACAAACTTCAAAGAAAAACTTTCTTCCTGACAAATGGGCAGGTTCTTTTTGCATTAATTCTAATGCCTAAACATTATTCATTCAGTCTGTTCCTTTTGTGGATGATTTAATATTATTTTATCTAATAACCATCAATTACTCCACCTAAAGGATCTATGAAAGAAAGCTGCTTAAAAAAAACAAAAAACAGTGGGTTAAAACAGTGGGTTACCCCAGTTCTATTTTGAATATATTTTAGACATATACCACAGTACTAAGTGCTTGTAGACAAATCATGAGCCCTCCCTGATTACACTAATAAGCAATATGCCTTCAGGGTTACCTGAGATCATGGAAAGTTGTATTTCAAGACTGGGTGGACATTATTCTACCACACCCAATAAATTAGTATGCATACTTTGTTCTGGTGTTTCAGTATTTCTAAGCTTATATTCCTGATTCTCAGAGAAGCATCAATTCATTTGCTTATTTTGAAAATATTTTATGCTTTAAACATCCAATAACTAAGGATCTCTGCTATTTTTAAATCACTTTATTTTTATTACAAACATCCAGATGGAAAGATAAATGGTCAGTTTTTGAATGCAACATGAACATCCAACATTAATAGGCATTTGTTATAACTATCACAAGGTTTAATGAAATGAGGCTGAAATAAGGTTGAAAGGTTATAAAATACAAACCACCACAGATTACTTTTATAGAGACAGTGAATCCTGGGGTCAGGGGGCGTGGCCCTTTGAAGCCAACATAGGCTATGAGTTGTACTGGCAACAACATGGAAACCTTCTCTGTTACAGAATATTCCTTACATGTACTAAATGCAACTTACTAGAGAAGAATCTTACAATGTATAGGTGGTATAGGTGGGGAGAAAATCTTTCACATTAGGATTTAAAAAAAAATGTAGTTCTTTAAATTTTTGCAAAAAAAAAAAGTGCAAACCATTATTAATCAAGTTGTGCCAGTTTGCTGAACAGGCTCACCTTTATGATCAGGCTCACCTTTATTAAAGCATGACTTTTAGACAAGATTTTAGCCCATCGCCTCAGGGTAAATAAGTCTGATTTAACTTTAAAATAATAATTTAAATTAATATAAAATGTGTGATTTGGAAGATTCACTAATGGAATTACAAATCCCTTAGATTTATTTTTTCTTCTATCCCATCCTCCCACCTGCAGTCAAACCCTGCTCCTTGTCTTCAATTGATATCTCTTAAACCTTACAGACAGGTGCTGGTGGAACTGGTGCCTTGGAGCTACACAAATCTAGACAGAGAGGTATTTTCAATTTACTCAGAACTGCAGCACTCCCTTCCCCTCAGGATATGCTCTTTACCAGTGTAAAGGCATAAAATACACAGAACCACTAGGAGGGCAAACACTTAACCACAATGAGCAACCCTATCATTTACAGCAAATTAGGACCAGAAATAATATTGTCTTAGATACATCTGCTTGGATGGATTGTCAAATAGATAAAAACCACATGAATTAATGGTATGACTTTACGCACTGTTTTTTTCTTGGCGCATAGTCTCCTTAATTCTATGCCCTAAACATATTATACTTTCTGCTATAAAAATATTACTTTTTTACTTTCAAAATATATGTTAATATTCTTTGCATATTTATGAAGTTATTCTTTTTATGTATGTAATGCCATGTCAGTATCCTTTGTATTGACATGTACAATGTACAGCACTGTGTACCCAGGTACTAAATTGGGTGTAGATTATTGACATTTCCTACATTATATGTGTAGTACTGTAGGTGATACTTCAGGAAATTCCTATACAGTAATTGGAATGAAAACATCCTAAAGTATTCTTTAGACATCTGCTCTATACGCTAGATGATTGTGTTTTAAGCAGTCATAGAAAGGTTAGCACCCATTTTGAAATTTTTGCAGAACTGGCAGAATTTTGATGGGTGTAACTTGAAATATTGTTAAAATTTGGGTATCGAAAAATAAAAAGTTAAAAGATTTAGTGCCAAAAAGGGTTAAATTGGTGTCGAAAATTCAACCTTAAAAATCCACAAAAATCCAATTCAATTGTTTATTAGATTTCCGGCTCCATGAAATTCCAACACATTCTGTGTAACCAATGGTGGAATGAACCTGGCCAGTTTTGCTCCTCTGGAATTATATTGTGCTGTCTGTGGCACAAACTCCCAAAGGCTTAGTGGCTATATGCACTAGGGATGCACAAAGCAGGCTTTATTCGGTTGGTGGGTTGATGGAACTGCTGTAGGTTAATATGCAGAATTTCAAAACCAAAATTCTGCATCGAAAGTGCAAATAACCGTTTTCAACCACGGGTTGTAATATTTTGTCCGTAGTTTTGGGCATGAAACTGTCAGTTCTGCACGAAATTAGGTTTGGGACAAAAATACGATACATATCTTATACACACTTTATTTGTATTATTGTGGGTGTCTAACAAATGAACAAATAAAATACACATTTTTGCTTTTGTATTTCAGTGTATGAGGAACAAACATCCCAATTCAGTAAGTCATCTTATTCTTTACTCGCTACACAGGTAAAACCTCAACTTACCTTTTCTTATTTAATTCTTTATTAAAGAAAGAAAAATAATCTATTTTAGTAAGAGGATTTAATTCTTCCATTATAGTTTTTAGTTTTATATTTGTTATGTTTCAATTGAATTTCTTTCTACCATCATATTAAACATGTCTTGGTGCCACCTGCTGGAGCTTCATAAAGAGCAACAAATCCTATCAAATTCCACAGTGAAGCCAAGAATAAAGGTAAAAACCAACACATATTTGTTCTGGTCTAAAACAGCAAAATAATTTTCATTCTTAACATAGCATTTCGATACTTTCCTAATGTCAAATATGCAAACAGGGTTTTAATACCATTACAGTAGTTAAAGTGCATGTCCACCACTAAAACTAAAATTTAACCCACAACTGGTGTTAAAAAAAATCCTTACGTTACATCTCTGCTCCTTATGGTTCTCCTGCAGTGTCTATTCAAAGTTCCAAAAAGTGAAGAGTAGGAGGTGTCATTGAGTCATCCCGTCCCTGCTGCATATTCAACCATAAAACCATATGGCTGGCTTAGTGGCTTACATCCCAACCTTTTCCCTTAAAATAGGGTTGGGGGGTGGTGGTGTTAACTGTGACCCTGAGGCACAGACTCCTCATACTTTCATACTTGCCTCTCATACTTACATGAGCCATCATAGGACTAAGTTGGCAGATCTGAGATAGCTAACCAAATGGGAGGTATGTTATGAAACCTTCTCCATTTGTAAATCCCTGGTGTCCAAACTAAACCCAAGATTCCCAAATAGCTGTTGGCAAACAATAATTTACACACTGCCAGCTGCTGTATATGTCAAGTAGGAATCTGTGAAATATGGATGTGTTTAAGATGCTGACCTGGCAGAGAGGCAAAGGTTAAATAATTACAGACTAATGGATCTAAAGTGAAAGCGAACAGAAAACAGAAGCCTATCTGCCAACAGTAATACTATTCACATTGGACAATATTTGCACTTGATTGTTAATGTTTAATTAATGTGGAATGCTCTGCCTATTCACTGCACACCTGTCCACAGAACAATGAGCAAAGAGAGTAGTATGGAATCATGAATCAGATCCACCTAATAACCCACCCACTCCTATGATAATTGCCACTTTAGGACTGTTTTTCATAACTACACATTGCAAACATTGAATTAACCATGTCTCCAGCATAGCTTTGCAGAAGATGGATTAGCAGTACATCCTGAAGTCAGTATAGCCCAGACTGAGAAATGCTACTACGAACATACAAGACAGAGGCAGGGTTTACACTATACACAGGTTAAGCATTATGCAAATTAATTGTCTTTTTTTTTCTTCTAAATTTATTGCAGTGCAATGTTATCCAGTACAAGCCCTCATTCATTCTAAAGGAAGTTAGCTACCTTCATAACCTTCATGAGAAAGAACTTATACACACATCCGACAGGAAGGATGAGGCACATTGCCCGAGCCCACATGACAATTGGAGGATAATTGTACATGTGAAGGTGTTCGCTCGGGCGTCTTTTATCAATCTGTTGTGGTGAAGCACATTCCCATGTGAATGCATACACATGCGTGATAAACACCCCCAAAATATCCTCTTTTGCTTGGGAGTCATGACTTATCCGTATAAACATACATCAATGATCAACAAATCACTACTATTCTCTGTGTTTTAAAACAACGGATTTTGTTGAATTCTTCCAAGTGCTCAGCCTCTGAGGAAGGGGGTATGCCCACGAAACGTGTCAGGTGAGTGGTCCAGACTCCAGACCAGAGCGATGTATACCAAGGGCCCTATTTAAAAAAGATTGGTATCGTTATCGTAAAATACCGATCGTTATCGTAAAATACCGATCGTTATCGTAAACGTTTTACCGATAACGACCGTTATTTACAGATAACGACCGTTATTTACAGATACCGGTCGTTATTTACCGATAACGACCGGTATTTACCGATATCGGTAAATACCGTTCGTTATCGGTAACTAACGACCGGTATTTACCGATAACAACCGGTATTTAACGATATCGGTAAATAACGATCGGTATTTTACGATAACGAAACCGATCTTTTATAAATAGGGCCCCAAGTGTATCTACCTTGTACTTGATATGTTCTTAATATGCACTGAATAAAGTTCACTCATTTATATCACATCTCCATGAGTAGCGCTTTCCATTTATGTTTGTCGCTTCGCCAATAAGTATGTTTTTACAGAATCATTAGATTATTTTAAGCTGGGTACACATGATAGATTTTTTAAAATGACAGACAGAATCTGCAAGATCCTGTCTCTCATTTTTCAAAGATCAGGGTACACACAGTCCCAAATGTTCCCACTATACATAGCATATACACAGCATAGGATGAATGTTCGGGACTGTGTGTTTCCCTCAACCGCGGCTGACCCCCTCTATAGGGAGACTGCCACGGCTGAGGGAAATTTACGGTCTTTCCCGAACAACCTTGAGGCTGACCTGAATGTTTGTTGGGCTCGTTCAGGACAGCCGCTACACACAAACAGCCGATAAATCCCCAATACCGTCGGATTCAACATTATCGGGGCTTTATGACTAGTGTGTGTACCTAGTGTGTGACTTATGATGTGAAGAAATGCACATGGGCAGCATTATGAGAACACACAATATTACGTGCATTCTCTTGTTTCAATACAGGCACAAACTATCTACAGACTATTATTCATGTTCATGTACAAATGTGGTATGTACAGGTGTTGTTGGTGAAACAACAGTATAATGACCTGATCACAGAATTTTTGCCAGTCACATCATGCGACAAATATCTAACTTGTGTACGAAGGTGTACGACTCACCATTAGAGATGGACACAAAACCGAACTCGAACCCGAGTTCGAGACGAACTTTATGAGTTCGGACAAACTCGAACTATTTGAACTAGTTCGGGTTCGGACTAGTTAATTTTTCTGGACTCGCGGCTATATTTTTGATAATTATTGTAAATTCGATAATTATCAAATTTACGGGGCATTCGATAACCCTAGAATGTATCGTTCACTAACCCTCGAAAGTATCATTCATTTATGATAACCCTCGAATGTATGGATCGTTTTCACTAACCCTTGAATGTATCTTTCGCTAACCCCCAAATTCAGTAACCTGCCAACTGCCAACATTTCAGCATGACCAATCATGGGATCCATAGAAGGTTGCGTGATCAAATGAAATTTAATGGCATGTCCAAACCAACTTTTGTCTGATTTAAAGAAAAGCTCAACGTCAAAGTGAAAAACTACTGCAGCCGGTTGATCAGGTCAAATAGCTCAGCTCATGACTACCTAGTCTATGGGATAAAGTGTGGTCTACCAATGTATGTCTTTAGGTTTGTAATGGATGGATTGCTCTAGGGAGATATTTAGAAAAAAGAGAATTATCTTCTGCATATTTAAAGATATAATGTCATCAATGAAAAAATAGGACGTTTATATGTTATTAGGAAGTTTTAATTCTGTGAGAGATACTATGGTGGTTAAAGGGTTACTGTATTTAGTGAGATTGTTAAATTGCATTTATAGTTGGTCATACACAGCATAAAGAGAGTCATAGAGGATGTTCCCAATATGTGCCCACATATACCTAAGGAATAAGTTATAAACTGGAAATAATGTTTTTGGTGTGATATCCGTAGATATATAGAAGGATACAGAATGCACTAAAATAAAGAAAACCTGCTACTGTGCCACTAATATAAATAATGGGACACATGTATAGCAAATAGACTATAGATCACACTATTATAGCATTTCATTTTCTGTTCTAAGACAAATAACTGTTTACATAGACAAAATATATACAGAATCCCCTAATGCAAAGGAAAAATGGAACACCATCTTAAAAACTGAATTGTGCTACTGAAATAAATACAATGGAGATAGGCAGCAGTAGCTGTTCTCACAGCTGTAAAACCCATTTAGAAACTTTCCAGTAACTGAGATTGGACTTGACACTGGAACCCTGAAATCAATATGGATATTCCTAAAAGAGATGAGACTTCACAGAAACAAAGGTCAATTGGCACAGAGATAAAAGCCAAGGATTATGGCGTTTGCTCGGCTATTGGAAACAGAGCTGTAAGCATCAAGACGAAAATACTAATACTCTATCGGCACTGTCCAACAGTGTCAGAAGATGCTAAGCTAGGCAGATATTTCACTGCTACTACTACTCAATAACCTTTAAATGGGATCAGTGGAACAATACATACACGTGTAGCTTTAAAATCAGTTAACTTCTATGTTTTGTAAAGGTGCCGACGGTTTGAACAAAGTCAAACACTTTTACTATTGAGTAGGGATGGCCAGTTCGCGGATCCGAACTAGAGATGGTCGAACTATTGAAAGTTTGGTCCATTTTCGAACTTTCGAACTATTGTAAAAGTTCGAAAGTTCGAAAGTTCGATGTTTGCGCCTAGATACCATGTACATTTTACTCGCGGATTCGAAACTTCGAACATTCGATAAATATCGAAAGTCGGGAAATATCGAAAGTAGCGTCCGAGATAGTTCGAGAAGTCCGGGTCCGTTCGAACTCGAACAGTTCGGCTCGAACCGGGTTCGAGATCGAGTTCTATGCCATCCCTAATCGGAACCCGGATCCGCCGCGGATTTATCCCGTTCGCGAACAGCGGATTTTTCCAGATTTTCCGCCATTCCGAACTTCCGAACCGCGGATTTCTTGTGTTTTCGAAAATTTTCGAAATTACGAGATTTCTCGTATTTTCGTTAAGACGTATTATCAAAAAATTTCGAAATTACGAGGATTACTCGTATTTTCGGAAAATCCGTTTTCGAAAATTTTCGAAATTACGAGATTTTCTCGTATTTTCGAAAATTATCGAAAATACGCTAAACGTAATTTTGAGAATATTTTTCATTTTAACGGGTCCGCTTGCGGATCCTTGAGCGGACCGGATTTTGCGAAGTTCGGACATCTCTACTATTGAGACAATAAAAGCCACAGTGTGTGTTACCTCTCACTATGCTGTTGGATGCACAAAGGCCTTTCGTCTTCAAGCATCCTGGCATCATTAACCATTTTAAATCACGACTCAAAAACAATACGTTGGATTTTGTCATTGAACTATATTGCAAACTAGGTTACAGGCCTATGTAATAAAACTTTTATTTCATAGGTGTGTTAATCTGTTATGATTTAATAACTTCTTTATTAACCTAAGTTGCCCTAAAGGGATAATGTAAAAAAGGTGCAAAAGTTTGTCCATGCTATTAATTTGCAGTGCCAGTTACCAATTAGATGTTAGCTTTTTACTAAGTTACTGCAGTTAGAATACATTTTATTGGTTGCTGCAGTTTAATAGCATGGCTAAACTTTTTTTTATATCAGCGTTTTATTGTATCAACGTTTTATTGTATCAGCACAAGTACTGTAATTGCTAAATCTGTGGCCCGAATAGGGCAGACTGAAAGTTTGCATTGTTGCATATAGATCACTATTGATTTCAGTGGGGAGAAGGTAGCGTGGGTCAGATATTTATTTTAATCCTACACATTCTGAATGGAGTACTTTACAAATTAATCAAATGCTACAGTATGACAAACCACATAAACAGGAACTTTGGTATTCCCAAAATGGAACCTTTATTAAAAGATTTGACAGGCAAACGGAGGGGTTGCCTGAAAAATAGAATGCTCTTTCAAAGAGCTATAAACATTGCATTTCAAATAAACTCTTTCTTTCCTTAAAACTATGTAGCTATAAAATCAAATTTTCAATGTGTGCAGTGTATCTAGTAAAGTTAAGAGCTATTAAGAAGATTAAATAGCAGGGACAGGGCAACATTAAATATATATATATAAAAAAACAGTATTAAGGAAATAGTATTTCCAATAAGCTTTCCTCTTACTTAGAAGTACTTAAAATAGTGGAAATTAATCTCTAATATTTCTTCTTTTCCAAGCAAAACTGGCTAAACAAGGTGAATGGGCAGCCTTCCAAATCTAGTCTCTTTTATTGACATATTATTTTGTTGTTTTTACAGAGATGAGTTTGACTGAGGACCATCGCGAGCTACAAAGACGGGATTTCATCAAAAAGACCCATACTGGCACAGCTGTTACTAAAAAAAGCTGTAACATCAAAATGCTTTGTCAAATCTAAAGAAACATTTACAAAGGATAAAGGTTGGGAGCCTTTTGTTCTCGTCATGCTGCAGAGGAAATATCCTAATGCACAAATCTAGGTGTGTTTGTGTGTCAGTGTTTTTTGATAATTAGCCAAAGAACTTCATTCCATCACAATATGACTCGTAGTCACGGTTTATCAACTTTAACATCACACCCCTTCTTCATTGTTACCCAATTGGTTATTATTTATTTGTAGATTATACACAGTCAAACTGACAATATAAGAACACAGAATGGATTTAGGTGAGGATTTTAAAATAAGCAAACATTTAACTGACGAGAACTTCCCATCTAAAAATATTGACTTGTTAAGATGTTGTAAGGTGCAGTTCACAAAAGCTACAGGGTTACCCTGCATGTAATAAAGTTCATTGTATAATGAATCCATTGCCTCCAAATTTGTTTGTAAGTCAGTATAGAGGCAATTCTTATGAGATGAGTCATTCTTAAAAAAACATATTAAAAACAAGAATTTAAGTTGATGTAAAGCCTAACATTGGTTTAGATGATTCCCTCATCAAAGCATTTACTTAAAAGATAACTATATTCTGAAAATTAACTAAAATGGAAAGTACCTGGAGCAGGGAGGTTGGATTGATTATCCCTACCTCACAATATCATTTTGTTGAGGAGCTACAGCATGAACAGTTTTTTTTTGCCAGGTTAGCCCTGGACTATTTCTTTATTAAAGGAGAACTAAAGTCTCCAGATAACATTGTCCCAAAAAGCCGTGTCTCACCTCTCCCTTTGCTGTGGCCATTGGGTGATTTATGAAAACAACCCGTGAGTACTAGGGGTCAGCTCCCACAATCCACCTTAGCTGGGAAAACCCCCAGCTAAGTGTCTGCAAACAGGCACATGCTCTGTAGTGCTCAACAGATCAAAACAAGGAAGTTGCAGCCTTGCTTCCTAAAAGCTGTCAGCCAATCACATTATAGCACAGAGGAGATCCTCCCTCTCCCTGACACAGAACAGGGATTTCAGTTTTTTGTTTTCAAACACATTCAATGCTCCTGTCCTAACAATTATATAATCCTTTACTTTTCATTCAAAAATAAAAGTAGTCTTTGCAGTGTATTTCATAGCATAGCATGGATGTAAGAAACGGAATAATAACATTTGAGCAAAAATAAAAAAAAACAAAAATAAGTCTGGGGAATAGAACCTGTAACTTGTACGTTTACTCTGTCTTGCTAAAAGCAGAGCTCTTACCTCTAGGCTAACAGAGATAATATATAGAACACTGGTACATATAGAATCTTTTACTATGAACATAATGGAAACAAAAAATAAAGGAATCTCTGGGGATTTGAACTAGAGTAAGCTGAACTCTTAGGTACATTTTTGAGCTTCATCTTTTGCTTGGGACATAAAAGGAAAAAAAAAGAAGTTTGGAGTATTGAACTCATGACCTTCTGAATTGTATACTTTAAAACCTGGTGCCTTACCCAGTGCGCCACCACTGAACAAACTGAGTACCCAGATACATTTGGGAGCTTTATTTTTTGCTAAACGAATCCTAAAAAAAATGGAATGTGGAAGTCCCTGATAAGACTTTGAAAGCTGCTATTCAGAGGTAGGAGTTACCAATCCTGTATCCCTGTATACTTTTCATTTTAGAAAAAACTTTATACACATAATTGTTCTTTTGCTAATATGGAAACTACCCAGAAATCTCCCCTTTATTTATTTTTATTTTTTATTTTTATAATTAGAAAGGGAGCACTAGAATTAGATCTGTTGTATTCAGTTAGATCAACTGGACTTAAAGTTTAGTTCTTGAAGAGGTTTTGCTAGTCATCCGACTGGCTTTCTCAATTCAGCAATGCACAAGGCTGTTTTGACACCTTACCCTGGCCAGTTCTTATAACACCTCTTTACCACAATGCAATCACGCCTTGCATTCAGAAGGTCCTTAACACCTGGCTGTGATATGCTAATTGGGACTTTCCAGGGTACACAATTATTCTTGTACAAGTCATTCTGAATTAAGAAAGCCAGTCAGATGACTAGCAAAACGTCTTCAAGAACTAAACTTTATGTCCAGTAGATTGCACTGAATTCAACAGATATACCATGACCTGGATGAATGAGAACCTTCACAAGCAAGCTCTAGAATTAACTCCCTCTACCCTACTTGGTGCTTACTGATGCCTTACGAGGATCTAAAAGGATACAATTAAAAAGCTGAAAAAAATGTTTGCCATGTGTTGGATGCTGCCTTTTTTCTCTTTCCGATGCTATTTCATTGCTAGGGGATATCTCCATGAAAAACTATTGGAAGATGTTCCTGGGTATGGATTTAAATGTATATCTATACATAATTTAGGGATTCAGTAAGACCTGGTACACATGGTCTGATCGACCAGTTGCCACAATATTTTGGGGCTGAAATATCTCTAGTAGAGAGACCTTGGTTGATTTATGCTTTGATCCTAGCTTTGTCCAAATGACAAAGCTTAGATCAATGATGAAAGTTCGTTTTGACTAGGCAGTAAATTATGTCTGATTGTGCGGTCATGAATGGTGCCACATTTTCTTTTTCAACTATATACTACTTTGTTGGTCCAAAAAATGAGCTCAAGATTGACCCATGTGTACCAGGATGGAACAACAATCTATGGCAGTTTCTACAAGAAATTTGTACAGACACTTAAAGAAGCAATGCCCATGCTCTTCACTCACCCACAAGGGATCACCCAGGTCATAGTCTTGCATTCGGATGCAGTCCATACTTATCTCAATCTTCTTTTTAGGACCTTTTTCCGTTGCATCACTTGTAAAATTCGGTTGGACAGTATGCATAGGTCTAAGTGCAAACAGAATAAAGAAGAAAAAATATTTATGTGAAGCAAATACAAGAGGCATAAAAATGTTATGTTAAAGGATAAGTACACTCTAAAAATAAGTTAAGTGTAATTTGAAGCAGCAGCTTAAAGTAATCATTCCCCCCCTTTTTTTATTTTTTCCCTAGCTCCCTCCTGAGCCAACCTGGGCTGAAGGAAAGTTCCTGACATCTTGGATCATCTGTTAAGTCTTCTTAGCTCTGCCCTCTTTGATTTGCAGGTTCTCCTTTTATAGGTGGTCAGGAAAAGCAGCTTCTGTATGCTCCGGGTGGACCCGCGTACCTGCCCGCCTCGTGCACGTGACGTCAGCACGACGCACCATGCTGTACAAGCACGCCATGCACGTGGTGGGCACAGGGGTGCGCCCAGAGCATACAGAAGCTGCTTTGATGATTAGCTTAAGCTGCTGCTTCAAATTACACTGAACTTATTTTTAGAGTGTACTTATCTTTTATGTAAAGTGTTTGCAATGTACCATCAAGCTAATATATAAGAAAAAGGAATAAATAATGTATAGAATATAAGTTTAGTATCAGTGAATACACTGCAAACCTGCTGCAGAATGCGCAAAACATTTAAAACAATATCTATGCCAAGAGATCCATGACACCTAATATCCACATATCAAACATTATTTCCTTGTATCAACTCCATAGCCATGTGACACAGACCATTAATAATCTACTGCTAGAAATTTGCCCAATTACCTTCCAAGCTCAAATTGGAGCTTGGTGAAGCTTGGAAAGCAATGTTCACACAATTACAGTTAAGGTTTATGTTCTCTGCTTGTGTAGCTAATAGAGGCATCACTTAATGCAGAATACAATGATCATTATTAGCAAAGGACACGTGTTAGTATAATGAACCCGGTGCCAGTAAATGTGTGCACAAAACTTATTGTGGTTAATAGAATGGCACTCACTTTAAACTGCTTGTAGTAAGCATATTCCAGATATATTAGTTCATATAAGGATATGGTATTACAATGATTCTACCGAAAAAGTGAAATGTATTAATGGATGGAGACAACCTAGAAATGATCATAAATAATCATAACTTCAAAAATACCAACCTTTAAAGGGCATGTCCACCCCCAAAACTATAATTTCCCCCACTACTGGCCCCACTCTGTAGTGCATAAAAATCCTTACCTTACATCCCTACTCCAAATGGTTCTCCTGTAAAATCCCCCCAAAGTCCAGAAAACTGTCCACCAGGTGCCTGGCCACTAGGGAAATTGTTTCCGCCTCTGAGATGTCCTCTCAGAGGTTTTTGGCTTGCTCAAAAATCACCAGATTTTGATAATAAGGGTTAACATGCCCTGGTACATAATACTGTGAGTATGAATTACTATTACTGTTGATTGAACGTTGTGGATGTACCATCATTTTTTAAATTTCTAAATTTTAATTGTTTTTTTACAACAGGATCTGTCCTTTTTCTGTACAGTGGGTACCCACGAAGTGACTGTTTCCGATGGCAATGAACGTTCAACGGCAGCATTGGAAATGGTCACCATGGCTGAAAAATTACCCTCAGTTGCGGTCAGCTCCTTGTACTGTAGTTGCCACAGTCGTTGCCACAATCATTGGGGTGTATGGCAGTCCCAAACAATCTCTCTCTACTTTAAATAGGGAGCATTATGGTAACTGCAGCCCCCGCAAGAGCCCATCAATCTCACCACGACCAGCTGTTTATAAACAGATTCTGTCTGTCATCTTTCAAAGATTGGTACAGTGTGTAACCAGCTCAACAGGTAAATTCTTTTTTCCCCAAAAAAATCTGTTTTACAGAAACTTGACAGAATTACAATCTGGGCACAGGATTTAATGTTCTGACATCTGCAGATCTATAAAAATATCTCACCTCAAAGTTGCTTTTAAAATAAATAAGCAATAGATGCCAGTTAAAAGACAGATGCATCTATCTCCTATTTTACCATAGGTCCAGTGAAAAGATTTCTTAAATAAGTTTGATGACCTGTTGAATTTAACGGTATGTTTTTTTAGGGGAAATCTTCTTTAGGAAACAAGGCATAAGTGACTATGATAAACATCATAGTCACTTAAACTTTCCTTACACTTTCTTAACCTGAAAGGTCAAACAGAAAAGGTATCTTCCTTTATCAGTAATTTATCATACTAAGGTCTCAATGTTTCTTGCTTTCCCTGAAATTCTAGAAGGGTGAATATTTGTGTGACAATAAATGAGAAAATGAGTTTTAAAATAATAACTAGTATTATGATATAAAGCTGTCTGTGAAGGTTCTCATCCATCCAGGTCATGGTATATCTGTTGTATTCAATTAGATCATCTGGACTTAAAGTTTAGTTCTTGAAGACATTTTGCTAGTCATCCGACTGGCTTTCTCAATTCAGAATGACTTGTACAAGAATCTGTGGCAATTATGTACCCTGGAAGATTCCAATTAGCATATAACTAATACAAAATAGTAGCTCTGTTTTAGGAAGAAAAACGATTACAGGTTTTTATATTACCTAAGTCAAATTCATTTTATTTAAACATTGCTGAGTTGCTCTCAATGTACTTTATACCTCTGGACTACCATTTTTATTAAAAATTAACTTTAAATATTGTGATCTTAGCACTCACCCCAGAAACTCCCAGAGGCGATCAAAAACATCAGAGCTCCTTTCGCAGTCTGGGGAGGTTTGTGACATTGCTGAACGATAATACCTTTCCTTACAAGAGAAATGGGATGAAGGATCCACATACCTGAAAAATAAAGAAACGAGTACCTGCTAAATCTAAATAAAAGATGTACTGAGCGATAATTATACAAAGGCTATACATTTTATTAATAATTTAGGATTTCAGTTATTTTAGGGAGGAAAAAGTTATACATTTTATTGTCTAATTAAGCAAATTTTCAAGAACAGTTGCAAGTATCTGCCCAATGCAGCTGTTGTTTTATAGCTACTGGTTCAGAAACACATTTATTGAATGAAACAGTGGCAACTGGAATCCACTCTGAAGAGACAACAGCTAAAGCAAGGGGATTCCATTTAATAACAATTAGAGATGGGCGAAACTCATCAGTTTCGTTCTTTTTTCGGATTCCCAGATCTCGAGAAAATCCTAAAGATCCGAAAACGGAATGAATTTTCATTTATTTTCGATTGTTTAAGGCTATTTTCGATCATGTTTAAAATAGCCTCGAACTTTCATTAATCCTCGAAAATACAATCGGAGACTATTTTCAAGTTTCCAATCTTATTTTCGAGGATTATTGAACGTTCAAGGCTATTTTTAAAAATGTTCGAAAATAGCCTTGAACACTCAATAACAATTGAAAATGCGCTCTGAAGTCCCGAAACCCGGAAAATCCGTCCGGATTCAGTCAGATGATTCGGATTTCGGAAATGAGGGGTTCCGTGTCGGACCCCGGATCCCATCTCTAATAATATTCAATACTGATTCAACACAAGTAGGGAGATACTGGGGGTTTGGAAGACCACTGCTAGGTAAAATAATTGATTGTTATTTTAGGACCTTTTATTGCCCCAGAGCACCATCTATAATTAAGTTTTCTGAGTCACTCAGGTCACTGGCATGCTCCTGTTCTCAGGAGTTTGTGTCCATATGGAGTGCTGTGAATGGGTTGTTATACTGTAGTTCCACCAACGTACATGCTACATTTGTACATCCAAAATAATAATTATAGTTGGTCACACTAGTCTTAAGTGAATAAACTTTTATTATGTAATGTTTCGGAACTGGTGTGGTCCCTTCATCAGACAGTTAACTGTGTGACCAACTAGTGTGACTAACTATACTTATCATTTTGGATGTATCTCCTGTTGACTGCAGTGTTGGAGCACCCAGCAATTTCCTACTTTTATTACTATGGTTTAGGTGTGCAGGATCTCAATCCATTGCATTTGGTACTACATTTAAACAGGAACGAGAGTCGGTAGATAGTTTGTGCATGTATTCAAACAAGAGAAAGGTTACGCATTTCTTCCAATCATATGTTACAGTCTAATAATAATCGAACAAATCTGTACACACATATGATAATCGGCAGAAAGATTCCGGCAAGTCAGAGAATAGTCATGGATTGTTCTACTTAACTGTTTACATGATAATTGTGCAATATGTAGTTCACTGACTATATTGTGTGACAATTAGGTGTGTACAAAGCTTTACAGTGCTTTTTTACCTGCACCACTGTTTAAGAGCTGTGGATCCACAAGAAAATATAATGTCCTGTTGAGGCTCATATCATCAATGTGATGAAAACAAATTAGTATGGTTACTCATTGGCAAATATAATTCTTATTTCTAAGTATACTGTAAGATCACTTTCCAGGCAATATTGATATTGAATTTTACGATTGCATCAATAATTTAAGTCACATGATCAGGTTCCCAGCAGGTGTTAAATATATGGTTCAAAAAGGACAACATTTTGACTCAAAACTTGATTAAATTTTGACAACGTGCTAAATTGTTGCTGTTGGAAAGCACATTAACAATATTGGTGAATAACCACCCTTTATTATTCAGCCCTTTTATGACACAACTCATTTAGCTGTATGTTTAAAACTTACAATATTTTTTCTCCATGTCACTGTCACATAATAGCAATAGGCACAAGCAAGATGATACAAAAAAGAAACAAAATCTAGTGATGAATTACACAAAAGCTGCTGTAAAATTCCAAACAAATATTTCAAATCATTTCCTTACGGAGGCAATTTGAATGCATTTGAGCTTAATTAATTCTTACTAATTTACTGTATCTGCAATATGTTGTTTATGCTATGCAGTATCCATTTAATAAGAAATCAGTGCTCACATCCTGAAAATTTGCAGTTTATCTTCTTAAATTTTCAGTGACTTTAGTGTGACACTTGACTGGGTACTTGGATTCCAGTCTTGGGGCTGTTTGTATCCTACTTAGTATAGAGTGTGCTGCTGGTGTGACCTCTCCCTTTAGCTAAAGAAGCCTCTGGCTATGCAAAAGGCATTCTGACCCTACTGCTTGAACTTTAATCACAATAGGGAAGGGGCCAGCGTAAATCCCCACTTTACCCTTTCATCTATGACAAACTGCAAATTATCAACAGTTGACTTATATGAAGCAAAAAAAAAAGTAATATGCAGTCTATAAATTAATATTTATAGTTAAACATATTTTGATTTGGGGTAAAATATACACGTAGTACTGTAAATAAGCACTTGAGCCAATATTGGGGAGGCTGACTCAGGTTCTTATAGCTTTCACTCTACACATAAACTTTAATCAATGTTGGGTGAAAATACTGTGTAATATACTACAACACTAGAACAAGTCATCAAATACTTTAGAAGAGTTAAGAGAAACAGAAATACCTGGGTAAAATGGAATGAGTTGCATTCCTTCAGTTCAGCCTTAAGGAAGAGCTGGCAATACGGAAAGTAATAAAGAGAAGGCACAGTCTGAAAAAACAATTTAAAATAAATGAGTCCACATTGGAGTGTGCCTTCTACTTATTACTTGTTATTCAACCCTTAAGAAGAAACAAAGCTTTATTAAAAAAAACTAACATTTTTATTTTTGTATACTACCCAACAAAGATGCTGCTGGTTACTGCTACTAATAATCTATGAAGCTGGCAGAGCCCTGTGTGCTGGAATTCCCCTGCTCTGCACTGTAACACTGCTGAGCTCGCAAGCCATTGCTATTCAGTAGGGCACAGCTGTGCAGACGGAGCAGAAGGAATATCTTGTTGCTAGAGACAAGCTGTTATGAGGTTGGCAACATATGCTTTCTGGAATTCCCCTTTCTGAAAATGGGACCATCTCTGATTCCCTCTCCCTCTCTTTGAAAAATATGTTGAATGTGATTGGGAAAATATGTAAACACAAATTTGCACTAAATAATATACCTACAGGAGATCTGCAAGAAGGGCATCATTTATTAAGAAAGTTATATATCTATTCTTCTTTATTGACCAAAGTTACTGTGACTATGACAGCTAAAGAAGAAGAAAATACATTTCCTTGGGTAAAGTGTTGTCAACAGTTTTATTGGAAAAACATAAAAACCTTTAAATAAATACATCAGCAGTAAACAAGGTATCCAGCATGAATGAAAGACTGACAGTCACAATTGTTAGCCATAGCTTAAACTGTAGGCCATAAGACCCCCCCCACCCTCACAATTAATCACAGCAATGCCTTACAAAGCCACCAACTAGGCTGCAACACCTTCAAAAATATAATAAATGACAAAGAATTTGTCAGAAGGCATCTTGCAGTATCATGCTATATGAATAGCATTTCCCACAAAATCTAAGAAACAAGAAGTAATTTCTTACTCCCAGGTTCCCCAGAGTAAGGGGTGGAGATATGCAAAATACTCCTTTATGTCCCTTAGCTTATGCATGTGTACAGAACTGCTGGGCATAATAACATGCAATATAGCCTAATATATAGAGCCAATCATCTGACCTGCAGACATGACATGTTGATTGGCTCTATATATTAGGCTATATTGCATGTTATTAAGCCAGCACATATCTTTGCCCCTTACTCTGGGGAACCTGGGAGTAAGAAATGACTTCTTGTTTCTTAGATTTTGTGGGCAATGCTATTCATATAGCATGAGACTCAAAGATGCCTTCTGTTATAAGAAGGTGTTTCTCCATTTTTTGCTCCTTTTGGCCCCCCTCTCCCTAAGCTTTTCGAGCTGCCTTTTCTAAAAAAAAATGTGCAAACAGATGAGAAGGGAAAGAAAGGATGGGGGATCAATTTGTACACTAGTGCCCTGCCAACAAGAAATGCAAGGGTTGCTATATAAACTCCTGGGGCTATCTCTTCAGCCTCCAAAATGTATCTACTGACATTCAGCCTTTGGGCAAGAGTCCATAATTTATGCCCAAATTGCCCTTATACACTGGTGTTACTTTCATAATGCAAACATGTAAATATTTCCAAAATCTAATCTAGAAGTATTTGGTATTTCTTCATTGAAATGAATTAAGGAGCAGCTCTTGTCATTATTTTGTCATAATTGGCTGAAATGATCTGGTGTCTAATAATAAAGGCAATAAAGGTAATAATTTTAAATTAGTTAAGGAGTAGAGATGGTGTTTTTCATTCAGGGGTTCTGCGGAACATATTTAGGTTCCAAAAATCCATTTTGAACCCAATTGCATCAGAATTTGTTACATTTTTTATCATAATATTTGAATAATTGCTAGAAATTATCGAACACCACTTTTAGATCTGATTTTCAAACTCAAATTTTTAATAACATTTTCGAAATTTTTTATATTCAATTTTCCATGATACGTTTGTGGGCTCTCATTGCTCTGAATGGCAGCTGCGATGAATAGATATACATATAGATAATTTGCTGGCCTAAAAATACTAAATAGCTGGCTAGAAGAATGGTCCCATGTCTACAAGCAGGTGAAAGCAGGAAATATTCAGGTAAATACTTCATATTGCTAAACTTTCCCAGCAATATTACTTATGCCAAGTTTTACCTGATGAGTTAATCCACGGTTCATTTTAAAGGTACAATGAAAGGGCTTTTATTTAACATAGTAACATAGTAATTGAGGTTGAATAAAGATATACATCTTTATTGGTTGTCTTCTTACGCTCAACAGATCTCTGTCTCTTTTGCTAATAAGACTTCCTCTACTCTTCCGCTTAGTGTGGGGTCCCTCAGGGCTCGGTTTTAGGACCCTTGCTGTTTTCCCTCTACTCTATCTCTCTGGGAGAAATAATCAATTCTTTCTGTTTTAAGTATCAGTAATCTCCCATCTTGACTACTGTAGCATTCTACTACTTGGACTCCCGGACTCTCATCCCTCTCCTCTTCAGTCTATCTTAAACTCAGCAGCTCGGATCATTTCGCTCTCCTCCAAAAAAGAACCCACAACCCCGATACTTCAGTCCATAGGGTGGCTTCCCATCAAACAAAGAATCATATTCAATTCCCTACTTTTAACCTTTAAATCCCTGCACTCTACTGCACCTCCCTACTTATCTTCTCTCTTGGTCCCTTATGTTCCAAGCCGTGCCCTTCATTCTTTGCAAGGAAATCTTCTCCACAAAGCCCCAACTAACACTGCTGCCTCCCGCCTTAAACCATTCTCTCTTGCTGTTCCCTACCTTTGGAACTCTCTCCCTCTCTTGCTTCACCTGGTGACATGCATTAATACTTTCAAATCTAGACTGTTACCCTACCTTTCTGAGCATCAGCAGAACAAATGATTGCTAGCCCTTTTAAGCACTTATGAACCCATGCCCCCTTCAGACTTGTATCTGTATGTTGTCCCACCCACTTAGATTGTATGCTCTTCGGGGCAGGGATCTCATTCCTAATGTGTCAAGGCTTGTTGCACTTATATCAATTTATATATATGCTTTCTTAACCAATGTATGAAATTGTATTTAATTTAATTAATTTTTTAAATTTATTTATCTGTATAATGGCTTGCACTTATCCCCTTGTTTGTATACTCTGTATTTTTTAATATATAGCACTGCGTACACAAGTGGCACTTTATAAATAAAATTATACATACATACAGTACATACATACATACATCAAGTCCAACCTTTCACCCTCCTTTTAAACCCTACCTAAAATTTCCAAGATGTCCCTTTTGTGTATGGGATTCCAAAATGGCACTGCATATTCCAAATGAGGCCTTACCAGTGTCTTGTAAAGAGGGAGAATAATATATTTTATTTCTTTAATCTATTCCCCTCTTTATACAGGACAATATCTTGCTAGCTCTGGAATGTGTGCTATAGCTAAGTCTGTTATCTACTAGAATCCCCCAAATTTGTTTCCATTAGCGATTCACTTTACACAGAGTTATTTATGGTGTTGGTGGCACAAGAATTGTTAAACCCCAAATGCACCACCTTACATTTATCAACATTTATACCTAAACTAGTTCAGAGAAGACAGTTGTCCTTTAATGTGGACCTTGGTAGCATCACCCAAAAGGAAAAAGACAGAAAACTTAAAAAAAGAATCTATGTGTTGTTGCTTATCCTAAATCTAAATCCTGTGAACAAATGGAAATTATTTTATTGAGCCCTACAAATAGAAATATAATTTGTGATGAACAATCACACACAAAAAGAGTTTCACTATGCATATCAGACTAGCTTACTTTTAAGTGACACCACAAAGTCAAGATAAGTCTACAGATAGTGGTCTAGTTCTATACCACACTGTTCTAAAAATGGGTGGAGTTAAATGGAGAGGGCGAGTTAAATGGGGAAGGTAAGAGACATAGCAAGGGCACTGCAATGTAAGCAGTTTGCCACCATTAGTCCACAGAGAATAGTAAGAATTTAAAAAAAAAATTTAAAAAGGGCATGACATTGTGTAAAAATGTTTCACTGAACACTGCTTTATGTTGGACCCGCAGATTTTTGAAACCGGCAGTTCCAGATAGAAATGGACAAGTATAATCATTCAATGTAATAGATGCAGATGAGAATGGCTTTCATTTTAGAAGTGGTATCTATGTAATTTTCGACCCTTAGAAAACTAAAATAATGAGCAGAAAAAACAAGACAGTTAGTGTGTCTTTAAAGGAAATATACAAATAGTTAATCTATGTATTTAAGGTTTCCTTAAAGCCCCAATTGTTTTTCATCAGTATGTGGCTTTTATCTATGCCAACAAATTCCCTAGAATGAAATATAATATGCCGAACTAAAGGAAGTTTATTAAGAGTTCATTGTGTGGTCAACTGGAGCTGACTCAGGGTGAAATACTATTTGAAACACATTGCACTTGCTGTTATTGCATTTATGTTTGTTTTTACCATTCTACATTATTATTGATCAACTTAAGAACATATTACAATGTTATTGTCTTGTGTCTAGAATATAGTCAATATGTATGATATCAAAAATATTTTAACATTTAGGAGGGAGGTATCTTCGGTATTTGCTTTGCTGAATCATTTGAGATCTCTTTCCCCGCAGGTGGCTATGATTTATAATTGGTAGCCTATTAGCAATTTTCCCAGGAAACTTTTATCTATTGGTAGACATCTCTTCTTGGGAATTCAACAAATCTTAAAACAGGTGATTAAAGCAGAGATGAAAAGTTCTTAACAGTTTAAAGGAATATTTATGGAGTCGGCCATTCAGCACTTTCAAATTAGTCAACATTTTTCCACCTGCCTAAGGCAAATACACACAGTGAAAATTCCACACCCTGCTTTCAGGGCTCATTTCTTTGGCTTTATGGCAAGGCACCTTCTACTGATTTTACTTGGTGACCTCTTAATATGACTTGACTGCAAAATGTGTGTTGTCAAGAGATGTGTGTTTTCCCAGGTAAGATCTAAAGAATGTGTGGATATAATATAACACAAAATCCTTATACTATGTCTATATGCATAATAACAGTCCCAGATGTGCAGAACTCAGCCCTCCAGCTTAACTGTAATACAAATTCCAAGTGTCCCATTTCAGCCCTTAACCTCCAAAAGTTCTAAAGATTTATTAGTAAACAACTTTCTAATTTTGGGGGGTTAAAACTTTAATTCCACTAAACATATATATATATATTATATGTTGATAAGATACTCCATACTTTTCATACAACATTAGAATTACAGTTGCTGCATATTTCAGTTTGTGGCAAAACAATAAGAGCAAATCAGTGGAAAGCAATTGGGAGAATTATTAAAGGAATAGTTAACTTAATGTATTGATTGAAGCCTGGGAGGTTAAAGAGCTATGCCTTACCTCCCGTTCTTCAATCAATGGAGCAGGAGCCAGGGATCCACCGCTGCAGGGATGAAAATCTGAGACTGCTTCCTGGTTCTAATCCTCTATAGCGCTTATCAACTGACATCACCTTACCCTCTGCTCCTCCTCTATGCCCCAGGGGAGAAGCATGCTTATTAAAGACGTAAAGGGCAACTATACTGAAAAAAATGACCTTTCTTTAACTTAATTTATAAATAAATTTGTGTAAGTAACCGGACCAGCAGCCATGTCTGTGGTTGACTGAGACATTGCGATCTCAGCAATTTACGAATGTCAGTGCTGCTTCTGTGCTTGGAAAAGGCACAGAACAGAATCAGAAGGATGCTGAGCAGATTTGAAAAGTTTACATCTTGCAAGGCTGAGGTTTTGGGGGGCAATTAGGCCATATACTAACTTTAGTTTTGGGGGTGGTCATACCCTTTAATTCCACTATTTAAGTAACCAGACTAATATCCATAGACCTGCAGACTATTGTTCACTTTGCTAAAACTTCAGATCTAAAAAAAGATTAAGAAAGCAATTATAAACTTTATACTTATGGCAATTTTCTAATGAAATGTAAAAATGTAAGCCCTAGATAAGTTAAAAATACATTTGATAATAAGTTAAAATAAAAAATCCTTATTGCTGATCTCTGCAACAAGGTAAGAGGTCTCTGCACTAGAGAGTTTATAAGATGTATAAAACATAAAAGCAGCAAGGCAAAGAAGCTTTGATAGATGATAAATAACTTGTGATAAAATTCTTCTGTTATTACAGCTACTACTTCTAATATACAGTATCTCTTAAATAAATTCAAGATTTTTTTTTTATAATTGACACATGAAAAAAAAAAACCAACTACTCTCATGACGCAAAGACAGAGAACCACTCTAAATGAAAATATTTTTGTATTAATTTAAAGTAGATACATTACTTAGTGACATATGTGCCCTCTAAATAGAGATTGCTGAAACTGTCCAGTTTCGTTCTGTTTTCAGATTTACGGATCTTGGGAAAATCACGAAGATCCGAAAATCTGAAAGCGGACCATAATTTCAGGACTTCGGAGCCCATTTTTGAAAATAGCCTTGAATGTTCAATAATACATGAAAATACAATCGGAAACTAATTTCGAGTTTCCTAGTGAATATTCAAGGATTATCGAACGTCAGAAGCTATTTTCGACAAGACTGTAAATGGCATGACTTGATTTCAAAAGATACAACAGTATAAGACATATGTATGTTGGCCAACATGCGCCATTGGGATAAGGCAGACCCTTGAAAATAAAATATAAGGCAATGGCTACCTATTAATAGCAATTTATTTCACATTGTGATAGATATCATATAGTTTTGAAGGAAGATTTGTAATCTTTATAATGCTTTTTTTTTTTAATTAGATACATTATATTGAAAAAAAGTTCCTGTATCTTATTATTTAATTTAATTTTTCATAACAAGTTTCATAAATCTGGAATGTATTGGCTTCTAAAGCAAAATAGCAGTTTTCCCAATTCCTAATTATATCCTGGTTTTGGCCAGCTGTTAACAGCTGTAATTAAATTCAAAGCTCCATCTATTGATGCCTCTAGCCAGAAAGTAGTTGTGCAATCCTATGATCCACCTTTTATCGAGGATTAAGCAAGATACTTCAAACATCCCTGAGGATTCCTCCAGTGTATTTGAATTGCATGTGAGGAGTCATCCATACACCATCAGCCATGGGGAAAGTCATTAGTGGGAAGATAAGGGTTAGAAGGATTATATAAGTTAACATCACTTTAGATATAGTTTCTCTCCAATTATTGTTGGTGGTTTAAATTTTCCAGCTTACTTTCCTAAATAAAACTTACAAACATTACGCAGTTACTTTTTGCAGTTTCACTCAGATTTTTAATTGTTCCCTATGAAAATAGGGAGCCTTAACAGTTTTTTTAATTTTCATTCATTTACTTAACATTAAATGGATATAAACAGTACTATACAGACATGATTTCTACTTGTTTCATCATGCCAACATTACACAGAAATGTATTGTTGAGGGCTAACACAAAGTTGTTACTTATATGCTTATAGAGGGGAACATAGTAGGGGGAAGTTTCCTTTGTGGATTAGGAGGGTAGCAGATTGGGAAACAAATGAGGAACTGGCCACCCAGAGGTTCATCTTAGGTGTGACATCTAGGTAATACTAAAGGAGGCCATACATCTATGAGATATTACTTACCCGACAGAAGGCTCACGCGATGTTCGTTCGATCCTGCCGGAACAGCTTCTTCCGATCTTACATTCGACCGACATGCAATCGCAAAATGAATGGGATTTCGCGATATACGATCAGGAGAAGCGTTTCCGGCAGCATCGATGAACATCGCGTGAGCGCTCGGTCGGTTAAGTAATATCTCATAGGTGTATGGGCACCTTAAGGACCCCAGACTTTGTCATATTTGATCAGGCATTGTCTTTTGTCATATAGTATCTTTTGATAAGAGAGGTCATTATTAGCCAAGTCTTAACCATTGCTGCAGTCGAGGGGTCTCTGCGGACATCCAAAATACCACTTAAAAAATAGAAAAAGCAAATAAAGGAGTAAACTTCAAATAGGGTTAAAAGTAATTTTCCATTTAGTGGAGAGGTTTACCTTAAAAAAACAGTTGACTTACCAAGAGCTTTAAGGTAAATTTGTCGCTTGGGTAAATTTCAGGGCTTAGCCCCTTTGTGACTAAATAAAATCATGCAAAAACACAGCAAGCACAATATCAAATTGCCAACTCTTCTGTAAATGGGTAAGTGTAATTTTAAGCTGGAAATTTTAGAACTACAACTCTCTGTAAATTACCTCAAATACTGATTAAAAGGATGTATCATTTCCCTTTAAATCTTTAACTTAAAGCCCGTGAGAAGTTGAGCCTCCTGTCAAGTCTAACCCCTTCTATTTCCCCAGATAAGACATGCTCAGTGTGCTTCACCAGGAAGAAGAGATGGATAGAGGAGCTGTCAATTTGACTTATTTCACATTGGTATATTTTAGAAAGGACTTATAGTGGCTATAGAGGCTATGATTGTGGTTATACAATCCGTGATATACCAAGTTTGTTTATTGTGTTTTTGCAAATAACCATATAATTGAAATCATACAGACATGTGGATTATTCAGCAGTAGTAAAGCGGTACTTAAAAAATGTCAAATTTACTGCAATGATAAATACACACTATTCTATATATTACAAGTTAACACTTTGTCAATTCAAGATTGCATCTTAAGCCCCCCATACATGGTATCAACTGTTTTCCATTGTTTATTGGAAAAACGAAGATTGGGACAAGCAGAAAAATTTCCACCAACCTCATCTTCAGTATCCCCGGCCTCAGCAACGATACCTTCTACTTTAAGTCCAAGGGACACCCATGTCCAGTAAAGCGCTATTAGCCTCCCGGCAAACAGGGGCTTGACTATTGGTGAAGCAAGTAAAGTTAGGTTGGGGTATCTGAGCTAAAGGGATACTTGGGGATTCAGGAGCATTTCAATATATTTCTGATTGGTTGTTGTATTTTTTCCAGCTAAGAAAGTTTTGTTTACCCCCAAATTAAGAAAGCCAATTGCTGCTGACACTACAGTTAATGCTTACACCCTGCTGAATTTGTACTATTGGTTCTGTGCCACCCTGTGTGCCCAGTTCTTCTTTCTAGCCGTGTGTTCAAGCGAACATAAGCATTATTATCTTTAAGTCATATCTTTCCATCTGCTCAGTGAAGGTGCATGACTTCTTGCTATTCACAGGCCACACATAACAAAGTTACAGAACAATGGAATATGTCAAACCTTTCAACACTTAATTCTGTAACGTGTGTTCAACAGTACACTCATGTATACCTATGGAAAAGGGAATCAATAGTCTCACTCACTGCTGTGCCATTAATTCCAAAAATAACAGATATGAGGCAGATGGAAATGTCTGTGTATGTATGTTTAGCATGACACAGTAATAATACATTTATTCTCTTGTGTTTGACATGAAACATGGTGAAAATATAATGTGCTGATTGCTGTTAAAATGCCAATACATTGTGCGCATGCCTTATCTGTTTAGCTGTCTACTCAAATACAAAAGAATAACAGGAAAAATAACACAAAACTGCAGTGGATGTTAAAGTGTAACCAAGGTTATAGCTTAGTATTACCCTCTAGATTGCTGCTTCTGACTTTTCATAGCTGTGAAGATCTTTTTCTTGACAATTAACCTTTGTGGATTGGAAATTGTGAATGGGGCTCATAAACAAATTCAACTGGTCAGCTAATGTGTGCAACTCTGATCGCTACCGGTAATTTTCTTGGGTAAATATCCCAAAACCAAAATTAAATGGCAGACAAACTGATAAAGAACTGTCTAAAGGTTCGCACACAGGTGTGATCGCAACAATCCCAACGTTCATACACATCATGTCTCGCAGGTCGGGACCCACGATTGCACGTGTGTGCGAACCTTAATTCTCATATAACTGAATGCTAAGCAATAAAACCTTCAATTTTCCTTTACAGACTCTGGATTTATCATGCATAGAGAATTGACTACCACAGGAGCTGCCCAGAGGAACTTCCTACCAAATATATACCCCCCAAGACCATTGTAGATAAAGCAGGGCGTGGGCCTACTGGGAGGAATTATTACTTGACTTCATATTTTTGTTGCTTTCAAGCTATTTTTCTGATACAAAGTAAAGTTTCTAACTTTCTGTGCACATCTATGGAGGCAGTGATGGCTACATGAATGAAAGTTTATTTTAGCGTTTGATTATTACTGACAGAGCATAAATTACTGCTACAGCACTAGCTCCTTAATGTGCTTAAGGGCACAGCCACACTGCGTTTCTTGCTATGTTCTAGTACCGTACATAGTTTAAGAAATAACCAGCTCTTCAGAGTTTCCCTCAAGAACAATCCTACTTAAATTCAATGAATTTGTTTGTCTTCCTGTATAAAGTCAGTATTTGTGTTTGCAGTTGTCCTTATGTGAGACCTGTGGGTTTATTCAGGAAGAGAAAACATGGTCATCCGAGAGATGATTCATACATAACAGATTATACTGCTGACACAATCTAGCAATATCAGCATGAAACTGATCACAGCAACACTGTAAACTACGTTAACACCAGCAGAATTAGCTTGGAGTAACACATTCCATAAATGAACAAAGCAGTGAATAATTTTACCTTAAAGGGCCCAAAAAGGACATATGATATACCCATGGTGTGGGAAGGAATGCAACTCTCTTGTTTAAGTGTAGGGTTACAATGAATAATAAGAGATTTTGCAAAATTCTTTCAGTTAGCCCCATATTTTGTTGAGTGACATTTCTTCTAGGATCATACAGTAACAAGTAACTGCAATATTATTTGCTGTCAATCATGTAAAACCGACTGACAACATCCAAAAAACCATCACGTCACTACAGAACAGTATCGCTGTACTGTACATTACCAAAGGTAAGATACAGTAGACATTACTACCTGAACATTAATTGATAGTTTTACCAAAACTGGCATACTGCATTTTCTTTAATAAAGTTTTTTTGAAATAAAAAAAAAATGATTTTTAAAATTAAAATAATGCAAGCACAAACAAATGCTACTATATCTATACTTGGTCAGTACTTTAGTAGCAGGTGCTGAGTTGGTTTTAAAGGCTCAAAGAAGACAAACATTTCCAGAATTCAACAGAGTGAAGTTGGATTGACAGTCAGAGCTATATCCTTACTGTATTCTTACTATATTATTACTATATCCTTACTATTGGGCACCGTTCTATTGAATTCAACATATTTATAATTTGCAATAAGTAACAAAGGCCATCAGCGAAGTGTTTTTGTACTTGCTTCTTCTCGTCGGTCTTCTCCTAATCCCTCTTTGGTGTCGCCCGATCTTGTTCCCATCTATAAAAAGGGGGGGGGGGGGGGCGAACTGGATCCTGTTTGGAGTCCAGGAAGTATTAACAGAAGGATTCTCAGGTTCATTTCTAGAGTTGGGGCTATAATTATCCGAATGTTGATGTTGGGATTCATCAGAGTTTTCAACTCTCCTTAGGGTTCTCCGTCTGCCTCATTTCTTATACATTGGGTGATAGGGTATTTTACCATAGAGTCACCCATAGACTTTTTTTTATCTCTATAGTCAGCTTCCAGTGTAGCAAGTTTTTTTTTTTTGAAAGCTATTAATTTCACCTTATATTTGTGGACTTGTGGGTTAAGTTTTCCAATCCAATTGCATGTGGTGTCGGCCGCCAGCTGGAGGCTCTTTTCAGTCTCGAGAGTTGTCATCTCAGCCCATATAGATGCTAATTCTTTACCGACCTGTTCAATTACCAACAACAGAAGGTCAAACGAGCATCTATTAAGAATATCGCTCCCCCATGAACAAAAGTCGCTGTCCGTTTTACCTATTGTGGGGACATTCTTTACTCTAAATCCCTTAGGCAGCTAGAAACTCCAGTGGTAGTCAGATAGAAATATGCCATGAAGATGAAGGTCAATTTTTTTTTTCTCTATCATAGAAGTTGGAAAACATAGGGTCACCTTTTATGAAGGCCTTTGAAGAACGGTATATCTACCCCAAATATCAGGATAGACTTATCCTTTACAAACTTTACATAGATGATTTATTCATTATATGGGCAGGCCCTGGTAAACAGTGCAGGGAGTTTGTGGCAACCCCTATTCATTTTACTATGGAGCATAACCCAGTAACAATTGTTTTTTTGGACCTTAGGATCAGCAAAGTTTTAACACCACTTTGTATACCAAGCCTACAGACCACAATTCCATTCTTCACGCGGCTAGCTACCACCTAGAACCCCAAAAATGTGGAATTTTATTTTTCAAATTCCTTAGGGTGTTTCAAAATAAGGTAGCAGAAACACAAGTTCAAATGATGGTCTAAAGGTTCAAACAATGAGATTATGCAGACAAACTCATCCAGTATGAACTAAATAGGGCAAGACAGTCAATAGGACCCAAAAATAACAATATTAATGGTGAAAACTTCAAGGAAACAGTAATATGCAGTTTGGATTATGCCCCAGGCAATAAAGTTAGAAGGTCTAGTGTAAGACAGAATTGGGATATACTTACCAGAGATGAAATCCTCCCATTTAAAAATACACACCACCATTTTGCCTACTGCAGGGGTAGAAACCTACTAGTCAAAACAGATATAATGATGGGCCAAATAATACTTGACTGTAATTGGCTACCCAAAGCCAAACTGGGCTGTTTTAGCTTCACAGGATGTCAGCCATGCAGATATATCATCACAGGAATGGACTTCCACGTCCATGTAAGGACAACCAGATTAAGATCAAACATAGGTTGTAGAGTAACCTATGTTTGTGAATATGTTATATACGTCGTTACATGCCTGTGCGGCCTATACTAATATGTATACCTACTATGTAGGTAAAACCACTACTAGTGTCAGGGAGAGGATGGAAAATCATCAGCCCTTGAGAAAGATATTCCCAGTACTATAAACAGTGAGGGACCATCCTCTTAATATCCTCTAAAACAGTCATTAGCCCAACACTTCAAAAAAGCCCATCACTCTTTGGCCAATCTAAGGTGGATGGCCATAGATCATATAAGATTAGTGGAGGGCAAGGATAGGAAAAAGGCCCTTTTACAGTGTGAAGTACAATGGATTCGAAGATTGGACACTATCAGGGAGATTCAATAAAAGTTCTTATTGCTAAATAAGATCTGCTTAGTTGGGGCAAAATTAGCACCATTTTAAACTATAAGTACTTTTATTGAATCTCCCTGTATGTCCCTTAAGAGCCTGAATGAAATGTGCTTATTATCCTGTTTCATATAATTTTTAGCCTGCTATCTTTTATGTCATTATATATTTTTGATACATCCATGAAATCCATAGCATCCATATATGATCATCTAGGATTAGTGCTGTTTTTAATTGTTAATTGCTAATTTCGATTTTAATATTAAAACTACTAAAATTTTACCAACTACTGGCCCCACAGTACAAAAAAAAAATCCTTACCTTACATCCCTGCTCCTCGTGGTTCTGCTGTTCTGCCTCTTGAAAGTTCAGGAAACTGATGGGAAGGAGCTGTATTTGCCTTATCCGGTGCCTCTTTCCTTGCAAACCTCAGCAATGTCTGAGGCATGCTCAGTAGATCCCTTTCCCCCCTCTCCCTCCCTCCCTCCCGATCCCTCCGTGGCTGGCAATGTTCTAACTATAAAAGCTTTTGGCACAATGCAGGGGATAGCCTCCCCCCCCCAACCGCTATATTTATATAAAGTGTAAAAGCGCTTCCAATCTGTACTTACACCTCCTCGTTCCTGCGCTTTTCTACACTGAAGGCAGCCACAGTTTTGATTGGCTGCCTCTCAGCTAATCACAGCCGTGGCTGCTGGTCCGGCCCACTGCTTGCAGTCCCGACGGGCAGGGGAACTGGACCAGAACAGTAATTACAATGTACTTTTTTAAAATAATTATCCAGTAGGGGTGCTGTTGGAAGCCTGGAATATTGCTTTTAAAAATTTCATCCACCCTATAGACATTTAGAGGCATGACACACATGGAGAATTGGCACACTGCCTTGAGAAATGTGTTGACATTACATCCACTTTTGAATAAAGTCATTCTAGGAGTTTAGCAAGAAATAAATATATAATATATATATATATATATAATATATATATATATATATATATATATATAAATAAATATATTTAATCTTCCCACCGGCGAGCACTCCTTGTAACGATTTTCTGCCCAGGTGCTGCTCACACAAAATAGATATGTCGAACTGGAGATTGAGCACACTCATGGGACTTAGTACAAACATAGAAACGTGTTTATTCACAGAATATTGGTTGACATGTTTCCGTCCGCAATCAGGGCCGTCTTCAGAACATCTGAGAAAGTGCAATGTGCTGGTTTAAAACCGATCAACAACCAATCGGAGAGTGTGTGGGGGGCGGATCACTATGACCGCAATATGGGACTGCCCCTAGGGGCAAGACCAACAATAAAACATGGTGAAGTGCCATAGTGCTTATTAAAGTGCCAAGTGAGGACAAAAAGACATACCCGTATAAAACCTATAAAATACAAAATCACATACAATGTAACAACAGGGTTTCTGAGCTAAATTAATCCTACGCCGTAAAAACGGTCCCCGAGGATATACTATAAATGGGACTACAAAGGCAAAAGAAGATGGATATTGTGTTGCCGTCCAGCAAGTATTGCAGATGTTTAAGGATAGATAAATTTAGACAAGTACACATCCACAATGTAAGACAAGTCGTCTATATGTACATGAAACCAAAATAAACTCGTAGATCAAAGGGGCAGATGTGGCATAAAGGGAGAGTAACATCTCAGCCCCAAAGTCTGTCTGGGATATATGGCACAAGTAAAAAAATAGTATAAACATGCATGAGGCATAACCGCTCAAGGTCTCTATGACAAAATAGGTTTGGGTTAAGGACCTAATAAAGATTCCTACAAACTGGCTTACAAGATAATAACTATCACAAGTCTAATGATTCATTAGTATGGAAAAGAAATACTGTTCGAATACATAGACAATTTTATAGGACCAGGGACAGGGAATTCCAACAGGGACTAAGTATATATATTTTTATACCAATCCAGCCTTGAAAATATTCCAACAAACGACGATTGAGGATCTTAAGGACATCGCATCCAGAGGTGGGAAAAATGCATTTAATCTTACTATACAAGAAAGACATGCTATTAACTCATTACGGGACAATGTTGATATAGTTATCCGCCGCACGGACAAGGGTGGGGGGATAGTTATTCTTAATTACATGGATTATAGAATGGAAATATTAAGACAGCTCAATGATGTTAATGTTTATAAAATATTATCTGAAAACCCCACCATATCCTTTAAAGTGAGAATCAAGGATACAATTGATTCAGCAGTGTCTAGTAATGTCATTGACAAAGCTGTGGCTGACTATTTGCTACAATCACATCCCAAATGCCCCATAGTCTATGCTCTACCTAAAATTCACAAATCCCTACAACAACCGCCTGGTCGCCTGATTGTGTCTGGTAAAGGAAGTCTTGTGGAACCTATTGGGAAATACTTGGATACCATTCTTCAACCATTTGTTAAGAATCTCCCTTCATATATTAAGGACACTAGTCATTTCCTATCAATTGTGTCCCAAATTATACTATCTTGTGACACGGAATGTTGGTTGGTGACTATGGATGTCACTAGCCTGTACACTAATATTCCCCACGGGGAGGGACTTTTGGTGGTTAAACGACTTTTGGAAAATGCTGATTTTGGCTCTCCGAGATACAGAGCCTTCATATTATAATTATTGGACTTGGCCCTTCACCTTAACTTCTTTCGGTTTGAGAAAATATATTATCTGCAGGTGTCCGGGACCGCCATGGGTGCGGCCATGGCGCCGGCATACGCGAATATCTATATGCACTTTTATGAACAATTACATCTTTTGTCCAGATTTTAAGTACATCTTGACTTATCATAGATTTATTGACGATGCATTTCTATTTGCAGGCACTAAAGAATCTTTTTGGAGATGCTTCAATGCCTCAATTCCGGACTCCTCAATTAGATGGACACAATATGGACCGCAACACCATTGAATTCCTTGATGTTCGTATCATGAGAAACTCAAGTAACCATTTGGATTTTTGCCTATATCGTAAAGAAACCAACAGAAATACCCTTTTACATAATAAAAGTTTTCATCCACCATCCTTAAAAAATTCGCTCCCTGTATCTCAATTCTGCCGTGTTATTAGAAACAACTCCAGGGAGGATACTAAGCAGCAACAAATTAAGGAGCTGTGGCAGAGATTCAAGAACAGGGGCTACAATGACAGATGCCTAGAGGCAGCACTACACAGAGCAACCAACAAAAAGATTGTTGAACTAAGGAGGGACTGTAGATAACAATTCATTGTTCTACTAATTTACTACTCTTTCTGGGGATGTACAAAAAGTGCTTTGAAACAACTGGAATATTTTGAGGGGTGATATTAAACTCAACAAATTACTCCCTGAAAGCCCTATGATTGGTTTTAGTAGGGGTAAAAACCTATGGGACTTACTTGTCTGTACCGATCCAGTTCGGAGTTATATTCCCCAAGGTACATGGATCCCGGGCAAAAAGGGTGGGAGTTACAAATGTGCAAAGTGCACCTCATGTAAATATATGCGGACAGGCACTTCCTTCAAACACCCACATACCGGTAAAGACATACAAATTAAAACGGCGATTACCTGTTCTACAACACATGTGATCTACATGGTAATCTGCCCATGTGGATTGTCATATATCGGCAAGACTGATTTGGCCCTACCATTGCGTATCGATGGACATAGATCTTCTATCAACACAGCTATTAGAGACCAAAAAAACAACAAACCGGTAGCCAAACATTTCTTGGAGGCTGGACATGGGGTGTCTGCATTTCAATTTATGGCCATTGATCACGTCCCATTGTTACACAGGGGGGGTGACAGATCAAAACTCCTCTTGAGAAGGGAGGTGTTTTGGATCAAATTTTGGACACAATGAGCCAGAGGCCTTAATGAACAATGCCCCCTTAGTGTTTTTGGAAGAGAGATAGTCTCATATTACTATTGGGGAGAGCTAGCGATACTGTTACTTTAATATCCTTCTGTATTTAATTGTTACTACAATACTTTTCTGTATATGGTTTATTTCCTGCATTGATATAGTGTTTTGTGGGTTGCCATTCTAATAGCTCCATTCATGCTATTTTAAATATTTTGAGTATATATATTTTTAGTTATCCTTAATGAGGGTTATATAGCCTTTTCACTAGTGATTTTATATAATATGTTCACGCTGATGTACACAGATCTTTACATACTTTTACATTTTTATAGCACATTTTTCTAAGGTTTAGTAATATCTTATGGGAATATCGTTTTTTGATACACTATTTATCCACTGCATTTTTATTATAGCATAATGGTTATATATATTTAATTATGTACACTTTGATTACTTCTTTGACACTTTTTATTGAGATTTTTTTGAGATCTTGATGTCTTTTAAAACTTTTACCAAGATCTTAAAGTTACAAATTTTTCTTAACTGCACTTGTTGCACTTTTACCACTTACTGTTATGCAAAGGAAGCTTGATCACATGTTATGTTTACTGATGCCACGCCTAGGGGAGGAGTCTCCCCTACTTATTTATTGGCTCACAGAGGTGTTTGTTTGTACAGGCTTGAGAAAGGCTCTAGATCCGAGCCAAAACGTTGCCTTGATGTGACACAATCAAGGACTTCTTTACTACATTCATATATATATATATATATATATATATATATAATATATATATATATATATATATATATATATTATATATATATATATATATATATATTGGGAAGGAGACGGAGGCACTCACGGCTCGGATAAATCACATTTATTAGTACAAAAAAATAAAAAGAATGGCGTCCATCTTTTTATTTTTTTATTTATTTTTTTGTACTAATAAATTTGGATTTATCCGAGCTGTGGGTGCCTCCGTTCCTTCCCTATGTTTCCAGTTGTGGACGGCACCCGGACACTTTTTACTTTTTACTCTCTCTATATATATATATATATATATATTTATATTTTGGCCCTTGTTTCCCCCCTTGTATATCAGACTTTATCAATCTCCAAAGACCTATATAAATATGTAATCATTTTATAATTTTTTATATATATATATTTGATTAAGGAAAGGAGTTCTAGGAGTTCTATAGATAACAGTTTTATCTGTAACAAACACTGCCACATGGCTTCCATTCCATTCCTAGCAATGGATAAAGATTCAAAATATGCATCTAATGTGATAACACTGGTTGGTAAGTGGACTAATGCTCTAAGGGCTGGGCCCAACTAGGCAGCACACAAGAATTGTGCCATGCAGCAAAATCTCAATGTTGCACGATTCATGTGTGCTACCCTGCGCATGTGCTGTGATTACAGCGCATGCAATGTGCACCAAAAATGGTGGTCGCATATGCTGCGAAAAGGTACGGCAGCACAGGGCAGCGGAGGTAATGGGACCATCCCCAATCTCTTCTATAGGTGTGCACACAATGCTGGCTAGAAAATAAACTGCAAAGGTTACTTTTATTTTTACAAGAAAAGCAAAAAAATGTGTATTTGTTAGGGAAATGAGTGTTGAAGTATGTTTCTAAATACATCACACTGTAAAGCCCCCGTTCTGTGTCTGAGAGACAACATATTTGTGCTGTAACATGATTGGCCGGTAGCATCTAGGAGGCAAGACAAGCTGCAGCTTCCTTTTGTTGATCTGCTGTGCATTTGAGGGCATGATCTCAGAAACACACAGAGAGATTTGTTATGGGAGCTTTCCCATAATACCAAGAGGTTAATTAAAACAATTGCAATTCTGAATGTGGCCAAGGGAATCTAATACATTTAAATAAATGTTTTAGAAGGATTTTTGTGGCAAAATTTTGACAGTGAAAACTCTAAGTACCACCACATACTTTTCTGTAGTCTTTTGCTTTAATAGCAATGCTAGAATGTCCTAATTTATTTCATATGCTGCTCAGATATGACATCTTTCAGATCTGTTATAACTATACTTTACAGATCCAAGCCTACCTCAACAAAGGTAACTTAAGGAGGTGGTGACAGCAAGAAGAGACAATATATCCTTGTCTTAAGCATGCACACTTGTATCCCACTGCAAGGACAGAGCATCATCATCTGAATCATAAGTCCTGCCCTTGAACTACATTGAACTACATTTATAAAGCTAGCCACAAGCCTGAAATACTTTTCTGAATAGGAAGAGGGACTTTAGAACATTTAAAGTTAAAGTTAAGTTGAAATTATAATTTTTTAAATTAGTTATTTTTATTAAAAATACTGTATCTCAGTAATTATATAAGGGATAATGCATTTATAATAATGATAATATTTACAGTGTAATATAAGGGTTATTACACCACCGAGGAGATCCTTGACCATATAGAAACACGAGGCCGTAGGCCGAGTGCTTTTATACAGGGCAGGGAACCCTGGGGTGGCGTAATATCCTTATATTATAATATAAAGGGGTGCATTATTTCTTATAATACATACCGGTAAGTATCTGAGTAAGTATCACCCTATTCGCATTTTAAATTCTAGCCTTGTCTCTATTCCCACCTTAATTTAAAGCCCCCAAGATACCTTCTGTAACTTAAAGGAGAACTAAACCCTATTTTTTTATACTCCAGAATCTGAAAACAACCCCGCTAAAAACACCAATAAGTTATACATATCACTTCAGTAAATTGTATTAAAGTAAATGTAAGCCTGTTAAGAACTGGATGAAGTATCTGTGCGTATGTGCAGTGTCAGACCACACCTCCTGACCTCAGTCACATGCTTCCTTGCTTTATCTTTCCTGTAAAGGGATTGGCTAGAGATTATTAATGGGTGTGACCAACTGTAACAAGTTTCTGCCATAGCTAAGGACTGAGCATGTGCAGAACATAATGGTCGTTTACCAAACTGTGTGATACTAGAATGCTGTGACGTTAAGCACAAACCATATGTTATTTAGGTTTCCCAGTGCCTGTATCAAAATGAGAGGTAAGACACAGATTACTGGTTTTATATCAAGGTTTTCTGCCTTCTGGTTCAGTGTTGTTTTGTGGCTTTAGTTGTCCTTTAAACCCAGTAGAAAGGGACAGCCCAGCCCAGCTTCCATGCAATTAAACAAATCTTTCTGGAGGAGGAGAGAGGCAGGAAGCGGCTCCAGCAGGTCCCATTAGTGAAGTGAAACAAAAAACAAATTGTTTAGGCATGAACACTGGAATGGGTGGAGCAGTGGGATATAAGAAATATAAGAAATGAGTCACTTAGTGACATAGCTGAGTGATTTTTATAAGGATATATACCACTGCAGCTCCCATTATAAAATATCACATTTATTTATTATAAATATTTTTTTCTTCATTTTTAAAACATCAATTTAATTCATTTTGCTTTGTCCTGATGTGTCTGGATGAGCTTTCAGTTCAAGTCCTGCATCTGTCCTTCTTCCTATGATAGTCACTTTATTTAAATGTTCCTAATAGTATTTGTGTCCTTGTTGGCTGTTGGGTAATTCAAAATGGTTCAGATTTCTTCTGAGTAACTGATTGCCCAGGGGGCTGTCATAAGGGGCAAAACCATAACTATTAGGTATTACACAAAGAACTGAAATGCATTTAGGTCCGCACAGACATTTTGGTTAAGTGGCACATTAAGGATATTAGAATGCATATGAATTTGTACTGAACTTCTATTTTATTCATATATTCCAAATGGAATATAAGTAAAGTGAGTAAAGTGGTGTTCCTTTGGAAGTAATATATATATATATACCAAGGATCATATTTCCTTTAATAAAGAAATGTACTTTTTCTAGTAATAGAAATAAACATTAGTGGGAAAGAAAAGGATGATACTGTATATTGTGTCACACATTTAATATTGAAGATATTGGGCAGATATGTATAATGTTAGCTTGTTCCACTTCTACCTGTGCATCTGATATATGCAGGTAGAAGTGAGACAAGTTAAATGTATACATATCTATACATATCTGCCCATCATCTTCAATATTAAATGTTTGACACAATATATCATCCTTTTCCTTCCCCTTTATGTTTATCTCTATTGCTAGAAAAAGTCAATTTCTTCAATAAAGGAAATATGATCCTTTCCTGGACTAATCCTTCTTCCACAAGTGTTTATGAAATATGCCATGAAGGACCTGCCGCTCCATACCAACACTCTAACCTAAACAAAAAAAGGAATTATAGCTGATACAGCCAATATTTCTAAATTGAAATTATAGACTTGCTCTAACTAGTTGTACCCTTATACGCCAGTTCAGATATCATACCCAACAGTATATCTCATACTTTATAGGGTAGTGCCCTTGTCTGCGCTCTCAACGACTTATAGGCACAGTATCATCATTCTGACGATTTTATCAAACATAATTGAGGCCTTCCGTGCTAATTAGGCATTATCTAAATTACAATATTTCCACCACATTCTCTTGTAGTTAGTGAAATTGACATTACATATACATAGAGATGTCTCTACTCTTATATACTATATATAAATACCCCCCTAAAAACACCTAAAACACACCAAACCATAAGTGATGGAGGATGTTCCAAATGATGCAGTCATAACACACACCTCTTTCATATATTATTTAGTCTGTCAGTATCTATCGACATATATATTGCATGGATTAACAACACATATAGCTTCAATAGTAGTTTGACTTTTAAATGTAGTCAGTTGAAATAGTGATCTTATCTGCTGAATCACTATGTAATGGTAACTGCGGGGTTTAGGCAATATATTACATGCACATTTTGAAAAAAGCATATAGTGATGGTTAGTGACTGGGACCCTGGCACCACCTTCTTTTTAACGTAAGGCACAGGCGGAGCTTCACAATGCATTAAGTTAAAAGGAGGAGGAAACTATTCACGTTACGCCCTGACGAAGTCACGTGTTAGTGACGAAACGTACGTCGACTAGGATCAATGGAGGAATACACTTGATGCATGAGCGTGTCTAAGGACACGAACACTATTCCGAGGCAGAGGATTTGCATGGCTGGAAAAACATCAGAACGACTAAGGATAAGTGTGGGGTAGCTGGGCATGTAACGAAGGGATGTCAAACTAATAGTAACTGTATATTTGATGTCGAGAACGCTAGGCTCATAGACGCTGGGTCATTGTTAATGTAGGCATAATGAGGTCTGAATATAGCGATTGAATGACATAAATAGTAAAGTTTAAAATATATAACTGTGCTGCATATTGCAAGACATACCAGGTTTCACCGTTAAAAAGAAGGTGGTGCCAGGGTCCCAGTCACTAACCATCACTATATGCTTTTTTCAAAATGTGCATGTAATATATTGCCTAAACCCCGCAGTTACCGTTACATAGTGATTCAGCAGATAAGATCACTATTTCAACTGACTACATTTAAAAGTCAAACTACTATTGAAGCTATATGTGTTGTTAATCCATGCAATATATATGTCGATAGATACTGACAGACTAAATAATATATGAAAGAGGTGTGTGTTATGACTGCATCATTTGGAACATCCTCCATCACTTATGGTTTGGTGTGTTTTAGGTGTTTTTAGGGGGGTATTTATATATAGTATATAAGAGTAGAGACATCTCTATGTATATGTAATGTCAATTTCACTAACTACAAGAGAATGTGGTGGAAATATTGTAATTTAGATAATGCCTAATTAGCACGGAAGGCCTCAATTATGTTTGATAAAATCGTCAGAATGATGATACTGTGCCTATAAGTCGTTGAGAGCGCAGACAAGGGCACTACCCTATAAAGTATGAGATATACTGTTGGGTATGATATCTGAACTGGCGTATAAGGGTACAACTAGTTAGAGCAAGTCTATAATTTCAATTTACAACACTCTAACCTAACAGTAACTATCATAGCATTAAATAGCATCCAAAGGGAGGCTTTTGTGCCAAAAACAGGTCAACCCCACTTTAATTCATTCAAGGTTCTCTACTATGACTCCACTTCCATAAAAAGTGGTGTAACAAACAGCATAGTCAATATGACTGTAATCAAAAGATCATTTTTTTAGCACTATAAGTGCTAATATATTTAGGTTTTATACACACAATAATACAAAGGCCAGCAAAGTTCAAAACAAGATATATTTTAATAGCTACCCAATTCCTACAAGATTTATTTCTTTATCTTCCATTCATCACTAATAATGCGGAGGTGAACTGTCTCTTCTGTTCTTCTATGCGACCAACATGCGATCGCAAAATGAATGGGATTTTGCGATTGCATGTCGGTCGCATTGAAGACGGGAGAGGCAGTTGCGGTAGGATCGACCGAAAGTTGCGCTCGGTCGGGTTAGTAAAATCGAACATATGTATGGCCACCATTACTAAAGACTAGTCCTAGTGGCCATGCTAACAGGAAACACACAAGTGATACAAGTGTAAAGTAGGAGATTAGAAGGCAAAAAAAGAAGAGCCAATTAACATATTTTTTTAAAAAAAATTTCAGGCAAATACCTTAACTTTTGCATTTGAAACTGTGATATTAGGTATGCAGGAATGTGCTTCCCATTTTACTTTATGCCACTTTGGCAACATGAATAATAATAATGGGTCTGCAAAAACCTCTGACACATTACATGAAAATTGAGTTGTTCCAGCTAACTAATGAGCGTGGGATATGTATAACACTCGACTCTCCAGAAAGAGGGATTTTATTGTGATCAGTTGAATCTCTATAAAAGATGGATGATAATATGGACACTGAGAGAAGGCTATAGGCTGCAGTACATATATTAATGCACAAACATATATATGCAACTTTTCAGTCTGGCACTCAATTAATTGTACTACTACTAGAAATAAGAACTTTTTAAGAAACATGAAATTGATTCTAAATTTTCATGTACAACAGAGGAAAGATTTCTCTGGCCATTCATTAAAGCATAACTAATGTTTACCAGATTTCCGACACCGAGACCCAGTTCCGCAGTAGTGCTGAGGATTTAGAGGGAAAACAATTCATGTTCCCATAGCCGCCATGAAATGGCAAACACTACCAAACTGTGGAACATGCAACACTAAACTGCATTTTCATTTTATACTTTACAGTACTAGCACGCTCTCCCATAGCCAGTAATATCATAATCTCTACCGATCAAATGTTAAACAAAAGTCAATAAAAGTGCAAGTTCCAACATTACCAAAAGATTCCCTCTGTCACATAGCCATTTAACTCTTCACCATAAAAACAAAAATGATCAGATTTTCACTTACCGTTGGATGTGTGAATCAGGACAAAATGGCAATGTTTTGCAAGGTGAAGGCTCAAAATTCATTTTCTTCCACTTCTTTAAGAATAATAAGAGGAATAAATAAGTAATATAGATGCACATCTAGATATTAAGCATGTAGACCTAAACTTTAATGACAGCTAGCAGAGGAGAAGTTTTTGACATTTGTAAATAGGCGGGACTTCTCACTTGCTCAGCCAATTACATTTATCAAGTGACAGGAGAATTGCTTCTTACCAACTGGACACCTATTTCCTTTATTTATTTGTTTTGCTTAGTGTCTGTGTCACTCTTGGCACATACAAGTCACATTAGCTGCTAGGGAGTTTGTTGTAGTGAAATGTCTCAACTGCTTGCTGATTGGACTATCTGTAAATGACATCAGAGATTAAATTCAGTTGCTCTAGAACTCAGTAACAGTTGAGCAGTTTGCACTAAATGACTCTTCTTCCTGTGCTGCTCAGTGGAGCTTTTTTTTAAAAACAACAATAATGCACTTTAGGGGAATTTTTATCCTTTTCAAACGCCTTCGTTAGAGTACAGCAATCAAATGAATGGAAATTCCTCATTACGAGGTTCTACATATTCTTAAGCTCTAAAGATATTTTAGAAAAAGAAATAAAGACTTCTTCAGAATGGATTTAATGAATACATTTGAATAGGTATTTACAAAGCATTTTCCACAAACAATAGAAAATAAAAGGGTTACCAAATCAAATGTATAACCTAAAGGCCAAACAAAGGCAAGTGACATTGATTTTTTTTTTATATAGCAAAGTTGTTATTATTAAAAATAAAAAAAAAATAAAAAGGGTAGGGAAGCAAAATAGACATGCAAGCACATCTTTAATATTTCACTGCATAACATGAAAACAACTTACAGACATTAGGCACAGTTTAACAGTCCACACAAGCACATTGGATCCAAATGTCTTTCTGTGTGCTTTGCTTTACTTGATCGCACAGAAACACACTCCCAAATACTATGTGCTGTAAGTCTATCTGGGTTTTTGTGGTTTGGGAGAATGAATGAAATATGAATCAGGATCTAAAATAAAGCAGATTCCATGAGCAAAAAATAGAATAAGAATATTCAGGCAACCTCCAAACTGTTTCAGTGCAGAAGAATTGAACCGTTGCCTGCCTGCTCGTAAAGCACCTGCAGGCTAGACACAGCTTTGTGAAAAACATGATGAGATATAGATAAATCCTTTATTACTTGTGAGAAAGTTATAAGAAGGTGACATAGGGAAACCTTTCCCCCCTTCTACCTCCCATGCTAGAATGGTCAGAATGCTATTTAAAATTTGACATTCTCCACCCACAGTCAGATTGATAGTTCTGAACATCTGTGAATTGTGAATCTTATAAACTTAAAGTCTTGAAATACAGCCAACTGACATACTTTACATAACAACGTAGTCAGTCTGCATGACAATATGAGAGACACACAGTGTAGATCTGCTTTCAAATTAATTATAAAGATGTTAATTGGTTTCTGCAACTATCATTATCTTTCATACCATTTTATGTGGTTATTCTGTTTCTGTTGTGAAAAAGTTTACATACCAGGTTTTATTTAATGTTGTTTCAGTAGCCAATTATTCTAATTAACATTTCTTGTTTTATTGGTGTTTAATAAAGAAAACAAGGTACAGTAGTCTAAAATATGGTAATATTTGAAGTCTTTATTTCTAGCTATAGCAGCATTTACAATAAATGTTGACTATGCCATGGGGTGAGTGTTGTGAATGAAAGAGGCAGCTTGGTCAGTTTTTAAGGCTATGTCTACCCCTTTACAAAAAAATTTATATATTATATAGCAACCCTCAAAACTGCAGTTGTGTTTTCTCCCATTCTTCAATAATGCTCCCAGGCTAAAGAATTCAAATTACAAACTCCACAATCCACCTCAGCGGCTCCCTTCTGATTCCTATTAAGGCTTTCAGTCACGACCGTGACATTGACGTCATGGCCAATGGCTGACAGCCATTACTGATCGAGCCTCCATTGCTTCTGCTGGTGAATGTAAAGGGCACATTACAGCAGCAGAGGAGGTGGAGCAAGTGGCAGTGGATCATGGAGTTTGTAAGTTGGATTTCTCAGCCTGGGAGCATTATTCAAGGATGTGAGTACAATGCAACTGGGGTTTGAGGGGGGGGGGGGGGTGCTACATAACATATCAAATTTTGTAGAATTGGGGGGACATGCCCTTTAAGTATAATTAGTTTTTTTTTGGCCAGACTGTACAGTAGATAAATCTGTTTGTTAGTGTCTCTTGCCAAAGTATTAAGGTAACTAGAGCCAAGCAGAGTGTTATATTATTTAAAGGACAATTTTATTTTACAGTAAACTGTAAATGATCACTTTAGCAAATAGCATTCAAGTGAATATAACCCCTGATGATGAACTGGGGAAGATAACAGAGTAACAGAGGACTGTCTGGCTATACCTTCTCAACTACCAAATAATTTATCCAGACCATTATCTAATGCCTACTCTACAGTGATGCCAGCTCAATAAAGCCCAGAGCAAGCCTTTAAAAGGAGCTTAGGGATCGTTCTAATAAGATTCTTTAAAAGCCAATGGAGGATTTTATTCAAACACGGAACTTACCCAGAATTATCCTAACAAATTTGCAAGATTTTATAGAACAATACTATAAACTTGTGCACCGATATTGCACAGAGCACCAAGCCATAAGGAAAGATTTAACTTACAAATAAATACATACATTTGAAAGCCTAAAAGAGAAACATTTTAAACAACAATAAATGATTTTAATTAAAAAGACTAAAAAAATGAAGGTAAAAATAGCGCATATCTATAGGCTATAACCAAATCTGATGGGGTTGCAAGCACACCAGGAACACAATTAGAGACCTGTGCATTTTATTAAATAGATTCAGAAAGATTGTTCACTTACATTGCTAGTTGTAATTGTATTACGAAATGGAATGCCAAGTGTACCAGAGAAGTATAGCACAAGTACTAAGGAACCATCAAAGCAAAGTGTTCTAGCAAGGAACAATATCAAAGAATGTTTCTCATCCAGGAAACCCTCTATTTACTCCCCTTGTATTAGGTAGGTGCTACAGGAGCTTCCCTGGCTGTATATTTTGATTTTGAAGGTGTTTTCTTTCACTGGAGATTCACTACATGAGTTTAGGTATTTACCTACAATATGGAAATGGTAGTTATCACTGGTATTAATGTTCTTCTCATTGGATCTTGGTGCGCTGTATATTCTGTTGTAAGCTTTAGACATGCTAATTATCTATTATATCTTAGTTTTTGGTGGTACAATAGCAAATACATTGAATTTTGATTTTCACACCTAAGTTTGAAGAAATGAACAAGTTGCCTTTTATTACTGTTGTTGAGGATGTTGTTCGTTATAATTAGTTATAGAGGGTTAGAACAAAAAAAACATGATGACTGTGATAAGTGACATTTTTAAAGCAAAAAAAAAAAAAAGCTAGTGTGCATGACATAATATATACATTATATATATATATATATATAAAGATTTCTAGATTGGACACAAGTGGGGATGTTATGTGTAATTTTAAGCTTATTCAGGTTTTGTTTCCCTAACCAATAGTCTAACATATTTTTGTGCAACTCCTAGAGATTCATTAATGCAAATCTGGAAAATCTTTCACTACTACAAACCAGTCACATGCTCTCTCCTTCAGTAGACAAATCCATTCTCAGTGAGCTTCACTCAGGCAATAAAACAAGCTCCTCTCTTTTTGGCTCTTGTGCTACTGGAGTGGGTTATAGAGAAATCAATTAGACTGTCTTCTGAAATAAAAGGGCTTGCATCTTTTAATATAATATGAACTATTAATCTACAGAATAGCCACTGGAGGATTGACTATATACTTTAATATACTTGCCAAACCTTTTTGTACTGTTTAAAGGGCATGGAATAATGCGACTAATCCTTAAATATTACTAAACTCTACTAAAAATTCCCCCCCCCTTCTGGCCCTCTACTAAAAATTTCCCCCTTTGCTGGCCCTTCTTTTCAGCTCTAGAAGGTTCACTTATTAAAGGAGGCAGGACACAGCCAAGCTGTAAAGGCCACACTATGTGTAAAAACTTTATACTCTCTATGAAAGCAAAGCCTTTTCTTCTGTCACTGCATAGCTAATTGATATGGCAATGAAAAGAAATAAATGAAAAAGAAATAAAAAGAAATGAAAAGAAAATAAGCATTCTCTGTTGCTCTGTGTTCTCAAACATTGCCTGCCTAATAACAGCTGTTAGAGCTGCTTCTGGCAAGCTCATCATAGTAAGACAGTGCCTTTTCACTCTAACACAAAATCAAAGTGTGAATGCTACTAGCAGTAGTAGCTCACTGTTTTGAGAAACAGCTCATCTCCACTGCACATGCTCATCCTCTTTAGCTGAGTCTCAGATTCTGGAAGGGGCTGAGCATAGAGACAGAGAGAGGTGTGATGTATACTAACCATGATTGGGCTAAACATGACATGAAGATATGGTGAACGGGAGCTCTGGGAGCAGAATGTAATCAAGTTCCAGACAGCTTTAAAAATACAGAAAAGTATAGAAAATTATAGAAATCGTTTTTTCACTTTAGTGTCTATTTAAATCGTTATAGTTTTTTCTAGACCATTAACAAAACAGTTTGGGGAAACTGATCTAAGACATAAACTATGCAATCCATCATACATCCCTTGCAAAAGCATTAAAACCACAGTTGCCACCTGTTAGCTTCCTAAAAAGAAAAACAAAGGCAGATTCAAATTTAAGTCCACCTACACACATACATAATATCTGTAAGTATTAACCAGACTTCACAAACGCTTGTAATTTCTTCAACCTCCACACATACCAGACACAGGAAATGTTCCACATTATATCCAACTGCTTGGGCAGAGGATTAGAAGGCAATTAGTTTTGGTATATCTAGTGTGATGATAATCTAAACTTCTTTAGTATTAGTATTTTAAAAATTTTGATCAAAGCAACACAGAAAATGTTTATTAAATAGATTTATTTGTAAATTATCACACATACACACACACATATATGGGAGCTAGCAAATCAAAACTTAAAAAAAAAAAAAATTGACTATAATAATTGTGAAATAATTCATCACCTTTAATCTTATCTTTTAAGGACAACAATAGTGTGCAATACATACACACGCACACACTGCCTTTGTAAGTTCCGAAGGTGATGACCTCTAGTTCCTCACCACTGGGTTTATCTTCTAGTTCTAGTTCTAGTTTATCTTCTAGTGATAGCGATCAGGGTTGAGGTGAGTATAGTTGTCCTTTAACAACCAAGACGTACACCATATCATCACCCTAAGCCAGTGCATACAGCATGCACTATATGTACAGCATATCGCTACTTATACTATCTGAGCCTTATGCCTTATACACAAGTTTGGTAAATATTGTTTGGGGCAATTGTTCCAAACAAGTTTTATCACCCGACCCCCATACAGGCAGAATGCTTGTCACTTAGACTAGCAGTCTGGCCCTTTACTGATCTTTGGGAAGGGGAAAGGGGAGCTATCGTAAGGACTCCCTCAGCATGGGAAAGCAATGCATTTGCCATCAGCAGGTATCCCACTCCTCCCAGTAGTTGCGAGAGTCTCCCAGTTTATGGGGTGGTCTCCCAAACTCCCGTGACTGAAAGGACCTCTCTCCTCCTTCCCAAAACTGCCCCCATTTGCGTCAAGTCCCCCTTGCCCACCACCTGAATCTTCAGGGGTTCCCCCCTGGTGGGTTTGGGATACAGCACATAAAATAAGAAATTTTAATGGTCCAAATTGAAATTCTGCATCAAAAATGTGAAATTTCAAGTTTGAAACCTGATTCACAAATATCACCAGTTCTGTGTCAAAATTTTACCGGCAGATTCAACAGTAAAAATATTTCACAGTGCAACCAAGAGTTTTGACTTGAAACTCTATTATATGCCTACGATGTGATGATAATGTTACGAACAAAAGTAGTATTAAATATATGATTATAGATTGATCATCCTTGGAGTAACGGTTTCTCTTATTCGTGTATTTGTTAGTTTGTGATTGGACAAATAGAAAAAGTTGAATGAAAGAGTTGCTTATCCTATTTAATGAGAGCAAGTTTCATGATATAATGAAGATTTACAGCTGTTTCTTTTGAAATAGACTCTTTTACCTTATATTATGTACTAACCAGCGTGCACACTGTGTGTTAGATGTAAACCTTAAGAATATTTGATCCCTTGACAACCAAGGCATTTTGTTTGGTACTGTTACCTCCAGGCATTGCAGGCTGACAAAACCCAAGACTGATGTGAACCATTTTAGATCTGTCAGCACTGATGTTATAAGTGATAAAGTGCTGCTTGGAAAGTGATTAGCTTAAGACATATTCACTTAGATAGGGGGCAACTAAGATATTTTACTGTTAAAAAGACTAGCAATAATTGTGCAGGAACAGATACAGTAACTAGCCATAGAAGCAAGATATTCATATGCTGGCCTTAGAACTGTGCTCAGTACAAACTGCCTCCAAAACCCACATGACAAGCAATAACTGGGTCCCTTAAAGGGTAAGTTCAGTGAAAAACCTTGTTATTTAAAGGGCATGTCCACCCCCAAAACTATAACCCCCCCCCCCCACTAATGGCCCCACCATGTAGTGTAATAAAATCCTTACATAGAAAGAAGAAACACATAGCGCACTCCAGTCTTCAACAGTGTTCTGTGTATTTATTCACACATATAACGTTTCGGTACCCGTGTGGTACCTTCCTCAGATAACGTGATAATAACAAAGTGCTCAGTGCATTTAAATAACATATGTCTACAGGAAGTAACAGTGACCTCTAGTGATCTCATCAAACATTTCCTTTAACCCAATAAATCAAAAAGATGGGCCTCATTTTCATATATAAATATAACCAGAATAAAACATGTATAAAATCTATAAAATTGCTAGTGCCATGATTATAATAGAATACATAAGTGATTAGTTGTGCTAAAAATGTGCTAAAAAAGTAATCGTAAAAAATACAGTTAATAAAAAACAGTTAATAAAAAACATTCTGCTTAAGGATACATAGGATATACGATAAATATAACTTCTTGGTACTATACTCATAATAAAACAATTAAAAAAGGCGCATTTAAGTAGTAATAGTCATAAGCTCATCGGTCATTCAGAAAACATTTTAGTCCTAAATTCACATTCAACCCCCGTGGCTGTAATGCTCCTAATGTAAATATCCAATAAGATTCCTTTCTCAAAAGCCTATTATTTCTATTACCGCCTCTTTTCTGCTGAAGAACCTGATCAATTACCATGCCCTTTAGTTCGTGTATTTGATGTTTGTATTCCAAAAAATGTGCCGCCACTGGTGGTATATCCCTTTTGTTCTGAACCTCCTTATCTCTACGTTCCCATGCCAACTTAATATCACTTTTGTGTTTTTGAAATCTTTTTTAGAAAGGTCCAATGGTCTTCCCTATGTAAATTTTAGAGCAAGGACATTTGAGTAAATAAACGCAATAATCAGTGTTACATGTATAGTAGCCTTTAATGAAGTATGTTTTACCGCTATACGGATGTTGAAATTGTTCGCCTGTAATTAATCCTTACCTCGCATCCCAGATCCATATGGTTCTCCTGTAGTCCCCCCCCAAAGTCCCAAAAACTGCCCACCAGGAGGATAGCAGAGTCCATATAGGACTCTGCCTCCTGTCTCGCCTCCGGGAGAAGTTTGGCATGCGTACTGCAGCCCTTCTCCCCCTCCCTCCCCCTCCCTCCCTCTCCCTCCCTATCCCTCCCTCTCCCTCCCTCTCCCTCCCGTTTTGCGATCCCTCCCCCTACCATAAAACCCATTGCCCATATCATAGTATATCTTCCCCCAGCCCCAACCGCTAAAAAATAATTTTAAGAAAGACCCCCGAACTCTACTTACCTTCCCTCTCTCCCCTGGCATTCTGAGAAGCCAGCAGCCACATCCGTGATTGGCTGCCTCTCAGCCATTCACGGACGTGGCTGCCGGTCCCGTCCCCTGCTTGCAGTGTCTTGCAAGCAGTAGGATGGGCCAGACGTCGGAGGAGAGAGGGAAAGTAAGTAAACATCGGGGAACTTTCTTAAATTTATTTTATAGCAGTTGGGGCTGGGGGAAGATATACTATGATATGGCAAAAGTTTATAATAAGGGTGGACATTCCCTTTAAATTATCTTTCTGTATTACACATACCTAGGGTTTCTAATTTTTATCTATCCATCTATCTGTCTATCTATCTATCTATCTTTCTATCTATCTATCTATCTATCTATCCATTACTATATCTGTTGTATTCAATTAGATCAACTGGACTTGAAGTTTAGTTCTTGAAGACGTTTCACTAGTCATCCAACTGGCTTTCTCAATTCAGAATGACTTGTACAAGAATCTGTGGCAATTATGTAACCTGAAAAATCCCAATTAGCATATAACAGCCAGGTGTTAAGGGTGTGATTTGATAGTGGCTAAGGGGTGGTATAGAAACGCCCAGAGTAAGGTGTAACAACTCTTAGCCACTATCCAATCACGCCCTTAACACCTGGCTGTGATATGTTAATTGGTATTTTCCAGATGTGTTATGGAGAGCTTGGTAGCTGTTCCATGAAACGCGTAGGGAGAAGTTTTGGTGTGTGTGCCTCCTGTTAGATCTCTCTAGACCCTGCAGGATATGGTTTTAATATGTTTAAATAAAGTATCGACTTTTATATATTCACTACGAGTCCAGTCGCCTACCTCCGAGTTGGGGATATTCCCGTTTTCTGTGCAAGTACAATTTCTGGGACTTTCAACAAGCACTACAAGAGAACCATTTGGAGCAGAGATGTAAAGTAAGAATTTTTAAACACTACACAGTGGGTCCAGTGGTGGGTTAAATTTTAGCTTTGGAGGTGGACATGCCCTTTATATAAATTGGCGAATATTAAAGGTATGGTGATCAAAAAGTCAGTTAATTGGGGGGGGAATATTGTTCTTTGGCCATAGGAACTGTATATCCGAGAGGTACCTAAACAACTTCTTAATAAGTCTGATTAGAAGAAGCTGACATCAGATCCACTTGAGTGCTTCCAAAGATGTTTTAGACATGTACTTGACGATGCCATAGAGGAGGGTGTAATTACGGAGAGAAAGATTTTTATTTTTTTATTTACATCTCCTGTAACACCTACTTTTTACTTCTTCCCGAAAATACATTTAAATCCATCTAGACCACCAGGGAGTCCGATTGTGTCTCTCATTGGTACAGTAGCATGTTGAAACCATCTTGTCAATTTATTGGCTAAATATTACAGCCCCATGTAATGAGGTTAGATTTTTATATTTGGGATGCCATGGATTATATTTAAAATCAATCGACCCTTCGGTCCGATATATTGAATTTATGGATTTTTTAAAATAAAAATAATCTTAATATTTTTCTCACATATTATGTTTCTAGGGAGAACTGTAGATTTTTTAATATAACAGTAAAATTGGTTAACAATACTATAATTTCTGCATTATACAGGAATAGTACATTGACTAATACCTTATTACATTTTGACAGCTTTCACCCCCTGCCCCTGATACGTGGAATCACTAGAGGACAATTCCTTTGAGTATGCAGAAAGTGTACCCTCAATAAGAACTTCAACATAGCTGCTTAAGATCTAGAATCAAGGTTTTTCAATAGGGTCTATCCAAAAGAGCTAATCAAACACTGTCACTGACAAAGAAGAACAAACATAATTAATTATCCCAATGGCTCGAAAAAAAGCTAATAGATTGCGATTTATCACAACCTTTAATAATCAATGGGAACAAATTAAACATATACTATCGGTATGCTATAAGTAGCAGATCCTATGGAGTGACCCTGTTTTGAGTAAATTTATTCCTGAGACTCCGTATAATCTGCAGAGAAAAGAAAGGGTGTAGTGGATTATGGGAGTCCATGCATATATGGACTCCCAAAGATACATAAGGAAGGGCTAAGACCTATAGTCAGCAGCATCAACTCTGTAACATACAAGGTGGCAAAATACCTAGCCAACATCTTAGGACCATTGGTGGGAAGTTCTAAGCATCACATCCAGAATTCTCAGGATTTTACCAACAAGATTAAAGATATAGTACTCAGTGCAGAAGAAACTATGGTGTCCTATGATGTGACATTTCTCTTCACCTGTATACACACCAAGGAGGCTAAGCCAAGACAGCACTCTTACCAGCAGAACTGATTTCAACCCAGAACAGGTGTGTTCCTTACTGGACTTGTGCCTGAATACCACATATTTCAAATACAGGGATACGTTCTATAAGCAAAAACATGGATGTGCTATGGGATCTCCAGTTTCACCCATTGTGGCCAACCTTTACATGGAGGAGGTAGAAAAACAGGCACTTATACTCAGGTCACAGTAAGGAATTGATGTCCATACTTGGCGCCTGTCTCACTTACTGCCTGGCGCAGAGTAGTGACATCAGTGCAGAGTGCCAGCCGGATCCCTGGATTCAAATTACCTTACATACAGAGTGAGAAGCAGCCAGATAGGGGAAAAAATGTACAATACCTTACTGTGACCTGATTCAATTGTAAGTACTTACCACTCTTACTTACCTCACTAAACTGGGGGTCCCTCTAAGGGGGAATGTTTCCTGGGGGTGCTGTCCATAAAAAAGCCTCATTCCTTGGCACTGTAGGTGTTTGGAAACTACAACACCCAGCTACTAAAGCATGCTGGGAGGCTTTTTATGGACAGCAGAGTTCCCATACCGTAACAGCAATAATGGATTTGGCTATTATTGTATGGGACTACTGTCTATTTAAAGGGCAACTAAATACAGTATTAGAAGTCAGTAGTAGTCATAATTTCAACCCTTGGCTTATACTCGAGTCAATCGTGTTTTCTTTTTGAGGTAAAAATAAGTACCTCGGCTTATACACAGGTCGACTTATACTCGAGTATATACAGTACTTACCAGCCCGGGTTCCCTTATCTAAATTAACAGCCATCAACTCTATTCCTGGAAGTTGCCTTAGAGGCTAAAACTTAGGGAACCCGGTCTGGTACTGGGGACATATTTTTACAAACACCATGCGGTTAGGGTTGTGAGGGGGAAGCTACACCATAAGAAATGATAGATTTTAGGGTGGACATACCCTTAAATAATGTATTCCCCTCTGTGGAGTGTTTCTGGGTTAATTTCTTAAGGTTTTTCTCACACAAGATGACTTCCGAATACCTAGATTTGGTGTGCATTGTGAGAGTCGTTGGATTTGCGCATAACGGAATGGAGATGGAAGTTCAGGATTTACACTGTTTGTACCATTTTACCCCTATTTAAATTTCATACTAAGGTAATACTGTTCTCTCTGTATGCCACGGAGGAAGTTTGTGAATAGAAATGAAACGCGTCTAGCGTTTTTTTATTATCACCCCTCTGCCTTCCCTTATGGATTTGTGAGGTCTCTATTGGTAACCCTTTACTTACCTTTTTGCCATCACATAAATGTAGAATATGAGCATATTGTATTTACTTTCTCTGGATAGGGATTTGATATTGAATTATATTGTTTAATGGTGTTCTATTCTATCACAATATCATGGTATATTGTTTCATATAGTATAAGAGACTGTGTTTAATGTGTGTATGCATATTGAGGGTTATGTTTTTAGCTGTGTGTGTTTTTATTAAGGGAGGGGGTATGTTTGGTTCTTCTGAGACCCTCCTTGTGGGAGCCACACAGAGGGGATGGGGCAGCTGACCGTAGGGGGCAGCGGGCTTACATCAGGCAGCACCGTTTTTTTTTCCTACTTCCTTCCCAGCCATGATGTCATCATGCCATGCCGCGTTTTTAAAAGGGGAGGCTCCATGCTGTCCCCGGTGTGACCACATGCCGGTGACCTGGAAACATCTCATCCCTCCCTCCCACCTTCTTTATTTTATTTTGCATAAAGTTTTGTTGGAGTCACGGCTGGCGGGTACGCCCTTGCTGGATACATTTATGGAGCCGTTACATGCCCTCCAGCAGGACAGAGGTTGGCATTCAAGCGTAGATCTATGGTTTGGTTAACAACAATTATGGTTATGGTTTGCAAGGGTGTGTATAAGGGGCATATTTAAATTAAGTTATTAATAAAATCCGTGGCCGATTGTTTACCTAAAATAAAGTTGAGTCTGTGTCTTAATTTAATGTAAAGTATTTATCTGATAATATCATCAGGATTCAGGACAGCACATCAGGTATATGAATACCGTAAACCGACCCGAGTATAAACCGAGGTACCCAATTTCACCTAACATCTAAACAAAAGTCGTTGACTCGAGTTATAAACCGAGGGTAGAAACTTGGCATTCAAGATGTTTGGAAACTACAACTCCCAGCTAATAAAGCATGCTGGGAGTTGTAGTTTCCAAACATCTTGAATGCCAACCTCACTTGGCATTCAAGATGTTTAGAACTACAACTCCCAGCATGCTTTATTAGCTGGGAGTTGTGTTTTCAAACATCTTGAATGCCAAGTGAGGGTGGCATTCAAGATATTGAAACTACAACTCCCAGCATGCTTAGCTGGGAGTTGTAGTTTCCAAACATCTTGAATGCCACCCTCACTTGGCATTCAAGATGTTGGAAACTACAACTCCCAGCTAATAACCATGCTGGGAGTTGTAGTTTCCAAAACATCTTGAATGCCACCCTCACCCTCCCACCCAATTCAGTTTGTACCTGTGGGCTCTCCTCCATCCAGGAACTGTGGGCTCTCCTCCATCCAAGGGCTTCCTGTTGCTGTTGGGACTGTGTGCCAGCATTGAAGGTAAGCGTCCTCTCCATTCCGGCATTCGCGCGCTCATTCCTGTACTGGCGCGCCGGCTGACGTCACTAATTGGCGCCGGGTTTCGCGCTGGGCAGTGACGTCAGGCCGGCGCACCAGTACAGGGAATGATTGTGCGGCTGCCGGAGTGCTAAGGTAAGTAGTGACTCGAGTATAAACCGAGTCCAAGTTTTCAGGCTGATTTTACAGCCTGAAAAACTCGGTTTATGCTCGAGTATATACGGTAATTGTTGTTTGCCACTTATATTGCCGAAAGTGAAGGGAAACAATGAGAAGAGATGATCGAGTGACATTATCAGAGCGAGACAAGGGTGAACGTGGAGAGTGGAATACTGAGAAGCAACCAGTCTCTGTGAAAACAGACTTTGATGCCCCCCCCCCATGCCGAGAATCACAGCTGAGTGTAAACAGTGAGGACTCTGGGTCAGTTTCTGCATGGAGGAACTGCAGAGTAAAAATGAAGCTGAATGTAAGCCACAAAACTCACCTTGAGAGATGCCGCCAGGAGACTTATCACCCAAGGATCCCTTTCTCCCGGACAAAGGCAATGGAACCACAGGATTGAAAAGTTTCAAATTCATATAGTGTTGCTTGTGCTTTTATATAAATACAAACTAATTCTTTTACTGACACAGTGTATTCAATCTGGAATTGAAACTTCATAATTTGGATACAATATGTGACTGTTGCAAATTTTCATGGGCAGTAGAGTGCACAGAACTTTTTAAGACTATTTATATGTAGCAACAATTTATTGATTTTAGTGTTTTTACAATATATGTGCAATAGATTAATTTGGGCTAGCAAGACGATTTCTCTTTTTTGTATATAAAATGCTTTTATACAGTAGTTGGTGTATCTATGGGTATTATAGGTCTATAATTAAAACTGAATCCTTTGATAAAATAGTTATTCTGGGGTTAATCGATATATATGGTTTTCCTGCTGGAATGCTGGTTATAGCCAAATAAATATTGGGCTGAGAATTTTCATTGGAGAGATACCCCACTGCCATTACCACCTTCTGTATCTGTATCCAGCCAAACTTCATTAATGCCTGCTGTGCCTGTATTCAGCCGTACTCCTCTCTGGTCTACTGTTTCAGCATTGTATCCTGTTTCGCTCCATACCTCATTGCCCCACTGAGACCTGGGGTCACTTTCGCCACTGAGATTCTACCACCCAGCCTGACAATCCAGTATCATATACAGTAAAAAGCACTTCTTTTGATTTACTACTTATGTCTGGCCTAAAAAAAAGTGTGCAATAATAATTTTGGAATAAGAATCTGATAAATGGTTTTACAAAGTATAGGGAGATTAGATTAGTAAAGGATGAATGCAGATTCATACCTTTACTAGACATTAAGCCCACTACAATAACAGGCGCTAGAAGCACAGAGTGCCCCCTTAGTGTCCCAAGGCCATAGTCCTCCTCCATGTCCCAAGGCCAGAGTCCCCCCTCTTTCCAAGGCCAGGGGCCCCCTCTGTCCCAAATCCAGGCCCCCCCTCTGTACCAAATCCAGGGCCCTCACTCTGTCCCAAATCCAGGGGGCCCCTCTGTCCCGAATCCAAGTGGCCCCGTCTGTCCCGAATACAGGGTCCCCCATCTGTCCCGAATCCAGGGGCCCCTGTCTCAAGCAACCTTACCTGCAGTCTGTTTAATTGCTGTTCTCCCTCTGTGTTTCCTGTGTTTCTCCCTCTAGTGGTGAGTCAATAGGAACTGCAGAGACTCTCCCTCTAGTGGTGAGTCAATAGGAACTGCAGAGACTCTCCCTCTAGTGGTGAGTCCATAGGAACTGCAGTGACACACACACACACGGACACAGGGACGCACACTTAGGGTTTTATTATATATGATAACTATAAATATGACATTTATACTAATAATGAGTACACCTCTCCCTTCTAAGTTTATTAGCTAATAGGTTTTATTTCAGTCAAAATAGTATAAATAGTTTGTTGAGTACAATCAGGCCTGGATTTACTGTTATGCACAGTAGGCACATGTCTAGGGGTGCCTGTGGTTAGAGGAGTAGCTGCCAATCTCCTGCACACCCCTTGAAAAGTCTATTTTCATCCCAAGAAAAGATAAAATGGGTGTGGTGTGAGGGTGAGCTCTGTGTTTATGGGTGGTGGTAAGGGTTCCAAGCTTTTTGTGCCTACAGGGTTCCTGAGGTGTAAATCTAGCCCTGGTTACAATATGCTGTATACACCATTTATAGAAAAGATAAATAATATGGCCGTGCTACTAGAAACCATGCATTATCAAGTCCTTTTGAGACAAAATAAAATCAAAATTTTTTCGGCATACTAAAATGTAGCAATCAGACAAGACATCCCTGAGACATATATACATTGCAATTACACTTTATCAGAGGCCTCTCCCATTACTGACGTAGGGAATTTTCCTTCTCCCCTAGAACTAGATATCTAGTTCTGTATACTGTAAGTTCTATCATTGAAAAGCAAACTAATATGCACCTTTACCTTTCCCATTGTTTCAAATAGTATAGTATCTGAGGTTTAATAAAGACATTTACGTCCTTCTAGTCAAACCTACTCAACAATACCCACATTTTCCTGCCTAACAGTTGATATAGAGGAAGGCAAAAAATAAAACCGTATGAAGGGGGAAAAATCCTTCCTGACTCCATGTGGCAATTGGGAAAATACCCCAGGATCAACTCCAACTTTATTTATCAATACCAGTAACATGCAACATTCTTTATTTTTATACTCATTCAGCTTTTTAAAAAATATGAACCCACCATCAAAACGTCCAAAGGAACGTTCAATAGTTTTACTGTTCTCACAATGGAAAACCTTTTCTGAACGAGAAGACTAATCTTCATTTCTTCCAGTCTTAAGGGATGTCTGTGTGTCCTCTGACATGTCCTATTAGTTAACCATGCACCAGTTAGTTGATTGTATGGACCATTAATGTATTTATACACCATGATCATCCCCATCCAAGCACCCTTTCTATTTTCAAGATGACCTTTTTGTTAGCATGATTCTAAAACACCACTGCACATTCCAAATGAGGCCTAACCAGTGCTTTATTAAGAGGGAGAATAGTATTTTTCTTCCTTTTATACATACTCCTGTTTATACAAGACAATATCTTACTGGCACTGACCATTACCATAAAAGAGAAAATAACAGAAGGAAAATGGGACTCTCTGAAAAATTGGGAGGAACTCAATTTAATAGTATAAACTTTTTTTCTAAACCCAAAATGCATCACCTTACATTTATCAACATTGAATTTCATCTGCCTGCAATAATTGCATATCATGTACAGATTTCAATGGTATCAAAAACATCCGCAAATTTCAAGTATACTTCATCAGCTGTTATGCCAGTGTCTAAATTCATACTCACTACCTCATAAAATCCAAGCAAGTTTGTTTGACAAGATATGTTCCTCATGAATCCATGCTGATTACTACTTATAAGGTCAGTCTAAGAAACATACTTTACAGTATGTTCCTGTATCAAACTTTCTAGTATCTCTACCGGGCTGTGAATGACTACCTTTTGGAATATTGGAATTACGTTAACTTTTTTTCCAATCCAGACGCATGTTCCTGGACATGAGGGAATCTGGGGAAATATGAGACAATGGCCTGGATAAAACGAAACTTAGTTCCCTAGGGCTAGGCCACACCAGTGCATTTTTTGCGTTTTGCGCACGTGATTGCGCATCCAATTTTGTTTTGAATGGAAATCACAGGCACGCAAAAATTCACGTGATTTCAGATGCGCATGTGATTGAGCATGTTTCAGTTTCCGTTTTTTCGTGTGCCATTTTTTAATGCGATTACATGCGGTTTCTTATTGAAAATAGCAAAATCCCATGTGTAAATGCAACAATGTGCCGGAATAGCCCGTGCAATTGCGTGCTTGATTCTGGTGCGTTGTTGTGTGACCTCAGTCTTAGGAACCAAGGATGTATTTTATCCAGCCCATGATCTTAATTGATATTGACATAATTTAGTTTTTCTAAAACAAATCCTACAATACCTGTACTTGGATGTTCTATAGTGTATAAAGAGGAAAAACTTATAAAAGCTGAAGCACCCTCTGTAACTATCTTATCCCCATTTTTTAATGGCCCCACAATTTCAGTCCTTACTTTTTTACTATTAAAAAAAGTACCTTACACATTTTTTAGGTTTAGTCTTGCTTTGTTCAGCTATCCTGAATATTTGTATGTTGGAATATTTTCAAATGTGTTTTGTCTAATGTGTTGAGGAGGTTCAGTGATGCTCAGCAGTTATCAAGGATTTATAATTAAAGAACATCTTCAATGAGGGTTTTTCAGTCATTTTGCCTATACAGTTCTAAGTAAGGGCTAAAAATTGGAGAATGTTTGGACAGGGAGGTGAATAGCATTTTTACAGTGTGGTTTATGAGCCTATTCATTGGATTAATAAGATAGGTACACACTATACGATCCTTCCTCCTGACCGACCGTTCAAGGCTTCTGACTGGTTGGCCAGGAGGAAGGACTGACGGTCGCGGCAAAAGCAGCCGCGTCCGACAGTTAGGTGCGACCGATCGTGTGGTCCATAGAGGACCGTTCGATCGGTTGTGATTTTCCGACTTGTCTGATCATTCTTTTGTCCGGTTTGGTTCAGACGAAGGAATGGTCGGCGATTGGTCGCAGCCGCCACAAGGAGCCATATAATTGACCTGACCGACCGAAACACTGAAATAACGGTCGGTTGGGCTGAATTATTGGGTCGTGTGTACGCAGCTTTAGCGATGCAATTCTTTAGCATGTTCACTCCAGGAGCAGGTATAAACGAGGAATAAACAGATAAACAATGGTGGAGGTGCACTCTATCCAACTGTGGGTGCAGACGCCTCGTGGGTTCTTCCCTTTGGAACCAGTAGTTTTACAGGAAAAAGGCAATAGAGGGTCGCACTCCAAGAAATTATAACAATTTTAAGATCCCTTACAGCATCCCTTATAGCACAGATGATTTTAGAGACAAGGATGGAAGACAGGGTTCTTAAATAGCACTTTATTCGCACTTGATAAGCACTTTATACACTTGGTTACCCAAGGGATCTTACAGATATGAGTATTATATTTATTTATTTATTTAATCATTTATCACTGATATAGTGTGTATATTTAAGGATTGTTTTTTATTGTACACAATGTGACACTAGAGATGTACAACATATGGTTAACTATTTATATGTATGACACAAATTGTATTGATTGCATAGACACCTGCTATTGGTTCACCCAGATTGGTGGGTGGGACCAAATGGAGTCACAGTCTTTAAATTTTCCCTGAGCACAGTTGCACATTATCACCTAAAGAAGGGGGTATCCCCCCGAAACGTTGTGACGTGTGATGTGTGGATCACAATAAAATTGTTATAATTTCTTGGAGTGCGATCCTCTATTGCCTTTTTCCTATAAACAAGGAATATTCACTCTGGCTGACAGGGTACGGTACGTAAACAATTAGACAAAGTAAATATCAATAAAGCCCCAGGGCCTGATGGGGGACTATGGTCCAAAAATGACTAGGTAAATTGATAGGAATTGCTCTTCTGAGAAGGTTTATTTTACATAGTTTTGGAGATATTTACATTTTTGTGTGTGATATGGCAGCAACATCACCAGGTCCCCTGCACTTCCTGCTTCCTGCTCTGTAACCATGTAACAGTCACTCTGCCCTATGTCTCCTCCTGCACTTGCAGACCCCCCATGTCCCTCCCACTCATGGGCCCCATGGCCCCATCCATTACAGCCCATTTGGCCATGCCCACTAGCAAGTACCATGCCCCCGCCCACTTGCGGGTGCATTGGCCCCACCCATGGGTGCCATGGGCCCATCCCCACTCAAACACCCCAGCCCCCCCTACAGAAAACTGTGTGAAAACAGCCTTTTCAGGCAGAGTGAGAACTCTGCCTGAAAAGGCTGTTTTCACATAGTGGGAGGGTACGGCTGTAGATTCCCTTACCTTCTCTGTGGGGATCTTCAAACAGCAGGGAGGTGGAGGGACTTCCTGTCTTCCTAACACACTGAAGTCTGAGGCTGTGCTCGCCGGTGGCGAGGTGGAGGAGCAGCCTTAGGAATGTCACATGTCATCCCCCCAACCATTAACTTTCTGGTCTGTAATGTCTTGGGCTGTGGAGCACGTAGAGAGGTGGTTGATTGCTTGTAATCTTGTATGAAGACCACAGTTCCCTTTTAAAGAGAGCTTAGTCCAGTTTTATCTAGACCACTGTTCCTTATCTTTTCATATTCACTTTTGTCTGGCTATGTTCCACCGGATTGGGAGAAAAAAATGTAATACCAATATTCAAAAAAGGTTTACAGCCTGGTAACTATAGACATGTAAGTCTAATATCAGTTGTAAGAAGTTAATGGAAACTTAGTTACATGTTCTGTACTTTGTCTCTGGAACTGATTTTATATGTAGTAGTCCAGGGCTGGACAATTCCCGACTGAAAATTGTTTACTGGCGACTGGGAGTTAAAAATCGGGTAGCAGCATTCATTTTCCAGTGTTAGAACTGCTCTCCTGTTCATTGTAGCTGAGCTCCTGTCCCCCCTCTCTTTCACTATGTTCTGAAGGAGAATGTTTGCAACGTTGTTGCCGAATAGGCTAAGCAGAGTACATCACACCCTACTCAGCAGGTAAGTAAATATCGGGGGAGTTTCTGCAAATAAGATTAATGCGTTTGGGTCTGGGGGAGCAAGCCCTACCGCATCTCCAAGTTTTTTTAAAGGGTGGACATGCCTTTTAATGGTAACGGGAAAGTCTGCTGGCACTGGGAAACTTAAGTTCTAAAGGGGAGGGGATCACAAACTCCCCCAAACATCTCAAATTGTCTGTCCATCTATCCTTCTCTTCTATATCTATCTTTTATTCTGTGGAAAGAACCACTCGAAAGAATTGCTCAAGTTGAGGCTCCGATCTTTCCACAGATTTTCCCTTGTTTTTCCAATATACTGCTTGACATTGTCAAGTGAGTGATCAAAAAAACATCATACATGGGATCAATATTTTAAACGATCCAATCTATGGGATCGCTTAAAATAATGATTGCGTGTATGGGGGCCTTAACATTTCAGCTGTCAATCAAGTTTCATGTTATCAAACAAGCTGGAATGGTGACAGTTGATACGTGAACATTATGGTTGGAAATTCCCTCTACCAGTGATGCCTCACAGGGATTAATGAGCATACTTGCCCACAGACAGTCAGGTAGTCTTGCTGGGGGACTAAGACAAAAAATGTGCTCATTTATAGATTGAAATGAGGCAAAGTCATTTTTTCAATGTAGAATTCCTTTAAAGGGCATGTCCACCCTTACAAAAAATTTCCCCCATATCATAGTATATCTTCCCCCAGCCCCAACCGCTATAAAATAAATTTAAGAAAGTGCCCCGATGTTTACTTACCTTCCCTCTCTCCTCCGACGCCCGGCCTTCTGCTTGCAAGACTTGGCAAGCAAGGGGCGGGACTGGCAGCCGTGTCCATGATTGGCTGAGAGGCAGCCAATCACGGACGCGGCTGTCGGCTTCTCAGAATGCCGGGGAGAGAGGGAAGGGAAGTAGAGTTCGGGGTTGTTTTTTAAAATTATTTTTTAGCGGTTGGGGCTGGGGGAAGATATACTATGATATGGGCAAGGGGTTTTATGGTAGGGGGAGGGATCGCAAAACGGGAGGGAGAGGGAGGGGAGAAGGGCTGCAGTACGCATGCCAAACTTCTCCCGGAGGTGAGACAGGAGGCAGAGTCCTATATGGACTCTGCTATCCTCCTGGTGGGCAGTTTTTGGGACTTTGGGGGGGACTACAGGAGAACCATATGGAGCTGGGATGTGAGGTAAGGATTTTATTACACTACATGGTGGGGCCATTAGTGGGGGGGATTATAGTTTTGGGGGTGGACATGCCCTTTAAGTTAGTAGTTGTGTAATTGGTGGGGCTAAATGTGACTGGGTGGAGCTAGGTTGGAAGGGGGTGGGTCACATGTCGTTCATGGGCCATTGGGTGGTATAAAGTTGCTGGCTCCTTACTTTTTAGAATTTTTTCAATATAAAGAGCTATTGCACTTACGCCTTCCTCCACTTTGGGATGAGTTGGTGACTGTGCACACCCATTTGAATTTCTTTGAATAATTTAATCTGAAATTCTGCATATATGTGGCTCTGTTATGTAATGTGTTTAGATTCCAATAATACAAAGTTTTTGGGATTTATACCAATATTCTTTAGATATTTAGTCCATTCTAAGTTTAGTCAAGATATCTAAGTTTGAGCCTTCTTTGAAGCTTTTTTTTGAAAATCTGATAAAAGTGCAAAATTCTAAAAAGAACGGAACAACGAATGGCACTATTTCATAGCTAAAGATGTAAAAATATATAGTTTGCTGTATGTAGCTAAAGGTGTGTAGATTCCAAAAATGTATAGTTTGTGTGTATGGGGGTATGTGTATTTCTGAGTTTGAGGGGTGCCTAGTTTGAAAATCTAAAAGCTTTTCAAAATACAGAGCAAGTTAAATTTTTTTTCTCTTATGCCTTGGCCCCTTTGGTGTTAGTTGGTAGCCATATATGCGTATACACCCATATTGTATACGTGGCATACATTTTGATTAAGGACATGTTGTAAATTGATATTTACTTATCATGTGGGTTTTCAGGACCAATTTTAACTTTGAATCATCTTTGTTACTTCATTTCCTCTCCCCCCCCCCCAAAAAAAAGAATCAGTATGAAATTCCATAAAGACATGTGTTTGAAATTCTGCATGTATGTATTAAAGACAAGAATGTGACCGTTACATTGCTAAAGGTTTGTAAATTCCAAAAATATATAGATTGTTGGGGGGTATATCCAGATGTGATGACCAATCATGCATATGGCATAATGTTTAATTCTGTTGAGTTAAAGGGCATGTCCACCCCCAAAACTATAATCCCCCCCAGTAATGGCCCCACCATGTAGTGTAGTGTAATCCTTACCTCACATCCCAGCTCATAGGGTTCCTCTGTAGACCCCCCCCTAAAGTCCCAAAAACAGTCCACCAGGAGGCTAGCAGGGCTCTGCCTGCTACCTTGCCTCTGGTAGATATTTTTCATGCGTACTGCAGCCCTTCTCCCCCCTCCCTCCCTCCCTCTCCCTCCCGTTCTACTATCCCTCCCCCTAGCGTAAAAGCCTTTTAATATGCTGCTCCCCCATGTCTGGTAGCCCCAACCGCATGGTTAGTATTTTCCAAAAGCTCCCCAAACTCTTACTTACCTCTCCTCTTTCCTCCGCTGCACTGAATGACCGGCAGCCGCGTCCGTGATTGGCTGCTGTTCAGCCAATCACAGACGCGACTGCCGGTCCCGCCCCTCTGCTTGCATTCTCGCAAGCAGAGGGCCGGCAGTGCAGCGGAGGAACGAGGGGAGGTAAGTAAGAGTTTGGGGGGCTTTTGGAAAATACTAACCATGCGGTTGGGGCTACCAGACATGGGGGAGCAGCATATCAAAAGTAATTTTTAAGGGTGGACATGCCCTTTAAGGCTTTCATTTTTGTGAATTTCTTCCACAATTTTGTCTTTTCTATCACTGTACTCAGGAGAACAAGAACTTTTATAAACCTACTTTTCCCAAGTCACAAATGGCAGCAATCACTAAAAGGTTAAATCCTCCCCCAACTGCTTGGACAGGAAATTTTATAAGCCCCCATCTACCCATTAACCCTTGTCTTTTTTTCCTGTCCGCTGCAAGCTTACTTAGAGACCCAGAACTCCTGGTGGCTCATTATAATTTCTATAAGAAGCATGATGCAGGCTACATTGATTTCAGTGTAAACATACGGCATGCATTTAAAGCAATGGCACTTGGCACAGTAGTATTTAGATTTCATACGTGTTTGAGTTTTAAAGGCAAAGGTGGCCACCCTACACAGGTCTGTAGCTAAGAATAGTGCAGGTTTATTGCAAAAATTGTGTGCTATTTATTTTGGACCTCCTTGTCCTTCCTCAAAACATGCCTGCTACATGTTTCGGAAGCAGTTGAGAATGTGTGGGTCCGAAACATGTAGCACACATGTTTTGCAATAAATCTGCACTATTCACAGCTACAGAACTACGTAAAGTCCTGTATCTTTGTATGTTGCAATATACTGTTTAAGTGTTGTAGTGTGATAGTCTCTAGCTCTTCCTGTCAGCTGCAGCAATATTTGTGGAAAGTGTACCTTCTTAAAGGAGAATGTTGGAGGACTTTTTTTTTGTTTATGCTGTATTTAGAGAAACTGGAGGGGGATGATAGTGAAGTGAACCTGATCTTACCACAGCTCTGTGAAATGCATTTCTTAGAAGTGTACCTATTTAAAGGGTCAGGGTTGCCTGATCAGTGAAACATGTAGGGACCACTATTAAATACTCTTGAGTATGGTTAAGTTAAGCCTCTTTTACTCATACCATACAGCGAAAAACTAGGGTTGCCACCTTTGCCTTTAAGACCCAAACATGAATTAAATCTACATGCTGCTGTGCTAATTGTCATTGCTTTAAATGCATGCTCTATGGCTACACTGAAATCAATGTAGCCTGCATCATGCTTCTTTTAGAAATTAAAGCCAGCCATTTGTCTTGTAGATTTCATACCTGTTTTGGTCTTAAAGGCAAAGGTGGCCTTTGTCTTTACATTATTTCCAATCTGAGTTACCAGATAATTTTGTTTAGTAGGGACTCCCTTAATACATGTAATTAGCAGGGCTGCACTGATTGCAATTAAACAATAGTAATTTCAACTCGGCCATGCTTCATGTGTTTTTATTGGGTGTCCTTACATTTTTCACTGATCTGGCAACCCTGCCCAACATTCCCCTTTAAAATACATTGCACAGAGCTGTGACAAGATCATATTCACTTCAATATGCTGCACCGGCAGCTCTGCGCTGTTTTTTATGAGGGCTAGGTTACACTAATGCGCTTTTAAACATGATGGTGCTTTTAAAAGTGCACACTAGTGGGCCCAATTGATGTGGCCACACTAGTACACTGCTGTGCATGCAGTCCACTTATCTGGAGCACTTGGATACGCTCTAGTGAGGCCTCAGCCACCCCCTCTGTACCAAATCCAAGCCCCCCCCCCCTCTGTACCAAATCCAAGCCCCCCCCTCTGTACCAAATCCAAGGCCCCCCCTCTGTACCAAATCAGCCAAATAAATATTGGGCTGAGAATTTTCATTGGAGAGATACCCCATCAGTGGTTATACACATGGTGCTTAGCATCTTTTAAAAAACCCTTTAATTTGTAGAATGTGCTTCAGGTGCCTAAGGCAAAATTTCCCCCTCTGTTATGTGTGTTGTTACTCATCTGGTGGATTCATACACACCTTTCATTAGAACCAGTCACTCAGCATCAGAAAAGGATTTTGTAATTCTGCTAAAAGTCTCCTCTAACACAATTCCTTTAAAATCCTGTAATCTCTGCAAACACTGCTAAGAGAAACTATATTTATTGCATGGTATAAAGTGAAATCTTAAAATGCCTTGTGTGGTTATCCATACAAACAATACATTTCTTTATCTGTCAACGATTATATAGAGCTCTATTTACAGAATAAAATTACTAGTCAAGAAGCAGTCAGTATTTCTTCCATTGTGCTGGGTTGATAAAAAGCCATGAAAAAATATGTAAAAGTTGTAATGCTGACAACTATACACAAATAAGCATCATAGTGCTACAACATTAGGCAGATATTTCAGTGTCCATTAAGAAAAATTGTAATAAGAACCATGGCTTACGAAACCAAGTGCCAGCATTCAATATAGAAATGCTAATGTATGCTGGCTATATACTGTTAGGGCATTATATTCAATTTTCATGCAACAAATCTATCTAATGTCTTTAAAGTGCATGTTTGGCCTGGAGGTTTTACCTCCGACATTTCCATCTAGCACATTTATTTTGCGGACAAGCGAGCAGTTCTTTGGATGTCCTTTGGACACACCTGTATGCATCGGGAACTATAGAAGTAAATACGGAGTGTACTGGCACCTTTATGCTGGCCATACATTTTTAGACTTACTTTCTGATTTGGGAGGAATCATAGATTTACAACTGTGATCGTAGATTTAACATTGCACATATTCTGCTACCGCATGGTATTGAACGAATGCACAATTAAAACTGCTAACGTATATGTACGATAACTCAAGTTTGCTATACCGCGGGTTTTAAAATATGGCCCTAAGTACCCGATCACACATATAACCTCAACAACAATCAGTATGTCTCTATTATTGCCTCTATTATTATTTGGGTCTTAAAGTGGAAGTTAAAGGGCATCTATACCGAACATTTTTTTTAAAAATTTTCCATAACTGGAAACTGTAATTCTTCCGAGCCACGATTGTATAATTTTTTTGTTATACATGATGCAAAGGTCTAATCATTTGTCCAAACCAATCATCTGCCACAAACACATATGGGTAGGATGAGTGTTCTGTTCCAGGCCATGGTTTAGGAGGTTGTAGATCCTGGTGAAGCTTTATCACTTAATCTGCTTAATCTACTAGAGTCACTGTAGCTTGCATATGACCCCACATCTATGTAGGTAAATCGATAATCAGCATGTGCCACTGCTAGAAGTACAATAGAAAAATACTTCTTATTATTGGAAGTATCTACTGCCACTGAATGGTGGTATCACCATGAGAATGTGCTTTTCATCAATTCACCAACACAGTGTGGGAAATTGTTCTTCTCCCAGAACTGAAAGCTGATTTCCTCCCATTTTAAATGGTTGGGGAACAGCATGAATTGTGGTTGGAGCTTTTGCTGAAACAGTCTTTATGTCCCTGGCACTATTTGTTGAATAGTGGCTCTCCCCATCCTGAAGTGCAAAGAATGAAAAGAAAATATGGATGAATATATGGATGATCATACATTCTACTTCTACATACATTTTGCCCTATCCCCCACATACATAGACCTTCCAGGAAATATAACCAGGGATCACTAGAACAATCAAAGGATCTACTGGCTCTGTATCTCTGTTTTTATCATTAAACTAGACATTAAGCCCACTACAATAACAGGCGCTAGAAGCACAGAGTGCCCCCTTAGTGTCCCAAGGCCATAGTCCTCCTCCATGTCCCAAGGCCAGAGTCCCCCCTCTGTCCAAGGCCAGGGGCCTCCTGAGTCCCAAATCCAAGGCCCCCCCTCTGTCCCAAATCCAGCCCCCCCTCTGTCCCAAATCCAGGGGGGCCCTCTGTCCCAAATCCAGGGGGGGCCCTCTGTCCCAAATCCAGGGGGGCCCTCTGTCCTGAATCCAGGGGACCCCTCTGTCCCGAATCCAGGGGGCCCCCTCTGTCCCAAGCAACCTTACCTGCAGTCTGTTTAATTGCTGTTCTCCCTCCATGTGTTTCCTGTGTTTCTCCCTCTAGTGGTGAGTCAATAGGAACTGCAGAGACGCTCCCTCTAGTGGTGAGTCAATAGGAAATGCAGAGACTCTCCCTCTAGTGGTGAGTCAACAGGAAATGCAGAGACTCTCCCTCTAGTGGTGAGTCCATAGGAACTGCAGTGACACACACACACACGGACACAGGGACGCACACTTAGGGTTTATTATATAGGATGGTCCATGGGCCTACTAGAGTTTTTACACAATGAGAATCTCCCCTTTCCCAAATCCCCCTTCCACAAACAAAATGGATCAGCAAGCTTACCTTAATGGGACCATAAGCCTTTCAATTGGTATAATACTTTTCTGAAAATTGGTGTTTTCCTTTTTCAAAACATCTTTAATAATATCCACCAGATCATCAAAACTTAAAAAAACAAAAACAACAACAAGGGAGAGGGGGCAGTACATTTGATTAGAATGCAAATAAAAACAACACAATCTACATTTTTTTGTGGGGATGAGGGACATCTGGGTGTAGGACGGACACTTCTCCATATATACTCATAGATCGTCATAAAGTGACCAAACTTCCCTCTTCTTCTGTCTTTCATACAACAATAGATGCATCCAGTATCTCAGCGTTTGTGTCCCATGTTGAACAGCAGCTACTAAAAGCATTTTACAGAGCTGGTTCACACCCTCTCGTCAGTAGGAAATGACATCCATGCCTCTGACACACAGGAAATAACATGTAGCCTCTGACACATAGGAAATTACATCTAAATAGCAGGTTGCACAACATCGTAATCACACAATCGCATACCATCACACAAATATATATATATCAATGCAAGTATGCTGTTGTGCAAAAACGCAGAAAACCGCAATTTGATTTTTTCATGCATTATACTGGGGCCTAACCCTTAGGAACATTACAAGGTATCATTCTTTTTATGCAGTTTTTTTACGTTACCAGACTTTTAGACACACATTTTTGAGACCCATTTCGTAACATTAAACATGATTTTTAAAATCAATCTTTACTATTGTTTAAAATTTGCCATGGCATCTTCCTAGTGGGTGTCCAAAATGACTCATAACTGTTACCTTAATAACATTAGCATGGCCTGATCTGTTATTTAAATGTGTTTCATTTCTCTATACTGCACTTTTTTGTCACATGGCAAAAATGTTTTACTGTTTTGTCTGAAGTATCCACGTTTATATATATACTGTAGGGTTTTATCTTTTGTACTATTTACCTAACTTTTACTTTTTTATCGTCCTGTTTGGCAAGCTTTTTGCAATTTAATAGTACCTTTAATGAGGTGGGATTGAGTATTCCTACTCCCAATTCTTTCCAGAGTGGCAGCCTCTTGACGTGAGCTTCGTACACTTCCCACTCAGAGCTGCCAGATCTCTGTTGCTGCTCTAGCCTGAAGCTGGAAGCTCTGAAAACAGAAGTGTACAAATAACAAAGATTCAGAGGTAGGAATACTCAATCCTGCCTTCCTGGCTAATGTAATTTTTATCTAATTTATTGTAAAAACAATAAAGAAATTAAAAATAATTCTCCTTTTTACTGAATTCTAGCACAACAAATGTGCACAATACCTTTGTAAATTTTTTGCCTTACTGCACATTGCCTACATTTATAATGTTCCTAATTCCTACCACAAAATTTGCTTCAATTTAGTTGTAAAATGCTACATTCTCCCCCATCAAGGGGGAAACTGAGGAAAACAGAACTGAGCTAATGTAAAAAAAAGTACAAAAAAAATAAGTGTGGTAGTTCCCTAATGTGTTCCACCCATGTACGCTCCTAGCCTCACCTTTTCATGGAATTCTATATAATGTTTGAATCACCACAACCTATTTTCTTTGCAGAAACCATGGAAATTATTACTAAGGAGTGATGGTTTTGTCCAAAACGTCTTATTAAAGGGGAAGTTCAGTGCAAATACATAGGCCTTTCAGGAAAAAGAGCAGTATTGTTTCATCCCAATGACCTTAACCTTGTCCATTCAGCATTTTGTCTGTGTATAAATAAATGCAACCGAAATACTGATTTCCTGTTTGCAGGACCCTTAGTAGAGACCGTTATGGTCTTGCCCTTGACCCAGCGCCTGGGTTGATTCAGTTGCTCAGTTGAGATGTGAGCATCTTTGACCCATCCTAGAGCCAATCAGTAGAAATTACTGTTAGGAACATTCCAAAGATGTGGTGCATCCTGGGAAGAAGAAGGACTGTTAGAACCTAAAATGTCAGCTCACTAATGTCAACAGCAGGGAACAGCAAGGAGTATGAAATCAACTGATTTTTCAAAATGGGAGAGAATATGTAGAATAGCTAAGAAGTAATTACACAAACTAACAATTTAATAAATATTGATAATTTCCACTGAACTGCCCCTTTAAGTTATTCTGAATTAGCCATCGTTATGATATAGGCTGATATTTATTAAGGCGATGATTTGCTATTCCGTTCACCTTTAATGCATGGAATAAAGGTGCACAATTATACAATTTTGCTTTTGCCGTACAACTGCAATCGCATATACAGTATAACACCATTGTGCTCATACATGTGCGATTATTTGCCAAACGGCCAACACCATCAGACATGTGCATGAGGCTTAAGGCCTTTGGAGGTTATGTATAAGACTTTAAAGGAAGCATGGGTAATGTATTTGTTTAGGGAGGTGTTAGTATTTTGTATAACTTGCGTATATAGTTTAGTTTGTAAATTACACTTGCGATACTTATTAAAGCCATAAATGACCTTTATGTATGGAAAATATACATGTATATCTCTGTCCTAAGAAAAGAAAAAGACTTTCACATAAAACAATACCTGTATTAACAAAATAGTATTTATCTTCAGACTATTTATTCTCTATACCTTGCTCTGATCCAGTGCCAAAGCTCAGCCATCGAACCCATAAAGAAGCAGTAATGATTCTATTGAGTTTTTTTTTTACATTTCTGGATAATTGCAGCGCTGCTAACTGAGAGGCTGAGAAAAAACATTTCCATTTATTATTTTTTCCTGTATGGGTTCCACCTTTAATCCCTTTGTTGCTAAAGGGCCTACAGCACCTAATGTTACTAGATTAACCCTTATTATATTATGTTTCCGTCCTTAAGGTTTAAACAGACAGTGCATTTACTTCATTAAGTGTTTTTTAAGTATATCACTTACCTTTATATTCCATTGGGTTCCCAAATAAAGCTTGCCAAAGTCAGACAAATTGTCTAGTAGAAGAAGCACCTGACATTTTTGCAGCTCCTTATAAATCCCACCCCTGGGGGTTGATATATGCACCCATAAACACATCTATAATAGTAAGGATATCGTTCACACTAAGTTATTTTTTGAGCATTGTAACACAACACATATGTTGTGCAACAATGCAGAGGTATTCGTTTTTTGTGATGTGTCCTGTTCCCACCAGAGTGTTGCATTGAACATGCTGGTAAAAGTATCTTCAGGGACCACTGTGTGGTGAGTATAATGATCTCTGGGTTTGGGTGTGGGGAAGATAAGAATAGATTTAAAAGGTGGGGGTGGACATTGATTAATGTACTAACATTACTTGTAAAGGGAAACATCTTTCAAAAAAAAAAAATCCATCCCAGCAATTTTGTTGTTTAACCTGTTCATGATGCCCGCTGGAGCTCCTCGTAGCATCCTCGTTCTGCTGCTGTTTTGCAACACGTGTGTTTATTGCCTATTTATGTAAGTATTTTTAAATAATATATAATAACTAATCCTGTCTATTGTTATTTAAAATGCATGAAAAATTGCGGGCTACATAAATATTCATGTACAACAAATAGAATAAATAGCTATTCAGTTTCTAAATACACATTTTCCAACAATGGACTGCCTTGACCTCAGTTAGTTAAAAAATTCACATGCTCAATACTCATTGGTGATAGAGATGGGATCTGGGTCCGAATCGGACCCTGATCTGACACGGAACCCCTTGATTCGGAAATCCGAACGTTCCATCCAAAACCGGGACTTCGGACAGCTTTTTCGGGGGTTACCGAATGTATGAGTTTATTTTCGGTAACCCTCAAAAATAATCTTGAACATTTGACAACCCTCTAAAATACAATTCATATCATATTTTGGAGGGTTATCAAATTTTCGAGATTATTTTCAAGGGTTACAGAAAATAACCTTGTACAGTCGGTAAACCTGTACATTAATACAATACAGGCACCTAATCTTTCCGGGATTTTCCATGATATTAATAGCAGATTTCTGACTCTCTGAAAATATATACAATCTCCCTGAAATTCATATTTTAATTCCAACGATTTAAGTGCATATTGGGGGAGAGCGACTGACAGAAACACTCATGTAATGGTTTTGGGTGTATGTCAGTCTTCTTCTCCAGAGATAATCATAAGCACTCTTACTCTATGCATGGTAACTAGAATACTAAAGTACTAGAATGTGTACTAGAGAGAGTACTAGGGAGAGTACTAGAAAGTGTACTAAAGTGAGCACTAGAGAGAGTCAATCAATATACAAAAAGCACTCCTTCAGTCCTTTATTTGCAATCTCTCTCTGTTCATGGCAGTATCATAGAGATCAAAAGAAAAAATTGATCCTTACAACAGGACTTAATACAACCCATGTAATGGTGTTGTTCATTTAAACGTGCCAAACTCACCACACCACGTTTTCAACCTCAGGGGTTCTTTGTTACACTTTTCTTCTTTTTATCTGCATAGTACTAAAGAGAGTACTAGAGAGTGTACTAGAGAGAGTAATAGAGAGTAAACTAGAGAGAGTACTAGAGAGATACTAGAAAGTATACTAGAGAGTAAACTAGAAAGTGTACTAGAGAGATTACTAGAGAGTGTACTAGAGAATGTACAAGAGAGATTACTAGATAGTGTACTAGAGAGTGTACTAAAAAGAGGCTGGAACATAGATACTAATTGTTTTCTCTAATTGGTAAGTAGAATTTTGATTAATCTATTTGGGGGTGAGATGCAGTGGTGGTACCTCACTGAAATTAGTTCATATTTATAAACATTGTAGACAGTACTGAGCGCAGTAGAGGCTTTTAAGTTTCCAGACCAATGCAAAATAAATCTATAAAAAAAAAGGAGAGGGTTAAATGACAGTTGCTCTCTGATTGGCATAGTCAACTCAGCAACATAGTGTAGGTAAAAATATCTTTTGCCGTCTGTAAGTTCTTAAAAAAAGTGATGAGGTAAATGCTCATATTGATATTTAGTCACTAGGAGATGTTTACTTGGTAGTTCAGAAGGCTTTATGATTTGCCAGTTCAGAAAGCACCCTTAACCAATAAGCTCAGTAGGAAAGTAAGGAAAGATGCTGAGGTACTGTGTTAAAAAATCTATCTGGTATCTATGGGGCTGTTTTTAATAACTCATGTAATGATATACTTTTTAAATGATGTCATCAGATTGGTGTAAATATATCTCGTACTGCAGAGATAAATGTATGAGATGCTAAGTCATTTTGTGCTGTGCTCAATGTTTCTGTGTGTATTTTGGATAAGTTACCTTACAGAACATTTATTTTTTAAACAAGATTGTGATTCTCTGTAAAATCTATCTATCTATCTATCTATCTATCTATCTATCTTCTATCTATCTATCTATACTATCTATCATATATCTATCTCTCTATCATATATCTATATATTATCTATCTATCCATTTCTCTCTTCTCTCTCTCTCTCCTCTCTTTCTATCATATATCTATATCTCTCTCATCTATCTACCGTATCTATCTATCTATCTATCTATCTATCTATCTATCTATCTATCTATATATCTATCTATCTCTCTCTCTCTACCTCTCTCTCTCTCTCTCTCTCTCTCTCATTATCTATTTATCTATCATATATATATATATATATCATCTATCTATCTATCTATCTATCTATCTATCTATCTATCTATCTATCTATCTATCTATCTATCATATATCTATCTCTCTATCATATATCTATCTATCTATCTATCTATTTATATCCATTTCTCTCTCTCTCTCTCTCTATCATATATCTATATCTCTCTCATCTATCTACCGTATCTATATCTATCTATCTTATCTATCTATCTATCTATCTCTCTCTACCTCTCTCTCTCTCTCTCTCTCTCTCTCATTATCTATTTATCTATCTATCATATATATATATCATCTATCTATCTATCTATCTATCTATCTATCTATCTATCTATCTATCTTTCTTTCTCTCTCTATTTATTCATATTATTTCTCATATCATCTACTCTCTCTGATCTATCTATCTATCTTATCTATCTATCTATCTATCTATCTATCTATCTATCTATCTCTCTCTCTCTCTCTCTACCTCTCTCTCTCTCTCTCTCTCTCTTTCTATTATCATCATCATATATATATATATATAATATATATCATCTATCTATCTATCTATCTATCTATTCTATCTATCTATCTATCATATCTATCTATCTATCTTTCTCTATTGATCATATCTATCTATCTATCTATCTACTCTATTCATATATCTATCTATCTTTATCTATCCATTTTCTCTCTCTCTCTATCTATCATATATCATATCTTCTCTCATCTATCTACAGCTATCTATATATATACTATCTATCTATCTATCTATCTATCTACTATCTATCTATCTATCTATCTATTCTATAATCTATCTATCTATCTATCTATATCATATCTATCTATCTATCTAATCTTCTATCATCTATCATCTTTCTTATCTTCTACTATCTATCTATCATTATACTATCTATCTATCATCTCTATCTATCATCTATCTATCCATCTATCTATCTTCTATCTATCATCCTATCTCTATCTATATCTATCTATCTATCTATCTATCTATCTATCTATCTATCTCTCTCTACCCTCTCCTTCTCTCTCATTATCATTATCTATCTATCATATATATATATCATCTATCTATCTATCTATCTATCTGTCTGTCTGTCTGTCTGTCTGTCTGTCTGTCTGTCCATCTGTCTGTGTCTGTCTGTCTATCTTTCTGTAAATCTCTATCTATCTATCTATCTGTCTGTCTGTCTGTCTGTCTGTCTGTCTGTCTGCCTGTCTTCTGCTGATCTGATATTAAATATTAATGTTATTTGGGGACTGAAAAGTACTTACTATTACACATGCATAATAATATCTATTTTACAAATTAAACTATACTGTGCTCCAAAGTCGAAAATCAACCAACTGCACTAATAGTACCCACAGGTACACAAGGTCTTCACTCCTGGGTTTTCTCTAGTTCCTATTTAGAAAGAGTAAGTTGAGGAAGCTCCACAGACTAAAGGATTGGCGCAGAACACATCCTTGTATGCTTTCCATACTATACTCTTTTACTGTATGTTATATAGGCTTTAGCAAAATACAGAAATACTTGTGTCTGTTCCATAAACCTAATATTAGAAGGGAACCTAGCAGGTTATACAAATTAACTATCTAGTAGCTATTTTTCTTATTAACTAACTGTATATCATTTATAAGGAATTCCTTATTTGGACTGAATATTAACCATATTTCTCTACTTTTACACTACAATTATAATAAAAAAAGCCATTAGGAAAGTTGATACAAGAATTTTGAAAAACAAGCATGAATATAGAGGTCATTGCCATTTTAATTCTACTTTAAAGGACCAGTATACTCACCTTACCCATTGTCCACTGATGGTTAGTACCATGGGTGAGGATCTAAACCCCCAGGTCCTCACCACTGGGTTTGCCTTCTATTTTGTGCAATACTTACTTAAAGTCTGCCTCGTGGCTTCTGCCTCCATTCAGTCGGTGAATCTGACTAATGAGAAGACACGCTTTTGTAACCTGGGATCGCAAAGGCAGAAGTGGAGTTGGAGCCGCAAAGCAAACCTAAGTAAGTATTGTAGAAGATAGAAGGCAAACCCAACGGTTAGGACCTGGCAATATTGGTCCTTACCCTATGTACTATTGACTCGGTGGAACAGGGTGGAAGTGAGTATAGTTGCCCTTTAAAACCCTACCCTTTTCTATGTTTAAATAAAAAAGTAATCAGTTCAATAACTTGGCTATATTATTTTTAGAACAATGGTTCAAGACAATTGTTGAAAAATTCCTGTACAGACAGCCTGCTCACAAGTGGCCAATCAGCCTGTTCCTGAATCTTCCAAAATGCTGGAGAACAATAGGATTGTTTTCCATAATAGTTATGCAATCCAACCAGACCGATCAATTAATATCAGTACAAGCCTATACACACTTCAAATTGTCAGCCTTTGAGGATATTTGGCAGCTGCTTTGGATGACAGTTGTCTAATATCTGCTCTTTAAATTAGTCTTCAGTTTTTAGAAGTTCTACAATCCAGAATATATTTTGATCTGTCAGTAGAAACAAGCAAAGAAAGTAGAAAAAAATAGGCTTTTTTTAAGGCTATACATACATATGTCATTTAGATTTCACATACAGATAAAGCTATAGGGAGGTTATGTAATAAGAGGTGCAAAAGTTTGCCTGTGCTATTAATCTGGAGCAACCAACCAATCAAATGTTTTTAAATGTTTGCTAACTACAGTAGACCAGCAAGGTGCCCATACACTAGCTCTTACTTTTCAAATTTTTGGATAACCGCCTAGACAGATAGGTGTACTACTGGCATTGCTGACACAGCGTTGATCGTAAAGTGTTACCCACTTGCAATGCTCCCTTGCTACCTTGCTTGAAATGCAGATGTTTAAGCAAACTTTAGTTTTGATACTTTCCTTTGCTCTACACACAGCTGTTTGCATGAATCATCTAAATCCTACTCTGTATTGGCTGTAATCCAAGCAATAGCAGGACATGCCTTTCTTTGTTTCTGTCCCTGTATGCCCTACAACTATTCCAGTAAGGAAGTAACATAATGATAGGTGCTTAAAGGGTATGTCTAACTTTTATAAAAATCTGTGTTATTTAGCAAATTGAAGAACAGGAGGTAAATGAGCTAGGTCTTACCTCCTGTTCTTCAGTAAAACTTGCCCGTAAGAAGGCAGAACTTACCTGTTAACGGTCCAGCGCCGGTTTCATACTGACAGTCTTCGCCGCATCCATGCTCCCCTGCACTGTGTGCGCAAGCGACTGGGGATGCATCGGAGACTGTCAGTAATGTCGGAGCTGACAGTTCTGCTGAAAGAGAAAAATATGAAATAATTTCAAAATAACAACAAATTAAAGTTTTAGTGGCTAATGTAATAAGCGGTACAAACATTTGTGCAATTAATAATCAACCAATCAGATTTTAGCTTTTTTTTCTCAGACAACTATAGAAAGCAGGAAGAGAGGCAGCATCAATTATTCCTTTTAAGTTGATTATTAGCATTTCGATGTTAAAAAATATAGCAGTTCCTATCCCCATTGCACAGGAATCTTCTGATCGGAATTATTTTCTAGATTTTTAGTTTATCTTTAATAAACCCTAATAGTTTATATTGATTTAACTTACTTAGATCACCATATGATTAAGGTAAAAGCTGTTTAAATCTAAACTGAGTCTAATTGATCTTGGCATATTTTGATATGTTTTAATTTAACCAATCTATTATTAGGTTTATTTAAATATTATGCTTGTTAAGCAACAGTAAAATAAAAAAACTAAAAGCATAAGACAGAGGAGTTTAACTTATATTTTTGAATGATCCATTTCTTTGTTTGGATGTTTTTACTGTATAAGCAATCTTCAGGCTATGTGTAATTAAAGAAATCCTTGCGTGCATATTAAAATTCAAATCTTTTTTTTTTTTGCCACTCCCAAAACTGTTCCAATGTTTACTGTACTTATGAAAAGGTCATTGCATTGTGGCTTTTCTTTTCTCCTTTCTTCTAAGAATTAATTCATTGGACGTTTTTATGCTTCGTGAAAATTTTGGTAAACTGAGTTGTTCTGGACTGGCAGTTGTCAGATCCTGTAGAAAAACTAAATTTGGACTGTCTCGCACTTGTGCTGCTCAGATCATCGCCCCGGTGGTTTCTTACACAATGATACAAACAGCATAAATATTCAGAGCATTTGTGGGACTTTTTCCATATCAAACACTTTATTGTGAACACATCTATGCGTTTTGGCTAATAATTCTAGCCGTCCTCAGGATGACTAGAATTATTAGCAAGAAAACTTAGATGTGTTCACAATAAACAGGGAGATTCAATAAAAGTTCCTAGCATTTAAATTGGTGCTAATTTTCCCCAAACCAATCAGATCTTATTTAACATTTGTAAGCTTAAATCTGATTGGTTGGTGCAAAATTAGCACCAATTTAAATGCTAGGAACTTTTATTGAATAACCCTGAAAATGTTTGAAATGGAAAAAATCCCATTTTAGAAAGTGCAACATTTTAAAAAGTGCACCGTTATAGAGATACAATATATTAAAGGGATATTTAACATGTTGTAAAGTGCATAAGGCATGAATATAAATATAAAGTGCATGAGTGTGCATATTAGAGCAAAACTAGACAAACTCCAAGAATCCCAAACTGGTGCCCAGGTGCTGGCTGAATGATTAAAGGATATAAAGCAAGCAAAGGTAACAGCGCTCTCATGGGTCTTGTTCAACAATTTATTAAAGTGCAAATAGTGTAGCAAAGCGACGTTTCGGTCTGTGTCCTAAGACCGTACTCAAGCCAACCTAAAAGATGGCCAACATTGTCTTATGTCTTAATATACTACATTCCTTTTTCCTTGATTTTACAGTCATACAGTGATATCCTTAGCCTATATTTTAGACTGTGGCAGGGAAAGAACAGTGAATGATTGCAGCTCTGTGACCTTTAAATATTAGATATGAATTTGTCTGTCACAGCAGAAGAGCGAACAAGTGAAGCTTTACATGCCTATAACTTTGGATTCACACCAGCTAGAAACATCACCCTAGAGTTCTAGGCCACCACTAGCGTGTTTCGGATATGTTTTGCAATCTTAATCATACAAGTGAAAGAACAGGGCATGTAATAGCCCATTCAATGCACTATTGTGAACATTTTTGGTCCGAATAACATGTTCTCCAATAGGGCTCAAAACCGGAAGCACGCTCTCACTAACTTATGCGATCCTGTGCATTCAAGTGGATCTGGGCCCAGAGAGCTCTTTTTCATGGCCATTGAATTAAAGGGCAATTATAGTGAGAAAATAGTTTTTTTTAAATTCCTTCTAATGTATCCTATAAGTCATCCCAACCACCAGGGTACCTTTAGTTTTATATTCTTCATAGTACCAGAGATATAAGCCTTTGAATATGCTGTGATTTGTAGGAGCTGCTACACCTCATCTATCACTCAAAGGCACACACCCACACAATCCAAAGCTCCCATGCAGTACTGTCACACACTCCTTCACCCACACTGTAAGTACCATGTGCAACACAGTCAAATGCTGTAGTGCTAAACACAATCAATAAACCATTAACCCAGCAATATGAGCATAACACACTATAAAACAGCCCCTCCCCCCAAAAAATCTTATATACATACAAAACCAGTGACTCAAATGGAACACTAATACAGTATATATAATACAGTAATACAGACTATATACCAAACAAGACATGCAGTGCAATCTATGAAATATATAGACTAAAGCTAATAAAATGTATCAGGACAACAAGCAGTGTCACTGTGTTTGTACAGGTCTCACTACAGCTGCTGCTACACTGACTCTGTCTTCAGTGATTATGATCTCAGCTAAGCAGGGGGAGAGATATGATCTTTAGGTACAACAATAAATAACAATTAGCAAACTTAGAGAACAAGCAGAGTTCAGGCACTTATTTGTAAAGAATCTCAGCACCACCTGTCCTCCTCTCTCCCCCTCTGCCCCTCCCTTCAACATATTGCTACTTTCATCCACACTTTGCTTGCTTGCAGTCTAGCTCTGGAAGGGAGGGGTCAACATGATGTTAGCACTTCATTTAAGTCCTTTCAACTGAGCATGCCCGGACTTTTCATACAGCCCTTTACTGCTTGAGGGGGACTAGGCAGAGAGGGGAGGGGGACTACACAGCTTGGTACAAACTTCTGCCAGTGTGAAGAAATGAAGCCACACAGCAACATGAAAGTAAGGCAGCTTATAATAAGTGATCTGTACATTGTATATAGACAATGTTTTTTTCACTATAGTTGCCCTTTAAGGGCACTTGTATGGAGATTTATGGCAAGTCCAGCCTTAAAATAAAGAAAAATTATTAATGTACAGGACCCTCTTAAACTCAATTTATGTTATACTTTACCATTTCCATACTATACCATTTCATCAATTGTTTTTAAGTATACTTATGAAGCCTGATCCCTCGCCAGAAGGTTGAGCCTCCTCTTCTGCTGTTGTGAGCTTGTTACAAGCACACATAGCACCAGGAGAGGCTGCTTCTGTAGTGGCTCTCAGCCATTGGCCATGACATCACTGTCATGGCCTTGGCTAATATCTGTTACCCTGAAGTAGCAAGAAAAGTAAGACAGTTACGAGGGGGGCAGGCTTTGAATGTATATATTGGAGCATTGGTTTGGGGGGTTCTATAGATAAATGTTTTTATTTTGTGGCTGGATGTGCCCTTTATTAAAGTAAAAAAAATGCAGTATTAACTAATATGATGATTTTTATCAATGCGTTATTTCACAAACTAAAGTGGAAATCGAAAAATTGAGCAAAAAAACCACAGCAGCAAATTTGAACTTCATATGAACCCAGAAGCAAATAAGAAAAGAGTAAACAACTGGCATATAATACCCTCTACTATACAAATCAAAGCCTTTATATTTTAAGAAAATGCCTGCTTCTTAATTGTGTTGAAAAGCTATTAAAAGTCTTTTACTGGAACTTTGCTTATTTAAAACTCATTAGATCCAATACAGTGAGTTTCTAAATTGGGCCCATAGTGACGCTGTCTTATAATGTTCCATCTTTAGCCAAAAATTGGACTGTGGGGAAAAGTAAAGAGGGAATTAAACATTAAGGACTTAAGGTTCGTACACAAGTGCTATCGCGGATGCCCGCAAAGCTCAATGTGTACTAACGGCGGTGCCCGGTGCGGGCACTTTATTGGGTGAAACGGGCGCTCATTTGGGGATCGCTGGGGATCCGCCAGGCAGATCTCCGAAAGAGCGGCCGATAGTGCCCATACACATGCCAATTATCATCTGAAATGGACGTTTGTACACATCGTGCGTCGCGGGTCAGCATCAACAATCGCACGTGTAGAGGAAGCTTTAATTTAATGACAGTTCAATCTCTTTTAACAGAAGGAGTAGTACACTAGTCATAATACCACCATGCCGTACAAGACTAAAGATAAGATACCATGAGCTTTACACAAATGTGCATCCAAATAAACAACAGATAAATAAGGGTGTTAAATAACAATGGCCATTTTTTTAAAAAAAGTCTTTAAAACAAGGTTGCTGTAGCTATCATTTGTATTTGGGATGGACAGTTTTGTTTTCCCCACACAGCCTGAAATTGATTGAAACATTTTGTATATACTGTATAAAAGAAAAAAGAAGCTTGGGAATTAGTGACCATAATATATATTATAAAATACTAGCAAATATGTGCCCGTTGGTGCACAATGGAAATTAAGTGTATGTTTTGCTATGTGTGGATATAATGGATATAGAATCTTTACACAGGTATATTTTAAACTGTTACTCGGACAGTCACCAGCTTCCAGAGGAACCAAATAGGATAATCCTGCAGGTCTGAGAGTAGACCCAGACAATCCTGCTACACTGTGTGGGGAAAAGGACAGTCCTTTAGAAACTATCAAACTGTTATAAGGATTGTAAGCACTTAAGCTGGCAAAAATAGAAATTTAAGTAAGGATCAGTGAACAAAGCAAGAAAAAAGACGAGAAAGGAGAATATGGACTACTGTTGTTACAGAGGCTGTTGAGAAGGCAAATAAACTAAAAAAAGCTATTACCCTCTGCATATACTCCAGAGCAACTTAGTTTTGAAATTAGAAGCAAATGCACTTATATTGACAGATGAAATTGTACACAGTGGCGTAGGGATCACCATAGCAGCTATGGGGCCCGTAGTCACAGGGGGCCCCGACCCATGATACTTCAGATTCAGGAGAAACTCTGCACTTCCCAGCCGGTCCTTTACTGCTGAGTGTACAGAGAGATCACTATCATAGAGCAGAAGGGAGATTTATGTGCTCCCGTCTGCTTCTTCGGTATGATAGTGATCTTTTTGAACACAGAACGTAGTGCAGTAAAGGACCGACTGGGAAGGGAAGTACGAGGCAGTCAAACAGGGCAGTCTGTAACTTTAAAATGTAAAGCAGTGTCTCTGTGCTTGGTGCTGAATTGGAGCTATCATTAAAGGTATGCAAATGGTGCTTGTGAAGGTTCTTATTCATCCAGGACATGGTATATCTGTTGTATTCAATTAGATCAACTGGACTTGAAGTTTAGTTCTTGAAGACATTTCGCTAGTCATCCGACTGGCTTTCTCAATTCAGAATGACTTGTACAAGAATCTGTGGCAATTATGTACCCTGGAAAATCCCCATTAGCCTATCACAGCCAAGTGTTAAGGGCGTGATTGGATAGTGGCTAAGAGGTGTTATAGGAACGCCCAGAGTAAGGTGTCAAAACAGCATTGTACATGGCAGACAGTTGGTGTCGAAACCCCCCCCACACCTCTATTTAGGCTTGGTTTCTTTATTTTCACATAAATGGCCTCCTTAACACCTCTCCTCTGGCGGAACTGTCTCACTACTGCCCACAGGGGAGGGGTGGTTGGTTTACTGCCCTGTTGCACTTAAAACAAGAAAGGGGACTTGAGGTTTGGTGCTTTGGATGATTTGCTGCCTAGATGCTGACCTGCTGGAATGCTTGTATTAAATCAGCAGCTTTGATTGAGGGAATAATATCAGCCTCCTCTTTAATGCAAACAGACCAGCAGCTGGACAGTAAACCAGCTCCCCTTTTCTCATACAGCCTCATACTGTCCTTTAAAAAAAAGTACTGCTACATGCATTTTAATGAAAAATGTAGCAAAAACGGAGAGACAAAAAAGACGGACTGTGCGTTATGCTCCATTTTGTTACTTTTCTAGTGTGAACGTAGCCTAAGGCAATGTACCTATTGTATAAAGGGACACTTAAGTCATTTATACGTGACTTCCCACCACGGTTTTCCATAATGTACGGGGAGATGGGAGATGCTACTCCAACCTCTGGTACAGAATATAGTAAAATTGCAAGAAGTTCCAAAATTTGTGCTATGACAGCGTGTCACCTATTGACCTTCTCCCCTCACACGTGCATGCTCACATTGGGAATAGGAAATAATGCTAATTTCAAAGCGCAACGTTTAGAGATTCGTACAAATTAACTATGTAAGTACTGGAGGTTGGAGGAGCCTTTTCCACCTCCCTAAAAGATTCTGGAAAAACCTGGTGGAAAGTCACTTATAAAAGTAAAATGTCTCTTTAATGCAATAAATATTTTGGCCTGGTGCATTTACTTTGAAGGAGGGTTCATGGTGTATAGGGCCTGGCTCTCTGATACTGCTTTTTCTTACTGTTTCATTCAAAATTTTGCTATGGAGCCCAATGATTCCTAGCTATGCCCCTGATTGTACAGAAAAGTGAATAACAGTAAAGCTAATGAACCTGATGAAATACATCCATAAATCTTTGAGAAAGCCAAGTTCAGTTTAAGCTAGGTCATTGTTTCATAAGGCCATATTTGTAAACATGTAGTATCACAAGTTGTCATTACCGCACCTTATCATTAATGTACAACGTTAACAGCGGCTGTAAATGTATCGGGAGATGTATAGATAATAACAAAAAACTCAGAAGTCTTCTTAAAGGGTTTGTCCACCCCCAAAAAAACTTTTTATATTTGGTTGGCAGCTCCCCAAAACCTCAACCTTGCGAGGTTTATAAAATCCAAAGATGCTTCAACCAGTACTTCTTTCCCTTGGCACGATTCTGCTTGCTTCCATGCCTTTTCTGTGCACGGAAGCAAGTAAAAGGGGCCGGACCTCCTGTGATTGGCTGAGACATCTCAGACAATAACAGGAGACTCTGTCAGTCCGGATGTTAGCTTCCTTATGTTTTTATTGCTATTTTGTCTACACTGTTTGTAGCATGTTAGTAGTGATATTTGTATGGATAAGTGAGATTGAGGTCACTGGTGACTATTGATTTTCTTTTTATCCTGACTCATACATCACTCATTAATTGATTACGGATTCACAGTCCTCCTAATATTTTGCCATATCCTTCCTATACAACTAGGTACTATATATTATATACTCACAATTTGTGTGTAATCCACAAACAAAATATAGCTGTGAATTAGAATAAATAATGGCAGCAGAACTCTGAAGCACATGATTTGCAGCAAAGAGCAGAATATTATAAACACATTTTTATAAACACTTTTATTAAGAAGTGACCACTGACATTTTGATTCATGATTTTAGAAACATAGCACAAAGCACATTCACAAAAATACAACAAGCTGTGTCTCACCACTCTTTGCTGTAGCTGCTGGGTGGTTTATAAAATTAACCTGTGGGTTCTAAGGGTCAGCTCCTATAATCCACATCCTTGTTTTGGTTTCTGTGTCTCAAACACAGATTTGAGTGTTAAAAACACAGTGTAAAAATAAAAAATGTCTGCGCCCCCCCCCCCCCCCCACCCACCCATTCCTAAGCATTTTTATCCCCCCAAATTTTTTTTTTAATTAAATAAATAAATAATTTATTATATTATAAAATTGCAGTTTACTTTTCTATCAAGTTTTAAAAAAGTAAGTTTTGGGATTTGAGCCTGTGACCTCAAGGGCTGTGCGTTTCTATAAAAAGACTTCTGAGCCACCACAGTTATATTTAAAAACTTTCAGGGAGATTTAATACTGAACGCCGCGTTACAATCGATCCCGCGATACAATACCTGACGTAAGGGAGATTACCTCAGGTATTGCATCGCAGGATCGGGCTAAAGTAAGTAGCGCGACTTTAAAGCCCCATTCAAAGTCCCTTTAAGTTTCGTGCTACGAAGTAGCGCACTACTTAACGAAAGGGGTTTTGGATCACTAGCACAGTGCTATATCTGTTGTATTCAATTAGATCAACTGGACTTGAAGTTTAGTTCTTGAAGACGTTTCGCTAGTCATCCGACTGGCTTTCTCAATTCAGAATGACTTGTACAAGCGGTTTTTTTTACATTTTCCCACTAATGGCTCAATTCAGAATGACTTGTACAAGAATCTGTGGCAATTATGTACCCAGGAAAATCCCAATTAGCATATGACAGCCAAGTGTTAAGGGCGTGATTGGATAGTGGCTAAGAGGTGTTATAGGAACGCCCAGAGTAAGGTGTCAAAACAGCATTGTACATGGCAGACAGTTGGTGTCGAACCCCCCCACCTCTATTTAGGCTTGTATGTGGGGGAGACCAAACAGCAAGTGCATCAACGTATGGCCCAGCACAGAAGAGCCAATTCCTCGGGTCAGGACTCAGCCGTTTACCTGCATCTTAAGGATAAAGGACATACTTTTGAATAATGTTAACATATTGGCAAAGGAATGTGACTGGTTCAAGAGAGGTGTTAAGGAGGCCATTTATGGGAACATAAAGACACCAAGCCTAAATAGAGGTGGGGGGGTTCGACACCAACTGTCTGCCATGCACAATGCTGTTTTGACACCTTTCCTGGGCGTTCCTATAACACCTCTTAGCCACTATCCAATCATACCCTTAACACTTGGCTGTGATATGCTAATTGGGATTTTCCAGGGTACATAATGCCAACAGATTCTTGGTACAAGTCATTCTGAATTGAGAAAGCCAGTCGAATGACTAGCGAAATTCAAGAACTAAGCTTCAAGTCCAGTTGATCTAATGTATACAACAGATATACCATGATATGGATGAATGAGAACCTTCACAAGCATAAAGAGGAACCAAGTCTCCAGACAATATTTTCCCAATACACAAAGCACATTCACAAAATACAACCTCACCACTCTCTTTGCTGTAGCTGCTGGTGGTTTATGAATAACCCGTGGGTTCTAAGGTTCAGCTCCTATAATCCACATCCTTGTTTTGGTGTCGTGGTCTCAAACACAGATTTGAGTGTTAAAACACAGTGTAAAAATAAAATACTGAACGCCGCGTTACTTACCTTAGCCCAATCCTGCGATACAATACCTGACTAGAGATGGACTGGAACTCGAACTCAAACCCGAGTTCGAGCTGAACTATTCGAATTCGACAAATTCGAACTTCTCGAACTATCCTGGATTTTCAAATATTTCAGACTTTCGATATTATCGAATGTTCGTGTTCAAATGAGTAAAATGCCTATTTTACCTATACACAAGCATCGAATCCGCGAGTAAAGGGTCCATTAAAACCTATATGCGAGATCGAATCCGCGAGTAAAATGTCCTTGGAAAACCTATATGCGAGCATTGAATCCCCGAGTAAATGTCCATGGTATCTAGGTGCGAACATCGAATCTACGAGTAAAGTGTCCATTAAACCTATACGCGAGCATCGAATCCGCGAGTAAAATGTACATAGTACCTAGGCGTGAACGAGCTCGAAAATAGCACGAGTGAGAGTAAAATTGATTTTTTTCGAATGTCCTAGATATTCAAACATGTTCCCCAGACCATTTCCCAGTCCCACAGCCATTTACATTAAGTTACCATATATATTTAATTGTATTTTAGAGACTATTTGACTCCCACTGACTTTAATGGGTCCATTTCAAACTTTCCAATTATAGTCGAAAGTTTGAAAACGGACCGAACTTTCGAAAATTCGGCCAGAGGAGAGGTGTTAGAGGGCCATTTATGTGAAAATAAAGAAACCAAGCCTAAAAGAGGTGGGGGGGGGGGGTTCGACACCAACTGTCTGCCATGTACAATGCTGTGTTGACACCTTACTCTGGGTTCCTATACAACTCTTAGCCACTATCAATCACGCCCTTAACACTTGGCTGTGATATGCTAATTGGGATTTTCCAGGTGCATAATTGCCAAAGATTCTTGTACAAGTCATTTCTGAATTGAGAAAGCCAGTCGGATGACTAGCGAACGTCTTCAAGAACTACATTTCAAGTCCGTTGATCTAATTGAATACAACAGATATACCATGACCTGGATGAATGAGAACCTTCACAGCATGCACAGTGCTATTTCCAAAAATATTTAGAAATGGCGCTGTGCTCTAAAATCTAAAACCCACGTTAACCCGAAATTTCATCAGATTAACATGGGTTTTAGATGGATCTGGGCCATATTGTATCTCCCCCTTTATCTTTTGTTAGGAAAAGAAGAATAGCAAAAAATTTGCATTGTTTTGGTAGGCTGTCTGGAATGCATACTTGCTAGAAAATAAACTTTTATAAAATGTTATCAAGCAGCTTTCAAAGTCTAATCAGGGAATTCCATATTGGTGTGGAGACATCTGTATAGAAAATATGTGCAAAGAGATAGTGAATAGTGAGGTAAGGGACTATATAGGTGCACATGCTCGCAAGGCTCTTTCAAGACTACATGTGCTGTGAGTTGTACTGGCAACAACATGGAAACCTTCTTAGTTATGACATCTACAGTACTTCTTGTATGTATTTTATTTTTTATATATTTTTATTTTTTTATATAGCGCTACATATTACATGTACTAAATGCATCTTTCTAGAGAAGAATCTTTCATTGTATAGGTTTTTAAAGTTTTCATGTTAGGATTAAAAAATTTAGATTTAGTTCTCTTTTAACTCTTTCTGCTGTTTATAATCAGCATTGACTTATGCTTACCCTCTGACCTGCCAATCACAGCCACATCATCAGTTCCTGTCCCCTCAGTGCCGTTTCCATTCTTCTAGAACCAACAGGGTGGTGATAAAGTAAATAAGATGTGTCAGCAGTGCAACTCTCTCACTCTGTTTAAAGATCAGATGGAGATTTCATTTATAAAAAGATTACGTATCGATGGTCTCAGCTGTGCAGGGGTAATTTTCTTTAGCTACTGTTAATTACTTTATATTTGGTAATGTTCTTTTTAATGACCATACAATAAATGTTAAGGATCATAAAATTCCTATCCAGGATTTTTTTTTTTAAATTTTACTAAAAAAGGTTTTATTTGTATGATAACATTTATTATTGTATGGTAGCGGTCATTGCTGTACAATAATGTTCATTATTGTACAATTCCAATTAATATTCTATGATACCGTATGATTGCATTGTAATATATTATAAACAAATCATTATTTTGAATCCATACCATATCAACAAAAATGTTCTTCTAATTTTACATTTGCAACATAAAATAACAATAATGCCTGTTAAAGTGTGTGACCCAAGGGGCTGGAGTAATTCAAGGTAAAATATCTGGACCCAGGAATGACAGGGGGGAAAGGTAGGTATTGTAAGAACTGGGTTTGGGGGGTGGGTGATAACTCAGAATACAGAAGGGGTGAACATGCCCTTTAAATGTAAAATGGTAAATACATAAAGAATAAAGGTATTTGTAAATTATTGTAGTATATGTTTCATTAATACTATTTTTATTATTATGATTTATGGTACCGTAAATAAAGAATTAAAGTGTTGGTTCACCTTAATTTGGAACAAATAACTGCTTAATTAACTTATTTTACAAATGCTCTTAATTTAATTAGTAGCATTTAAAGAATGCAATATTATATCAGTGGGTGAAAGATGAGAGGAAGAGGAGCGATATGCAGGTTCTTAGATAATGATGTCAACCATCGATCAAGCAAGCAGCTGCCAGACCAAAGTGAAAAGTGAAGGCTGTGTTGCTAATCCATTTGTTTTGATTTCACTGCATTCTCCAGGCAGGATGTCATACTAGCAATATTAAGGTACTTTGTCATATGTACTAAACTCATTCACCCACGGAACAGCAGAGGCCAGGGCAAATAGTGCTCTTGGCAGTGAAAAGGTGTCCCAATTTATTTAGCTCACCACACAAAACTATGTACAAATGAGATAATCCTCACCACTCATGACCTTCAAAAACCAAAAGCTTGTACCTCAAGGAATATATGTAGGAAGATACTCTGGCATCTAGATGTTTGTTTTGTTTTGTGTTTTTTTTAGCCCATAGCATATTATGGTGCGGTCCAAAGGGCTAAATGTGATTCTAAATATATTTTCACCAACAAAAATGAGATTGCATAAGAATTTGAATAATGTATAATGAAATACTGTATATAAATCATTTTTTTTTTATGTTGAAGCACTGAATAAAATATGTATGTTCAACATTCATTATACTGAAATTTACATGAGTACAGGAATACGAATACAGATGTGCGGTGATGTTACATTTCCAAATGTGCCACAATCGCGGCTTCTTGATCATGAAATGACGTGACCCCCACAAAATTAGTGCCAAACCCATGCCAATGCGATATTACACTGGGTAGTGTGGGTTTTGCATTAATTTTGGCAAAAAACACCCTGTATAGCATCGGCCCCATAATCTTCTTTCATGGTGCCTTATCTTTCTGGTTTCCATGTTTCTTTCTCTAAAGATCTAGACCAGGGATGTCCAACCTGTGTAGTTTTCAAAATATCTGGAGGGCTGCAGGTTGGACATCCCTGGTCTAGATCTTAAAGAAAGAAACATGGAAACCAGAAAGATACATTTCCAAAATGTATGGTCATATTGATTAGAAATGTATGAACATTATCTATTTCGTTGAACCATAACTTTTCTTAAGAAAGAAAAAGCCATTACATACGCATACTATACAAAGACATTTTATAAAGACAGAATATTACAATAAAGTTGATTAACTAACTATAAGATCTACACAAATGCTCATTCATCTGAAGATTTTATTCTTCTTTTTCCCTGTAAATGACATTGTGAGGTCTGCAGACAGGCAACCAATTAAAATGAGTTCAATTCCAGTAGTCAGTTTCCATTTCCTCAAGGGTACATATGGTTATCATACACCTGTAGCTTTCACAATATTAAAATTTTGATTTCATGAATCCAGGAAGATATGCAAGTCACAAAATCCCGGATACATTTTCTAAAAACCAATATAGAGTGGAATATATAAATTCTCAGGTAATATAGCATGTAGATAATACCCCATTTCCACAGCCCTTCTGCTGTGCATATTAACAATAGTAAAAATCTAGAAGAAAGGGATTTTGAAACGTAGGAGGTGCCAATCAAAACTAAGAACGTTCCTGCATTTCAAACACATGCCACCATTACCCTTAACATATAAGGGAAGAACTGTTGGCTTTGGACAGCCATGGGCGTGGAAACCAGAGTAAGTGTGAACAGATTTAAACTCATATTGCAAAATGCTTGCTAGGTGTTGTAAACCCTCTCAAACACCACAGCCCCCATTGGAGGTGATGGAATAAACCGAAAAGAGCACTTGACTCAGACTCACATGAAAATAAATATGAAAATGGGGAGGAGTACTAGGGGCAGAAGACAAAGTTGGCAGATAAGGTCACACGTGTGTTATTTCAATAGGCCAACAAATGAATAAATAAATAAACCTTGCAAGACAAATTTATGTTTACTCCAGATTTTAAAAGTGTGCATATATTTCCAGTCTGTATTATGCCTCACACAAGGGGCAAAATTTATAAACGATCATTATTGCAAAACAAGAATCGTTACCTTAAACTACATGGATGCGAGTGTTATTGTTAAATCATTTCCAATTGTTTTTTTACGATAATGCGGGCGGTAAACTGTTAAACTGTATTGGAATTAAACATACCAAAAGAGGGAAAGAAGAATGCTGCACACACTATATATAAATGTGTATATATACATAGTATAGATATACTAGAGTATATATATATATATATATATATATATATATATATATATATATACAAGCCCTTTATTCAAATCATGGCACATAGATGGCACATAACACCAGGACACACAGATTAAATTAATTAAAAGCATGTATACAAAACAAACATGACCCTTAGCTACTATACTATATACTATACCCTTGCTCAACTAGTGTCAAAATGTAGAGTCACCAGGGGGGGTCCATGTGGAAGATTGCCAGAGCAGGGATCACAAGAAAGGTCGGCCGGATGCTTTTCGACCCCACTTGGACTCATTTGCATTTTTGTCCTGTGCCTCAACATTCGTATTATTACACCGTTAACTATATTGGCGTTATCGTAACATAATGAATGGTAATGATCTTCATTTTATAATAACCATCTTTTATAAATTTTGCCCTGTTTATCCTTATTGAAACTGTTGTAAATTAAAGTGTGTACAAATCAATTATAGCCCTTTTATCTTCCAAGTTGCTTGGCTACTTACAGCACAAACTGCTTTACTCTCTTGATTGTTCTCCAAATGGTAATAAATACATATGTTAAGAGGGACTACTGGACAGACACTAGCAGGGAGATGTAATAAAAGTTCTTATAGTTAAAAATGGTGTTAACCAATCAGATGTTGGCTTTCAAATGGCAAATAACATCTGATTGGTTTGGGCAAAATTCGCACCATTTTTAACTATAAGAACTTTTATTACATTTTATTACCCTGTAGGTGTTCTGTGTGGTACCAAGATCTAGGACACTGACAGTGATTGAACTACATGGGTTTCCATTGAAGAAGCCAGTTATCAGAAACAGAATTCAAAGCTTGGCTGCTAATGAACAGAAAGAACTGTATACTATTACTCTTTAGGAGTCTTCAAACAACAGGATCAGATCATCTGGTATACAGTAAATGTCCAGATCTAAGCACTTTCAATCTGCAATCTACATGGGGAATCTAGTCAGTTGGCTATTCCTAACCGATTTATAATTGTTTATTCACCATGGTAAAATTGTACTTGAGAAACTTAACACCTGGAAACCCTTGCTGCCCTTTGCTTTAACTATCCATCTACATGAACAGTGCTGTACCATCCAACAATTGGGAACCCTTTGTGAACCCTTTAATCAGTAGAAATAGAGGAAAAGGTGGCTACAACAGGTAAAATTAAGAGTTGTACTGTATTTATAAAGAAGCAGCATTGCTAAGTTTAAATGCAGGTATTTTGCAACCGCGTCAGTATTTCAAGTCTACTTCACAAAATAATGGTGTAACCTATATGTGGTGTATTTGCAACATAGCGTGGTATGGCCCATTGCCTTCTGTAAAAACAACATTGCAGTAAAAAAAAAAAATCAACAGCAATTGTATTTTTCAACAGCATCATTATTTTGGTATTTTCCAATATGGCTTTTTTGTAAATACTGCCCCTGGAGTAAGGTCTACATTTTTTATATAGCTGATTTTGCTAGGATAATTTTCATAAATAATCTAGATTATAAACAATTTGTAGTTACAAAGGTTTTCACTTCAAATCACAGACTCAATCAAGCAGCATAGCACAAAATGAGAAGAGCGATGGATTTTGAACCTATTAGTTGCTTCCATGCATTTTAGTGTTTATTCATAGGGTATGACAAGGGTTCGGTTTATACTGATTCTTTTACTGCACTAACTATAAACTTTACTTTAAATAATAAAAATGGGACAACGTCAGTGGTAAAAGTCACATGTCAAGGTAAACAGTTAGGGGATCTGAAGCAGGGCATGTAAAACTATTGCTCTGGTCTTGGAAATTTTTTAATTCCCTGTGGAAATCCCCTTTTACTCATAGGACAGAAAAAGTGTCTATAAATACAAAGTGACTTCATTGACATATCCAAGGGCATACAGCATTAAGGTGTTAATTCAAGATGTAGAGGCAGTGATAATGTGTGTCCATAATGGACATGCCATTAATGCCAGACTTTGCATGTTTATAAGGTGGAATCTCTATTTATGGGCATGTTAGAATACTGACATTGGGAAATGCAGGTAATGCCTGCACATTGTGTCAACCTGTGTAGCTATTTTAGTTTATACACTCTAATGTTTCATACTATTCTTTACCAGTAAGGACTATATTGAAAAGGATTTAGTTATTGTGTCAACAAGCCTCACAATTATAAAAAAACAAGAAAACAAAATTATTGTATAACGCTACAGAATGAAATACAGTTTGTATTGTGCATAGGGAAAAGTGGTAAGCTGTACTCATAGAGCCTACCTGTAATCTATCTGTTTCACCTTTTAAGGTGATTTATTTTATTCACAATTATACAATTACTAGTTCATGTTTGTTTTTAAAGGATAAATACAAGTTAAGCTAGCCATACATGGACAGACGTTCTTACAATAGGATTTCCGATCGAGGGCAATGATTGGAAATCCTTAAAAAAGCAAAACAGGTTTCAACATTCTGAGCATTCCGATTGAAATGCTGAAATTGCTTGAAATGTTAAACCCATGTATTCGGTGCTTTAGTGTTTCTACCCTTTATCAAATCAGTTTGCCACATTCAGGCTAAAGATCACTGAACGTAATAATAATGGTAATTGGGTCAACCACTTATTTGCATGTTAAAGTGAACAGTATGACCATAAACTAAAGATTTATGGTGGGAATTAAAATGAACAGATGAACAGCAAATACATGAAATAAAGTGGGTATGTATATGTGTCAAAGCTGTTGTTTATGGGTTTGTAAGTGGATTGTAAACTAACCACATTCTAAATGCTCTCTGACTTCTAAATATAAAAATATTACTCTGCGTTAAATCAGTTATAATTTTAAAAAAAAAAGCTCTCATTGTTACTTTGATCCAAATTATTGTTGTTCTCTATTAAGAAAATAACAGGGATTTGGAATAGGAGAAGCTTTTTCCCTATACAATGGCCTTACATACCCTGGTAGACAAAATAGTTATTTGATATTAAGGTACAAAGGAAAGGAGCAGGTTCTCCATCAGGTACTTGACATTTAAATGCAGGAGACCACATAGAAGATCAAAGTTGTATTTCTTCATGAATGAACACTCTTTTGATGTGTGAAGATTCATACTCAGTATCTCAGACATGCATTTGATTTTCCATATACATTCTAGAAATATGGCAAGGGCATATTAGGATATTTTATCTAATACTGTTAAGTCTAATCTTTGTATTTTAAGCTTTTTTCTCCTGTCTGTGAAAACCTTTACAAATAAACCTGTATATATAAAGAGATCCAATAATTATGTCTGGCAACCAGCAACTGAGTAAATTATGTTGTTTATTTAATGAAACAGAGCTAACGCTAGCCAAACTCTATACAGATATATAGATCAGTAAATCAATTCAACACTTTTTCATTGATTTAATATAATAACGGGCAAAGCAGCAGTATAACCTTGTGACGTTTCTGTGATGTTTCCTGCAGTGAACCATTCATTTTGCAATTAAAATGGGATCGCAATAAGCGAATGTCAGGAGGTTCGAGACCAAAACTCTTACATAAAATAGTCCAATGGTTTTTTTTTTCTAAGCTAATAGAATAGTTTTATCTTAGATTGTAAGCTCTTCGGGGCAGGGATCTCATTCCTAATGTGTCAATTTTTACATAATTTATATATATATGCTTTCTTAACCGATGTATTTAATTTAATTACATTTTTATCTATCTGTATAATGGCTTGCACTTATCCCCTTGTTTGTATACTCTGTATTTTATAATGTACAGCGCTGCGTACCCAAGTGGTGCTTTATAAATACAATTATACATACATACATACATTTCCAACACATTCTCATGCAAAATTGTTATTTGGCAACTCCAAAAATCTGAAGAACATGGCGTCATACTTTTTGTAAATATCAGTGTTTATCATGTCATCAAATTATATTGGTTGCAGGCTTTAATTGCACCTAAAAAAAAAAGAGTAAGGGCTTGGCCACGTGCTTACGATCACGTTAGCACGTGAGAAACGCATGGCAGGCTAATACAATGTGGGTGGCCACACTGTGATCTCTTTACGGATTTCATGTGTGTTACCATGAATTGTAGTGTGGCCACAGGCTTAAAGAGTAAAAAAAATGTAAAGAAATTGATTATTTCAGGGGAAAAAAAGAGATTTCTAAAACATATTCCTAATGCAGAAATGTAACATTTGCAAATGATATAATGAACCATTTGGACTGGAACACAAAGAGAGACTGTTGTGGAGCTTGTGATCTGATCCAAGCTCGTGTTGTTATTTTGTATAGCTTTTCCATTTACAGATTCCTGCTTGTGATTCCGTTTATGTCTGTTTGCCGCCTGTCCTGATCTCTTGGCTGACCTAACTACGACTTATCCTTCTGTACCATGCCTCGCTGACTGAGCTCCCGTGTTCTGAACTATGGTTCCGTCCCTGACTCTGTTATGCTTTCTGATTTGGTACCACACTGTTGTCCAGCTCTGAGTTAGTTGTGCCCTGTTCGCCTATTTCGCTCAGCTCAGATACCCCACACTCTCAGTCCAAGGGGAAACAAGGGGCACTACAAGCCTCCCGGCAAGCGGGGCTTGTCTATTGATGAAGCGAGTGGTGTTAGATCAGGGTATCTGGGCTGAAAGAATACACAGGGATCCAGAGAGTCACACAATCTATCTAAGGTCTAAAAAACGCATTTTACAAACAGCAGTTCTTAGCTTGAGTCCCATCTGACTGAATACTTATGTAATTTTAAATTAATTACATAAAAGGACAGGCTAGGCTTTTTTATTACTTTTCATTTTAACTGAAATTTATTTAAAATAAAAAGTAAGGGGCTGAATATAATTTGAAGTAACCAATCAAATGTTAGCTTTTTATTGTGTTAGTTGGATAATATTGATAACATCTGTCTGGTAGGGATGGGTTTATATATATATACTGTATAACTAGCAGTTTTACCCAGCGATGCCCGGGTACATATGTGGGTATAGTATTTGTTATGTGCAGGTGTGTTTTTGGCTTAGATGAAAGAGACGGGGTAAAAAGAAGTGCACAGTTGTTAATGTACGCAATATATTTAATAGTTATGAGTTGAGGAGGTGACATTGCTTGAGGAACGTATAGCACATATGTTTATAGCAAAACCTTATATACAACATTATCAGTTTTCTACTTGGAGTGTAAATATACAAATATTGTGGTGAATATACTAGTGAACATGCCGGCTTCATTTTGTTGAGCTCTATGTGTTTTTATTAAGCGTGCTCTATTTTTTGCACATAGGTTAGCAGTATGTCACCTTGTTTACACTTTAACACTTTATCCTTAGTTAGCAGTATGTCACCTTGTTTACACTTTAACACTTTATCCTTAGTTAGCAGTATGTCACCTTGTTTGCACTTTAACACTTTATCCTTAGTTAGCAGTATGTCACTTTGTTTGCACTTTAACACTTTATCCTTGCACAAGGACCACTTTATATTGACTATTAGATCCCAATCAATAAAGTTACTTTCTAGACTGAATTGAAAGTGCCATGATGTCTTTGTTTTTTGAGTTGTAACTGTCCGGGAAGTGTGTGACATGTGGGCAGTGTGTGTCTGGGGTTTAAGTCCAGGAAATGCAGGTAATGCCTGTGTACTCCATACTCCAACTGTCCTGGTTTAAGTAGGTGGACAGGAGCATGTCTTCAATGTTGCGGTGAGCGGGGGTATGGCATTCTGGGATGTGGATGGTCTGGGGGCATGTCCATGCAGTTGTGGTGTCCAGGAGCCATGACATTTTGGGGCATGGCTGGGATGTTTGGGGGTAAAGTCATGCTAAAGGCTTCGCTAGCGGTTAGCATGACTTTAACTCCATCTTTGCACCGGCTGTGTGGGAGTCAGAAAAGACAACCGCACAGCCAGCGTGGGTGTCAGCAGGTGTTTGCACTACTTTTAACGCTTTGTTTTAATGCCAGCTCTTGGCTGGCATTAAAATCGCGTTATGAGCAAATCCCTTTTCGGGATTTACCCACAGTTGCAAACGCGATATTGAATCGTGTTTGGGAGATTTAACCTAGTGGCTCTGGGAAAATTGCCTGATAGTCTTTCAAGGGTTCAAATTTGAATCCTTCCAGGAGCAAATTGGAATGTCTTAGAGACTTTAAGGTAGTGTCTCATTCCCTTTGTTGTGATGTTGTTGTTCTGTGTCTCTGAGTTGTTGTAGGCAGGTTTCACACTGTTCTTGTATCTCTGAGGCATGTGACATGCATGCTATTTCTCTGAGTTGCTGTAGCCATGCATCACACTTTTCTTGTGTCTCCGAAGTGTGTGACATGCAGGCTCTTTTAGGGAGATTCACCCAGAGGTGCAAGCTCTCTGGGCAAATCTCCCGTACGGGATTTACCAGAGGCTGGTAAATCTCGCCCACACGTAAGTATTTAATTCCAGCTATTAGCTGGTGTTAAATACTTTTTATTCCAGCTCTCCTTCAGCCCAGAATATATACGAATGACCGATTATCTAAACCTTAGGGCGTTGATTATCTGTAATACAAAAATCAACTAGTGGCTTAAATTGGGCCGGATGAACGCAATCTGAACACCAGTGCCTGATCTGGTGTATAAGCTAAGGTCTGTTGGTCTGGGGAGTCACATTTGTAGATGGATAGAAAATTGGTTAATGAATAGGATGCAGAGAGTAGTTGTAAATGGGGCTTCATGCTTATGGAATAAATTGCTAAGTGGGGTGCCACAGGGTTCTGTGTTGGGGCCGCTTCTATTTAATCTATTTATTAATGATTTGGAAGTGGGTATTGTCAGCAAGGTTTCTGTGTTTGCTGACGACACAAAACTTTGTCGACCGTTAAAAACTTCAGAGGATGTGCAATCGTTGCAGGGGGATCTAGATAGATTGTCACATTGGGCTGCTAAGTGGCAGATGAGATTCAATGTTGATAAATGTAAGGTGATGCATTTTGGACTTAAAAATCCTTGTGCTACTTATACTATAAATGGCTCTATGTTAAGTGAATCCCTGTTGGAAAGGGATCTTGGAGTTTTGGTGGATAACAAACGTAAAGGTAGCAAGCAGTGCCAGGTGGCAACAGCCAGAGCCAGCATGGTGTTGTCTTGTATAAAGAGAGGTATGGATTCAAGGGAGGAAAATTTAATTCTCCCTCTTTACAAAGCATTGGTAAGGCCTCATTTGGAATATGCAGTGCAATTTTGGAATCCTGTGTACAAAAAGGACATCTTTGAAATGGAAAGGGTTCAGGGAAGGGCAACTAAATTAATAAGGGGATTGGGGGAGCTTGAATATGAAAAGAGACTGGAAAAGTTACAATTATGTACGCTGGAGAAAAGGCGCTTGCATGGGGATATGATTACTGTGTATAAATACATTAACGGGCCATACAATAAACTATCTGGGGCATTGTTCACCAATAGAAAATGTCAAAGGACACGAGGACATCCCTTAAGACTTGAAGAAAAAAGGTTTAGGCTTCAAGCTCAGAAAGGGTTTTTCACTGTGAGAACGGTAAAGCTATGGAACTGTCTTCCAGTGGACATTGTTATGGCAGGTTCATTGGTCAGTTTAAAAAAAAAGCTGCATGAGTTTCTGCAAACAAGGAATGTTGCAAGTTACTGGTATTGATAAATAAAGTAGAGTTGATCCAGGGAAATTTCCAATTGCCACTTAGTCAGGAAGGAATTTTTTTCCCCTTCATAAATTTGGTGGGGTTTTTTTGCCTTCCTCTGGATCAACAGGCAGGAAATGAGAATATTGCTAGATGGGTTGGACTGGATGGACATATGTCTTTATTCAACCTCAAATACTATACTATACTATACTATACTGTTTAACACAAGAGTTGGATAGCCCAAGTCTGCTCCCCCAGGAATGTGAAAGGAAAACTGCACCAATGCGAAAGGAAAACTAGGTCTTTATGATTGAGACCATTTTTGGGCTGATCTGGGAATTGCCTCGAATTGGACCTTAATTAGGGGGTTGCCATCTCTGTGGGCCAGGAAATTTCTACCTGTACTGCGAACTTGGGAATATGCTTGTAGGATCTTTACTGGGCAGCAAGGGTAGGACAGGGGAAATAGTGAAAAAAATTAAGGAAGTGTGTCTCACCTGGCATCCCATGGTTCGCTCGTTCCTCCTCACCCCCAGCACTGTAATTCAACTACTTCCACATGCAGGAGATATCGCTCTAACTATGCATTGTAACTATGGAGGGGAAGTCGGTTTTAAAATTTACTTACAACGCCTTTGCAGCTAGCGCGGTATCTCCTGCATGTGGAAGAGGAGGTAATCATGTGAGGGTGCTGAGCTGAATTACAGTGCCACGTGAGAGATGTCAGCAGAATTAAAGTGCCGGGACAGGTTTGGAGAAATGAGCAAACCATGGGGGAGGAGGGAGGTTGGGGGGGGTAGGATTGCTGAGGGTGCCAAGGGGGGGTTGATTGCTGAGGGGGGGAAAGGGAGGTGGGGGGTAGGGACAGTATAATTAATGGAGAGAAGGGGTATATTATAAAAGATAATGCACCCCTTACTGTAAATTATATCGATATGAGATGTCACCTCGACCTCGTGCTTTTATATGGTCACGGAACTCCTCAGTAACATCTAATATCCTTATAATTTACAGTAGGAGTGCATTATCTACTATATTTTCTACTATGAGTCTGCCTGACCTATGCTTACTAGGGGGAACAAGCTCGCTGATGCACATTGCTCTGAAGGAGGCTAGGGCGAAATAGGCCGAAACAAGGAGCATTTAAAGGTGTTGTTACATACTTGCTCCAGGACTGTAAATAGTCGGGACAATAAGCTAAAGTAAATTGATCTTCTAGTGTCTTTTGACACTCGTTCCTTCTTCCACCCCCTGATAATCGTAGTCAACACAAATTACTTTGTTGAGTCCCAAAGCCTTTGAGCTACGAGGGATGGCCTACCCTACTCGCACAGATGTGTGAGATATGCTAAAGTAATTTCCAACTTTACCTCATCTTTTTGGTAGTCATAACCCCACACCACTGCAACCCACTCTGCCCACACCTTACCATGACTGGCCCATGTGAATGGGGCCACTGAAGATTGTATTAATTGTGGTAGGCCTCCTCTAAAATGTGCCAAAAGATCAGTGGGCACTCCAATGCCTCCTTGTTTTCTGCTGGTGCTAGGCGCCAGAAAACCTGCCAATGGAAATAGGACAGATCATCAGCCTAGCTTAGCCTAGCTTTAAACCAGATGTTCAACTTGAGGCAGCTGAGGACCAGGTGCTGCAGGGGTGCTAGAACTAACGGAGAGAAGTTATTGATTGCCTGGACCACTCCCAGGTTGTCGGAACAGAAACAAATCCTATGGTTAATTATTTTGTGGCCCCTTAACTCCACTGCCACCACTATAGGGAAATGTTCTAGTAGGGTCAGGTTCCTGCACCAACCCCTTCCTTCCCATTCTTGAGGCCAAGGCTCTGCACACCAGGTGTTTTTAAACAGGGCGCCAGAACCATGGGCCCCTGCTGCGTCTATATATAGTTCTAAATCCCCTTTATCCACCTCTTTTTCTGAGGGCGTGATGGCAGCAAAAACACCAGTTGGCAGTGTGCCCTGCACCCCCGCAAATTGAGCAGTCATGCTTAAACCTGAAGGAGACACCAAAACACCAGTGCCCTTCATTAAATAGCCAGCAGGCTCCACCATTCCTTCCAGCCATTAATCCCATGAACTGCACTGAAGCCATTCCTGTTGATGGGGTGGTTGGGCCTGGGGTAAGGTTGGGCCTGGGGGCCATGATAAGATGAATCCAGTCATCTCTGGCCTTGGAATTCCAACCCACCTCTGGTCTCAGGGATAAGCATTGATGACTTGGAAGTGGTAGCAATTGTGCAGCAGAACCCGCAGCAGCAGATGGTGGACCTCTGCATACTGAGCTCTGTCTGGTTGAGCTTCTTGAAGGTCCTTTCCATCATGTAGCCTAGGGAATGCTGGAAGTAAACCTAGAGGGAGGGTGGGAATGGCTTGCAGGCCTGCCCAGGGTCCATTTTGTGGACCTCCCGGTCAACCTCATGGTTGGTGCCTGGGAAGGCCCTGGTTGTGATTCAGGCTGTTTGGTAGCTCCCAGGAGCCATTTTAGCCTTCCCGTCCCCTCTCTATTCATCCTATAGTATCTAGTACCTGCAAGTTAGTAATGCAAGTTATCCAGGTCTGCCATCTGTTGTTGCCGGATCGATCCAGAGGGTATTTTCCTAAGTCAGTTGAGGCAAAAGGCTTACCTGATGAGGTTCCCAACAAAAATGGCCTTTTATACTTGCGGACAATTTGCGCAGTGTGACACATGACGCCTCCGTGTGGGTGCACATTTTCAGGTGGTCCTACCTACTCCCGCCACAAAGCCTTACTGGGAATGGACCGGACCCATTGCGGACGGGAGAAGACCGGCCAGCCTGAACAGTACTTCTGCTTAGACAACGTGCTGTGTTCCAAAAGGCACGGTATCACTATTCTGCAAAACTGCGTCTTAAAAGATTATAATTGCGATTTTAAAATTTCAATTGTAAAATCACTTTCGTAAAACATGGTATTGTACAACCGAATGATCAGAAATGTACACCGCAGCAGCACTTTATGAAAACCAACGTATTAGAACTTTCTTTACAATGTTGCTGATTTCACAGGTGAGACATACTGTACAGCTATATGTTGGTAAACAATTATAGGTTGTTAAGCTTTAGCTGTCCTTTAAATATACAATTTAAAAAAAGCACATAATATATATACACCTATATAATAAAAAGTTTACTATATGAAAGTCCCTGGTTAATTTAGATGAAAATATAAATGAAATTTAAGACCAAAAATAAACGTGAAATACACCAATTCTTTAATTCTTCATTAATTTAGCCATGTTTTTACCTGTCATGAAATCTAATGTGCAAGAAGCTGTAGACATCTTGTAAGATAAGGGGTTATGATTAAAGGGCATGTCCACCCCAAAACTAAAATGAAACCCCATACTGGCACCAATGTATAATGTTCAAAAATGCAGGAGCTGTCAGTGATTCATCCGGTTCCTGCTGCTTCCTTATCCTCAATAAGGACTGTGACAGGAGCTGTCAGTGATTCATCCGGTTCCTGCTGCTTCCTTATCCTCAATAAGGACTGTGACATGTGCAGGGAGCCCTCCCTCCCTTAGGATCCTGAGCCCTCCCTCCCTTAGGATCCCTTCTGTTTGCTGCATCCCCCTAGGGTTAAACCATTTTACTATATGCAGTCTATCCCATCCCACCCCCAACGGCCAAGTTAGTTTTGAAAGAAAATCCCCAGAAAGTTACTTACAGATCTTTGTTCCCATGGTGCTCTGAATAGCCGACTGCCACTGTCTGGCTAGCCAATCATAGATGTCTGCTGTTTTAATATTCCTTTAATATATTGATTGAGAGGTTAAGGAGCTATGCTCTTCAATCAATTAAGCAGGAGCCAGGGACAAAGGTAAGTATATTTACCTTTCACGCAATTCACCACAGCACGGATGAAAATCTCAGACCGCTTCCTGATTCTATATCCACTATAGCACGCAATATCGCACATGCGAGCTATAGTGGATTAGAACCAGGAATCGGTCAGAGATTTTAATCTCTGCAGCGATGGATTGTGCGAAAGGTAAATATACAGTACTTACCTTCGTCCCTGGCTCCTGCTCAAATGATTGAAGAATGGGAGGTAAGACAAAGCCTCCCAGGCTTCAATCAATACATTAAAGGAATAGTTCTCATTTTCAGTGAACTATTGCTTTAAATACATAACACTTTCACTAGAGAAATCATTCACTCTTTTTAGTTTTCTAACTGCTGTTAATATAATGTATTTATGTCCCCTTTACTGGAAAAGTGGGCAAAATAAATTCAGTGAGCATATAAAAGCACGATGAAAGCAAGAGAAGTTGACTTGGCCAGTGATTACATGGTTAATATTGTAGGAATCTGTAGCTCATATAAAAACGTTTGGTATGTAAAGTTGCTCTGGTAATTCTTTTATTGAGCTTAGAACAATACTCAGGTCAGAGCAGTACTTGCTTAGCACAATACTCAGGTCAGAGCAGTACTTGCTTAGCACAATACTCAGGTCAGAGCAGTACTTGCTTAGCACAATACTCAGGTCAGAGCAGTACTTGCTTAGCACAATACTCAGGTCAGAGCAGTACTTGCTTAGAACAATACTCAGGTCAGAGCAGTACTTGCTTAGCACAATACTCAGGTCAGAGCAGTACTTGCTTAGAACAATACTCAGGTCAGAGCAGTACTTGCTTAGCACAATACTGAGACCTGAGGAAGAGGATTGATCCCTCGAAAGCTTGTTCGTCCATTAAAAGTATCACAGTGCTCTACTTTTTACTACATATATTGGACTAATAAGGCAAAACAATCATTATTTTTACCTAGAACAATACTAACATTATGAATATTATTTTAGATTTGTTTTTAAAAAATCTATTTTTTAATCTGGCCTCTAATGTATTTTGATACTATATTATGACTATATATAATGTATATAGTCAATATTTACATTGTGCTTCCTTCTGAACATGAAATGGTTAAAATATGGACATCTGGTGAAACAGTAGCCTCAGCTGTTCCATAAATGACATCTCCTTGGGATCAAATTTATCTCTTCTCAAATCCATCTGCTCTGAGTTTGTCAAAAACTCTAGGGAGCAGCAAAGGGATAAAAAGGATATATAGCAATGGGGAGACTGCATCTTAAACTTAACTAGACAATGATATCAGACCAGATACATATAACACCTTTCAGGATTCCATCCACATTCCCCGAAGTAGGTCACAGCTAGGCCAAGGAAGCCCATAATTCCAGTACTTGCATCTCTTTTTAAGGGATAGTGACACCCAGAGGCAAAAGTTAATGGGGAAGAAATAGTGAGAGACATTATGGCAAATTATGTATTAATGTTATGTAAATGGTTTAAATTAGTTCAAACTGAATGAGACAGCACAGTGTACCAAACCTGTGATACAAATGGGATTTTTCTTTACTGCTGCAAAAAAAATCTTACTGTAAGTAGAGATGAACAAAACCAAACCCAATTGAATTTCTTTAGAATTTTTAATCACAATTTTGAATTTTGATACGAATTTTCGATTTTTGAAAGTAGATTTTTGATCGCAATTTTTTATTTCAGGTTTTTTGCTAAAAAAATTTGAGTTTCTAAAATTTCTAAAAATCCGTAGTCAGTATTTTGAGACGAAAATCCAAATTTTTACTGGTTCTCAGAATGTTACTATAAAAAGTGCAAACCCAACATTCTTTAAAATTAAGTGTAATATATTGTTTCAAAAACGTTACCTAAGTGATAAAATCCTGTTAACTGTCAACTGATTTCAGCTTATAACTCCCATGCTTGACCTAGAATGCACTTTACCTTGCAGTATGTCCCTCTAAACTGACCTTTCAAATGATCTGTTCTGCTAGAGAGACAAAAACAGGTGCCCTAGGTCAATGACTGGTAGAAATATGTCTCGTGTCAGAGAGGACCTTGGGACTTCCAAATCCAAATATAATGTGTTTGTGTCATTTTTCAGAGATCGTGCCTTGTTAGAATGTTTTTAACAAAATTACAGTAATTCTTTACAGGGTAACCCTTTTGAAATAAAAAATAACAAAAGTGGTATAAAGGTGATAACTTTATTGGCTAACTAAGATAGTCATAGCAAGTTTTCAGAACATTCTAGTTCCTTTATATGTGGTTATTTCTCCATAGCCCATACAAACATAAAATCTTGTCTTTCATTACAGTGAAAGGATAGAGGTACATGGGAAAAGCTTCCAAAATATATGAATTTAAAGGGCATGTCCAACCCTTTTTGTAATTTTTTCTGTAGTGTAGGGCTCCCTCCCTCAGCCCCAACCGCTATAGTAATATTTGCAGAAATTCCCCCGATAATTACATACCTTTCCTCTCTCCTCCGACGTTCTGTCACAGCCCTCTGCTTGCATAAAACTGCAAGCAGAGGGTCGGACTGGCAACCGCCTCCGTGATTGGCTGAGAGGCAGAACGTCGGAGGAGAGAGGTAATGTAAGTATAGTTCGGGGCAGTTTCTGCAAATATAACTATAGCGGTGGGGCTGGGGGAGGGAGCCCTACACTACAGAAAAGGGGATTTGTGCTAGAAGGAGGGAGAAGGAGGGAGGGGGAGAGAGGAAGGGGGGGGGCTGCAGTGCGCATGTCAAAATTCTCCCGGAGGAGAGACAGAAGGCAGAGTCCTATGTGGACTCTGCCAGGCTCCTGCTGGTCACTTTTTGGGACTTTACAGGGACATTATAGGAGAACCATTTGGAGCTGGGATGTAAGGTAAGGATTTTATTACACTACACAGTGGGGCCAGTAATGGGTTAAATTATAGTTTTGGGGGTGGAAATGCCCTTTAATTTTAAGAGTGGTATTACATTACAGAATTGCATGGATTTTTTACAAGTATGTATTTATTTCCTTATGTAGTGTTGACAGTATTTCACTGCACTCTACTGTTGTTATTTTGGGGCATATTTATAATGTTATATATATCTTTCTTAAAGAGATACCATCTTAATATTTATACATCAATATAATCCTGTTCCCATTATTATATACAATGGCCCATCACACCATGGCTTACTCTCCCACAATCACACTGTCATTATCTATAGAAAGCATGAAAATTGTATATCATCATTTAGTCCCCACGGGGTCAGTGTTTTTAAATTTGATATCCATTTGGTTTCCACCTGAAGCAACCTTTTGTTTATGTTACCTCCTCTTTCCCCCATTCTGACAGTCTCAATTCCCAAAAATTTTAGCCCTTTGAAATCTCCCTGGTGTTTTTCATACACATGTTTAGCAATAGAACTGCGGTGTGATGGGCCATTGTATATAATAATGGGAACTGGACGAGTGACGTGATACCCTGACGAAGCGTCCGGAAAGGGCGCGAAACGCGCGTCGGTGTTCTTGTAACCCCAGTCTGGAAGGTCCTAACGTCTAACCTTTTCAATTTCTTTTACTTCAATTACGATTAGCAAACTTTTACATTTCTCATAGTTGTGCACTGGATCCATATAACAGGCTCTCTCAATTCCCCCCAGCCCTTTGGCTTTTTAAAATGAGGGAAGAGGCCATCCATCCAGTGCCCTTTGGCTTTTTAAAATGAGGGAAGAGGCCATCCATCCAGTGTTTTATATTAAAGGCATAGGACCTGCCATTAAAGGGGCGTGTTGGGGTGCTATTACCACATGGAAGCTTGAGCATGCTTCCTTATAAATACGTACAATAGAAGGGTTGTGGAAGCACTCCACACATTTTGCAGAAGTGCTACTGATCAGTAGTACTTCTGTAAAATTTTGTTCTGAGCACACCTTCTTAAAACCGTGACAAAAGTTTATTGACGTTTTGGTGCTGCACAGAGCACTTTAGTCAGAAGGTGCTCTGTGCAGCACCGAAATGTCAATAAACTTTTGTCACAGTTTAAAGAAGGTGTGCTCAGAACAAAATTTGTTATTTTAGAGTTTAATTACAGAATGAGGTGTCTGTGTTCCTTACAGCCATCACTACATAGATTGTTTTATATATATATATATAGAACTTCTACGAAGAATTGCGCCCACACCATTGATGGTATGAATGAAAAAGCTACAGTGTTACATAGCTGAAGGTGTGTAAATTTCAGGAATATAAAAAATATTATAATTACTTTTAGTAAATTCTATTTGACTGACATAGCTACAACCATTTTATCTCTCTCTCTTTCTCTCTCTCTCTAAATATATATACACAGGGTTATTCAATAAAAGTTCTTATCGTTTAAAATGGTGCTAATTTTGCCTCAACCAATCAGATTTTAGCTTTCTAATGTTACATAAGATCTGATTGGTTGGGGCAAAGTTAGCACCATTTTAAACGATAAGAACTTTTATTGAATCTCCCTGACAGTATATTAACTTCTGCACAAGCCCTGTGAGTGCTCTGCAATTTACTTTATGGTTGTATGTACAGGATAGATAGATAGATAGATAGATAGATAGATAGATAGATCCCTTATATACCTTATATTATTTAAAATATGTGTATTTCTACGGAGATTGCATTGAGTTTTTAGAAGCAACAAATAAGGTGGTGTATATAACACTATTACACATAGGAAAGGTCTATATGTACATATGTGTGTAATTATCACTATTTAATTAAAATCACCATAACAAATAACACTGTGATTGGAAGTGGGTATTGTCCGCAAGGTTTCTGGTTTGCTGACGACACAAAACTTGTCGACCGTTAAAAACTTCAGAGGATGGCAATCGTTGCAGGGGGATCTAGATAGATTGTCACATTGGGCTGCTAAGTGGCAGAGAGATTCAATGTTGATAAATGTAAGGTGATGCATTTTGGACTTAAAAATCCTTGTGCTACTTATACTATAAATGGCCTTATGTTAAGTGAATCCTGTTGGAAAGGGATCTTGGAGTTTTGGTGGATAAACAAACGTAAAGGTAGCAAGCAGTGCCAGGTGGCAACAGCCAGAGCCAGCATGGTGTTGTTCTTGTATAAAGAGAGGTATGGATTCAGGGAGGAAAATAATTCTCCCTCTTTACAAAGCATGGTAAGGCCCATTTGGAATATGCAGTGCCATTTTGGAATCTGTGTACAAAAAGGCATCTTTGAAATGGAAAGGGTTCAGGGAAGGGCAACTAATTAATAAGGGGATGGGGGAGCTGAATTGAAAAGAGACTGGAAAAGTTACAATTATGTACGCTGGAGAAAGGCGCTTGCATGGGGATATGATTACTGTGTATAAATACATTAACGGGCCATACATAAAACTACTGGGGCATTGTTCACAATAGAAATGTCAAAGGACACGAGGACATCCCTTAAGACTTGAAGAAAAAAGGTTTAGGCTTCAAGCTCGAAAAGGGTTTTTCACTGTGAGAACGGTAAAGCTATGTGAACTGTCTTCCAGTGGACATTGTTATGGCAGGTTCATTGGTAGTTAAAAAAAAAGCTGCATGAGTTTCTGCAAACAAGGAATGTTGCAAGTTAATGGTATTGATAAATAAAGTAGAGTGATCCAGGGAAATTTCCAATTGCCACTTAGTCAGGAAGGATTTTTTTCCCCTTCATAAATTTGGTGGGGTTTTTGCCTTCCTCGGATCAACAGGCAGGAAATGGAATATGCTAGATGGGTTGGACTGGATGGACATATGTCTTTATCAACCTAAAATACTATACTTACTATACTATACTGTTTAACACAAGAGTTGGATAGCCCAAGTCTGCTCCCCCAGGAATGTGAAAGGAAAACTGCACCAATGCGAAAGGAAAACTAGGTCTTATGATTGAGACCATTTTTGGGCTGATTGGGAAATGCCTCGAATTGGACCTTAATTAGGGGTTGCCATCTCTGTGGGCCAGGAAATTTCTACCTGTACTGCGAACTTGGGAATATGCTGTAGGATCTTTAATGGGCAGCAAGGGTAGGGACAGGGAAAAGTGAAAAAAAATTAAGGAAGTGTGTCTCACCTGGCCTCCCATGGTTCGCTCGTTCCTCCTCACCCCCAGCACTGTAATTCAACTACTTCCACATGCAGGAGATATCGCTCTAACTATGCATTGTAACTATGGAGGGGAAGTCGGTTTTAAATTTACTTACAAAGCCTTTGCAGCTAGCGCTGGGGTATCTCCTGCATGGGAAGAGGAGGTAATCATGTGAGGGTGCGAGCTGAATTACAGTGCCACGTGAGAGATGTCAGCAGAATTAAGTGCCGGGAAAGGTTTGGAGAAATGAGCAAACCATGGGGGGGGAGGAGGTTGGGGGGGGGTAGGATTGCTGAGGGTGCCAAGGGGGGTTGATGCTGGGGGGGGAAAGGGAGGTGGGGGGTAGGGACAGTATAATTAATGGAAGAAGGGGTATATATAAAAGATAATGCACCCCCTTACTGTAAATTATATCGATATGAGATGTCAACTCGACCTCGTGCTTTTATTGGTCACGGAACCTCAGTAACATCTAATACCTTATTAATTTACAGTAGGAGGTGCATTATCTACTATATTTTTACTATGAGTCTGCCTGACCTATGCTACTAGGGGAACAAGCTCGCTGATGCACATTGCTCTGAAGGAGGCTAGGGCGAAATAGGCCGAAACAAGGAGCATTTAAAGGTGTTGTTACATACTTGCTCCAGGACTGTAAATAGTCGGGACAATAAGCTAAAGTAAATTGATCTTCTAGTGTCTTTTGACACTCGTTCCTTCTTCCACCCCCTGATAATCGTAGTCAACACAAATTTACTTTGTTGAGTCCCAAAGCCTTGAGCTACGAGGGATGGCCTACCCTACTCGCACAGATGTGTAGATATGCTAAAGTAATTTCCAACTTTACCTCATCTTTTGGTAGTCATAACCCACACCACTGCAAACCCACTCTGCCCACACCTTACCATGACTGGCCCATGTGAATGGGGCCAACTGAAGATTGTATTATGTGGTAGGCCTCCTCTAAAATGTGCCAAAAGATCGGGGCACTCCAATGCCTCCTTGTTTTCTGTGGTGCTAGGCGCCAGAAAACTGCCAATGGAAATAGGACAGATCATCAGCCTAGCTGAGCTAGCTTTAAACCAGATGTTCAACTTGAGGCAGCTGAGGAACCAGGTGCTGCAGGGGTGCTAGAACTAACGAGAGAGAGAAGTTATTGATTGCCTGGACCACTCCCAGGTTGTCGGAACAGAAACAAATCCTATGGTTTAATATTTGTGGCCCCTTAACTCCACTGCCACCACTATGGGAAATGTTCTAGTAGGGTCAGGTTCCTGCACCCAACCCCTTCCTTCCCATTCTTGAGGCCAAGGCTCTGCACACCAGGTGTTTTTAAACAGGGCGCCAGAACCATGGGCCCCTGCTGCGTTCTATATATAGTTCTAAATCCCCTTTATCCACCTCTTTTTCTGAGGGCGTGATGGCAGCAAAAACACCAGTTGGCAGTGTGCCTGCAACCCCGCAAATTGAGCAGTCATGCTTAAACTGAAGGAGACACCAAACACCAGTGCCCTCATTAAATAGCCAGCAGGCTCCACCATTCCTTCCAGCCATTAATCCCATGAACTGCACTGAAGCCATTCCTGTTGATGGGGTGGTTGGGCCTGGGGTAAGGGGGGCCTGGGGGCCATGAGTAAGATGAATCCAGTCATCTCTGGCCTTGGAATTTCCAACCCACCTCGGTCTCAGGGATAAGCATTGATGACTTGGAAGTGGTAGCAATGTGCAGCAGAACCCGCAGCAGCAGATGGGGACCTCGCTACTGAGCTCTGTCTGGTTGAGCTTTTGAAGGTCCTTTCCATCATGTAGCTAGGGAATGCTGGAAGTAAACCTAGAGGGAGGGTGGGAATGGCTTGCAGGCCTGCCCAGGGTCCATTTTGTGGACCTCCCGGTCAACCTCATGGTTGGTGCCTGGGAAGGCCTGGTTGTGATTCAGGCTGTTTGGTAGCTCCCAGGAGCCATTTAGCCTTCCCGTCCCCTCTCTATTCATCCTATAGTATCTAGTACCTGCAAGTTAGTAATGCAAGTTATCCAGGTCTGCCATTTGTTGTTGCCGGATCGATCCAGAGGGGTATTTCTAAGTCAGTTGAGGCAAAAGGCTACCTGATGAGGTTCCCAACAAAAATGGCCTTTATACTTGCGGACAATTTGCGCAGTGTGACACCTGACGCCTCGGTGTGGGTGCACATTGTTCAGGTGGTCCTACCTACTCCGCCACAAGCCTATAGGGAATGGACCGGACCCATTGCGGACGGGAGAAGACCGGCCAGCCTGAACAGTACTTCTGCTTAGACAACGTGCTGTGTTCCAAAACGGCACGGTATCACTATTCTGCAAAACTGCGTCTTTAAAAGATTATAATTGCGATTTTAAAATTTCAATTGTAAAATCACTTTCGTAAACATGGTATGTACAACCGAATGATCAGAAATGTACACCGCAGCAGCACTTTATGAAAACCAACGTATTAGAACTTTCTTTACAAGTGTGCTGATTCACAGGGTGAGACTACTGTACAGCTATATGTGGAAAACAATTATAGGTTGTTAAGCTTTAGCTGTCCTTTAAATATACAATTTAAAAAAAAAGCACATAATATATATACACCTATATAATAAAAAGTTTACTATATGAAAGTCCCTGGTTAATTTAGATGAAAATATAAATGAAATTTAAGACCAAAAATAAACGTGAAATACACCAATCTTTAATTCTTCATTAATTTAGCCAGTTTTTACTGTCATGAAATCTAAGTGCAGACGTGTAGACATCTTGTAAGATAAGGGGTTATGATTAAAGGCATGTCCACCCCAAACTAAAATGAAACCCATACTGGCACCAATGTATAATGTTCAAAAATGCAGGAGCTGTCAGTGATTCATCCGGTTCCTGCTGCTTCCTTATCCTCAATAAGGACTGTGACAGAGCTGTCAGTGATTCATCGGTTCCTGTGCTTCCTTATCCTCAATAAGGACTGTGGACATGGCAGGGAGCCCTCCCTCCCTTAGGATCCTGAGCCCTCCCTCCCTTAGGATCCCTTCTGTTTGCTGCATCCCCCTAGGTTAAACCATTTTACTATATGCAGTCATCCCATCCACCCCAACGGCCAAGTTAGTTTTGAAAGAAAATCCCCAGAAAGTTACTTACAGATCTTTGTTCCCATGGTGCTCTGAATAGCCGACTGCCACTGTCTGGCTAGCCAATCATAGAGTCTGCTGTTTTAATATTCCTTTAATATATTGATTGAGAGGTAAGGAGCTATGCTCTTCAATCAATTAGCAGGAGCCAGGGACAAAGGTAAGTATATTTACCTTTCACGCAATTCACCACAGCACGGATGAAAATCTCAGACCGCTTCCTGATTCTATATCACTATAGCACGCAATATCGCACATGCGAGCTATAGTGGATTAGAACCAGGAATCGGTCAGAGATTTTAATCTCTGCAGCGATGGATGTGCGAAAGGTAAATATACAGTACTTACCTTCGTCCCTGGCTCTGCTCAAATGATGAAGAATGGGAGGTAAGACAAAGCCTCCCAGGCTTCAAATCAATACATTAAAGGAATAGTTCTCTTTTCAGTGAACTATGCTTTAAATACATAACAACTTTCACTAGAAGAACATTCACTTTTTAGTTTTCTAACTGCTGTAATATAATGATTATGTCCCCCTTACTGGAAAAGTGGGCAAAATAAATTCAGTGAGCATATAAAGCACGAGAAAGCCAGAGAAGTGACTTGGCCAGTGATTACATGGTTAATATTGTAGGAATCGTAGCTCATATAAAAACGTTTGGTATGTAAAGTTGCTCTGGTAACTCTTTTATTGAGCTTAGAAACAATACTCAGGTCAGAGGCAGTCACTTGCTTAGCACAATATCACGGTCAGAGCAGTACTTGCTTAGCCACAATACTCAGGTCAGAGCGGAGTACTTGCTTAGCACAATACTCAGGTCAGAGCCGTACTTGCTTAGCAATACTCAGGTCAGAGCAGTACTTGCTTAGCACAATACTCAGTCAGAGCAGACTGAGGAAGAGGATTGATCCCTCGAAAGCTTGTTCGTCCATTAAAAGTATCACAGTGCTCTACTTTTTACTACATATATTGGACTAATAAGGCCAAAACAATCATATTTTACCTAGAACAATACTAACATTATGAATATTATTTAGATTTGTTTTTAAAAAATCTATTTTTAATCTGGCCTCTATGTATTTTGATACTATATTATGACTATATATAATGTATATAGTCAATATTACATTGTGCTTCTTCTGAACATGAAATGGTTAAAAATAGGGACATCTGGGTGAAACAGTAGCCTCAGTGTTCCATAATGACATCTCCTTGGGATCAAATTTATATTCTCTTCTCAAACATCTGCTCTGAGTTTGTAAAAACTCTAGGGAGACAGCAAAGGGTAAAAAGGATATTATAGCAATGGGAGACTGCATCTTAAACTTAACTAGACAATGATATCAGACCAGATACATATAACACCTTTCAGGATTCCATCCACATTCCCCGAAGTAGGTCACAGCTAGGCCAAGGAAGCCATAATTCAGTACTTGCATCTCTTTTTAAGGGATAGGGACACCCAGAGGCAAAAGTTAATGGGGAAAAGAAAGTGAGAGACATTATGGCAAATTATGTATTAAAGTTATGTAAATGGTTTAAATTAGTTCAAACTGAATGAGACAGCACAGTGTACCAAACCTGTGATACAAATGGGATTTTCTTTACTGCTGCAAAAAAAAAATCTTACTGTAAATAGAGATGAACAAAACCAAACCCAATTGAATTTCTTTAGAATTTTTAATCACAATTTTGAATTTTGATACGAATTTCGATTTTTGAAAGTAGATTTTGATTGGCATTTTTGAAATTTTTTATTTCAGGTTTTTTGCTAAAAAAAATTGAGTTTCTAAAATTTCTAAAAATCCGTAGTCAGTATTTTGAGACGAAAATCAAATTTTTACTGGTCTCAGAATGTTACTATAAAAAGTGCAAACCCAACATTTCTTTAAAATTAAGTGTAATATATTGTTTCAAAAAACGTTACCTAAGTGATAAAATCTGTTAACTGTCAACTGATTTCAGCTTATAACTCCCATGCTTGACCTAGAATGCACTTTACCTTGCAGTATGCCCTCTAAACTGACTTTCAAATGATCTGTTTGTAGAGAGACAAAAAAGGTTGCCCTAGGTCAATGACTGGTAGAAATATGCTCGTGTCAGAGAGGACCTTGGGACTTCCAAATCCAAATATAATGGTTTGTGTCATTTTTCAGGATCGGCCTTGTTGAATGTTTTTAACAAAATTACAGTAATTCTTTAAAGGGTAACCCTTTTGAATAAAAAATAACAAAAGTGGTATAAAGGTGATAACTTTATTGGCTAACTAAGATAGTCAATAGCAAGTTTTCAGAACATTCTAGTTCCTTTATATGTGGTTATTTCTCCATAGCCCATACAAACATAAAATCTTGTCTTTCATTACAGTGAAAGGATAGAGGTACATGGGAAAAGCTTCAAAAATATATGAATTTAAAGGGCATGTCCAACCCTTTTTGTAATTTTTTGTAGTGTAGGGCTCCCTCCCTCAGCCCCAACCGCTATAGTAATATTTGCAGAAATTCCCCCGATAATTACATACCTTTCCTCTCTCCTCCGACGTTCTGTCACAGCCCTCTGCTTGCATAAAACTGCAAGCAGAGGGTCGGACTGGCCAACGCCTCCGTGATTGGCTGAGAGGCAGAACGTCGGAGGAGAGAGGTAATGTAGTATAGTTCGGGGCAGTTTCTGCAAATATAAACTATAGCGGTGGGGCTGGGGGAGAGGAGCCTACACTACAGAAAAGGGGATTGTGCTAGAAGGAGGGAGAAGGAGGGAGGGGAGAGAGGAGGGGGGGGGCTGCAGTGCGCATGTCAAAATTCTCCCGGAGGAGAGACAGAAGGCGAGTCCTATGTGGACTCTGCAGGCTCCTGCTGGTCACTTTTTGGGACTTTCAGGGACATTTAGGAGAACATTTGGACGCTGGGATGTAAGGTAAGGATTTTTACACTACACAGTGGGGCCAGTATGGGTTATTAAATTATAGTTTGGGGGTGGAAATGCCCTTTATTAATTTAGAGTGGATTACATACAGAATTGCATGGATTTTTTACAAGTATGTATTTATTTCCTTATGTAGTGTTGACAGTATTTCACTGCACTCTGCTGTTGTTATTTTGGGGCATATTTATAATGTTATATATATGCTGAGTCAGAAATTACCAATACTGAAGCCTTTTCTGAGCCTGTCTATAGTTTACATTTTGGTGTTAAAATAACATTTTGTATGTACACTATAACCCCCAACAAACATATACAAAATATTACTACTGCCTCTATCAATGGATGATTAGGAATGGTGGTAAGATACCTGTCATTTCTTTATTTGTGTCATGTTAGTGTTTTGTGATTTGGTTGAAAAATACAGACAAGGTTGCGAAGTATTGATGTTGTGCAGTAATTTACAGGCATGATATTGCAGTATGATACTGTACCTTTATTATATGCCCGTGTACTGTTTGTTTAACATTTTGTATAGTTTCTTCAGCAAAATGATTGTTGCCAAATGTGACATTGCCTTCTACTTCGTTCGCCCTTTTTTTCTATTAAACTTTTACGGATTTGTGTTTTTTCTTCTGTTCGTGTATGTTTGTGTATGTGTTGGGGGGGGTTAGAGTGCTATTCTGCCCTATGAAGATTAGGGGGTTGGGTTGGCGGGAAGAAGGGAAGCCTAGTTCACTACCAGATACTACCATGCCAATTATAAGGTTATTTTGTACACTTTGGGATGGGGGGGATAATGATATAATCCATTGTTGTTTTTTGTTATAAAACTGTAAAAATAATATATATATATATATAATATATATAATATATATATATATATATATTATATATATATAATAACCACACACACAAACATAGAAAAGATAATCAATGCACATTCCCCATACAATATCATATATCTGCGCACTGGCATACTTTAAAACAAAGGGGTTTTAGTATACATTACTGTGATCACATGAATGAAAAGCCTTCCAACCACATCAAGGTAACCCCAGTCGGAGGGTCCTAACGTCTAACCTTTTCAATTTCTTTTACTTCAATTACGATTAGCAAACTTTTACATTTCTCATAGTTGTGCACTGGATCCATATAACAGGCTCTCTCAATTCCCCCAGCCCTTTGGCTTTTTTAAAATGAGGGAAGAGGCCATCCATCCAGTGCCCTTGGCTTTTTAAATGAGGGAAGAGGCCATCATCCAGGTTTTATATTAAAGGCATAGGACCTGCCATTAAAGGGGCGTGTTGGGGTGCTATTACCACATGGAAGCTTGAGCATGCTTCCTTATAAATACGTACAATAGAAGGGTTGTGGAAGCACTCCACACATTTTGCAGAAGTGCTACTGATCAGTAGTACTTCTGTAAAATTTGTTGAGCACACCTTCTTAAAAACCGTGACAAAAGTTTATTGCGTTTTGGTGCTGCACAGAGCACTTTAGTCAGAGGTGCTCTGTGCACACCGAAATGTCAATAAACTTTTGTCACAGTTTAAGAAGGTGTGCTCAGAACAAAATTTGTTATTTTAGAGTTTAATTACAGAAGGAGGTGTCTGTTCCTTACGCCATCACTACATAGATTGTTTTATATATATATATAATTATATAATATTATATATATATATGAACTCCAGGGTCCTTTTCACAGTTTATTAGTGCATCAAAAAAGTGCAAACAATGGTGCAATCAGCACTCCAACACAATAGTTTGCACTATGTTTGCACTTTTTTGATTGCACAATAAAAACATTGTTGCACTTTTGATGCACTAATAAACCGTGAAAAGGACCCTTGAGTGCACCATTATTGTTGCTTGTAGATACTTTTTTAGGAGTTGCACCAGGGCAAGTATTGGTTGGAGGGTGGAGGAGTGAGTGCCCATACTACCTACCTGTATATATATATATATAATATATATATATATATATAATATATATATAATATATGTAACTGTGCCCTGGGGTCTTGGTCTTGTTCAACAATTGAAGTGAAGATAGTGCAGCAAAGTGCAGGCGACATTTTTTGGTCTGTGTTCTAAGACCTTCCTCAAGCCAAGTTTTTAGCTTGAGAAAAGTCTAGAAACATTGCCTGCACTTTGCTGCACTATCTTTACTTTAATAAATTGTTGAACAAAACCCAGGAGTGCGCTGTTACTTACGGCTAGCACCTTTTGTCTGAATATAATATATATATATAATATATAATAGAGTAGTGTGCTCGTCCGCACTCATTGCCCGGGTGCTGCCGTGTAAGAATACACACATTATATATATATTATATATATAATTATATATATTATATATATATATATATATATATATATATATATATATATACAATACATACAAAATATTATAATTACTTTTAGTAAATTCTATTTGACTGACATAGCTACAACCATTTTATCTCTCTCTCTTTCTCTCTCTCTCTAAATATATATACACAGGGTTATTCAATAAAAGTTCTTATCGTTTAAAATGGTGCTAATTTTGCCCCAACCAATCAGATTTTAGCTTTCTAATGTTACATAAGATCTGATTGGTTGGGGCAAAGTTAGCACCATTTTAAACGATAAGAACTTTTATTGAATCTCCCTGACAGTATATTAACTTCTGCACAAGCCATGTGAGTGCTCTGCAATTTACTTTATGGTTGTATATACAGGATAGATAGATAGATAGATAGATAGATAGATAGATAGATAGATAGATAGATAGATAGATAGATAGATAGAAAGAAAGAAAGATAGATAGATAGATCCCTTATATCCCTTATATTATTTAAAATATGTGTATTTCTACGGAGATTGCATTGAGTTTTTAGGAGCAACAAATAAGGTGGTGTATATAACACTATTACACATAGGAAAGGTCTATATGTACATATGAGTGTAATTATCACTATTTAATTAAAATCACCATAACAAATAACACTGTACAAAGTATAGTACTACTACTTACTACTAAATTATAAAAGCAATGATATACAATTAATAAAGTATACTTACTTTATTTGACACCTTCATTTTGAATGAAAAACTCAAAATGGTAGGTTTAGCCACACCTCTAAGAGTGCTAAAGGGTCTCCATGTAGACACTAAAAGGAAGTGGAATTTTACTAACATCCAATGAGGCTCTGATCTTACAACATGTGCCACTGATAGCAAATAAAAAAATGCATTTAGGCATTGTACATGACAAGACAAGAAGTGTAAGGAAGTTACTGTATTACACCCATTTATGTGCTTTTTGTAAAACATTCAACAGTCTTAGACAATCAAAAATTCTTCAGATTCACACATTAAACCCGGAGGAGGGTTTTTCTCCATAGAAAGAAATAAGACAGTCTAGTCTCTGTTTGCTAGACAGGAAGTGATGTCTGTATATGATAAAATGACTTTGCATGTCTCGGAAACTACACAGAATTCTTAGAGAAATGGGCAGTTTTTCCTTTTTTATGAGTCTGTGATGAACCTTCTGTTATAAGAAGGCTCTATTTCATTTTATTCTCTAAGGGGAGCTTTTATCTCCTTTAGGGGAAAGGTGAGGATACCTCACCTTAGTCTTTTAAGCTAATCAGTATCCTGTACTCCCAAGTCCTAACCCCATAGCAACTGTAAATTTGCTATAGTAAATATTAGCAAGTACAAACCTAGCATGTCAATCTGGTTCCTGTATTTGCCCAGTGGTGCTGTTTAGATTGAACTGCACATTGTGGCAGGATTGCTTGGGTATATTCTCAGATCTGCAGGTTTATTTCACTTAGACTCCATGAATTCTAGCTGTCAGGTAGGTGGAATTTGGAAGTGAGGGCAAGTTTGATAAGGTTTATGACTCCTACTGCTTCCCTTACATCCAATAGTGTAATAGCTATGGATGTAAGGGAAGGGCAGATGGATCACTTGCATGTTCAAACCCTTGGGTAGGAATCACTAAAGCACGAAAGTGGGCTTTTAATGTCTGTAAGTCAGGAAAATGGCTTTATTCCAGATGTATTAAAACTACATTTTCTAGCCAGGGAATGCTGGGAGTTGTAGTTTTTTAATATGTGAAAACTTCAACTCCCATGCTCTATATCATTAGGCTTTATTGCATCTGCATACATTCATTATCCAATGGACATAAAGAAGAAACTTACTGCAAACAGAAAATGTTGGGATTTGTAGTGTGTGAAAGGTCACACGTTCAACACCCTTACTCTATACTATTGGGCTGTATTGCATCTGGACACATGCCTTAGCTGCAGGGCATTCAGAAAAAAAAACTTACTGCAATAGGATAATGCTGGAATTTGCAATTTACAAACATGTGAAAGGTCACAAGCTTAACACCCGTGCTCTATACCATTAGGCTGTATTGCATCTGGACAAATGCATTTGCCACAGGCTATAACTGAGATATTTTGCATGCCCCTGTCCAATTCAGGAAAGCTATATCTATACAAAGGCTTTTCCAGCATTCCACAAGCTAAATGCAAAACCAGAGCACCAACTACAGACTAGTTTTGGCTTTATTGAGCCATCATCAGTAGTTCAGGCCTCTGGTTATGCAGTTTTAAGCACCTATGCACAGACATTACAAATAAGATTAAATAAGATAGGGAGAGTTTAAGGCTTTCAGTATATGCAAATAAGTAACAAAGACTTCTGGGATATTTTTATGTTTCCATACCAGCTCTCAGGAATGCTACCGGTATACAGGCTTTTATAGCATTCCACAAGCTAAATTCAAAACCAGAGCGCCAACTACAGACTGGTTTCAGCTTTATTGTGAAATGCTGTAGGCCTTTATAAAGGTATAGCTTTCCTGAAAGCTTCCATTGAAACATGAAAAATTACCCAGAAGTCTCTGTTTCTTAGAGTGATGTCTGGATGCTGGTCTGAGTTCTATGTATATAATGCAATGATGTTTTAAGGGCCTACATTGTAGCAAATGAATATTAGTGGCATTGAGCAACATCTATCTATGTGCGACTATATAAGAACTTTTGAAATGTTCCTGTGAACTTCCTTGCACACTTCAAATAAAGTGTTTTTATTTTCCATGTGTCATAAAGGGGAAGTTGATATAATACTCTTTAAAGTGTATCACATCAACTTACCCTTAATGCATATCACATCAACCCCCTTTTGTTGCTTATCACATAAACTTCCCATTTAAAGCAGATCACACCAAGTTCCCCTTCAGGCTATGGCCCCACTACAACGCACTAAATCGCGCATGCAATCGTGGAGTTATCGCATGCGGTTGTGTGCATCATTCTTGTGAGTTTTCCGTTTTCCATTTTCTGTTATGGCGACGCATGCGTTAACGCACCAAAAATGGTGAACGCATGCGCTACCAAAATGGAAACGGATGCGCAATCGCATTCGCATGGGAAATCACGGGGATTTTTGCGCTCCTGCGATTTCCATTAAAACCAAATCGCATGCGCTTTTGCGGATGCAAAACGTGTGCGCAAACGCTTAAAAAACGTGTAAGTGGGGCCTAGCCCTTAATGTGTATCACATAAACTTCCCCTATAAAGCCTCACATCAACCAAAATGAATTATTGACACACAATGCCCTTCAGAAAACACAATTCAGATACCACACTCACATAGAATTTATGCTTGCAAAAAAAGACACATGAAAAAAATAAACACCTTATTTGAAGTGTACAAGGAAGTTCACAGGAACAATTCAAAAGAATAACCACATTTATAGCCACCCATAGAGGTGAGGGATGACTGCTGCTCAATGCCACCAATATTCATTTGATGCAGTGTTAGCCCTTTAAACAGTGATTATATACATAGAAGCAGAACTCTGCAAATCCAGTCCCAGTTCCAGTACACATTTTTATTTAAGTGTAATATACAGCTAGTGGGGCAGTCCTGAATATCTAACCAAATGGCATTCACCTCCAGCAAGTCTCACAGGAGAAGTGGATTGAATGAAATTTCAGTGGAGCAGGAAGAGGCAGCAAGTAAAGTGGGATTGGAATTTTGCAATGGACTGAACTTTGATTTACACTGTACATTCCTTTTAATTGATTGTCCAATAATATCCTGTAAATTTCACAAAACAGTTTAAAGGACATGTCCACCCTCCAAACTAAAATATAGACTTAAGATAATTACCCCCCAAAACATATATGTCTCAGCCAATCACTGACGCAGCTCTTGGTCCAGGAAGAAGACAGAATGATTTAAACCTTGCAAGGTCTAGGTTTGGGGAGTAATTAGCTTAAATCTAAAATTTAGCTTGGGGGTGGACATGCCCTTAAAGTCATATATCAGTGTCCTTAGCATATTGTAGTCGATGTCAAAGTTCTTCAATTGGGCCTCATTCCTTCCCCAGCCGGAGCAAGCTCAGGATTTTCTAGGAAGGGATTCCAGGAAGGGTTATCATGGGCAGCGCACCACCATTTCTGCCACCCACCCCTTTCGAAGGTGACACTGGTATTAAAGTATGCCATCTTTATATTTTTTATGCCCTTATGTTTTTGCTTTTGCAATAATACTCCTCTTTAAAAAAAATAAAAATAAAATAAGTATATTAGAAGTCTCAAAGGAGTTCCATGACCATATAAAAGTATGTGGTATATTTCAAAATGTAAAAAATAGTTTCTATGCTATTACAGTTGAAAACTTAATTATAGCAAAAACAACATGTGAGGGACATTTTATAATGCCATAGTGTGAGCCAAACCTGGTCCTGCGTGTTTTCTGCTTCCCTCCTATCTGGTCATTTTACAAGATAAAGCATTAGCGTTAGTGCTTAGCATTAGTATTCTATGGGAGCCATTTCCAGGTCCCCAGTGTGTCCAAATTTTTAACTTTGACTAGTTTTCAAGAATCCATTTCCCAGCATCCTTTAGCAGCTGTATTGGCTTGTGCATTCTGAGAGTGTCAATCTGTAAGATTATGTCTGTCATCTATGAAAGATGTGGCACACTCACAAGCATTATTCCTATATAAAGGATAGTTAGAGTACTCGTGACTGCCATACATATAATGATCGTGGCTGACCACCTATACTCCCTTTTTAGCCAACCGGGACTGAGGTCAATTTTACTATTCATAACAACCGTTTCCAATGTCAGCGTGGAAAGTTTGTTGGCACCAAAACAGACACTACTGATGTATACACATTACCAATATGGCCTCAAGGGTCAAGACACAAAGAGATTTGTCAGTGGAGGGAGGTTCCAAAGGAAAAGGAAAATGTGTAGTCAAAGGGCAGACAGAAGTCAGTCTTCCCATCAGCCAAACGAAATAGCACGGCAGCGCACTCCGGTAAAGAAACACGGCAGCTTGTTAAAGTGAAATTCCAATTTATTTAACACATCCTTACAAAAGGCATATGTACAACAGAACAATAGCCTAGGCTATTTTTTTCTTTAACAAGCTGCCGTGTTTCTTTACCGGAGTGCGCTGCCGTGTTATTTCGTTTGGCTGATGGGAAGGTTGAATCTGGACTAAGCGAAGGGTCCAGGGCATGCAGCACCTGGGCCACCCAGGAATACGGGTGAGTCGATAATTGTACATATGCAACAACTGGGATTACTAAGTGGAGGTATCTCCGTTGCGATTGATTCGGGCATATGCACCCGGATCATGTGACTTACAAAGTGAGTCTACTTGTTTGTTGATAACAAATATTAGTCAAGTATTACTTTATTGTTATCTAAGCACCTTAGTAGTGCTATATAGGAAAATCTGGTTATTTATAAGTCAGACAGAAGTCAGGACAAGCAGCAGACAATTATAAACGGGTGTGTAGCAGGGGAAATCAGATGGAACAGAACAGGCTTACAGGAACTATAAACGTTGTAATGAGGAGTGCAAGAAAGCTAAAGTTTTTTTTAGTTCAGTTCTATCTAGACCACTGTTTCTCATCTTTTCAGATTCACTTTTGTCTGCTGATGTGTCTCTGGATGGAAAAAAAGTCAATGTAAAACCAATATTTAAAAAAGGCAGTCATTACCAGCCTGGTAACTATAGACCTGTAGGTCTAACGTCATTGGTACAGAAGGTGCTGGAAACTTTGTTACGGGATCATATCTTGATTGTCTCCAGAACTGATCTTATTAGTAACATACTGTAGTAATTGAGGTTAAATAAAGACATACGTCCATCAATTCACCCTCCCCCCTTTTTTTTTTAACCCTACCTAACAGTTGATCCAGAGGAAGGCAAAAAAACAGGTAAAAAAGGGGGAAACGTTAGGGCTGTTTACATTGGAGAAGCGACGTTTGCGTGGGGATATGATCACTTTATACAAATATATTAATGTGCCATATAATAAACTCTCAGGTGCATTGTTCACCAATAGGTCATATTAGAGGACATCTTTAGGTTAGGAAAGGTTTCTTTACAGTAAGAACAGCAAAACTGTGGAACTGTCTTCCAGCAGATTTGGTGATGGCAAGTTCATTGGATAGCTTTAAAAATGGGCTCTATAAGTTTCTAAAACTAAATAAATAAAGTTCAATGTGAAATGTGTATAGAATATAAGGCAGCAATCCACCTTAATGTTCACATTCCATGTGACACATGGACCCAAAGTCAGATTCCATCCCCCGTACTTTATATTCTTGGTACCTGTGTGTTGTGTGGGCAGTAGGTATTTTGATCTGCCGGACACTAGAATTCTAACAAGCAGCTGCTGTATCTAAACTGGACTAAGTGCAAATCAACTTTGCATTTCTTTTTAATATTGTGGTCATCATGTTTCACTATGTATAGATCCCATTTCATGGCATATACATTTCTTTTCTTTCTAGTACGTTTTCTTCATCAAGACTTTCCTATGTCAGTCTTTAGACACCTAAAATAAACCTTAATATTGTACAATGCTTTTTTAGGGGGTTGAGTCAAACTATATGAGAATTAGACTAAATGATTAAATTCTAGAGATGTTTTGTTGGAGTATATTAGCAGTTAGAAACTGTAGAATGTATTTATCCCTCCCTTCCTCAGTCTGTCCATCACTCACTGTCCCTTAATACCTTCCAACGAAACCTTAAAACCCACCTCTTCAGGCAAGCATATAACCTTGTCTAGACATAACCCATCTGACTACCCAATATGATCCCCCTCCCTTTCATGCTCCACTGCCAATCTATTTACAGCCTACCGATTCCTGCAACCTTATGTCTCACCCCCATTTCCTGTAGACTGTAAGCTCTTCGGGCAGGGTCCTCTCTCCTATTGTATCACGGTATTGCTGTAAGAAACTCATCACTTTGTTTACTTATATCATGTATTACCTGTGTATGTAATATGTATGACTTTGTATAACCTGTATTACCCTGTATGTAATGTATGAATATGTAATTGTAAAGCGCCACGAAAAATGTTGGCGCTATATAAATCCACAAAAATAATAATAATAATTTAGGCTCATTCACATTTCAGCTTTAGCTCAGGGTATGTCCACCCCTACAATAATTTTTTTTCTGTGTGTAGGGCAATGGCTCCGGTCATATATTTACACCCAACGTTCTATTGTATTCTATGGGGAACATAAATCTACAATCTCGTTATCGTAGATTTATGATCTGTAATTTATGATCATTATGATTAATTTACGATACGATTGTAAGTTAACGATCGCTAAACTGATCAAAAATTAATAATCGTTAAACCTATCGCTAAAAAGCGATACTGTGCCTTTATAATTCTAAATCTAAACATCCTATATATCTCGCATTACATACATGTATACATTACATACACATAACTGGAATTCCGGAACACAGATTTTCTCAACCAACACTACCAATGTTTCATCTGATTCTTTTGCCTCCTATGATGGTTTTACGAGCTCTTTACACCTAGCTCAGGTCCAGTAAAGGCAGCTTGTCTTGCTGGTGTGAGTCATTGGTAATGACAGATAGCTGATACCTGGTAGGGCCGAGGGGTGTAGCAATTGCTATGGAGCCCAGAGCCAAAGGGGGCCCTACCAGGTCCCCTGCAGGCATGTCCTCCCTCCTAAGAAAAATTTTACTTCACGTAGTTCAGTCTCACAAACCTTCTTTTTGTTTTACTAAAAGGGGCATGTTCACCTTAACTACTTCTAATAACGTTTAATTGTATGAAAGCAGGCTGACGTCACGGAAAGCGTCATGGGAACGAAGAGCTGTAAGTACTGATCCAAATGCTTTTTAAGATAAATAATATGTCGGTTAGAGGTGGGCAGGGGGAGCTATCATACCTTAAAAAGATTAAGAGTATGATCAGATTAAAACAGAAGACAGGTGGATCCGGATAGTGGGAGGGAGGGGGGAAAGGGCTCCACAACGCATGTCATTATTCTCCTGGAGGCAACACAGAAGGCAGAAACAATTGAGCAGGAAGACAGCCACTAGTAACAATACACAGGTGCTCAATACCTGTGGTACACGTTTTGGTCCAGTAACGGATATATACTTACCTGGAAGACAGCCACTACCCTTCAGTTTCCTGGACTTTGGACTACAGGACAACCATAAGGAGCAAGGATGTAAGGTAAAGATTATTTAAAACTGTATAGTGGGCCAGTAGTGGGTTAACTTATAGTTTAGGGGGTGGACATGCCCTTTAAACCAGCTCGCAACAGCATCAGAGGAGGGTTGTCCATGCCAGTGAGGGATCAGGGGGTTTATAAGTAGAATATCTGAGCATGGGAGCATCTTTGAAAGGTAAACATAAAATTAAAACAGGGTTTGTGGGGCTGAACTTTGTGACATAAATATTTTCTTAGGAGGGTGGACATGCCCTTTAAAAAACCTGCCCAGGTTTTTTTTTGTGGGTTGAGGGGCCCCATCTAAAATCTTGCTATGGGGCCCTGTGATTCCTAGCTAAGCCACTTGTAGGGTCACAAAAGAAAGAAGAGGGGCCATCAGAGTTTGTGGTGATTATCTGCATTCAGATAATCACCAGGGTATGGGGGGAGGGGGTTCTGGTTTTGTGTAAAAGTGGAGGAAAAGCAGTTTTAATGTTCCACAAGGGCGGTCCATGCTCCAGGGTAAATAATGTTTCATTCCTGAATCTTTGCTGGGAAGAGATGAGTAAAAAATGAGGGATCAAGTAGAAACCAATAATCTCCACCTACACTCTCAAATAAAATGAAACTAAATTGCAATATAAAGTAGTTCTCAGCTACTCTTTCACTGTGCGACCCAGACACAACACTGACAGCTGGCAAGAAAGCCAGTAAAAAGTCAGTATTTTAATCTTGGAAAAGGGCATGCAGACAGCATGGGCACAGCTGTGCACCAGTAACAGATGCACAGCAGCACAAGAGAGAGAGGAGAAAAATTCTGCAAAGGCAAGCAAAGAGTGCTGTACATATCTGGGACAGGTGTATTATGTTTACACTGTAATATGGCTTATCGTGAAGAGATGGGGCTGCTTGGTTATGTTGTTAGTAACTAGAGTGACACTGGACTTAATGGTCTTCACATAATTATAGCCCTGGACCCCAGGACTAAGGAGGCCCAGCCGATCTGCAAGCCAGCCAACGGGTACCATGATCAGCTCTTTTGAAATGCTGCCAGGACAGGTGATTTAAACAGCAGATTGTGTGCACCTTTACTAACATACATACGATTAGCTGTTTAAAAGGGGGGTAGGAGTGTCAGGCACCCAGCCACGAAACTTAAAGGGTTGCCCAGGTCCCTACAGTTTCACTAGTGCTTCTAAAACCTTGTTGTGATAAAAGCTTCTTGTTTGGGTCTGTTGTTTGTTTACATTTCTTCTAAACATTATGGTGCTTCAGACATACATTTTCATGGTAATATTTAGTGTGACAAATTTAATCTTCAAGGGTTTCATGGTATTTTGATCCATAATGTGCTATTTAGTAACTGAAAATTAAACACTTGGACCATATTTATAAAGGCAAAGTATCACACATTTGTGATTTTTCCTCATTACTAGAGATGGACCAAACCCCAACCCGAGTTCGACCTGAACTTTAATGGTTCCGATGAACCATTAAACTCTTCCGAATTACAAACTAGTAAGTGTTTTTCGAACTCGCGGACTTATTTTCGATAATTATCGAAAGTTCGATAGTTAACAAATTCTCAAATCGGTAACCCTCAAATCTAATGTACGGTAACCCTCAAATTGGCCATAACCTTTGCATGTAGCATGTGGAAACCCGACAACTGCCCTATAGTGAGGAAAGTTAGTGTTTAAAAGCATTTCTGTGATATGACCATGTTCCTCAGACAATTTCCAGGGGCCACAGCCATTTACAGTAAGTTACCATTGTTATTTTAATTGTATTTAATCCAAACTTTTCGACTATTTTCTCCATTGACTTTAATGGGTTCATTTTTGAACAGAAGTTCAAAAACAAATTGAAATTCAGGAAGTTTGGCTATCTCTATTCATTGCTAGCATTATAAATTATCTATAATATTTGGTAGTTTTCAATGGTGTCCTTCCTTTGCACCACGTAAATTTATGACCGCAGCGCAATATACCTGATAATACACAATATACATAATAATGTATGGTATATTGCTACCGCATAGTGTTGCCCTTACAATAAACAGCAGTTCTTAAGGACTGTGGTGGTATTATATGCAGCTGTAAATTTACGACCATGTGTGTAGAAAAACAACCGGCAATAATGTATTGGTACTTTGTGGCTGTAGAGTAGATGCGAGTAGAAAAACAAATTCTATGGAATTTGTTAAATATTTCGAACATGGGCCTGAATTACCCAGAACTCAGCCAGCCTCGTTTTTACGCTCGCATTTGTACATTTATAACTGTGCTATAAATTACCATACTGTATCGACTAAACAATACCACGGCAGTATTGTACAACTGCACACATAATTTACCAATAACCCAACGGTATCAGATTTTCCAATACCACAGGCTTATAAATAGAGCCCTCAGACTCCTCCTGGCTATAGATGGCATACCAAAGTGATTTAAAAACCACAGCACTCATGGCAGCAATGAATATGTCACAGCATTATTAAAAAAATTCTATTTGCAGGGGACCCCATCTTCTTATTTTTCCCATGACAGATATAGCCTCCTCCTAGAAAACCACTGTAGATGAAGCACAGATAGGGACCCCATCATAGTTTTGCTGGGGGGCCCAGTGATTCCTAGTTACACCACTGCCCATTTGTTGTTTAATTGATTAAACTAAAGCTGTGCTGGGTGTGGTGAAAACTTTACTATCTGTCAACATCATTTTGTAGAGATTGTAAAGATTCAAACAGTTCAGCAAATCAGCAATTTATTGTTTATAGTGATCTGTAACAACGTGTCCATAGATTAACGATACGTTCTAATATGACCACGGTCATAAATATACAGCTGTGGGCGTACAATACCACCATGCCCCTGAGTGCAAACGAAAGACAACGCAAAGATTTCACACAGCAGATTGTGGTTTGGTTTTCATCATTGCCTTTACAGCGACATTTTTCCAATGGGCAGCCAAAGCATAGAACTGGCTTGTAAGGTTTAGCCAGTGTTTAATTGGCGTGAGGCGTGAAAGGCTTGCAATCCTCACTTACATTCTCCAGATTTTCTGACTTGCACATGAAGACTTTGCAGATTCCCAGCTAGAAGGTTCTATTTTAGAATGTACTCATTGTTTGGATGCTTAAACACAGCTGGCATGAATCATTAAATCTGAACTTATCAGGATACGGAAGCTGACTCCTTTCGTGTCTGCAGTGTAAAAATATTGCAGAAATAAAAATATTAATGCTAATTTGCCTATGGAGAAAATAAAAAACAATACCTTGGACTGCTGTATATACAAATAATATACGGTACATTGCTACAGTAATCTTTAAAAAACACTAGTGCAGAATCACACACATCCTATATCCTCCCCTGGCGTCATTGTCTTAACTTAAGTAAATACGCAGTGTGTCAGTTTTATCCTTTCAGTGCCTAACATCTCCAAGGGCTCTCTGTTTAAATACTGTACATATGTAGAGTGCGCTACATAAGACTGGATGGACATGTTAAGGAACTGTAACACTTCTTTATTATTTGAAATGACAGAAATACTATTATTATACTTGGTTCTACACTTTATTTTATATGTTTGATGCTTTTTAAGGTCTAGACTGATCTACTATATAATATAGTCTACAAACAAGGTGTCAGAGAGCCTTTTTTTCTCCTGGATTTTTATTACTGTATATTAGGGCACAGCCACACTGCACCACACCAGAAAAGCTCAGGCAATTGCACCCGATTCTGGTGCGATTTACATGCGATTTCTCCTTTTGAGATAGAAAATCGCACATGATTGAGCATAAAAATGGTAATCGCATGTGATTGCGTATCGCAATGCACCCAAAATGGCACGATTTTGGTGCATTGCCGCAATTCCATTGTTAGGAGAAAAAAGGCAAAAATGATGCAATAGTGAGCACAAACTCATGGAAATAACACTTGTGTGGCCTAGCCCTTAAACATACTTTTACCATTTCTCTCAGCCAGTTTTTTTGAGTGCCAGTGTTTAGACAGGTCCAAATTAAAATAAGGGATGTAATAATGCAATTTGATTTTAAGAAGAACATAAACCGAGAGGGAGTGGTGCGACAAGGAAGAACATTGACCAGACTGAATTGCCTCCAGACACGGTAAATTGCCTCTGAAGCTAGATCACCTTGCCAGCAATCCCTTAGACTTTGGAAACAAAGTCAAGGCTAAGAGGAAGTTTGCCTCAATAAAGTTTCAATGTTTCAGTTATTCACTGCATTTGGAGCATCTATTGTATCTGTTCTTTGTGTATGGTACTGTATCTACCATATGCCAGCTTTTTTCTTTTTTACATGAAGCGAAATGAGCGGCAGTGTGACAGCTTGGCATTTATAGAAGCAGGGTCCCAGTGAGGTGGCTGGGTCAGGATGGAATAGTATGGAAGCAATCTTGCCAATATTCCTAGAAAGCATCTGTTTTTAATGGTGCCCCAACACATTTATTCTGCACCTAGAGGGAAATTATCTAGGGTCTGTTCCCAGATAAACTTTGATAATACTTTGGAGATATTAAATGTGACCTGTTAAGGGAGCTCAGCATGCCCACCTTGCTTTCTTCTTCTTATGGAATCCATAAAAGTGTTCTCACGCTATCCATGAATTATCCGATATTTTTTGCCCATTCATTTGAAGGAGGAACTTATTAATGAGAACATTTCAAGGTTTCAATTAAAGCTCAACTGCTACTTTCTTATTGAACTGTACCTGTGTCTGGGATGTACTCAAAAGGTGGCCATACACATTCGATCCCACAGCATGTGTGCCGACAGATCACATTGGTATCTGTCAGCACACATGCTGTGGGAACAGCACACATGGACCTGACCGATCCCCATATGCGGTATGGGGCGGCCATACACTGCACGATCGTATGTGCTCCGTCTACTTCAAGTAAAGGAAGCCGATAATGAGTCGGAGTGCCGACTACGGTCGTTCTTTAGCACTCTGATCAGTCAGGAAAGGCTCCTACACACGAACAATAATAGGTAAATTACGGCTTTCCTCCGGTGGGATTTATCTATTATCGTTCATATGTATGGCCACCTTAAAGGGTATCTTTACTCTAAAAAATAGAATTTTCAAAAAAGTACCTTTAGATACAGCAAGATCCAACTCCTCCCAAACTTTTTTCAGATTTTAAATCTGAGCTGTAGATTGAGAAATAATCATTTGAAATCACAGCATTTACAGGGAAAGACCTGTCACTCCAGAAGCAGATATTATGTGATCCATCCCTGACCTCTTTGCCTGCCTGCCAGCACTTTCTGCAACATTTAAGAGAATCAGCAGAGAAAAGAAGACAGGGGGGAGGGAGGGGGAGAGGTGTAAGCAGAGCAGGGTCTATGGTGAGGCTGTGCTGAACTTATAAGTGCCGCAGAAACTACAAGGAGGCAGTGAGTAAGGGAGGGTGGGGGGAATTAGGAGTACTCACTAAACATTAATAATTTAACGACAAAACAAGAACAGATAAATATGTGAGTACCATCATTTTACTTCTCTCAAATTGTAGTTTTAGAAAATGTAAAGTTGTTTTAGTGAGTATAGTTACCCTTTAACTAATAAACAGGACAATGTACCAAGATTACTATACCTCTCCATTGCCCTCCTTAATTTGTTGTATCAATTATACCAATTATACCTAAAGCACCAAAAAAAGTCACATCAGTTTTACAATCAGAACCACAAAACATATAACCCAACCCACATAAAGACAGGTACGTATACCTTTTGATGCTCCCCTACACTCCATGACAACAATGCCTAAATTTAATTTTATGGTCATAAATACAAAGAACAGATAGACGCACCATACACTTACTACTCCACTCTATATGTATTTATTAAAATTGGAATTTAAAATGGTGATATGGCCTTTTTATTGAAATAGAAATGTTATTGTGTTTTAAAACTTTCAGCACCCACATTATTAATGCCAGTGGCATAACACAGCAGATCTCCGCAATTAGCTGTGTTTAAACAGCTAGTCATGCGTATGCAGTAAAGATACATACAATTAAGGTGGCTATACACCAGCACGATATTACTTACCCGACCGACCGCTCACGCGACGTTCCTACCGGAACCACCTCTACCGATCTTATATACGACCGACATGCGATCGCAAAATCCCATTCATTTTGCAATCGCATATAAGATTGGGAGAGGTGGTTCCGGCAGGATCGCAGGAACGTCGCGTGAGCGGTCGGTCGGGTAAGTAATATCGTGCTGGTGTATGGCCACCTTTAGGTGTTTAAAAGTTCTGCTGGTTTGGCACAGGACTTTAAACATCTGATTGAGCATATATTTACTGCATACGCACAATCAGCTTTTTAAGCGCAGCTAATCGTGGTGGGGAAGGGAAGTATCTCAGGGGCCGAGACTCCAATTTTGAGGGGGCCCCAGGCCCCTGATGTTTCTGGGCTGATTAAGGCTAGGTTCAGACGAGCGGCTGAGCACCATTCGTGCAGCTTGTCACTAGCGGTTACTCAGCGTTGCCGGTAGGAAAATGCTGCATGCAACGGTTTCCTCACAAGAAACATCTGGAACTGCGAGTGAAAACTGTGCACAGCTGTTCGTTTGGACCTAGCCTTAGACTCTGTGCATTAATGGCATGCTTCCTTCTGAAATGCCATTCCTTTCACTTGCTAGTTAATGAGTACATGCAATACTATATTTTAATTTGGTGTCTCAGTGGTTACAACTGATGCCATGCAGTTATGAAACTTTGATTCAAACTACATCAGCATGGGGTTTGTAATTTCTCCCTTTGCTTGCTTGGAACTCCCACACAATCAATCAATCATCATCAATCATACATAGGTTGTGCATATGTGTGAGTGCAGGTTGCTCTTTGAAGCAGAACCAGCTTTAAATGACTAAACTAATTAACTCCTGGGAACATAACTTAAATAAATTATTTAATGGTGACTATTGTAAAACCCTTATTATACATACAATGTAGGAGTTTCCTTAATGAAGTAAATACATGTATGTTGCAGTGACTGAGGTGCTGATTTCTCTGCCTACTGACATCTTGCTTGTACATATGGCGACTCCATGAACATGCAATCACTAGAGATGGACTAGAACTCGAACCAGAGTTCGAGCCGAACTATTCGAATTCGGACTTCTCGAACTATCCCGGACCCGGATTTTCAATATTTTCGGACTTTCGATAAATATCGAATGTTCGACCATTCAAATGTGCAAGTAAAATGCCTATTGTACCTATACGCGAGCATCGAATCAGCGAGTAAAGTGTCCATTAAAACCTATACGCGAGCATCGAATCCGCGAGTAAAATGTCCATGGTATCTAGGTGCGAACATTGAATCTACGAGTAAAGTGTCCATTAAAGCCTATATGCGAGCATTGAATCCGCGAGTAAAATGTACATCGTACCTAGGTGCGAACAAGCTCAAAAATATTGCGAGTGAGAGTCAAATTGATTTTTCGAATGTCCTGGATATTCAAACATGTTCCCCATACCATTTCCCAGGTCCCACAGCCATTTACATTAAGTTACTATTGATATTTTAATTGTATTTCATTAGAACTTTTCGAACTATTTGACTCCCATTGACTTTAATGGGTCCGTTTTTGAACTTTCCATATAGTTCAAAAGTTTGAAAACGGACGAACTTTCTAAAGTTTGGCCATCTCTAGCAATCACATGTACAAAACAAGATAAAACGTGGCAAGACCATACTGTAGGTGATATATTCATGATCAGTAGATAAGGACACATTTCTGTATTATTTATTTTATTAAGGACTATGTAGACTATCTGTAAACACTAAATCAATTCGTTATTGACTTGAACTCACCAACCAAATGTAAAGAAATCAAATGCAAGCCAAATAGTTAGAATAAAATCTTCCTATATATTATTCAGAAGAATGTGCCTCCTTGTAGCAAAGACACAGAACAATAATATAATAAGCTCTAGATTTAATTTCACATTTACAATTCAAATTTGTTAAAGCATATATATCTTTATATTATTCTTGGTAGGTAGATGTTGCTATTTACTAGGAAACGTGTGGTAATTTAACACCTGGTAAATGCTGGTAAATAGAATAGAATAATTATATGATTTTAAAAATCTTCAGCTACTGATCCAACAACTAAAATACAGTTACATAATACTATGTGACTCATATGGAAATCATCTAAAAACAAAGCCAAATGTCATGGATTTTAAAATATATAGATGGTTCTACCACCCTCTAGGTTAAATGAGAAATGTTTTTTTTTTCAATGTAAAATAGTAATAAAAAAAATGGATTGCATCAGCCTCTATTAATCAACATAATAATAAGGAATCAACATTACTCACATATTTCCACATTCAGGAAGTATGAGAAAAAACTAGAGAATAACATGCAATTGTATCAATTATTGTTACCCATGTCACTAGGGCTCTACAAAGTATTAAGCAATATGCAATTGCTAAATGTGTGGTCCCAGGCTAGCATCACGCAAGCAACCTGTAGAAAATACCCTCGAGTCATCTACGAATATATCATCTTCCTTTACATGTGTGCCAGCTCATCCACCAATTTTTTTTGGCTCACAGAGCTTTTAAGAGTGTTGAAACAAGAGACAATTCTGAGTCAGAGTTCATTAACTTTAAAAAGTAGAAACACCTAGCTTCTAAGTAAACAAACAGCATGTTCCATTTACTGTAAGGGTCTCTAAACACATAATAAATTGTGATGTCAATTCTTATTATATACTCTCCTATTATTTTAAATGGAATGTTATCTGCTAAATTAGACCATTATGTAAGGTCACTTTTACTTTCAAAACTTATTACAGTTGTGCTGCTTTAAAAAAAAATGTATCCGCTAAATACAGAAGGCTTATTATAATATAAGCCAGGAATGCAGCACTCCGGATCACTTTTCTCATAGTTATATATTTCAATAGATGTGCAGCTCTGATATTGCCAATGGAGCGGATATCACACAGAAAGGCCAATTTATGAAGGGGCAAAGCACTGCCAATGTGGCTAGGTGATGTCAACTCCACAGGCCAACGAAAAGCCACAGAGATATTAAGATATGTACAGTGAGTAGAATATTCTGTCAAAGCTTCAGTTTTCTTTAGTGAACTTTATTTCACATCAGAAAACTGAGTAAGGGCTAGGCCACACTGCTGCGGGTTTTTTTTGCGCTTGCGTTTTTAAAAAATCATTGAAAATGCGTCAACGCAAAAAAACGCACGTTTTTCGGTGCGTTGCGATTGCATTTTGCGTTCTGCATTTTTACTATACTTATTGAAGAAATCGCAAGCGCAAAAAAATTTGCACGTGAAATCGCATGCGATTGCGTTGCAGTGTGGCCGTGCCCTTAATGATGAATTGTAAATTCAAGTAAAATAAATGTAACTTTCAATTTTAAGAATAGACTGCGATGTGGTAATTAGTATGGCACATACTATTTACCGAATATTCAAAATATGTGGAACAAGATTCCTGAAGAGTTCCATCTACATACAGTGCACAGCTTAATTAGAATAATATGCATATTCAGGTTTTCCTTCATTAGAAATGAACACAAGAACAACAAAAAATTAACAGACAGTACAGTACATTGCAGCCCCATAAATGGATAAGCCTTGTTTTTTAAACAGGGTTATTTTAAATAAGGTGTGGTTTGAATAAATGATTTAAACATTGGGAATCACACACATTTTTCCAATGAGTACACAAAAGAGTAACATGAAACCATACATGCATTATTTTATTGTTATGATTAAGGACAATGCCTACCAATGCCTGCCACCTCCCAGGCCCCCTGCATTACCACATAATCATATCACCCAACAGTATTGGCAATAAACTGTTTCAAAAACCAACACTGCCTCTGGCAAGTGAATAACCAAGTTTGTTACGATTTGCAATAAAAGACGTTATTCCGACATAGGTTTCAATTAAATTAGGCTGTTTAAGGAACAGAACTCCATTGGCTCGGCCAGGCACTGGAGTTTCTCTATGGGCTTCCTGAACAGCTTGTACCAGTCTATCTGCTAAACTGGAGATCTGCAATGAGAGAGAGGAGGAAAGGCAAGGTTTACGGTTATGGCAAATTATGTACAGTTGGGGAATTCACATGCACATTTATCTGTCAAATTCTTAAAGGTACAGTTCAGTGGAAATTATCGATATTTGTTAAATTGTTAGTTTGTGTAATGCCTTCTTAGTTATTCTACTTATTCTCTCCCATTTTGAAAAATCAGTTGATTTCATACCCTTTGCTGTTCCCTGCTGTTGACATTAGTGAGCTGACATTTCAGGTTCTAACGGTCTTTCTTCTTCCCAGGATGCACCACTTCCCGGTAATAAGTAATTTTTACTGATTGGCTGTTGGATGGGTCAAAGATGCTCAGATCTCTACTGAGCAACTGAATCAACCCAGATGCTGGGTCAAGGGCAAGACCCTTCCTGCAAACAGGAAGTCAGTATTTCAGTTGCATTTATTTATACACAGACAAAATGCTGAATTGGCAGATTAAGGTCATTGGGATGAAAAAATACTGCTCTTTTTTCTGAAAAGTACATGTATTTACACCAGACATCCCACCCTGCCGAATCTGGCTTCCGGGCAGGGTGGGGAGAAGGGGGCGAGCTGACTGACGTGACGTCAACGACGTCACAAAGGGGGTGGGGCTAGGGTGGGCAGACAATGATGTCACAAAGGGGGTGGGGTTATGGGCAGGCCACTACATATGACGTAATTTACGCCACAGAAGAGGCGTGGTTAGGGGGAGCGTGACAAATTATGTCACAGAAGAGGCGTGCCGAAGAAAAGAAGGCGTTCCGGAGGCGGTGCTGCCAGGTAAGTTCTGGTCGCGGGAGTTTGGGGTGGTCTCCCGGGAGGAGTGGGATGCCTGATTTACACTGAACTTCCCCTTTAATACTATACTTCCAAACATATTAATACAAGCAAAATACAAATAAAACATTTCCTATTGAAAGAAAATTTAAGGTTAAACATATGTCACATGGCTAAGAAACTGATGATGTATTAGCTGCTTTTCTCTACACAAAAATAAATATCAGTAGAATCTTTCACAGCAGCTAAACATTTACTCCCTCACTCCCCCTCCTTTTAACACAGTGATATGCATGGTCACTTCTCTCCCAGGGTTCAGTATATATAGAATGTCTAAGCTCAGTGACTATGTAGAGGTAAAAAAATAAGAGTATTGTGATACTTTTTCTATGGACTAACAGTTTATTTAGTTGACTATAATAAACTAGGGCGCCCAGTGTTCTCTCTGTCAGCTTTTACTTGCTGTGTTAGAACTGCTCTCCTTGTTCTGCTGTAATTTGTAACTTTGTATCTAGTACAAATCTGAACTCCACACACTCTACTTAGCAACAATTGTTGTAAATGAACTGAAGGTGAAGGAAAAAGGGGGGGGGGGGGGGGGGGGGCGCGCCAATAGGAATGGGGGGAAAAAGTTCTAAAATGCCAGGTAAAAGCTCCTGCAGACTTTATAGCAGTGGTCCCTGTGACTAGCAGCCATGAGATCCCTATCCCTGCCTCTTTCTTCATTCCACCCAACTCTCCAATTAGAACTTAGAGTAGGTGAGGAGTGAACAATTCAATGGAGGAGACATGGAAAGCAGGTACATATAATCAGTCATATATAGTTGTAGGTAGGCACACTCCATATGGTATTCAAATAATACTCATTTATTTAAGTGCTGAAACAACAAATGCCAAATACACACAACTTTCGGGGGGTCCAACCTCCTTCAAACGTTGTGTGTATTTGGCATTTGTTGTTTTCAGCACTTAAATAAATGAGTATTATTTGAATACCATATGGAGTGTGCCTACCTACAAACTATACATGACTAATTATACTTACCTGCAGTTGGCACAGGTTATAGGAAGTGCACCTCAAACCGTACCTATCAGGGCTACCACATTGGATTGAAAAAAAAGCAGGTACATACTGTATATCATGTCAATGCTGGCAGCTGAAAGGGTTAATGGTAATTCAAATATTAATAGCAATACTCTAGGAAAGCGCTAGCACTAAGGGTTTAATCGCAATACTCTGGGTCAGTGCTGGCACAGAAATTACTAGTAGGAAAGTGTGCTGGCACTGAAGGGTTAATAGCAATACTCTGGGGAAATGCTGGCACTAAAAGTCTTGATGCCAATACTCTTGGTGGGATAGGCCACACTACTGCACTTTTGAGTGCAATGGGATTGCGTTCTGATTACGCTAGGGCACCAAAATGACTAGAAACGGGGGTTAAAGGGTATCTCCACCTTCTCAACAATAATCTGTACATAGGTTAATGAACCCCCCTCTATCCTCTCCTCTGCAGCAGGCTCTATCCTCTCTTCTGCAGCTTCTGGGTGAAGGCTGCTTATCAAAGCCGTGACACTGAAGTGTGACATTAACCTATAAACAGATTTTTGTTGAGAGTGTGGACATATCCTTTAAAGGTTGGAAAAGGGTCTGATCTTTAGACTAGCATTTAGGTAAACCACGCTAAGGCAGCTATAAGCTTTTGCATTTATAAAATGGAGCACTGAGAGCTGAATTTAATGATCTTGTTAGTTCCCAGCCTTTAAGACTGTTAAATAATATACATTATTTTATTTATCTTCTACCTGACATAGCTCAGAGAACTTCAAAGAACAGTTTTTCAGTGGGTGATCAGTAAAGGTTGTGTAAGGTAGATCCTCTGACAATGGGTTCCAGCGCGAGAAAAATGTAACTTCACGTAATTTATCCCAATGAATGCGAAGACCGTCTCCTTCTCTCCTAGAAAGAAAAGATAAATAGATGCATCAGTGCTTTATAAGGACACCTGCATTTAGCAAAGCAGGGTAACAAAGGTTTGATGATGGACTAACATTATAATATAATACATAAGGCTCTGGCATTTCAATGGGGAGGTGCAGTGGCGAGAATCTATATTACAGTCATTCAATTGACTCAGTCAATTATGAATCACAGGAATGCGCTCGCTCCTCCTTATCAGCACAGTAATTCAGTCAGTCAGTCAGTGTAACGAACCGGAACTGCACCAGTTGAGAGCCAATGTTCATTGTCTTCTTTTATTTTGAGATAGAAACGACAGTTAACTATTTGTATTTACAAAAATGGGCTTGTTATCTACATTGCTAATACAGGGAGGGGAGGGGGAGACAGAGTGTCTGTGCTGGATTTTTCTTTTTTTGACCTTATATATTATATGGAATAATACGCTACCTACAGTATAATAGGTAATATAAGGGATAATATGCTACCTACAGTGTAATATAAGGATATTACTTCACCTCGGAGTTCCCTGACCTCTATAAAAACACTCGGCCTAAAGGCCTCGTGTTTTTATGGTCAGGGAACTCCAAGGTAACGTAATATCCTTATATTACACTGTAGGTAGCATATTATCCCTTTATATAAACACAGTCTATTATTTCCATGAACAAACATATTCTACACATCATGTTTAAAGGGAAACTAATCCTGAATAATGACTTTGCCTCATCTTAATCTATAATTAAATACATGTAAGCAGCACTTACTCTGATTTGTGTGTGTTGCTGCATGCCTTCAATCCAGCTCACATTTTGTTTAGGAGCAGTATCCCTCCTCCCTCTTTTAACCATCCGACCTGACTTTTTTCCCACAAGCCAACATTCAAGCCTGCACACAGCATACCAACTGTCAAACCTCGTCACCATTCCAGCAACAGTAAAACTACTCACAGAAGAATAGTTTTTGAGAGCAAGGAACTTGATTGACAGCCGAAATTTAAGAAGTTGGATATCTAAAGAAATAGGGTTCAGAGCAACATAGTTTCCAGTTATGGTTAATTTAAAATAACCTATTTTTCGGTTTAAATTCTTCCCAGCCACCACTGTGTATATTTTTTTTTTTGTTTGGCTCTGAACCCTATTTCTTTAGATATCCAACTTCTTAAATTTCGGCTGTCAATCAAGTTCCTTGTCTCAAAAATATTCTTCTGTGAGTAGTTTTACTGTTGCTGGAATGGTGACGAGGTTTGACAGTTGGTATGCTGTGTGCAGGCTTGAATGTTGGCTTGTGGGAAAAAAGTCAGGTCGGATGGTTAAAAGAGGGGGAGGGATACTGCTCCTAAACAAAATGTGAGCTGGATTGAAGGCATGCAGCAACACACACAAATCAGAGTAAGTGCTGCTTACATGTATTTATTATAGATTAAGATGAGGCAAAGTCATTATTTCAGTATAGTTTCCCTTTAAACATGATGTGTAGAATATGTTTGTTCATGGAAATAATAGACTGTTTATATATAAGGGATAATATGCTACCTACAGTGTAATATAAGGATATACGTTACCTTGGAGTTCCCTGACCATATAAAAACAAGAGGCCTTGGCCGAGTGTTTTTATAGAGGTCAGGGAACTCCGAGGTGAAGTAATATCCTATATTACACTGTAGGTAGCATATTATCCCTATATTAACTATATACTGTAGGTAGCGTATTATTCCATATAATTATAAGGTCAAAAAAGAAAAATCCAGCACAGACACTCTGTCTCCCCCCCCCCTCCTGTATTAGCAATGTAGATAACAAGCCCGTTTTTGTAAATACAAATAGTTAACTGTCGTTCTATCTCAAAATAAAGAAGACAATGAACATTGGCTCTCAAATGGTGCAGTTCCGGTTCGTTACACTGACTGACTGAATGAAACTGTGCTGATAAGGAGGAGCGAGCGCATTCCTGTGATTCATAATTGACTGAGTCAAATGAATGACTGTAATATAGATTTCGCCACTGCACCTCCCCATTGAAATGCCAGAGCCTTATGTATTATATTATAATGTTAGTCATCATCAAACTTTGTTACCTGCTTTGCTAAATGCAGGTGTCCTTATAAAGCACTGATGCATCTATTTATCTTTCTTTCTAGGAGAGAAGGAGACGGTCTTCGCATTCATTGGATAATTACGTGAAGTTACATTTTTCTCGCGTGGAACCCATTGTCAGAGGATCTACCTTACACAACCTTTACTGATCACCCACTGAAAAACTGTTCTTTGAAGTTCTCTGAGCTATGTCAGGTAGAAGATAAATAAAATAATGTATATTATTTAACAGTCTTAAAGGCTGGGAACTAACAAGATCATTAAATTCTCTCAGTGCTCCATTTTATAAATGCAAAAGCTTATAGCTGCCTTAGCGTGGTTTACCTAAATGCTAGTCTAAAGATCAGACCCTTTTCCAACCTTTAAAGGATATGTCCACACTCTCAACAAAAATCTGTTTTAGGTTAATGTCACACTTCCGTGTCACGCGCTTTGATAAGCGCCTTCACCCAGAAGCTGCAGAAGAGAGGATAGAGCCTGCTGCAGAGGAGAGGATAGAGGGGGGTTCATTAACCTATGTACAGATTATTGTTGAGAAGGTGGAGATACCCTTTAACCCCGTTTCTAGTCATTTTGGTGCCCTAGCGTAATCAGAACGCAATCCCATTGCACTCAAAAGTGCAGTAGTGTGGCCTATCCCACCAAGAGTATGGCATCAAGACTTTTAGTGCCAGCATTTCCCCAGAGTATTGCTATTAACCCTTCAGTGCCAGCACACTTCACTACTAATTTCTGTGCCAGCACTGACCCAGAGTATTGCGATTAAACCCTTAGTGCTAGCGCTTCCTAGAGTATTGCTATTAATATTGAATTACCATTAACCCTTCAGCTGCCAGCATGACATGATATACAGTATGTACCTGCTTTTTTTCAATCCAATGTGGTAGCCCTGATAGGTACGGTTTGAGGTGCACTTCCTATAACCTGTGCCACTGCAGGTAAGTATAATTAGTCATGTATAGTTTGTAGGTAGGCACACTCCATATGGTATTCAAATAATACTCATTATTTAAGTGCTGAAAACAACAAATGCCAATACACAACAACGTTTGAAGGAGGTTGGACCCCCGAACACGTTGTGTGTATTTGGCATTTGTGTGTTTTCAGCACTAAATAATGAGTATATTTGAATACCATATGGAGTGTGCCTACCTACAAACTATATATGACTGATTATATGTACCTGCTTTCCATGTCTCCTCCATTGAATTGTTCACTCCTCACCTACTTAAGTTCTAATTGAGAGTGTGGGTGGAATGAAGAAAGAGGCAGGGATAGGGATCTCATGGCTGTAGTCACAGGGACCACTGCTATAAAGTTGCAGGAGCTTTTACCTGGCATTTTAGAACTGTTCTCCTCAGTACTATTAGCTGAGCTCGTCCCCCCCCCCCCCCCCCCCCTTTTTCCTTCACCTTCAGTGTCATTTAAAACAATTGTTGCTAAGTAGAGTTGTGGAGTTCAGATTTGTACTAGATACAAAGTTACAATTACAGCAGAACAAGGAGAGCAGTTCTAACACAGCAAGTAAAAGTGACAGAGAGAACACTGGGCGCCCTAGTTTATTATAGTCAACTAAAAAACGTTAGTCCATAGAAAAAGTATCACAATACTCTTATTTTTTTACCTCTACATAGTCACTGAGCTTAGACATTCTATATATACTGAACCCTGGGAGAGAAGTGACCATGCATATCACTGTGTTAAAAGGAGGGGGAGTGAGGGAGTAATGTTTAGCTGCTGTGAAAGATTCTACTGATATTTATTTTTGTGTAGAGAAAAGCAGCTAATACATCATCAGTTTCTTAGCCATGTGACATATGTTTAACCTTAAATTTTCTTTCAAAGGAAATGTTTATTTGTATTTTGCTTGTATTAATATGTTGGAAGTATAGTATTAAAGGGGAAGTTCAGTGTAATCAGGCATCCCACCTCCCGGGAGACCACCCCAAACTCCCGCGACCAGAAATTACCTGGCAGCACCGCCTCCGGAACGCCTTCTTTCTCGGCAGGCCTCTTCTGTGACATAATTTGACGCTCCCCCTAACCACGCCTCTTTGTGGCGTAAATTACGTCATATGTAGTGGCCTGCCCATAACCCACCCCCTTTGTGACATCATTGTCTGCCCACCCTAGCCCCACCCCCTTTGTGACGTCGTTGACGTCCGTCAGTCAGCTCGCCCCCTTCTCCCACCCTGCCCGGAAGCCAGATTCGGCAGGGTGGGATGGTCTGGTGTAAAACATGTACTTTTCAGAAAAAAGAGCAGTATTTTTTCATCCAATGACCTTAATCTGCCAATTCAGCATTTTGTCTGTGTATAAAAAATGCAACTGAAATACTGACTTCCTGTTTGCAGGAAGGGTCTTGCCCTTGACCCAGCATCTGGGTTGATTCAGTTGCTCAGTAGAGATTGAGCATCTTTGACCCATCCAACAGCCAATCAGTAAAAAATTACTTATTACCGGGAAGTGGTGCATCCTGGGAAGAAGAAAGACCGTTAGAACCTGAAATGTCAGCTCACTAATGTCAACAGCAGGGAACAGCAAAGGGTATGAAATCAACTGATTTTTCAAAATGGGGAGAATAAGTAGAATAACTAAGAAGGCATTACACAAACTAACAATTTACAAATATCGATAATTTCCACGAACTGTACCTTTAGAATTTGGCAGATAAATGTGCATGTGAATTCCCCAACTGTCATAATTTGCAAGAACCTGTCTAATAGTTTCCAGTTATGGTTAATTTAAAATAACCTATTTTTCGGTTTAGATGCCCTATAAATGTATAATTCTATTGAATGACATTATCTACCTTGGCTTTGTATTAATCCATAAATTGCCTAGAATTCAAGAATGTAACTTAAATTAAGCTGGTTAATTTTTATTTCAGGTAGAAATACCAATTAGTCCAAGAAGGCCTTGTTAGAGTTTGGTCCCTAACTCCAATAAGTGATATGCTACATCTTTTAAGCATCCGGTAAGTAATAGGGGCTAGTATCTCCAATGCCCCTGTAATTGAACATTAATATAATCGTTTTGAATAAAAAAAACACTGAGGATCTTTACATTTATTGGTTATAACCCCCTAAAAGGGGCAAAAAAATAAATATGTGCTTCCTAAGGGCATTCTACTGATTGTGTTATTAAGCTCCTTTTGATCCTCTTAACCACTATGTTTTATATATTTTTGACCTTAAGGTGGCCATACATTAGGAAGATTTTACTTTCCTGATTGAGCGATCCCACGGCATTAGACCAATCCTGCCGGAAGTGCCTTTTGCAACCGACATGCGATCGCAAAATGAATGGGATTTTCATAATGTTTGGCCACCTTTAGTACAGATTGGAGAAGTCACATGACTGTGTGCTGGTGACCTAAAATGACCTTAAAGCTAGGAACATATTGTATGGGATATTTTAACCTTTAACCAAAATGTAAAACTTACATAATCATAAACTGATATATTATTAATAATTGGTCATATGGTAATTCAGAACAACCTGCCCTTGGTGCATTCTGATAATGTGATTTCTTCAAAGGCAAAAATATAAGATTTACCATAGACCTAAAACTGTCCATGCACTATAAACTTACCTTCCGAGGTTCCTGCAACGCTCCCACAACTGCCTGGCCCCATTATTTTGTAATTAATATTACAATGGTAATATCAATCGGAATTATGATCCCAAACATGCTCCAGCCGGGAAACGCCAAAGGAAAGTAATGCTTCACTCAACATTACATTCAATTTGACATTGCAGATCATGCCCTCTTGTCAATTTAATAGAAAGGTTTTATGTGTTCATTAGAATGATTTCTTTGCATCTGACATCAAACCCCTTGCTTAGCAAAACTTGGTATGTGTGGTTAATTGAATGTCTTGGCATATATCCACTAAAGCATTATGTTCAGTTGAGTGTTAGTAGGTCTGAGTGCAAACCCCTTTTGTACAAATTTCCTTCTGTTCAAACTACTCAATGTTTGCCCATCTGTGCTTAAACAGAGGTATGCATTTTCTGTAAATCTTTTTGTTGCTAGAAAATTGTTTGTTCTATGATGCAAAAAGGTAAAGAATGAAGCAGAGTATAATTTACTTTTTTCTGTACATAAAGCAGAGCTACAGTAAACGCATTTAGCTGTTATTAATAGGATAAGATTTTTAGACTTGTAATTCACTTCCTTCTTTTTAAAGACCTGAAGTCTAGCCAAGTCTGGTAAGTCATGAAGACTTTACAGTTGCTAGGAAATCCTAGTGTGTAAGGAGTCCAACAGGGACCTCAAATGATGCTCACTTTCATTGTGTTGGCTGTTTGCAATACAGAACCCTTTATTGGGCTAAGGCTGATGTATGAAAGGGCGATCTGTGCAGTAAAGTGAAAGTGTTTCTGTGTGGAAATATTTACCCCTTTAAGATGTACTCCACAAGATAGATCCCTATGTATTGATTAAAAACAAAACATTTTACTTACTGTAACTTGATATTCTATTCCTGGTTTTCCACAGCAATAGAATACTAAGGTTTAAAAGGCATGTCCACCCCCAAAACGTCAACCCTCCCACTACTGGCCCCCCTCTGTAGTGTATGAAAATCCTTAATTTACATTCCAGCTCCAAATGGTTTTCCTGTAATCCCCCCCCCCCCCAAAGTCCCAAAAACTGCCTATCAGGAGTACTGCAGAGTCCATATAGGAACTCTCCTCCCTTTCCTCCCCTCCAGGAGAATTTTGCCGTGTGCAGAAGACCTCCCCCCCCGGTGTGGTCTCCCTCCCCCTAGCTTATTGGTCCCCCAGCCCCAACCGCATTACTATTTTAGCAAGAAAGTCCCCCGATCTTTACTTACCTTCCCTCTCTCCTTCGCCGTTCTACACTACCGGTAGCCGCGTCCGTGATTGGCTGCCTCTCAGCCGATCACGGACGCGGCTGCTGGTCCCGCCCCTGCTTGCAGTTCTATGCAAGCAGAGGGCCGGGATTGTGCGGAGAAGGAGAGCGGGAAGGTAAGTAAATATTGGGGGACTTTCTTGCTATAATAGTAATGCGGTTGGGGCTGGGGGACCAATAACTATAATATGGCAGTGAGTTGTTTTTAAGGGTGGACATACCCTTTAATCCCTGTATGCACATGCATGACAGTTTTTTAGAAAGACAATAAATTGTCTCTTTCCTTTCCACTGCCATATTCATGTCCAGAGAAAGAAAATCATTTCTGTTTTTCCCGGTTTAAACCAGTTATTGGACTACTATAGGATGTAACAAAGCTAAAAAGAATGAGTGGGATTTTAAACTGTTAAACCATAAAAAATTAATTCTGTGAAAGCAGATCAAAATTGATATGCTACATGAATGTGGATTTTTGAGGGCCATGTAGCTGCTCTGGAGATTTCTTCTAGCAGTGCTCTGGTGGAAAATCAAGCTATATAGCCATGTGGGCTATGAATATAGCCCACATGGAATAGGCTGCTGCAGACTCAGATGTGGAAGCTGCCATATACTGTAGGTATTTACATGCCTGGTTGTGCTTGTGCTCCAGAAAAACATGGTCTGCAGTCCCCAGAACAGGATGAGTAAAGCATCTGCTTTCCAGAATGGAGCTGCCTCAATTTTGAAAATTGCAGAGCTCAGCCTACTGTACATCCAGTGTGTGATATGCTGGAAGTTCTAATGCTTGGTTTACATTAAATTTTCAAAGCTTTCACTTTTTTGTCTGAAGTAAAATTTAGTTCTTTAATGTTAGAGTATATTCAGAAATCATTAGAAAGGCTTGCCTTATGGAGAACACCAGTACTAGACACAAGTTTGATGGGTGGCACATTTTGATGCTTCTGGAGTTTGGGGAGTGAAAAACCGAAAAAACTCATCACTAGAGGATCTCAGCCAGAGATAGCGGATAATTGAAGCTTTTAAAGAAGCTTTTATCAAATTTTGCTCAAATCCATCTTCTATTAAAGGACAACTATATACATTGCATATAAAAGGATTGGTACTTTCTACATCCCAATATGTAGAAAGGCAAGACAGAGAAAAAAGGAAAGGGGGAGGAGTATGTGTTTATGTTAAAAAAGAATTGAAGCCAAATTTAAAAAAGAAGAGAACTGGCTATATGGATGTTAGAAGTGGAGACAATATGGGTGGAATTAGGCAACAGGAAAGGGGGTAATGTCATTGTTGGTGTCTGCTATAAGCCGCCAAATGCTAGCAGAGAGGAGGTGAGTCAACTTCATATGCAGTTGGCAAGGGCTGCAAGTTTGGGGAGTGTGCTCATTATGGGGGACTTCAATTACCCTGACATTGATTGGTGTAGTGGAACTGCCATCACAGAAAAAGGCGATGAGTTCTTGAATTTGCTGCAGGATAATTTTCTCTCGCGGGTGGTTGAGGTTCCTACTAGAAAAGGAGCTCTGTTGGATCTGGTAATATCCAACATCGTAGAGCGCATTATAGATATAAAAGGTAACTGGAGGCTTAGGGAATAGTGACCATGAAAGAGTGGCATTTGGACTTTGTTATCGAAAGGAAAAGTGCGCTGGGTTAACAAAAACTTTTCATTTCGGAAGGCTAATTTTCCCAGGTTAAAAGCAGCTCTTCAGAATGTCAACTGGGATAATGTATCATCAGGTAAAGGTATTGAACAGAAGTGGACTGTGTTCAAGGGGATTTTAAGCCAGTTCACATCTAAATTTATACCCTTGGGAAATAAATGTAAAAAAAATAAATCCGCACCCATGTGGCTGAATTTTGATGTAAAGAGGCAAATGGAAGGAAGAAAAAGGCATTTAAAACCTTTAAGGGCGAGGGAACGGAAAGGGCCTTTAGGGATTATAAAAACTGTAACAAGGAGTGTAAGAAAGCAATCAAACTAGCTAAAATTAATAATTAGGATAGCTGAACAAAGCATCACTAAGCCTAAATTTTTTTAAAGTATATTAATAGTAAGAAGATGAGGACTGAGAATGTGCACATTAATTAATGGGGATAAGTTAGTTACGAGGATGCGAAGCAAATGTCTTGAATACTTGTTTTTCCTCTGCATACACTATAGAAGATCCAAGTACAGATATCATAGAGTATAGTAGCAATAATGGTATAAAAGATTTAAGTGCACTTTGGTTAACTGAGGATATGGTACGAAAAACTAAATAAGGTTATATTAATACATCTCCTGGACCGGATAAAATACATCCTTGGGTACTTAGGGAGCCAAGTTCAGTTTTATCTAGGCCATTGTTTCTTATTTTTGCAGATTCCCTCATGTCCGGTGGTGTGCCTCTGGATTGGAAAAAGGCTGATGTTATTCCAATATTCAAAAAGGGTAGTCGTTCACAGCCTGGTAATTATAGGCCTGTAAGTTTAACTTCAGTGGTGGGGAAGATCCTGGAAAGTTTAATAAGGGAACATGTTCTAGAGTATGTTTCAAGGACTGAGGTTATAAGTAGTAACCAGCATGGATTTAGGAGGAATAGATCTTGTCAAATTAACTTGCTTGGCTTTTATGAGGAATTAAGTAGAAATTTAGACTCTGGCATAGAAGTAGATGTAGTTTACTTGGATTCACATTTGTACATGGATAGAAAATTGGTTAATGAATAGGATGCAGAGAGTAGTTGTACTCATGCCTGATGAAGCTGGGAACAGCGAAACGCGTAGCAATTGGAACGGAGTGGCGTGTAGACGTAATCCACAAGGAGTGCGAGAGGTATAATCAGTATCTGGACGTGTTTGCTTATCTGCCAAAAAAGCCGGCGTCGGGAAGGAACTTGGAAATACCTACCTTCCAGTGGGCTGAAATAGGGGTACACGGATCCCAAGAGCTTGCTTGCCACGGATGTAATAACTTTTCATGTCCGGGGGATCTCTAGTGAGACGTTTTTTGCCCAATTACACACGACGAGAGCACGGTGCAGTATCGATCTATATTTTTTAAACCTCCGCCTCTAGTGGTAGAGACATTAATACGTCTTTTCATATATACATTTTTTAGGTGTGCGCACACCGCGTTTTTTTGATATTTACTTCCATTACTAATATATACCACCACAGACTACATGCTCTTTGGATACCAATCATTAGGAGGATTGCTTTGGACGATTTAACTAACACTTGTTAGACATATACCCTCCTCCTATTTATTTATTTATATATTAGCCATTCATATATATGTAATTACTTTGGGGTATTTCTTATATGTGACATTTAAAAAAAAAGTTTTTTAACATTGTGACCGGCCGGCCATTTATTGTTGTATAAATATAGTTATTGTTATATATTATAAAATTTTTATGTGTGGTCTTTTTGTGGTGGTAGGTACGTTATCTTTTTCTGATTTGACAATTGACATCGCAGTCGGTGATTAAATGCTTATCCTCTAGCTACCTCTAACTGAGCCAGTCACAATGGAATAACTTGCATGCAGCAGTCACACAGTGGGCAGACTTGCATGTACCAGTTACACAGTGGGCAGACTTGTATGTGCCAGTCACTGTGGGCAAACTTGCATGTGCAAGTCACATTGGGCAAACTTGCATGTGCCACAGTAGGCAAACTTGTATGTGCTAGTTACAGTCAGCAAATTTGTATGTGCTAGTCACAGTCGGCAAACTTGTATGTTCAAGTCATAGTGGGCAAACTTGCATGTGCCAGTCAGTGGGCAAACTTGTACGTGTAAGTCATACTGGGCAAACTTGTACGTGTAAGTCATACTGGGCAAACTTGCATGTGCCAGTCAGTGGGCAAACTTGTACATTCAAGTCATAGTGGGAAAACTTGTATGTACCAGTCACACGGTGGGCAGACTTGCATGTACCAGTCATAGTGGGCATTATTTTCGAAAATCCAAAAATGTTCAAGGATTTCCGAACATTCAAGGATTTTCGGCCGTTCGGTAATCCTTGAATAGCTGAATTCGAGAATCCTCAAACATTCGACAATCCCGCAGAAGGACATTTAGGGGTCCCGCAGCTCAACCCTTAGAAGGACCATTGTGGCCCTCGGAAGGGCCTTTTGGGATTTAAGGGGTCCCGCAGCTCGAAACCAATGCAATGTTGGCGTCACTGGCGGCCGCAGCGACATCCCTGACATTGGCGAGATCGGAGTTGTTGTCACCCCGTTATCTGCTGCAACGTCGGAAAAGAAAGATGACACTGGAGACCTATAAGGGGCACTTCTAAGTGCTGCAAAGGCCAGGGAGGGGGGTCCCGGTTTTGAGCTGCAAGACCCCTTAAGCCCCAAAGTGAATGCCCCCGACCCCCTCCACAAACGCTAAGCTCATCCGTTTCCGTCACTCCAAAGTTGCCGAAATGAAATGGACGAACTTATCGCGAGAAAGACGTTACCACCGTTTTATAAATATGAGCGAGTGGTAACGGTTGCAATGTCTGCAGATTGGCAAAAAGCCTATCGTGCCGATGTTGACTTTACACTGCCGGATTTTGCCGGTATATATATATTGCGCTAAGTCCAATTTTAGTAAAAACATGGGCAAAAGTTAATGCCCGTTTATAAATATGCCCCTATTTTAGTTGAGTGGATTGTTGTCTGAAGTATTTAAATGATGAGGGAAGACCGATTTTTTTTTTCCGATTACTCGGGTCAAAGAAGCATTGATAGCCCTTGCTAAAATGGTTATAACTATTTAACTATTTAAGCTCTTCTGACATGGAAGTATAGCAAATGAATTTCATTGCTGTTTTTTTTATTGTCTGAAAAAAAAAAAAAAAAAAGCTTAGACCTGTGCCTCCAAGCGCATGGCATATTAAAAAAAAATAAATAAATAAACAAACATTATGCACCATCTGGGCTAGTATCTTCCTGTACTCACAACAACAAGTTAACAAAATCCATATAAATAACAGTGTTTTTCCGAAAACATCAGCAGATTAGACAGAGACAAGCTTGCTCGTTATTATGTTATCATCCTATAAATTATTCTAGTATATGCAGCGGCCACATCTGAGCAGGCAAACATCCCCCTCCTCAGTCTACGTAAGTTCGATATACAATATTCAATGCCATGTTTATACCAGCCTTCCCTCACCTGTTGTTTTCCCATTGTTTAGGAGAATGTGGAACTATAAGTAATACTGTTTTCAACAAAGAGCTCCATTAGGCCTGTAACTAGTAAATCATGTATATAGCCTCAGATCCTTGTGAATGAGCGGTTCTAGTACAGCTGCAATTTAAGGGCACAGACATTTTTTGGGGAAGACGCTTTGCTCTATGATATTTGTTTTGGACTAAAAGAGTATCCAATGAAGATAAACCAGGCTAAAAAGTCTATGCGTGTACATCAGGTGTAATATACCAATATATATATATATATATATATAAAAACACATTTATAATTCTCTGCATACAGTCTTTGTATGACTTCATGAACATTGTGCATTTTTAACAGGCATGTCCACCCAGAAAAATGCCTACCTTATGCTAAAAGGATTTTTCCTTTTTGCCATGGCTGCAGAGGATTGATCCAGATGGTGGGAGGGAGGGGGGAAAGGGCTCCCCTGAGCATGTCACAGTCTTTGTTGAGGTTAGGGAAATAGCAGGGACCGGATGACTCACTGACAGCTTCTACTCTTCACTTTGCTGGACTTTGAAAAAACATTGCAGGAGAACCATTTGGAGCAGAGATGTAAGGTATGGATTTTTTTTAAACTACACAGTGGGGTCAGTATGGAGTTAAATTTTAGTTTTGGGGGTGGACATGCCCTTTAATTCTTAATTTAAGTTACATTTAACAAAAGTACATTAAGAGAACATATAATGAAATTAATGAAACTAAAGTTTTCTCTTGAGTGTTTAATTTCCCTAGAACAGTATATCTTAAAAGTAGGAGGTAAAACAGAATTAATAGACAGAAGTGGCAGCATACATTTTACATTAATTAGAATCAATTTAAAGAAGTTTCAGTAATATAACCTGTTAAATACAGAGCAAAGGAGGTCAGGATTTATTTATTTATAGGTTTTATAGACTACAGCATATAGGAACATGGTCACCTGTAAGAAATATATACTGTGATCATATAATTTGTTAGTACAGATGTGGTCTTTTGAGTCCAAACATTCCCATGCTTTGTAACTCTTTTTACATTTTTGTGAAATGCATTACCTAGGGGATGCCCAAGTAATGACTTTTTCAATCATAGTTTTAGCATTGTTTAACTGACTGTCCCTTGAAGGTTTTTTTCTGTTTATGTTTTTAGAATCGAAACCTCTGTCAAATAAATTTGCAGAAGATGACATGAATTTTCCTAACCTCTTCACACAAATTACATTATTCAGTTACATAAACTCTGCATTGTATTCTACACCCTGACTGCCCAGAGGTTAAACTGAAAACAACAGTGAAATGAATCCTTTTCCCCTATGGGATGACAGCTGAGTGATTTGGAATGCTGTAGATTTTCTGCAGAGAAGGTAAATAATGCAGCACATTAGAGATGATACAATGACAATGATACAATGAAAGTGCCTATTATTTAAACTAGTGTGCATTTAACAGTACGATTTATTCAAATCGAGAATAGAAGCAATAATTCAGCATTGAAGGGGCATTTCTGATACAGGAACCCTTAACCATGGTAAAACTTGCAAAGCAAAGAGGCTCATGCTTCATTTTTCTGCTATATCAGTTAGGCCCCTGCAGTTACACCCCTGAAGGGGGAAAATCGTATTTGTCTTCCTTGAATCCCTACCCATCTTTATGCAAGACAATATTTTGCTGTTGCTGCTTGGCACTGCTTGCTACATTTAAGATTGATATCCACCAAAACTCCAAGATCCTTTTTCAACAGATATTCACTTAACACAGAGCCATTTATAGTATAAGCAGGACAAGGATGTTTAAGCCCAAAATGCATCAGATAACATTTATCAACATTAAATCTCATTTGCCACTTAACAGCCCAATTTGACAGTCTATCTAGATCTGCCTGCAACAATTGCCCATCAACTTTTAATGGCCATGTGATGGTTTTTACTGTAAATCACAAGCTAACTGAAATTACTAATTGTAATATGTGTAATATGCTCAGTTCAAATGCTCAGTAAAATCCTACAGAAAGGTCCAGCATTCTAGATTTCTGCATGCTTCTTTGGCATGTTTTTCCTGTGCTGGAAAAATTGCCAAACAGGGGACCTGGATCATGCACAGACCAGCACTTATTACTGCTATTGTGTAACTCCCAAAGGGCTGGGCAATGTCAACTGACTAATCCCATTAGCACTTTTAATGAAGACTGCAGGAAAAAAAGACAACATTGTAGGTTGCTGGATCTTAAGGTAATGTCCCAACCTTCTCCTTCTCAAAGAGAAGGCAAGAAGTGATTTAAAAATATATAATTTACAAGTTAGTGCTTACGTAGCATTTATGGACCCAGGATGTAGGGTTTGTAGTACAGTAAGACACCAGAACACCTTTATGTATTTTAGATCTGTAAAGTAAGACCACATTCTCAAAAATGGTGCAAAAATGGTGAAGCACTCTGTTATATTCCATATTCTTACAGCGTCCGCAACCCGCGAAAGTAGCTTTCGATTTCGGTAACCCTTGAAAGCATGGATCGATTTCGGTATTATACCCATGGAAATGGTAAATACATAAATTTGTGAAAAACATCTTCCAGCCAAGAATCCAAAAAAGAACGTGCTTGATCTTATACCCGGTAACTTATGGGTAAAAATATGGAAGATAACAGAGTGCTTCACCATTTGTCCCATACTTCACCGATAACTATATGCCCCTCACGTCTGTAACAAATTTTCTGTCGCTCGCTCAAACTGTGGGAGGAGATACAGTCCAAAAAAGCGGAAGATAAAACAGAAGAGTAATAGCAGACAGAAAGTTGGCTTTTTCAAGCCAATTATTAATAATGGGATTGGGGAGCTGATCTAAACAGTTTGGATAAGTTCCACCAAGATTTGGCACACTAGAGAAAGGCGCTTGTGTGGGGTTGACCCATGTATACAGTTTGCAGGCCGTACAATCTGGGCATTGTATCACCAATAGAACTGTCGAGAACACATTGACAATCCTTAGACTGGAGAACGAATTTGTTTTCAAGGGGTTTCATTGTAGCAAAACGGTCCTCTATTTGACCGGGTGATGGCAGATTATTGGTACGTTTTCTAAAATACGAATGTGGCATGTTTCTGGTATGATTATAGATGTTTCTCAAACTGTATGAGTTTCGTCCGTTCTCGATTTCGAATTTTCGGGAAAATTCTAACGGGACCCTAGAAGTGTATGGGAGAAAAAATTTAAAGTTCTTCAATTTGAAGGGGAAATTGTAAGGTAGGTACTGCTAATACACAGGGACCTGGGGAATGGTCTTGGACCCCGTTAGTCACAGTAAACTCAATTAAACTCTATCTTTTTCCTTTTCTATTCTTTTGAGCTTTCACAGGCTCTTTTCGGAGGGTTACCGACATCGAACACTCTTCGAGGTTTCGATATCAAAATACAGGTTTACCGAAATCCCACTTGTACATTCAGGGTTGGTGAAATCGCACAAACATTCGAGGGTTACCGAACTCGATCGCTACTTATTCGAGGGTTTGATGGACTTATTATTACGATTTAAAGGGGTAGCGGATTGTACAATTATCGGAGGGGTGACCAGAAACGATCCCCACTTAGATACAATTTTTTTTCGATGGTTATAAAGGAGAGTGCAATTGTTGCAGGGGCAGGCAGTTTCACATTGTCATAATTGGTCTGCTACTGTAAGTGGCAGATAAGATTCAATGTTGATTAAATAAAGGTTTGGAGGAGTTTGGGCTCAAAAGTCCTTGTGCTTTCTATTTATAAGGCTCTGTGTTAAGTGAATACTGTTGAAAAAGGATCTTGGAGTTTTGGTGGATATCAATCTTAAATGTAGCAAGCAGTGCCAAGCAGCACAGCAAAATATTGTCTTGCATAAAGATGGGTAGGGATCAAGGAAGACAAATACGATTTTCCCCCTTCAGGGGGTTAACTGCAGGGGCCTAACTGATATAGCAGAAAAATGAAGCATGAGCCTCTTTGCTTTGCAAGTTTACCATGGTTAAGGGTTCCTGTATCAGAAATGCCCCTTCAATGCTGAATTATTGATTCTCGATTTGAATAAATCGTACTGTTAAATGCACACTAGTTTAAATAATAGGCACTTTCATTGTATCATTGTCATTGTATCACTCTAATGTGCTGCTATTACCTTCTCTGCAGAAAATTACAGCATTCCAAATCACTCAGCTGTCATCCCATAGGGGAAAAAAGATTCATTTCACTGTTGTTTTCAGTTTAACCTCTGGGCAGTCAGGGTGTAGAATACAATGCAGAGTTTATGTAACTGAATAATGTAATTTGTGTGAAGAGGTTAGGAAAATTCATGTCATCTTCTGCAAATTATTTGACAGAGGTTTCGATTCTAAAAAACATAAACAGAAAAAAACCTTCAAGGGACAGTCAGTTAAACAATGCTAAAACTATGATTGAAAAAGTCATTACTTGGGCATCCCTAGGTAATGCATTTCACAAAAATGTAAAAAGAGTTACAAAGCATGGGAATGTTTGGACTCAAAAGACCACTCTGTACAAAATTATATGATCACAGTATATATTTCTTACAGGTGACCATGTTCCTATATGCTGTAGTCTATAAAACCTATAAATAAATAAATCCTGACCTCCTTTGCTCTGTATTAACAGGTTTATTACTGAACTTCTTTAAATTGATTCTAATTAAGTAAAATATGCTGCCACTTCTGTCTATTAATTCTGTTTTACTCCTACTTTTAAGAATACTGTTCTAGGGAAATTAAACACTCAAGAGAAAACTTAGTTCATTAATTTCATATATGTTCTCTTAATGTACTTTTGTTAAATGTAACTTAAATTAAGAATTAAAGGGCATGTCACCCCCAAAACTAAAATTTAACTCCATACTGACCCCACTGTGTAGTTTAAAAAAATCCATACCTTACATCTCTGCTCCAAATGGTTCTCCTGCATGTTTTTTCAAAGTCCAGCAAAGTGGAAGAGTAGAAGCTGTCAGTGAGTCATCCGGTCCCTGCTATTTCCCTAACCTCAACAAAGACTGTGACATGCTCAGGGGAGCCCTTTCCCTCCCTCCCACCATCTGATCAATCCTCTGCAGCCATGGCAAAAGGAAAAATCCTTTTAGCATAAGGTAGCAATTTTCGGGTGGACATGCCGTTAAAAATGCCACAATGTTCATGAAGTCATACAAAGACTGTATGCAGAGAATTATAAATGTGTTTTTATATATATATATATATATATATTGGTATATTACACCTGATGTACACGCATAGACTTTTTAGCCTGGTTATCTTCATGGATACTCTTTTAGTCCAAAACAAATATCATAGAGCAAAGCGTCTTCCCCAAAAAATGTCTGTGCCTTAAATTGCAGCTGTACTAGAGAACCCTCATTCACAAGGATCTGAGGCTATATACATGATTTACTAGTTACAGGCCTAATGGAGCTCTTGTTGAAAACAGTATTACTTATAGTTCCACATTCTCCTAAACAATGGGAAAACAACAGGTGAGGGAAGGCTGGTATAAACATGGCATTGAATATTGTATATCGAACTTACGTAGACTGAGGAGGGGATGTTTGCCTGCCAGATGTGGCCGCTGCATATACTAGAATAATTATAGGATTGATAACATAATAACGAGCAAGCTTGTCTCTGTCTAATTGCTGATGTTTTCGGAAAAACACTGTTATTTATATGGATTTTGTTAACTTGTTGTTGTGAGTACAGGAAGATACTAGCCCAGATGGTGCATAAGTTTGTTTATTTATTTATTTTTTTAATATGCCATGCGCTTGGAGGCACAGGTCTAAGCTTTTTTTTTTTTTTTTCAGACAATAAAAAAACAGCAATGAAATTCATTTGCTATACTTCCATGTCAGAAGAGCTTAAATAGTTAAATAGTTATAACATTTAGCAAGGGCTATCAATGCTTCTTTGACCGAGTAATCGGAAAAAAAAAAATCGGTCTTCCCTCATCATTTAAATATTCAGACAACAATCCACTCAACTAAAATAGGGGCATATTTATAAACGGGCATTAACTTTTGCCCATGTTTTTACTAAAATTGGACTTTGCGCATATATATATACCGGCAAAATCCGGCAGTGTAAAGTCAACATCGGCCGATAGGCTTTTGCCAATCTGCAGACATTGCAACCGTTACCACTCGCTCATATTTATAAAACGGGTGGTAACGTCTTTCTCGCGATAAGTTCGTCCATTTCATTTCGGCAAATTTGGAGTGACGGAAACGGATGAGCTTAGCGTTTGTGGAGGGGGGCGGGGGCATTCACTTTGGGGCTTAAGGGGTCTTGCAGCTCAAAACCGGGACCCCCTCCCTGGCCTTGCAGCACTTATGAACGTGGCCCGCTTATAGGTCTCCCGTGTCATCTTTCTTTTCCGACGTTGCAGCAGAAACGGGGTGACAACAACTCCGATCTCGCCAATGTCAGGGATGTCGCTGCGGCCGCCCAGTGACGCCAACATTGCATTGGTTTCGAGCTGGGGACCCCTTAAATCCCAAAAGGCCCTTCCCAGGGCCACAATGGTCCTTCTAAGGGTTGAGCTGCGGGACCCCTAAATGTCCTTCTGCGGGATTGTCGAATGTTTGAGGATTCTCGAATTCAGCTATTCAAGGATTACGAACGGGCCGAAAATCCTTGAATGTTCGGAAATCCTTGAACATTTTTGGATTTTCGAAAATAATGCCCATATGACTGGTACAGCAAGTCTGCCCACCGTGTGACTGGTACATACAAGTTTCCCACTATGACTTGAATGTACAGTTTGCCCACTGACTGGCACATGCAAGTTTGCCCAGTATGACTTACACGTACAAGTTTGCCCAGTATGACTTACACGTACAAGTTGCCCACTGACTGGCACATGCAAGTTTGCCCACTATGACTTGAACATACAAGTTTGCCGACTGTGACTAGCACATACAAATTTGCTGACTGTAACTAGCACATACAAGTTTGCCTACTGTGGCACATGCAAGTTTGCCCATGTGACTTGCACATGCAAGTTGCCCACAGTGACTGGCACATACAAGTCTGCCCACTGTGTAACTGGTACATGCAAGTCTGCCCACTTTGTGACTGCTGCATGCAAGTTATTCCATTGTGACTGGCTCAGTTAGAGGTAGCTAGAGGATAAGCATTTAATCACCGACTGCGATGTCAATTGTCAAATCAGAAAAAGATAACGTACCTACCACCACAAAAAGACCACACATAAAAATTTATAATATAAACAATAACTATATTTATACAACAATAAATGGCCGGCCGGTCACAATGTTAAAAAATTTTTTTTTAAATGTCCATATAAGAAATACCCCAAAGTAATTACATATATATGAATGGCTAAATATAAATAAATAAATAGGAGGAGGGATATGTCTAACAAGTGTTAGTTAAATCGTCCAAGCAATCCTCCTAATGATGGATCCAAAGAGCATGTAGTCTGTGGTGGTATATATTGTAATGGAAGTAAATATCAAAAAACAGCGGTGTGCGCACACCTAAAAAGATATATAAAAAGACGTATTAATGTCTCTACCACTAGAGGCGGGGAGGTTAAAAAATATAGATCGATACTGCACCGTGCTCTCGTCGTGTGTAATTGGGCAAAAAACGTCTCACTAGAGATCCCGGACATGAAAAGTTATTACATCCGTGGCAAGCAAGCTCTGGGATCCTGTGTACCCCTATTTCAGCCCACTGGAAGGTAGGTATTTCCAAGTTCCTTCCCGACGCCGGCTTTTTGGCAGATAAGCAAACACGCAGATACTGTTATACCTCTCGCACTCCTTGTGGATTAAGTCTACACGCCACTCCGTTCCAATTGCTACGCGTTTCGCTGTTCCCAGCTTCATCAGGCATGAGTACAACTACTCTCTGCATCCTATTCATTAACCAATTTTCTATCATGTACAAATGTGGAATCCAAGTAAACTACATCTACTTCTATGCCAGAGCTAAATTTCTACTTAATTCCTCATAAAAGCCAAGCAAGTTAATTTGACAAGATCTATCCTCCTAAATCCATGCTGGTTACTACTTATAACATCAGTCCTGAAACATACTCTAGAACATGTTCCCTTATTAAACTTTCCAGGATCTTCCCCACCACTGAAGTTAAAATTACAGGCCTTTAATTACCAGGCTGTGAACGACTACCCTTTTTGAATATTGGAATAACATCAGCCTTTTTCCAATCCAGAGGCACACCAGGACATGAGGGAATCTGCAAAAATAAGAACAATGGCCTAGATAAAACTGAACTGGCTCCCTAAGTACCAAGGATGTATTTTATCCGGTCCAGGAGATGTATTAATATTAACCATTTTAGTTCTTTTGTACCATATCCTCAGTTAACCAAAGTGCACTTAAATCTTTTTTACCATTATTGCTACTATACTCTATGATATCTGTACTTGGATCTTCTATAGTGTATGCAGAGGAAAAACAAGTATTCAAGACATTGCTTCGCCATCCTCGTAACTAACTTATCCCCATAATTAATGGTGCCACATTCTCAGTCCTCATCTTCTTACTATTAATATACTTTAAAAAATTTAGGCTTAGTGATGCTTTGTTCAGCTATCCTAATTATTAATTTTAGCTAGTTTGATTGCTTCTTACCCTTGTTACAGTTTTATAATCCCTAAAGGCCCTTTCCGTTCCCTCGCCCTTAAGGTTTATTTAAATGCCTTTTTCTTCCTTCCATTTGCCTCTTTACATCAAAAATTCAGCCACATGGGTGCGGATTTATTTTTTTACATTTATTTCCCAAGGGTATAAATTTAGATGTGAACTGGCTTAAAACCCCTGAACACAGTCCACTCTGTTCAATACCTTTACCTGATGATACATTATCCCAGTTGACATTCTGAAGAGCTGCTTTAACTGGGAAATTAGCCTTCCGAAATGAAAAGTTTTTGTTAACCAGCGCACTTTCCTTCGATAAACAAAGTCCAAATGCCACTCTTTCATGGTCACTATTCCCTAGCCTCCAGTTCCTTTATATCTATAATGCGCTCTTCGATGTTGGATATTACAGATCAACAGAGCTCCTTCTAGTAGGAACCTCAACCACCCGCGAGAGAAAATTATCCTGCAGCAAATTCAGAACTCATCGCCTTTTCTGTGATGGCAGTTCCACTACACCAATCAATGTCAGGGTAATTGAAGTCCCCCATAATGAGCACACTCCCAAACTTGCAGCCCTTGCCAACTGCATATGAAGTGACTCACCTCCTCTCTGCTAGCATTTGGCGTTATAGCAGACACCAACAATGACATTACCCCCTTTCTGTTGCCTAATTCCACCCATATGTCTCCACTTCTAACATCCATATAGCCAGTTCTCTTCTTTTTAAATTTGGCTTCAATTCTTTTTTAACATAAACACATACTCCTCCCCTTTCCTTTTTTCTCTGTCTTGCCTTTCTACATATTGGGATGTAGAAAGTACCAATCCTTTATATGCAATGTATATAGTTGTCCTTTAATAGAAGATGGATTTGAGCAAAATTTGATAAAAGCTTCTTAAAAGCTTCAATTATCCGCTATCTCTGCTGAGATCCTCTAGTGATGAGTTTTTTCGGTTTTTCACTCCCCAAAATCCAGAAGCATCAAAATGTGCCACCCATCAAATTGTGTAGTACTGGTGTTCTCCATAAGGCAAGCCTTTCTAATGATTTCTGAATATACTCTAACATTAAAGAACTAAATTTTACTTCAGACAAAAAAGTGAAAGCTTTGAAAATTTAATGTAAACCAAGCATTAGAACTTCACATCACATCCACACTGGATGTACAGTAGGCTGAGCTCTGCAATTTTCCAAAATTGAGGCAGCTCCATTCTGGAAAGCAGATGCTTTACTCATCCTGTTCTGGGGACTGCAGACCATGTTTTCTGGAGCACAAGCACAACCAGGCATGTAAATACCTACAGTATATGCAGCTTCCACATCTGAGTCTGCAGCAGCCTATTCCATGTGGGCTATATCATAGCCCACATGGCTATATAGCTTGATTTTCCACCAGAGCACTGCTAGAAGAAATCTCCAGAGCAGCTACATGGCCCTCAAAAATCCACATTCATGTAGCTACAATTCTTGATCTGCTTTCACAGAATTAATTTTTATGGTTTAACAGTTTAAAATCCCACTCATCTTTTTAGCTTTGTTACATCCTATAGTAGTCCAATAACTGGTTTTTAACCGGGAAAAAACAGAAATGATTTTCTTTCTGGACATGAATATGGCAGTGGGAAAGGAAAGAGACAATTTATTGTCTTTCTAAAAAAACTGTCATGCAGTGCATACAGGGATTAAAGGGTATGTCCACCTAAAAACAACTCACATGACTATTATAGTTATGGTCCCCCAGCCCCAACCGCATTACTATTATAGCAAGAAAGTCCCCCAATATTTACTTACCTTCCCGCTCTCCTTCTCCGCACAATCCCGGCCCTCTGCTTGCATAGAACTGCAAGCAGGGGCGGGACCAGCAGCCGCGTCCGTGATCGGCTGAGAGGCAGCCAATCACGGACGGGTACCGGTAGTGTAGAACGGCGAAGGAGAGAGGGAAGGTAAGTAAAGATGGGGACTTTCTTGCTAAAATAGTAATGCGGTTGGGGCTGGGGGACCAATAAGCTAGGGGGAGGGAGACACACCGGGGGGAGGGCTCTTCTGCACACGGCAAAATTCTCCTGGAGGGGAGACAGGAGGCAGAGTCCTATATGGACTCTGCAGTACTCCTGATAGGCAGTTTTGGGACTTTGGGGGGGGGGGGGGGGGATTACAGGAAAACCATTTGGAGCTGGAATGTAAATTAAGGATTTTCATACAACACAGAGTGGGGCCAGTAGGGGGGGATTCTAGTTTTGGGGGTGGACATGCCTTTTAAACCTTAGTATTCTATTGCTGTGGAAAACCAGGAATAGAATATCAAGTTACAGTAAGTAAAATGTTTTGTTTTAATCAATACATAGGGATCTATCTTGTGGAGTACATCTTAAAGGGGTAAATATTTCCACACAGAAACACTTTCACTTTACTGCACAGATGTCCTTTCATACATCAGCCCTAGCCCAATAAAGGGTTCTGTATTGCAAACAGCCAACACAATGAAAGTGAGCATCATTTGAGGTCCCTGTTGGACTCCTTACACACTAGGATTTCCTAGCAACTGTAAAGTCTTCATGACTTACCAGACTTGGCTAGACTTCAGGTCTTTAAAAAGAAGGAAGTGAATTACAAGTCTAAAAATCTTATCCTATTAATAACAGCTAAATGCGTTTACTGTAGCTCTGCTTTAGTACAGAAAAAGTAAATTATACTCTGCTTCATTCTTTACCTTTTTGCATCATAGAACAAACAATTTTCTAGCAACAAAAGATTTACAGAAAATGCATACCTCTGTTTAAGCACAGATGGGCAAACATTGAGTAGTTTGAACAGAAGGAAATTTGTACAAAAGGGGTTTGCACTCAGACCTACTAAAACTCAACTGAAATAATGCTTTAGTGGATATATGCCAAGACATTCAATTAACCACACATACCAAGTTTTGCTAAGCAAGGGGTTTGTGATGTCAGATGCAAAGAAATCATTCTAATGAACACATAAAACCTTTCTATTAAATTGACAAGAGAGGCATGATCTGCAATGTCAAATTGAATGTAATGTTGAGTGAAGCATTACTTTCCTTTGGGTTTCCCGGCTGGAGCATGTTTGGGATCATAATTCCGATTGATATTACCATTAATATAATTACAAAATAATGGGGCCAGGCAGTTGTGGGAGCGTTGCAGGAGAACCTGGAAGGTAAGTTTATAGTGCATGGACAGTTTTAGGTCTATGGTAAATCTATATTTTGCCTTTGAAGAAATCACATTATCAGAAGCACCAAGGGCAGGTTGTTCTGAATTACCATATGACCAATTATTAATAATATATCAGTTTATGATTATGTAAGTTTTACATTTTGGTTAAAGGTTAAAATATCCCATACAATATGTTCCTAGCTTTAAGGTCATTTTAGGTCACCAGCACACAGTCATGTGACTTCTCCAATCTGTACTAAAGGTGGCCAAAACAATGAAAATCCCATTCATTTGCGATCGCATGTCGGTTGCAAAAAGGCACTTCCGGCAGGATTGGTCTAATGCCGTGTGGGATCGCTCAATCAGGAAAGTAAAATCTTCCTAATTGTATGGCCACCTTAAGGTCAAAATATTATTAAACATAGTGGTTAAGAGGATCAAAAGGAGCTTAATAACACAATCAGTAGAATGCCCTTAGGAAGCACATATTTATTTTTTTGCCCCTTTTAGGGGGTTATACCTAAATAAATGTAAAGATCCTCAGTGTTTTTTTTTATTCAAAACGATTATATTAATGTTCAATTACAGGGGCATTGGAGATACTAGCCCTATTACTTACCGGATGCTTTAAAAGATGTAGCATATCACTTATTGGAGTTAGGGACCAAACTCTAACAAGGCCTTCTTGGATAATTGGTATTCTACTGAATAAAATTAACCAGCTTAATTTAAGTTACATTCTTGAATTCTAGGCAATTTATGGATTAATACAAAGCCAAGGTAGATAATGTCATTCAATAGAATTATACATTTAAAGGGCATCTAAACCGAAAAATAGGTTATTTAAATAACAACTATAACAGAAACCACTATTTTTTTTTTTGTTGCTCTGAACCCTATTTTCTTAGATATCCAACTTCTTAAATTTGGCTGTCAATCAAGTCTCTTGCTCTCAAAAATATTCTTCTGTGAGTGAGTTTTACTGTTGCTGGAATGGTGACGAGGTTTGACAGTTGGTATGCTGTGTGCAGGCTTGAATGTTTGGCTTGGTGGGAAAAAAGTCAGGTCGGATGGTTAAAAGAGGGAGGGGGGATACTGCTCCTAAACAAATGTGAGCTGGATGAAGGCATGCAGCAACACACACAATCAGAGTAAGTGCTGCTTAATGTATTATTATAGATTAAGATGAGGCAAAGTCATTATTTCAGTATAGTTTCCCTTTAAACATGATGTGTAGAATATGTTTGTTCATGGAAATAATAGACTGTTATATATAAGGGATATATGCTACCTACAGTGTAATATAAGGATATTACGTTACTTGGAGTTCCCTGACCATATAAAAAACAGAGGCCTTTAGGCCGAGTGTTTTTATAGAGGTCAGGGAACTCCGAGGTGAAGAATATCCTATATTCACCTGTAGGTAGCATTATCCCTATATTACCTATTATACGTAGGTAGCGTATTATTCATATAATATATAGGTCAAAAAAAGAAAAATCCAGCACAGGACACTCTGTCTCCCCCCCCTCCCTGTATTAGCAATGTAGATAAACAAGCCCTTTTGTAAATACAAATAGTTAACTGTCGTTTCTATCTCAAAAATAAAAGAAGACAATGAAACATTGGCTCTCAACTGGTGCAGTTCCGGTTCGTTACACTGACTGACTGACTGAATACTGTGCTGATAAGGAGGAGCGAGCGCATTCCTGTGATTCATAATTGACTGAGTCAATGAATGACTGTAATATAGATTCTCGCCACAGCACCTCCCCATTGAAATGCCAGAGCCTTATGTATTATATTATAATGTTAGTCCATTATCAACCTTTGTTACCTGCTTTGCTAAATGCAGGTGTCCTTATAAAGCACTGATGCATCTATTTATCTTTTCTTTCTAGGAGAGAAGGAGACGGTCTTCGCATCATTGGGATAAATTACGTGAAGTTACATTTTTCTCGCGCTGCTGGAACCATGTCAGAGGATCTACCTTACACAACCTTTACTGATCACCACTGAAAAACTGTTCTTTGAAGTTCTCTGAGCTATGGCAGGTAGAAGATAAATAAAATAATGTATATTATTTAACAGTCTTAAAGGCTGGGTGGGACTAACAGATCATTAAATTCAGCTCTCAGTGCTCCATTTATAAATGCAAAAAGCTTATAGCTGCCTTAGCGTGGTTTACCTAAATGCTAGTCTAAAGATCAGACCCTTTTCCAACCTTTAAAGGATATGTCCACACTCTCAAAAAAATCTTGTTATAGGTTAATGTCACACTTCAGTGTCACGGCTTTGATAAGCGAGCCTTACCCAGAAGCTGAGAAGAGAGGATAGAGCCTGCTGCAGAGGAGAGGATAGAGGGGGGTTCATATAACCTATGTACAGATTATTGTTGAGAAGGTGGGAGATACCCTTTAACCCCCGTTTCTAGTCATTTTGGTGCCTAGCGTAATCAGAACGCAATCCAATTGCACTCAAAAGTGCAGTAGTGTGGCCTATCCCACCAAGAGTATTGGATCAAGACTTTTAGTGCCAGCATTTCCCCAGAGTATTGCTATTAACCTTCAGTGCCAGCACACTTTCCTACTAGTAATTCTGTGCCAGCACTGACCCAGAGTATTGCGATTAAACCTTAGTGCTAGCGCTTCCTAGAGTATTGCTATAAATTTGAATTACATTAACCCTTTCAGCTGCCAGATTGACAATGATATACAGTATGTACCTGCTTTTTTTCAATCCAATGTGGTAGCCTGATAGGTACGGTTTGAGGTGCACTTCTATAACCTGTGCCACTGCAGGTAAGTATAATTAGTCATGTATAGTTTGTAGGTAGGCACACTCCATATGGTATTCAAATAATACTCATTTATTTAAGTGCTGAAAACAACAAATGCCAATACACACAACGTTTGAAGGAGGTGTGGACCCCCCGAAACTTGTGTGTATTTGGCATTTGTTGTTTTCAGCACTAAATAAAATGAGTATTATTTGAATACCATATGGAGGAGTGTTGCCTACCTAACAAACTATATATGAATGATATATGTACCTGCTTCCATTTCTCTCCATTGATTGTTCACTCCTCACCTACTCTAAGTTCTAATGGAGAGTTGGGTGGAATGAAGAAAGAGGCAGGGATAGGGATCTCATGGCTGCTAGTCACAGGGACCACTGCTATAAAGTCGCAGGAGCTTTTACCTGGCATTTTAGAAACTGTTCTCCTCAGTACTATTAGCTGAGCTCACCCCCCCCCCCCCCCCCCTTTTCCTTCACCTTCAGTCATTTACAACAATTGTTGCTAAGAGTAGGTGTGTGGAGTTCAGATTTGTACTAGATACAAAGTTACAAATACAGCAGAAAAGGAGAGCAGTTCTAACACAGCAAGTAAAAGCTGACAGAGAGAACACTGGGCGCCCTAGTTTATTATAGTCAACTAAAAAAGTTAGTCCATAGAAAAAGTATCACAATACTCTTATTTTTTACCTCTACATAGTCACTGAGCTTAGACATTCTATATATACTGAACCCTGGGAGAGAAGTGACCATGCATATCACTGTGTTAAAAGGAGGGGGATGAGGGAGAAATGTTTAGTGCTGTGAATGAAGATTCTATGATATTTATTTTTGTGTAGAGAAAAGCAGCTAATACATCATCAGTTTCTTAGCCATGTGACATATGTTTAACCTTAATTTTCTTTCAATAGGAAAGTGTTTTATTTGTATTTTGCTTGTATTAATATGTTTGAAGTATAGTATTAAAGGGGAAGTTCAGTGTAAATCAGGCATCCCACCCCTCCCGGGAGACCACCCCAAACTCCGCGACAGCAGAACTTACCTGGCGCACCGCCTCCGAACGCCTTCTTTTCTTCGGCACGCTCTTCTTGACATTAATTGTCACGCTCCCCCTAACCAGCCTCTTCTGTGGCGTAAATTACGATATGTAGTGGCCTGCCATAAACCCCACCCCCTTTGTGACATCATGTCGCCCACCCTAGCCCCACCCCCTTTGTGACGTCGTGACGTCAGTCAGTCAGCTCGCCCCCTTCTCCCCACCCTGCCCGGAAGCCAGATTCGGCAGGGTGGGATGTCTGGGTGTAAAACATGTACTTTCAGAAAAAAAGAGCAGTATTTTTTCATCCAATGACCTTAATCTGCCCATTCAGCATTTGTCTGTGTATAATAAATGCAACTGAAAATACTGACTTCCTGTTTGCAGGAAGGGTCTTGCCCTTGACCCAGCATCTGGTTGATTCAGTTGCTCAGTAGAGATGCTGAGCATCTTTGACCCATCCAACAGCCAACAGTAAGAAAAATTACTTATTACCGGGAAGTGGTGCATCCTGGGAAGAAGAAAGACCGTTAGAACCTGAAATGTCAGCTCACTAATGTCAACAGCAGGGAACAGCAAAGGGTATGAAATCAACTGATTTTTCAAAATGGGAGAGAATAAGTAGAATAATAAGAAGGCATTACAAAACTAACAATTTTAACAAATATCGATAATTTCCACTGAACTGTACCTTTAGAATTTGACAGATAAATGTGCATGTGAATTCCCCAACTGTACATAATTTGCAATAACCGTTAAACCTGCCTTTCCTCCTCTCTTCATTGCAGATCTCCAGTTTAGCAGTAGACTGGTACAAGCTGTTCAGGAAGCCCATAGAGAGAAACTCCAGTGCCTGGCGAGCCAATGGAGTTCTGTTCCCTTAAACAGCCATAATTTTAATTGAAACCTATGTCGGAAATAACGTCTTTTATTGCAAATCGTAACAAACTGGTATCATTGCCAGAGCAGTGTTGGTTTTTGAAACAGTTTATTGCCAATACTGTTGGGTGATATGATTAGTGGTAATGCAGGGGGCCTGGGATGGTGGCAGGCATTGGTAGGCATTGTCCTTAATCATAACAATTAAACTAATGCATGTATGGTTTCATGTTACTCTTTTGTGTACTCATTGGAAAAATGTGTGTGATTCCAATGTTTAAATCATTTATTCAAACCACACTTATTTAAAATAACCCTGTTTAAAAAACAGGTTATCCATTTATGGGGCTGCAATGTACTGTACTGTCTGTTAATTTTTTGTTGTCTTGTGTTCATTTCTAATGAAGGAAAACTGAAATATGCATATTATTCTTAATTAAGCTGTGCACCTGTATGTAGATGGAACCTTCAGGAATCTTTGTTCCACATATTTGAATATTCGGTAAATAGTATGTGCCATACTAATTACCACATCGCAGTCTATTCTTAAAATTGGAAAGTTACATTTATTTGTACTTGAATTTACAATCATCATTAAGGGCACGGCCACACTGCAACGCAATCGCATGCGATTTCACGTGCAAATTTTTTTGCGCTTGCGATTCTTCAATAAAGTATAGTAAAAATGCAGAACGCAAAATTGCAATCGCAACCGCACGAAAAACGTGCGGTTTTTTTGCGTTTGCGCTTTCAATGATTTTTTAAAAACGCAAAACGCGCAAAAAAAAAAACCCGCAGCAGTGTGGCCTAAGCCCTTACTCAGTTTTCTGATGTGAAATTAAAGTTCACTAAAGAAGAATGAAGCTTTGACAGAATTATTCTACTCCACTGACATATCTTAATATCTATGTGGACTTTTCGTGGCTGTGGAGTTGACATCACCTAGCACACATTGGCAGTGCTTTGCCCCTTCATAAATATGGCCTTTCTGTGGTGATATCCGCTCCATGGCAATATCAGAGCTGCACATCTATTGAAATATAACTATGAGAAAAAGTGATCCGGAGTGCTGCATTCCTGGCTTATATAAATAAGCTTCTTATTTAGCGGATACATTTTTTTTTAAAGCAGCACAACTGTAATAAGTTTTGAAAGTAAAAGTGACCTACATAGGTCTAATTTAGCAGATCAAATTTTCCATAAATAATAGGAGAGTATATAATAAGAATTGACATCAAATTTATATGTGTTAGAGACCCTTACAGTAAATGGAACACTGTTTGTTTACTTAGAAGCTAGGGTTTCTTACTTTTAAAGTTAATGAACTCTGACTCAGAATTGTCTCTTGTTTCAACACTATTAAAAGCTCTGTGAGCCAAAAAAAAAATTGGTGGATGAGCTGGCACACATGTAAAGGAAGATGATATATTCGTAGATGATCGAGGGTATTTTCTACAGGTTGCTTGCGTGATGCTAGCCTGGGACCACACATTAGCAATGCATATTGCTTAATATTTGTAGAGCCCTAGTGACATGGGGGTAACAATAATTGATACAATATGCATGTTCTAGTTTTTTCTCATACTTCCTGAATGTGGAAATATGTGAGTTAATGTTGATTCCTATTATATGTTGATTAAAGAGGGCTGATGCAATCCAATTTTTTTTATTACTTATTTACATTGAAAAAAAAAACATTTCTCATTTAACCTAGAGGGTGGTAGACCATCTATATATTTTAATCCATGAATTTGGCTTTGTTTTTAGATGATTTCCATATGAGTCACATAGTATTATGTAAACTGTATTTTAGTGTGTTGGATCAGTAGCTGAAGATTTTTAAAATCATATAATTATTCTATTCTATTTACCAGCATTTACCAGGTGTTAATTACCACACGTTTCCTAGTAAATAGCAACTCTACCTACCAAGAATAATATAAAGATATATATGCTTTAACAAATTTGAATTGTAAATGTGAAATAAATCTAGAGCTTATTATATATTGTTCTGTGTCTTTGCTACAAGGAGGCACATTCTCTGAAAATATATAGGAAAGATTTTATTCTAACTATTGGCTTGCATTTGATTTCTTTACATTGGGTTGGTGAGTTCAAGTCAATAACGAATTGATTTAGTGTTTACAGATAGTCTACATAGTCCTTAATAAAATAAATAAGACGAAATGTGTCCGTATCTACTGATCATGAATATATCACCTACAGTATGGTCTTGCCACGTTTTATCTTGTTTTGTACATGTGCATTGCTAGAGATGGCCAAACTTTAGAAGTTCGTCCGTTTTCAAACTTTTAACTATATGGAAAGTTCAAAACGGACCCATTAAAGTCAATGGGGAGTCAAATAGTTCGAAAAGTTCTAATGAAATATACAATTAAAAATCAATAGTAATTAATGTAAATGGCTGTGGGACCTGGGAAATGGTATGGGGAACATGTTGAATATCCAGGACATTCGAAAAATCAATTTGACTCTCATCGCAATTATTTTTGAGCTTGTTCGCACCTAGGTACGATGTACATTTACTCGCGGAATTCAATGCTCGCATATAGGCTTTAATGGACACTTTACTCGTAGATTCAATGTTCGCACCTAGAGACCATGGACATTTACTCGCGGATCGATGCTCGCGTATAGGTTTTAATGGACACTTTACTCGCTGATTCGATGCTCGCGTATAGGTCACAAAGGCAATTTTTATGCACATTGAATGGTTCGTCGAATATTCGTATTAAGCAAGTCCGAAAAAATCGAAATAATCCGGGTCCGGGTAGTTCGAGAAGTCGAATCGAATAGTTCGTCGAACTCTGGTTCGAGTTTAGTCCATCTCTAGTGATTGCATGTTCCATGAGTGCCCTATGTAAAGAAAGATGTCAGTAGGCCAGAGGAAATCAGCACCTCAGTCAATGAACTACAGTTGTATTACTCATTAAGGAAACTCCTCCATGTATTATAATAAGGGTTTATACAATTAGGCACCTTTAAATAACTTATTAAGTATGTTCCCAGGAGTTAATATTTAGTAGTTTAGTCATTTAAAGCTTGCGTTCTGCTTCAAAGAGCAACTGCACTCACACATATGCTACAACTCCATGTCTGATTGATGGAGATGATTGTATGTGGTGGGAGTTCCAAGCAAGCAAAGGGAGAAAATGAAATTACCAACACCAGTGTGATGTAGTGTGAATCAAAGTTTCATAATGCATGGCATAGCAGTTTGTAAACTGAAGAACCAAATAAAATTAGTTATTGCATGTACTATATTAACTAGCAAGTGAAAGGAATGGATATTACGAGGAAGATGGCCATTAATGCCACAAGAGTCTAAGGCTAGGTCCAAACGAACAGTCTTGTGCACCAGTTTTTCAACTCGCAGTCCAGATGTTTCTGGTGAGGAAGGAAACGTTGCATGCAGATTTTACCTACCGGCAACGCATGAGTAACCGTAGTGACAATATGCACCGAATGGTGCTCAGCCGCTTCGTTGTTGAATACCTAGCCTTAATCAGCCCAGCAACATCAGGGGACTGGGCCCCCTCACAATTGGAGTCTTGCCCCCTGAGTATTCCGTCCCCCACCACGGATTTTAGGCGCTCAAAAAGTGATGTGCGTATGCAGTAAATACTAGCGCTCAATCAGATGTTTAAGTCCTGTGCCAACCAGCAGAACTTTTTAAACACTAAAGGTGGCCATAACACAGCACGATATTATAAACCGACCGACCGCTCACGTCCTGCGATTTCCTTTGCCCCGGGAACCCCTCTCCCAATTTAATGCGATTGCAAAAGAAATGGGAGGTTGGACGATCACATGTCGGTCGATATAAGATCGGGTAGAGGTGGGGTTCGTAGGAACGTCGCGTTGAGCGGTCGGTCGGGGGTAAGAAAGAATTATCGTTGCTGGTGTATAGCCACCTTAATTTAGTATCTTTACTGCATAGCATGACTAGCTGTTAAACACAGCTAATTGCGGAGATCATGCTGTGTATGCCACTGGCATTAATAGTGGTGTGCTTGAAAGTTTTAAACACAATAAACAGTTTCTATTTCAATTTAACAAAGGCCATATCACCATTTTAAATTCCATTTTAATAAATACTAAGAGGGAGTTAAGTATAAGTGTATGGTGCGTCTGTCATGTTCTTTGTATTTATGACCCTAAAATTTAAATTAGGCATTGTTGTCATGGAGTGTAGGTGGAGCGCATAAACAAAAGGTATTACGTACCTGTCTTTATGTGGGTGGGTAAGTTTGTGGTGGTTCTGATTGTTAAAACTGATTGTGACTTTTTTTGGTGCTTAGTATTAATTGGTATAATTGATACAACAATTAAGGAGGGCAATTGGAGAGTATAGTAATTTGGGTACATTGTCTGTTTATTAGTTTTCAAAGTGGTAACAGTACTCACTAAAACAACTTTACATTTTCTAAAACTACAATTTGGAGAGTTAAGTAAAATGATGGGATCACATATTGTATCGGTTCTTTGTTTTGTCGTTTAAATTATTAATGTTTAGTGAGGGTACTCCTATTCCCCAACCCTCCCTTACTCATGCCTCCTTGTAGTTTCTGCGCACTTATAAGTTCAAGCACAGCTCACCATAGAACCACTGCCTATGCTTAACACTCCTCCCCATCACCTCACCCTGTCTTTTTTCTTGCTGATTCTCTTAAATGTTGCAGAAGTGCTGGCAGGGCAGGCAAAGAGGTCAGGGTATGGATCACATAAATATCTGATTCTGATGAGTGACAGGTCTTTCCCTGTAAATGATGTGATTTCAAATGATATTTCTCAATCTACAGCTCAGATTTAAACTAATAAAAAGTTGGAGGAGTTGGATCTTGCGTATCTAAAGGTACTTTTGAAATTGCTATTTTTGTTAGTAGTTAAAGATACCCTTAAGGTGGGCCATACATATTGAACGAATCGATAAAATCCCACCGGAGGAAAGCCTCGTAATTTACCTATTATGTTCGTGTGTAGGAGCCTTTTCTGATGATCAGGAGTGCTACAAAAGCAGACGTCAGCGGCACCGACTCATTATCGCTTCACTTTACTTGAAGTAGACGTGGAAAGCAACATAAGATCGTGCAGTGTATGAGCGCACCCATACGCATATGGGGATACGGTAGGTCAATGTGTGTGTTCCCACAGCATGTGTGCTGACAGATACCATGTGATCTGTCAGAACTTGTGGGGATCGAATTGGTTATGGCCACCTTTTTGAGTACATCCCAGACACAGGTACAGTTCAATAAGAAAAGTAGCAGTTTGAGTGTAATGAACCTTGAATGAAAGTTCTCATTAATAAGTTAATCCTTCCAAATGACTGGGCAAAAAAATACGGATAATTCATGAGATAGCGTGTGGGAGAAAACTTTTATGGATTCCATAAGAAGCAGAAAGCAAGGTGGGGCATTGCTGAGCTCCTACTTAACAGGTAAATGTAATATCCCAAAGTATTATCAAGTTTATCGGGAACAGGACCCTAGCCTGATAATTTCCCTCTAGGTGCAGAAAATGTTGTTGGCGGCACCAGTAAAAAACAGATGCTTTCTAGGAATATTGGAAAGATTGCTCCAGACTCGTCCATCCTGACCCAGCCACCTCACTTGACCCTGCTTATATAAATGCCAAGCTGTCACAATGCCGTCTCATGTCGCTTATGTAAAAAAGAGAAAAAAGCTGGCATATGGTAGATACAGTACATTACCCAACGAACGATACAATAGATGCCAAAAAGCCAGTGAATATAACTGAAACATTGACCTTTATTGAGGCAAACTTCCTCTTAGCCTGACTTGATTTCCAAAGTCTTAAGGGATTTGATTGGAATGGTGATCTAGCATTTCAGAGGTTAATTCCCGTTCTGTCTGGAAGGCAATTCGTCTGGTCAATTTATCTTGTGAACCACTCCCTATCGGTTTCTTCTTCTTAAAAATAAATGCATTTTACACCTTATGTAATTTGGACCTTGTTCTTAAAACAATGGCACTCAAAAAAAACTGGCTGAGAGAAAATGGTAAGAGTTATGTTTTAAGGGCAGGCCCCCACAAGTGTTATTTCAATGAGTTTGTGCTCACTATTGCATCACTTTTTGCCTTTTTTCTCTACCAATGGAAGTTGCGGCAATTGCACCAAAATCGTTGCCATTTTGGGTGCATTGCGATACGGCCATCCATGCGATTACCAGTTTGTTATGCTCAATCAGGTGAGATTTCTATCTCCAAAAAGGAGAAATCGCATGTTAAATGCACAGGAATAGGGTTGTTTGCCTTTTGCCAATTGCTGAGCTTTTAGGTGTGGTGCAGGGGGGAGTGCCTAGCTACTTATCAGTAATAAAAATCCAGGGAGAAAAAAAAGGCTCTCTGACACCTTGTTTGTAGACTATAGTATATTGTCATAGATCAGTCTAGACCTTTAAAAGCATCAAAATAAAAATAAAGTGTAGACCAGTATTAATAATGTATTTCTGTTCATTTCAAATATATAAAGAAGTGTACAGTCCTAAACATGTCCTATGACAGTCTTATGAGGCACTCTACTATGTACAGTATTTAAAACAGAGAAGCACGCTGGAGATGTAGGCACTGAAGGATAAACTGACAAACTGCGTATTTACTTGAAGGTAAGACAATGACGCCAGGGAAGGATATAGGATGTGTGTGATTCTGCACTAGTTTGTTTTTTAAAGATACTGTAGCAATGACCGTTATATTTGTAGATACAGCAGTCCAAGGTATTTGTTTTTTATTTTTCATAGGCAAAATTAGCATTAGATATGTTTATTTATGCACATTTTTTACACTGCAGACATCGAAAGGAGCAGCTTCGTATCCTGATAAGTTCAAGATTTAATGATTATGCCAAGCTGGTTGAGCATCCAAACAATGAGTACCTTTAACAAATGAACCTCTAGATGGGAATCGCACAGTCTTCATGTGCAAGTCAGAAACAAGCTGGAGAATAGAATGTAAGTGAGGGATTGCAAGCCTTTCACGCCTCACGTCAATTAAACACTGCTAAACTTACAAGCCAGTCTATTCTTTGGCTATTGCCCATGGAAAAGTCGCTGTAAAGCAATGATGCAAAACCAAACCACAATCTGCTGTGTGCAATTCTTTTGCGCTGTCTTTCGTTTGCAATAAGGGGCATGGTTGTATTGTACCGCCCACAGCTTGTATATTTCTGACCGTGGTCATATTAGAAGTATTCGTTAATCTAGGGACACGTTGTTAGAGATCACTATTAAACAATCAATTGCAGATTTTGATGAAAATGTTTGACTCTTTACAACTCTACAAAATGATGTGACAGATTAGTAAAGGTTTCCACCACACCCAGCACAGCTTTAGTTAATCAATTAAAACAACAAATGGGCGTGTGTAACTAGGAATCACTGGGCCCCCCAGCAAACCTATGATGGGGGTTCCCACTTCTGTGCTTATATTACAGTGGTGTTAGGAGGAGGCTATATCGTCATGGAAAAAAAACTAAGAAGATGGGGTCCCCTGCCAATAGAATTTTAATATGCTGTGACATATTCATTGCTGCCAGAGGGCTGTGAGTTTTTTTTAATAACTACTTTGGTATGTTACATTCTATAGCCAGGAGGCGCCGATGGAGGGGGCTCTATTTAAAGACTGCGGTATTGGAAAACTGATACCGTTGGTGGTATTGGTAAATTATTGGCAGTGACAATACTGCCTGGTAGTGTTTAGTCGATACAGTATGGAAGTTATAGCACAGTTATAGGTACAAAAAAATGCGAGCTTAAAAAAACGAGGCTGGCTCTGAGTCTGGGTAAGTTCAGGCCCATGTTCGAAAATATTTTAAAAAATTCCATAGAATTTGTTTTTCTCTACTCGCATCTAATATACAGAACAAGGAAGTAACAATACATTATGCCGGTTTGGGTTTTTCACACACTGTCGTAAATTTACAGCGGCTAGACTACCACAACAGCTCCTTAAGAACGCTTGTTTATTGTCAAGGGCAACACTACGGTAGCAATACTACCAAATTTATTTATGTATATGTGTATTGATCAGGTGGTATTTATATTGCGCTGCGGCATAAAATTTCTGGTGCAAAGGAAGGACACCATTGAAAAACTACCAAATATATAGATAATTTATAATGCTAGCCAATGAATGAGGATGTAGAGGATAGCCAAAACTTACGGAATGGAATTTGTTTTTGAAAACTTGTTCAAAATTTGAAACCCATTAAGTCAAATGGGAGAAAATAGGTCAAAAGTTGGGATTAATACAATTAAAATAACAATGGATTAATTACTGTAAATGGCTGGGGACCCTGGAAGGAAGGAATTGTATTCTGAGGAACATGGTCATATCACAGCAATGCTTTGAACACTAACTTTCCTCACTATAGGGCAGTTGGGGTTTCCACAATGTACATGCACAGGTTATGGCCCAATTTTGAGGGTTACCGTACATTTAGATTTGGAGGGTTACCGATTTGCTGAATTGTTAACATCGAACTTTCGATAACTTCTCGAAATAAGTCCCGAGTTCGAAAAAAACACTTATAGTTTGTCATTGGAGATTAACGGTTCATCGGAACATAAATTTCAGTTCGAAACTCGGGTTGGGGGCGGTTTGTCCATCTCTAGTAAACATTGAATCTTATCTGCCACTTACAGTAGCAGACCAATATGACAATGTGAAACTGCCTGCACCCTGCAACAATTGCACATCCTTTAAAGCTTTTAAATGGTTGACAAATTTTTGTGTGGTTGTAAACACAGAGACTTTGCTGACAATATCTATTTCCAAATCATTAATAGAAGTGGAATCAACATAGAACCCTGGAGCACACCACTTAAAATTATTGATAAAGCACTATTAACAACTACTAATTGCATACGATCCCTCATCCAATCTTCTATCCATGTACAAATGGACCTTAGACCTTAGATTATACATTAGTCGCCTATGGGGGACTGTATCGAAAGTCTTGGCAAAATCCAAGTTTACCCCATCTACTGCTATGCTAGAGTCCAAAAAACTACTCACTTCCCCATAAAAACCAAGCAAGTTTGTTTCACAAGATCTATTCCTCCTAAATCCATGTTGATAACTACTTATAAAGGTACTTGAAACATACCCTAGAATATGTTCTTGTATCAAACAAGTTAAACTCACAGGTCTATAATTACCAGGCTGTGAATGACTACCTTTTTGAGCATCCAGGAGCTTTATTGATATTAACCTTATTTGGGTGTTTCTTTGCATGTAGCATTTTGTTTGTTTGAAAAAAACGTTTGTGTGAAAAAAGCCTTAGAGACCCATGCACAAGTTCCATTAAAGGAATAGTTCACTGCAATAGTGAACTATTCCTTTTCTGGATAGCCAGGAACGAAGTTCTGAAAATCTTACCTTTTGCGCGATCCAGCGGGAACACTCTGACAGTTCCTGACTGCTTCCTACTTCTGTTATGCTATAACGCGCATGCCCGATAATGCGCACTATAGCAGAACAGAGGCAGGCCGCGGTAGGGAATTTCAAAGCGGCCCCGCTGGATCGCATTTAAGGTAAGATTTTCAGAACTTCGTTCCTGGCTATCCAAACATTGATTGAAGAACGGGAGGTAAGGCATAGCTCCTTAACCTCCCTGGATTCAATCAATGTATACAAAATGAGAGTGGTGATGTATTCACCACTTTGGGGCTAAAGGGTTGTGCCAGTTTTTCCACTTATACATAACTATATTTAGTGGATAACTACTGGCTTTACTTCCCTGTTTCTCCTGGCATATTGTGTGTGGTGTGTATATATATATATATATATATATATATAATATATGTTTATAAGATAATTATATATATATATATATTATCTATCTATTATAATATATATAGATATATATATCTTGGTGCTCTAACCCATTGCATTTTAATAAATTGAGTGTGTTTTCTTTTAATATATTTTTAATATAATAAAAATTAGGAAACAGAAGATGATTATGGAATACCTAGTAGCACAGAACTTATATATATATATATATATAATAAGTTCTGTGCTACTAGGTATTCCATAATCATCTTCTGTTTCCTAATTTTATTATATTATTAGATCTACAACAGATAAGCTTAAAGGAATACAGTAGTTCACTACAATATGAACTATTCATTTTCTACATTGAATGATATCCACGAAACAAAGAGTATCCCCCTTAATGAATTACCCACTCCCAATAGTAGGTCCGGAGAGCAAAAAAAGGTGAATTAAAGCTACAAATTTTATTAGATATACTTTAAAATATTAGAAAACACACTTAATTTATTAAAAATGCAATGGGTTAGAGCACCAAGATATATATTATATATATTATATATTATATATATTATTAATATATATATATATATATATATATATATACAGGGCATGTTACACAGCTTACCTTGCCAAGATCCCGCAATGTACTGCATGTCGCGAAAAGTTTCAGCACATCGCACTGTCCTGTGAGTAACAACAGGATGGATGATGGAAATGCAAATTGTCCAAAATCTAAGCTAATCCATTTGCAGTGATGATTAAAAGGCGATGTCCACCCCCAAAACTATAATCCCCCAAACTACTGGCCCACCATGTAGTGTAGTTTAATCCTTACCTCACATCCCCAACTCCATCTGGTTCTCCTGTAGTCCCCCCCCAAAGTTCAAAAACTGCCCCACAGGAGGTAGCAGGTCATATAGGACACTGCCTGCTACCTGGTCAGGTAGATTGTTTGCCATGGCGTAACGGAACCCGCCTCTTCCCTCCTCCCCCCCCTACCCTCCCTCCTCCTCCGTTCTACTATCCCTCCCCCTAGCTCATATCCCCCTTAATATTGTGCTCCCCATGTCCCAGCCCCCAACGCATGTTTTTTTTTTAAAAAAAGTCCCCAAACTCTTACTTCCTCTCCGCTTTCCTCCGCTGCATTGAATGACCGCAGCCGCGTCCGTGATTGGCTGCCGCTCAGCCAATCACAGACGCGACGCCGGTCCCGCCTCTGCTTGCATCTCGCAAGCAGAGGGCTGGCATTGCGGTGGAGGACGAGGGGGGGGTAAGTAAGAGTTTGGGGGCTTTTAAAAAAAAAAAACTGCGGTTGGGGCTGGGGATATGGGGAGATAATATTAAAAGTGTACTTTAGGGGTGGACATAGCCTTTAAGGATTTAGTGTAGGTTTTGCTATACATGCTCCAAAACAAATGTTTTCAAGCAATGCAATACAATGTGTGGTGCAAGCAATACAACAAAAACAATATGGTAATTGCAGTTTTTGCACCATTTTTTTTGTTGAGACTTTAAACACCTGCAGAGCATTAGACAAAAATTATTCTTCCTGTTAATATATGTATTAGAGTGCAAAACACAGCTCATCCCAGGCACATCAAACATGCTTTATGAGCCCCCCTAGAGAATTCTAAAAGATAACTAAATTAATAAAAAAAATGCATTAAAATTAAGTAAATTACCTCTGTAAAGAGAGCCCCGGATTAAGCGTAGCTAGGGGAGGAGCGTCATGACCAGGTGGGATAAGAAGGAACGGGATAGGCTAGTTTAAAAGGTAGAGAGATTATAAGAAGGGAGGGAAGAAAGAGCGGGTACCCTCCATTTTCTTCAGCAGGCAGGAGAATCACCCCACCCACCCTTTGACGTAGCCGGCCTGAAGTAAGTATATTGAGGGTGTGGGGGTCAATTAAGGGCACAGCGGGTAAAGTCATAGAATATATAATATATATATATATATAATATATATATATATATATTATATATAATATTTTATAAATATAAAAAAAAATATTATAATGAGGAGTTCACATTAAGGTAGCTTGGTAGGGGAAATTCCTTTGTCACAGCAAACGGGCGCAATCCTTGCCAGTCTGCCAGGTTAATCACAGTAATGTAAAAGTAGTGTGGTAAGAATATTTGGTCTGGTCTAACCCCTAAGGTGGGTGGCCAGTGGGTTGTGCTTATAGCACAGTTAATTCAGTACCGGAACATCTACGATCAGTGGCAGACAAGTCAATCAGCCAAATAGCGAGATTGTGCACTGCTGAGCCAGGCTTTCCGGCTGGCAGACAAAGTTTATTGGAAGGGCAGACTGGCAGGGATTCGGATGAGTTATAATGATTTGTTTCTAACAACTGTTAATCAACAAGTTACTTTATTGGTGATACGAATGCTATGTTCATGTTCATTGTATTTTGTTCATATTTTTCGGATTTATTGCAAAGCTGTTTGTTATGGCAATAAAAGCTGTGGCCAATTTTATCCAACACCATGTGTCCTTGTCGTTATTGGAAGGAAGAGAAAGTTGGGGGAGGGGGGGTAAGAGAGAGATTTAACCCTACCTGGGTCAAGGGCTAAATAGGCAGTGGGTTAACCCTCAGTAAAGAGAAATTAGAAAACAGGAATGGGGTAGATAAAAATCCAAATAGTTTCAGTGTCCTAGGATGTTGCCCAGCACTTAATAATAAAAATGTTGTTAAAAGAAGACCCCGTGTGCAGTGATTTAATTGTATGTGTACAGTATATATGTATCCACATACTGTGCTCACACTGCATATATAAAGCTGCATTTCTAATCCGATTATGACTACACCTTTAAAGGGAGAGTCTTCCAACAGGAATAAAAGTATAGCCCTTAGCAAAAAGAAAAGAAAGATTTACGAGTTAAGATTACACTATAAAGGTTGGGTGTGTATAGGAAGGTATGCACAGAAAGAAAGAATAAGCAACAAGCTATTTGGCTACCTTCTGAAAACAGACATTACTGTTAAAATAAAGTCCCCACCCCACTTTTCTCAAGAAATGTGACCCCTTGTTTATTTTACAAGCACAAAGGAAGTAAAAGAGATGGCATTTTAGTGGGTATTAAATGCTATTTTCCTGACTGAATGACCTCAAATGAAATATTTTACATGACAAATAGCAAGGCACGCTGGCACTGTGTCAGACAATAAGATTGCAGAGTGTCTCGAGTCTATCCCCAGGCACTTACAAACCTTAGGCAGGTGCTCCTTTATCTCTTTGCTCACCTGGCTTCTAACCAGCTTGATTTTAATGTGCCCTGAACTTCATTAACCATTTGTTGTAAAAAAAAAAAAAAAAAAGGCCTGGGTGTTCGTATTCTGGCATTAAAACCAGATACTGCTGGAACCAGTGCCTTGTGGGGAATACACAAAATTGTAAGGATTAACAAATTGTTACAGTTGAGAAAACAGGGAAATCAAAGATATTTGTCGCATAACAGGAGTTTGGCCTCTAATACATATTTTCTAATTCAAGAAACCCCCTAACATGACCAGGTAGAATTCATCTTTGTTGTGGTGACTATAAAGCTATGAAAATTTAAAAAGTATTTCTGTTACCCTGCCATTAAAATGTATCTTTCCATCCTAATAATCCTTTCAATGTGTTTTTTTTCCCTGCTGTTGCTGTAATCCAGGGTTCTGACAGAAAGCTGCCTCGCCTATTTTCATGTAGAATGCACAGGAAACAAGGACTGTTAATTTATCAGGAACAGTACACAATGTATCAACGATCCAGTGCTGTCAGGAGCACAGAGAGTAAAGTATACCACTGCCGCCTTATAACACTATAAACAGTGTTGGGCTGGACTGTTGGGACCACCAGGAAATCTGAGACCAATCGGACACCAGGACAAGTTTGAGAGCCCACCTAACATTTCATATCTCTATTATCACTCTTTAGAAAATCTATCTTACTCCTATTGTTTTATTAAAATTTCTTACAGTCCCTTTGGCTCGGAATTAAAATTTTAGCAGTCTTCTCTATTTTCTTGGGTGAATGGGCTGTGGGCCCAAGGGGGGATTCCCCTGTAACCCTGTGGTCCAGTCCAACACTCCCAATAAATCAGCCTTTGCTGCTTTTATCTATCAGTTTTATGCGTGTATTATTCCATTTGTCATGTATGTTTTTCATTTAGCAATAGAGTAATTTACAAACAATAATTATTTCCTACATTTTGGTTACATTTTAGTTTAGATCTACTGTATTTTGCAGTGTTTGTCAATAGGAATCATCACAGACTCTCTTGAAAAAAATCTGAATATCGTTCAATGAATTTTGGTCCCAGAAAGATTTTTTAGCATGTCCAATAAATAAAATTCCAACTGATACAAGATCATCCACACACAATCCGATCGTGGCACAATATAGGGATATCCTGATATTGTACAACCGCAATTGTTGAATGTATGGCCACCTTAATTGTACAGTGTTACAGAAACACTGACAGTTCCATATATGACCAGCCAGTGCTGAACATGGATCAAACAAACTGAACAAGACCCTAAAACTAGCTTCTGTATACAATAGCTATAAAGCTGGACATCCATGCATTGACAAGTTGCACAATGGTACTAATACTTCCTGATCTGAAAGCAACTGAGGAGTAGCAATCAATGTTCCAACTTGCACTATTCAACTTCAACTAAAAAAAAAAAATCTTAAAATAATGTAGCCTCTATTATTATTATTGTAAACATTTTTCCCTTCAGAAGATAAAGTACTGATCAAAACTTGTTTAGTGTATGGCCAGCTAAAGACTCCTGACATCTGCCTTATTAGGTGCCTACTGGTCTGTTTTAGCGAAGTCTGGCTACTCCAACTCCATTAATGAGTTACAATGAATTTTATATGTATATAAAGAACTTTTTTATACAGCTAATTGTAAGTAAATTGTGATATATCTGAATCAATATATTTTTATCCATTTGTAAATTGTGGGGAAAAAAATGGAAATAACTAAATCTAACTCACTGACAGGAAAGTCATTACACACAAGCAGACAGTAGGCCACAAACATGTTTACTAAATCCATAACAAATGTCAAGTCAATGGTCTTTTACAGATTGCATAAAGGGAAAGGTTCCGGATTTAACTTAGTTGTGTAAATACTTTCTATTATTTTGTTAGGGTCAAATTATAATAAAAACCCACAAAATTCCACAGGAAAGGTGTCATTGCATAGACTGGCCCTGACAAGCAGTGCTCAGAAAGAGAGCAGGGGTACTTAGATCTGTTAGATCTCTATGCCCAATGTGCTGTGAAATGTTTAAATTGATAATGGGCAGCTAAACTATGATGTTAACCTTTAATACTGTTAATATGTAATGCTGTGTTGCTTTATGGGAACATGCCTCAAGGGAAATGCATTTCAGTAAGAACCAGGAAATCACAATTACAGAAAAATCAAATCTTGGGAATGTTAGTTGCCCAGAAGAATTATAATAAGCTGCTTAGGAAAAACATAGGTACCATTAATCACTTGAGATAAATCTGTTTTCTCTAGGCATGAGGCCAGTGAAACTTAAGCTGCTTGGCCTAGAGCTTTATATAGTTGTGTTTAAAATGCATAGACAGGATATTTAATTGAGAAACGACCAGCCACCGAGTTCATTAACAAGTGATGTCTATTAACGGTATATTAAGGTAAAACAAATTCCATACTAATTGCAATTAAAATTCATAATGGATCATCAACTACTGGAAAACAGAAACAGTATTTTCTTTTTATTTTATATGGGTACATGTATCTTTTGTTGTTTCATCATTTTACTAGATCCACTGAGTTTTAGAACAATATGTCACCTGCTCCTACTTCTTATATCCCTGTGCTGGAAAGTTGTTGTAGTAGTGACTTCACATACTGTAGGTATTTTTAAATAGAAAGTTAATCTTCTTCTAAGGGGAACTATAGTCCAAACATAAAGGACTCAAAAAAAGTGCAAATTACCAAATTTTAACTAGAAACATGGTATAGCAGATCCTATAGTGTCAGAGAACAGACGGAAAGTTTTTAGAGTTTTTTTTTTTATGGCAACAACGGTAAACTGTGGAAATATATATGGCGGATTCATCTTTTCAAAAGAGGACTGATTTTCTAGAAGATTAAATGTTACTGGAACGACCACGTTTAAAACCCACGCAACCCAATGTAATATTGGGTTAACCTAGGTTTTACACTTATTTAACTACCATTAAAAGGAATAGTTCACTCAAAAAGTGAACTATTCATTTAACATATTGATTGAAGACCGGGAGGTTAAGGAGCTATGCCTTACCTCCCGTTCTTCAATCGATTTCTCAGACGCGATAGACGAATATAGAACAAACTTACCTTACACACGATCCTCCACAGCAGCAGTGGAAATTCCAGGCCACTTCCTGTTTAGAGTGAGTAACTATAGTACGCATTATTGGGCATGAGCGCTACGGTTCGGGACCTGTCACTGCTGCTGCGGTGGATTGCATGTAAGGTAAGTTTCTTCGTTCTTTGTCCGTCGCTCATGGGCAATTGATTGAAGAACGGGAGATAGGGCATAGCTCCTTAAACTCCCGGTCTTCAATCAATACATTAAAGTATTAAATTTAAGTTAAATTTTGCATGTTGCAGCACGATACGTAATGTGGAATTTTAGGGGACCTTAAAGGAATACTCTATTCTTACCTTTCCCCAATGCAATACCAGACGTAAATCCTTTTTAAAATACAAATTTATAAAGGAAAAATATAACTTAATTGCCATATCGATCCTTAATTGCCATATCGATCCTAGTGTGTGTGTATATATATATATATATATATATATATATGTATATATAGTGTGTAGGATGTTGGCTAGTAAAGTGTAGAATTTGATTGCGATCTGCAGATTTAACAAACAGATCAGTATGTAGTATATTATCTTTTTTTTATACAAACATACAAAAAATGGATACTACTAGAATCACTGCTTAATTCAAATTTAATAGAGGGATGTATTTTATACCTCTATCCCACATATTGATGGAATTGGGGCAGCTAAAAAACTTCTCACTGAGAAGGGGCATTTTTGGTCAGAGGAGGTTCATTTCTTTATGCAACCCTTAGAGTTTATACTCACAAAAAATTATTTTGAATTCAAGAATGAGTTTTACCTCCAGGTGCGTGGGACTGCGATGGGGTCGAATGTCGCTCCGGCCTATGCCAATGCCTTTATGGCTGGCTTGGAGGATGGGCATGTCTATCAGGATGATCTCTATCGTGACCACTGTGTGGCATGGTGGAGATATATTGATGACGTGTTCATCCTCTGGCGGGGTGACGTCTCTACCCTATCGCAGTTCCACGCTAGACTGAATAAAATACATCCCTCTATTAAATTTGACTTAAGCAGTGATTCTAGTAGTATCCATTTTTTGGATGTTTGTATAAAAACCCCCCCCCCCGCGGCACCCCGGTTAATATTAATACATCTCCTGGACCGGATAAATACATCCTTGGGTACTTAGGGAGCCAAGTTCAGTTTTATCTAGGCCATTGTTTCTTATTTTTGCAGATTCCCTCATGTCCGGTGATGTGCCCTCTGGATTGGAAAAAGGCTGATGTTATTCCAATATTCAAAAAGGGTAGTCGTTCACAGCCTGGTAATTAAGCCTGTAAGTTTAACTTCAGTGGTGGGGAAGATCCTGGAAAGTTTAATAAGGGAACATGTTCTAGAGTATGTTTCAAGGACTGATGTTATAAGTAGTAACCAGCATGGATTTAGGAGAATAGATCTTGTCAAATTAACTTGCTTGGCTTTTATGAGGAATTAAGTAGAAATTTAGGACTCTGGCATAGAAGTAGATGTAGTTTACTTGGATCACATTTGTACATGGATAGAAAATTGGTTAATGAATAGGATGCAGAGAGTAGTTGTACTCATGCCTGATGAGCTGGAACAGCGAAACGCGTAGCAATTGGAACGGAGTGGCGTGTAGACGTAATCCACAAGGAGTGCGAGAGGTATAATCAGTATCTGAGTGTTTTGCTTATCTGCAAAAAGCCGGCGTGGGAAGGAACTTGGAAATACCTACCTTCCAGTGGGCTGAAATAGGGGTACACGGATCCCAAGAGCTTGCTGCCACGGATGTAATAATTTTCATGTCCGGGGATCTCTAGTGAGACGTTTTTTGCCCAATTACACACGACGCAGAGCACGGTGCAGTATCGATCTATATTTTTAAACCTCCGCCTCTGGGGTAGAGACATTAATACTTTTATATATACATTTTTTGGTGTGCGCACACCGCGTTTTTTGATATTACTTCCATTACTAATATATACCACCACGACTACATGCTCTTTGGATACCATATTAGGAGGATTGCTTTGGACGATTAACTAACACTTGTTAGACATATACCCCTCCTCCTATTTATTTATTTATATATTAGCCATTCATATATATGTAATTACTTTTGGGGTATTTCTTATATGTGACATTTAAAAAAAAAGTTTTTTAACATTGTGACGGCCGGCCATTTATTGTTGTATAAATATAGTTATTGTTTATATTATAAAATTTTTATGTGTGGTCTTTTTGTTGGTGGTAGGTACGTTATCTTTTCTGATTTGACAATTGACATCGCAGTCGGTGATTAAATGCTTATCCTCTAGCTACCTCTAACTGAGCCAGTCACAATGGAATAACTTGCATGCAGCGTCACACAAGTGGGCAGACTTGCATGTACCAGTTACACAGTGGGCAGACTTGTATGTGCCAGTCACTGGGGGCAACTTGCATGTGCAAGTCACATTGGGCAAACTTGCATGTGCCACAGTAGGCAAACTTGTATGTGCTAGTTACAGTCAGCAAATTTGTATGTGCTAGTCACAGTCGCAAACTTGTATGTTCAAGTCATAGTGGCAAACTTGCATGTGCCAGTCAGTGGGCAATTGTAGTGTAAGTCATACTGGGCAACTTGTACGTGTAAGTCATACTGGGCAAACTTGCATGTGCCAGTCAGTGGGCAAACTGTACATTCAAGTCATAGTGGGAAAACTTGTATGTACCAGTCACACGGTGGGCAGACTTGCATGTACCAGTCATAGTGGGCATTATTTTCGAAAATCCAAAAATGTTCAAGGATTTCCGAACATTCAAGGATTTTCGGCCGTCTGTAATCCTTGAATAATCTTGAATTCGAGAATCCTCAAACATTCGACAATCCCGCAGAAGGACATTTAGGGGTCCCGCAGCTCAACCCTTAGAAGGACCATTGTGGCCCTGGAAGGGCCTTTTGGATTTAAGGGGTCCCGCAGCTCGAAACCAATGCAATGTTGGCGTCACTGGCGGCCGCAGCGACATCCCTGACATTGGCGAGATCGGAGTTGTTGTCACCCCGTTATCTGCTGCAACGTCGGAAAAGAAAGATGACACTGGAGACCTATACTATATGGCCTGTGGGCAGTACCATCTCATAAGGCATTCTAAGGCTGCAAGGCCAGGGAGGGGGGTCCCGGTTTTGAGCTGCAAGACCCCTTAAGCCCCAAAGTGAATGCCCGACCCGACCCCCTCCACAAACGCTAAGCTCATCCGTTTCCGTCACTCCAAAGTTGCCGAAATGAAATGGACGAACTTATCGCGAGAAAGACGTTACACCGTTTTATAAATATGAGCGTAGTGGTAACGGTTGCAATGTCTGCAGATTGGCAAAAAGCCTATCGCGCCGATGTTGACTTTACACGCCGGATTTTGCCGGTATATATATATGCGCTAAGTCCAATTTTAGTAAAAACATGGGCAAAAGTTAATGCCCGTTTATAAATATGCCCCTATTTTAGTTGAGTGGATTGTTGTCTGAAGTATTTAAATGATGAGGGAAGACCGATTTTTTTTTTTCCGATTACTCGGTCAAAGAAGCATTGATAGCCCTTGCTAAAATGTTATAACTATTTAACTATTTAAGCTCTTCTGACATGGAAGTATAGCAAATGAATTTCATTGCTGTTTTTTTTATTGTCTAAAAAAAAAAAAAAAAAGCTTAGACCTGTGCCTCCAAGCGCATGGCATATTAAAAAAAAATAAATAAATAAACAAACATTATGCACCATCTGGGCTAGTATCTTCCTGTACTCACAACAACAAGTTAACAAAATCCATAAATAACAGTGTTTTTCCGAAAACACAGCAATTAGACGAGACAAGCTTGCTCGTTATTATGTTATCATCCTATAAATTATTCTAGTATATGCAGCGGCCACATCTGAGCAGGCAAACATCCCCTCTCAGTCTACGTATAGTTCGATATACAATATTCAATGCCATGTTTTATACAGCCTTCCCTCACCTGTTGTTTTCCCATTGTTTAGGAGAATGTGGAACTATAAGTAATACTGTTTTCAACAAGAGCTCCATTAGGCTTGTAACTAGAAATCATGTATATAGCCTCAGATCCTTGTGAATGAGGGTTCTAGTACAGCTGCAATTTAAGGCACAGACATTTTTGGGGAAGACGCTTTGCTCTATGATATTTGTTTTGGACTAAAGAGTATCCATAAGAAGAAAACCAGGCTAAAAAGTCTATGCGTGTACATCAGGTGTAAATACCAATATATTATATATATATATATATAAAACACATTTATAATTCTCTGCATACAGTCTTTGTATGACTTCATGAACATTGTGCATTTTAACGGATGTCCACCAGAAAAATGCCTACCTTATGCTAAAAGGATTTTTCCTTTTGCCATGGCTGCAGAGGATTGACCAGATGGTGGGAGGGAGGGGGGAAAGGGCTCCCCTGAGCATGTCACAGTCTTTGTTGAGGTTAGGGAATAGCAGGGACCGGATGATACTCACTGACAGCTTCTACTCTACTTTCCTGGACTTTGAAAAAACATGCAGGAGAACCATTTGGAGCAGAGATGTAAGGTATGGATTTTTTTAAACTACACAGTGGGGTCAGTATGGAGTGTAAATTTTAGTTTGGGGGTGGACATGCCCTTTAATTCTTAATTTAAGTTACATTTAACAAAAGTACATTAAGAGAACATATAATGAATTAATGAACTAAAGTTTTCTCTTGAGTGTGTAATTTTCCCTAGAACAGTATATCTTAAAGAGGAGGAAAACAGAATTAATAGACAGAGTGGCAGATACATTTTACACTTAATTAGAATCAATTTAAAGAAGTTCAGTAATATAACCTGTTAATACAGAGCAAAGGAGGTCAGGATTTATTTATTTATAGGTTTTATAGACTACAGCATATAGGAAATGGTCACCTGTAAGAATATATACTGTGATCATTAATTTGTTAGTACAGATGTGGTCTTTTGAGTCCAAACATTCCCATGCTTTGTAACTCTTTTTACATTTTGTGAAATGCATTACCTAGGGGATGCCCAAGTAAGACTTTTTCAATCATAGTTTTAGCATTGTTTAACTGACTGTCCCTTGAAGGTTTTTTTCTGTTTATGTTTTTTAGAATCGAAACCTCTGTCAAATAATTTGCAGAAGATGACATGAATTTTCCTAACCTCTTCACACAAATTACATTATTCAGTTACATAAACTCCATTGTTATACTACACCCTGACTGCCCAGAGGTTAAACTGAAAACAACAGTGAAATGAATCCTTTTCCCCTATGGGATGACAGCTGAGTGATTTGGAATGCTGTAGATTTTTCTGCAGAGAAGGTAATAATGCAGCACATTAGAGTGATACAATGACAATGATACAATGAAAGTGCCTATTATTTAAACTAGTGTGCATTACAGTACGATTTATTCAAATCGAGAATAGAAGCCAATAATTCAGCATTGAAGGGGCATTTCTGATACAGGAACCCTTAACCATGGTAAACTTGCAAAGCAAAGAGGCTCATGCTTCATTTTTCTGCTATATCAGTTAGGCCCCTGCAGTTCACCCCTGAAGGGGAAAATCGTATTTGTCTTCCTTGATCCCTACACCATCTTTATGCAAGACAATATTTTGCTGTGCTGCTTGGCACTGCTTGCTACATTTAAGATTGATATCCACCAAAACTCCAAGATCCTTTTTCAACAGATATTCACTTAACACAGAGCCTTAATGAATAGAAAGCACAAGGACTTTTGAGCCCAAACTCCTCCAAACCTATATTTAATCAACATTGAATCTTATCTGCCACTTACAGTAGCAGACCAATATGACAATGTGAAACTGCCTGCACCCTGCAACAATTGCACATCCTTTAAAGCTTTTAAATGGTTGACAATTTTGTTGTGGTGGTAAACACCAGAGACTTTGCTGACAATATCTATTTCCAAATCATTAATAGAAGTGGAATCAACATAGAACCCTGGAGCACAACTTAAATTATTGATAAAGCACTATTAACAACTACTAATTGCATACGATCCCTCATCCAATCTTCTATCCATGTACAAATGGACCTTAGACCTTAGATTATACATTAGTCGCCTATGGGGACTGTATCGAAAGTCTTGCAAAATCCAAGTTTACCCCATCTACTGCTATGCTAGAGTTCAAAAAACTACTCACTTCCCATAAAAACCAAGCAAGTTTGTTTCACAAGATCATTTCCTAATCCCAGTTGATAACTACTTTAAAGGTACTTGAAACATACCCTAGAATATGTTCTTGTATCAAACAAGTTAAACTCACAGGTCTATAATTACAGGCTGTGAATGACCCTTTTTGAGATCCAGGAGCTTTATTGATATTAACCTTATTTGGGTGGTTTCTTTGCATGTAGCATTTTGTTTGTTTGAAAAAAACGTTTGTGTGAAAAAAGCCTTAGAGACCCATGCACAAGTTCCATTAAAGGAATAGTTCACTGCAATAGTGAACTATTCCTTTTCTGGATAGCCAGGAACGAAGTTCTGAAAATCTTACCTTTTGCGCGATCCAGCGGGAACACTCTGACAGTTCCTGACTGCTTCCTACTTCTGTTATGCTATAACGCGCATGCCCGATAATGCGCACTATAGCAGAACAGAGGCAGGCGCGGTAGGGAATTTCAAAGCGGCCCCGCTGGATCGCATTTAAGGAAGATTTTCAGAACTTCGTTCCTGGCTATCCAAACATTGATTGAAGAACGGGAGGTAAGGCATAGCTCCTTAACCTCCCTGGCTTCAATCAATGTATACAAAAATGAAGAGTGTGATGTATCACCTGGGGCTAAGGGTTGTGCCAGTTTTTCCACTTATACTATAACTATATTAGTGGATACTAGCTTATTCCCCTGTTCCCCTTGCATATATATATATATATGATATTGATATAATATAGATTAGTTTATTATATATATATTATCTTGGTGCTCTAACCCATTGCATTTTATAAATTGAGTGTGTTTTCTTTTAATATTTTTTTAATATAATAAAAATTAGGAAACAGAAGATGATTATGAATACCTAGTAGCACAGAACTTATATAGTATATATATATATAAGTTCTGTGCTACTAGGTATTCCATATCATCTTCTGTTTCCTTAATTTTATTATATTATTAGATCTACAACAGATAAGCTTAAAGGAATACAGTAGTTCACTACAATATGAACTATTCATTTTCTACATTGAGAATATCCACGAAACAAAGAGTATCCCCCTTAATGAATTACCCACTCCCAATAGTAGGTCCGGAGAGCAAAAAAGGTGAATTAAAGCTACAAATTTTATTAGATATACTTTAAAATATTAGAAACACACTTAATTTATAAAAATGCAATGGGTTAGAGCACCAAGATAATATTATATATATATATATATTATATTATATATATATATCTATATATTATTAATATATATATAACAGGGCATGTTACACAGCTTACCTTGCCAAGATCCCGCAATGTACTGCATGTCGCGAAAAGTTTCAGCACATCGCAACTGTCCTGTGAGTAACAACAGGAGGATGGAATTGCAAATATTTGTCCAAAATCTAAGCTAATCCATTTGCAGTGATGTATTAAAGGGCATGTCCACCCCCAAAACTATAATCCCCCCAACTACTGGCCCCACCATGTAGTGTAGTTTAATCCTTACCTCACATCCCAACTCCATCTGGTTCTCCTGTAGTCCCCCCCCAAAGTTCAAAAACTGCCCACCAGGAGGCTAGCAGGTCCATATAGGACACTGCCTGCTACCTGGCCTCAGGTAGATTTTGCCATGCGTACTGGGCCCTTCTCCCCCCTCCCTCCCCTCCCTCCCCTCCTCTCCCCTCCCGTTCTACTATCCCTCCCACCTAGTCATATCCCCTTAATATTGTGCTCCCCCATGTCCCCAGCCCCAACCGCATGTTTTTTTTTTTAAAAAAGCTCCCAAACACTTACTTACCTCTCCGCTTTACCTCCGCTGCATTGAATGACGGCGCCGCTCGTGATTGGCTGCCGCTCAGCCAATCACAGACGCGACTGCCGGTCCCGCCCCTCTGCTTGCATTCTCGCAAGCAGAGGGCTGGCAGTGCGGTGGAGGATCGAGGGGAGGTAAGAAGAGTTTGGGGGGCTTTTTAAAAAAAAAAAACTGCGGTTGGGGCTGGGGGATATGGGGGAGCATAAATATTAAAAGTGTAATTTAGGGGTGGACATAGCCTTAAGGATTTAGTGTAGGTTTTGCATACATGCTCCAAAACAAATGTTTTCAAAGCAATGCAATCAATGTGTGGTGCAAGCATACAACAAAAACAATATGGTAATTGCAGTTTTTGCACCATTTTATTGTTGAGACTAAACCTGCAGAGCATTAGACAAAAATATTCTTCCTGTTAATATTGTATTAGAGTGCAAAACACAGCTCATCCCAGGCACATCAAACATGCTTTGAGCCCCCCTAGAGAATTCTAAAGATAACTAAATTCATAAAAAAAATGCTTACAATTAAGTAAATTACTCTGTAAAGAGAGCCCCGGATTAAGCGTAGCTAGGGGAGGAGCGTCATGACCAGGTGGGATAAGAAGGAACGGGATAGGCTAGTTTAAAAGGTAGAGAGATTAAAGAAGGGAGGGAAGAAAGAGCGGGTACCTCATTTTTTCAGCAGCAGGAAATCACCCCACCCACCCTTTGACGTAGCCGGCCTGAAGTAAGTATATTGAGGGTGGGGGTCAATTAAGGGCACAGGGGTAAGTCATCGTTATATATCTACCTTATTATCTATATCTATATATATATATATATATATATATATTTTATAAATATAAAAAAAAAATTATAATGAGGAGTTCACATTAAGGTAGCTTGGTAGGGGAAATTCCTTTGTCACAGCAACGGGGCAATCCTTGCCAGTCTGCCAGGTTAATCACAGTAATGTAAAAGTAGTGTGGTAAGAATATTTGGCTGGTCTAACCCCTAAGGTGGGTGGCCAGTGGGTTGTGCTTATAGCACAGTTAATTCAGTACCGGAACATCTACGATCAGTGGCAGACAAGTCAATCAGACAAATAGCGAGATCGTGCACTGCTGAGCCAGGCTTCCGGCTGGCAGACAAGTTTATTGGAAGGGCAGACTGGGCAGACTGCAGGGATTCGGATGAGTTATAATGATTGTTTCTAACAACTGTTAATCAACAAGTTACTTTATTGGTGATACGAATGCTATGTTCATGTTCTTGTATTTTGTTCATTTTTTCGGATTTATTGCAAAGCTGTTTGTTATGGCAATAAAAGCTGTGGCCAATTTTATCCAACACCATGTGTCTTGTCGTTATTGGAAGGAAGAGAAGTTGGGGGGGGGGGGGGTAAGAGAGAGATTTAACCCTACCTGGGTCAAGGGCTAAATGGCAGTGGGTTAACCCTCAGAAATTAGAAAACAGGAATGGGGTAAGTAATAAAAATCCAAATAGTTTCAGTGTCCTAGGATGTTGCCAGCACTTAATAATAAAATGTTGTTAAAAGAAGACCCCGTGTGCAGTGATTTAATTGTAGTGTTACAGTATATATGTATCCACATACTGTGCTCACACTGCATATATAAAGGCATTTCTAATCCGATTATGACTACACCTTTAAAGGGAGAGTCTTCCAACAGGAATAAAAGTATAGCCCTTAGCAAAAGAAAAGAAAGATTTACGAGTTAAGATTACACTATAAAGGTTGGGTGTGTATAGGAAGGTATGCACAGAAAGAAAGAATAAGCAACAAGCTATTTGGCTACCTTCTGAAAACAGACATTACTGTAAAATAAAGTCCCCACCCCACTTTTCTCAAGAAATGTGACCCTTGTTTATTTTACAAGCCAAAGGAAGTAAAAGAGATGGCATTTTAGTGGGTATTAAATGCTATTTTCCTGACTGAATGACCTCAAATGAAATATTTTACATGACAAATAGCAAGGCACGCTGGCACTGTGTCAGACAATAAGATTGCAGAGTGTCTCGAGTCTACCAGTCCCCAGGCACTTACAACCTTAGGCAGGTGCTCCTTTATCTCTTTGCTCACCTGGCTCTAACCAGCTTGATTTTAATGTGCCCTGAACTTCATTACCATTTGTTGTAAAAAAAAAAAAAAAAAAAGGCTGGGTGTTCGTATCTCTGGCATTAAAACCAGATACTGCTGGAACCAGTGCCTTGTGGGAGATAACAAAATTGTAAGGATTAACAAATTGTTACAGTTGAGAAAACAGGAAAATCAAAGATATTGTCGCATAACAGGAGTTTGGCCTCTAATACATATTTTCTAATTCAAGAAACCCCTAACATGACCCAGGTAGAATTCATCTTTGTTGTGGTGACTATAAAGCTATGAAATTTAAAAAGTATTTCTGTTACCCTGCCATTAAAATGTATCTTTCCATCCTAATAATCCTTTCAATGTGTTTTTTTTTTCCCTGCTGTTGCTGTAATCCAGGGTTCTGACAGAAAGCTGCCTCGCCTATTTTCATGTAGAATGACACAGGAAAAAGGACTGTTAATTTATCGAACAGTACACAATGTATCAACGATCCAGTGCTGTCAGGAGCACAGAGAGTAAAGTATACCACTGCCGCCTTATAACACTATAAACAGTGTTGGCTGGACTGTTGGGACCACCAGGAAATCTGAGACCAATCGGACACCAGGACAAGTTGAGGGCCCACCTAACATTCATATCTATTATCACTCTTTAGAAAATCTATCTACTCCTATTGTTTTATTAAATTTCTTACAGTCCCTTGGCTCGAATTAAAATTTTAGCAGTCTTCTCTATTTTCTTGGTGAATGGGCTGTGGGCCCAAGGGGGGATTCCCCTGTAACCCTGTGGTCAGTCCAACACTCCCAATAAATCAGCCTTTGCTGTTTTATCTATCAGTTTTATGCGTGTATTATTCCATTTGTCATGTATGTTTTTTCATTTAGCAATAGAGTAATTTACAAACAATAATATTTCCTACATTTTGGTTACATTTTAGTTTAGATCTACTGTATTTTGCAGTGTTTGTCAATAGGAATCATCACGACTCTCTTGAAAAAATCTGAATATCGTTCAATGAATTTTGGTCCCAGAAAGATTTTTTTAGCATGTCCAATAAATAAAATTCCAACTGATACAAGATCATCCACACACAATCCGATCGTGGCACAATATAGGGATATCCTGATATTGTACAACCGCAATTGTTGAATGTATGGCCACCTTAATTGTACATGTTACAGAAACACTGACAGTTCCATATATGACCAGCCAGTGCTGAACATGGATCAACAAACTGAACAAGGACCCTAAAACTAGCTTCTGTATACAATAGCTATAAAGCTGGACATCACATGCTGACAAGTTGCACAATGGTACTGATACTTCCTGATCTGAAAGCAACTGAGAGAGTAGCAATCAATGTTCCAATTGCACTATTCAACTTCAACTAAAAAAAAAAATCTTAAAATAATGTAGCCCTCTATTTTTATTATTGTAAACATTTTTCCCTTCAGAAGATAAAGTACTGATCAAAACTTGTTTAGTGTATGGCCAGCTAAAGACTCCTGACATCTGCCCTATTAGGTGCCTACTGGTCTGTTTTAGCGAAGTCGGCTACTCCAACTCCATTAATGATTACAATGAATTTTATATGTATATAAAGAACTTTTTTATACAGCTAATTGTAAGTAAATTGTGATATATCTGAATCAATATTTTTATCCATTTGAAATGTGTGGGGAAAAAATGGAAATAACTAAATCTAACTACACTGACAGGAAAGTCATTACACACAAGCAGACAGTAGGCCACAAACATGTTTACTAAATCCATAACAAATGTCAAGTCAATGGTCTTTTACAGATTGCATAAAGGGAAAGGTTCCGGATTTAACATTAGTTGTGTAAATACTTTCTATTATTTTGTTAGGGTCAAATTATAATAAAAACCCACAAAATTCCACAGGAAAGGTGTCATTGCATAGACTGGCCCTGACAAGCAGTGCTCAGAAAGAGAGCAGGGTACTTAGATCTGTTAGATCTCTATGCCCAAGTGCTGTGAAATGTTTAAAATTGATAATGGGCAGCTAAACTATGATGTTACCTTTAATAACTGTTAATATGTAATGCGTGTTGCTTTATGGGAACATGCCCAAGGGAAATGCATTTCAGTAAGAACCAGGAATCACAATTACAGAAAAATCAATCTTGGGAATGTTAGTTGCCCAGAAGAATTATAATAAGCTGCTTAGGAAAAACATAGGTACCATAATCACTTGAGATAAATTGTTTTCTCTAGGCACGAGGCCAGTGAAACTTAAGCTGCTTGGCCTAGAGCTTATATAGTTGTGTTTTAAAATGCATAGACAGGATATTTAATTGAGAAACGACCAGCCACCGAGTTCATTAACAAGTGATGTCTATAACGGTATATATTAAGGTAAAACAAATTCCATACTAATTGCAATTAAAATTCAAAGGATCATCAACTACTGGAAAACAGAAACAGTATTTTCTTTTATTTTTATATGGGACATGTATCTTTTGTTGTTTTCACTTTTACTAGATCCACTGAGTTTTAGAACAATATGTACCTGCTCCTACTTCTTATATCCCTGTGCTGGAAAGTTGTTGTAGTAGTGACTTCACATACTGTAGGTATTTTTAAATAGAAGTTATCTTCTTCTAAGGGGAACTATAGTCCAAACATAAAGGACTCAAAAAAAGTGCAATTACCAAATTTTAACTAGAAACATGGTATAGCAGATCCTATAGTGGTCAGAGAACAGACGGAAAGTTTTTAGAGTTTTTTTTTATGGCAACAACGGTAAACTGTGGAATATAATGGCGGATTCATCTTTTCAAAAAGAGACTGATTTTCTAGAAGATTAAATGTTACTGGAACGACACGTTAAAACCCACGCAACCCAATGTATATTGGGTTAACCTAGGTTTACACTTATTAACTACCATTAAAGGAATAGTTCACTCAAAAAGTGAACTATTCATTTAACATATTGATTGAAGAACGGGAGGTTAAGGAGCTATGCCTTACCTCCCGTTCTTCAATCGATTCTCTCAGACGCGATAGACGAATATAGAAAACTAATTACACACGATCCTCACAGCAGCAGTGGAAATTCCAGGCCACTTCCTGTTTAGAGTGAGTAACTATAGTACGCTTATTGGGCATGAGCGCTACGGTTCGGGACCTGTCACTGCTGCTGCGGTGGATTGCATGTAAGGAAGTTCTTCGTTCTTTGTCCATCGCTCATGGGCAATTGATTGAAGAACGGGAGATAGGGCATAGCTCCTTAACCTCCCGGTCTTCAATCAATACATTAAAGTTATTATAAATTTAAGTTAAATTTTGCATGTTGCAGCCACGATACGTAAGTGGAATTTAGGGGACCTTAAGGAATACTCTATTCTTACCTTTCCCCAATGCAAACAGACGTAAATCCTTTTTAAAATACAAATTATAAAGGAAAAATATAACTTAATTGCCATATCGATCCTTAATTGCCATATCGATCCTAGTGTGTGTGTGTGTATAATATATAAGATATATATAATATTATATATATATAGTAAAGAACAGGAGCACTCCAGGGACTTTTAAACTTTAATTGGAATAATTAAACACGCTCGAGTGTGTTTCAATAACTTGTGGTCGTCGTCAGGATACACCATCTTGGAGGCTGACCTCCTAAAATAGGTAACACAGGTAAACCCCTCCCACATCACCACCCACCCACCCAATACAGTGTACAAACATAGTATCGAAATTAAACATAATCCAATGAAACATAGTATATCAGCACATCGATCTAAAAGCTAAGTGTCCGACTCGCTATAACAAATGGTAACAGAACAAAGGGATGGAAAGGCTCCGTACTAAGGTCTAATACTAGGCGGGCTGCCAAGTCTCTGCATGGCGACTCACTACTTGTTCGTACACGTGTATTAAATATTGGAATTAAAAGAAAGACCGCGAGTGCGTTGTTGTACGTGCCTGTGTGTGTGTGTGTGTATATAATATATATATATATTTATATATATATATATATATATATATATATATTATATATATATAATCCAAGCAATATGGCACCTCCAGGCAGTATCCTAGCATCGTCCTAACCTAGTGAAAAAATATTGTTCCCTGGGGCTACCAGGCCATACCTGCTTCTCTCTTTGTCTAGTACTAGACAAAGAGAGAAGCAGGTATGGCCTGGTAGCCCCAGGGAACATATATTTTTTTCACTAGGTTAGGACTGATGCTAGGATATCTGCTTGGAGTGGCGCATCAGCTACGCATGTTTGTACAAACAATGTAACTAAAGGTATCCATTTGAACTACAGTGCAGGTGATTACCCTTAATTGCTTGCATGCATGTATTTCATTACTCCATTCATTATAATTGTATGTGTAGTTGAGTGCTGGAGTCTTTTGTGTAATGTAAAAATTGCCGGTCCCTCCATTGCACCGCACCTGAAAGTATTTCTGAATAAAGGTTTGAGCAGCATATGTTATATTTATAATAATGATATATATATAGATATTATATAATATTATATATAATATAATATAAAATCACATATAGGTAAGGATTTAAGGTGCACTCCAAGGTCTTGTCACAAACGTATGTCTTATTCACACAATCACGGCAACGTTTGCCCTTTGTCTCAGGCCTTTATCAAGCCTTATATATATAATATATATATATATATATATATATATATATATATATATATAATATACAATACATACACAACACACACGCACAAAAAGGCACGTACACAACGCACTCGCAGGTCTTTCTTTTAATTCCAATATTTAATACAGTGTACGACAAATGTTTGTCGTACACGTGTATTAAATATTGGAATTAAAAGAAGACCTGCGACCTGCAAGTGTGTTGTTGTACGTGTATATATAATATATATATTATATATATCTATATATATATATATAAATATAAACAAAGCCCCAGACACAGGGCCGAAACGTTGCCACGTTTGTGTTGAATAAACTTCATTAAATTCCTAGGAGTGCCTATATCTTTGTTTATATGTCTGTTTCAATTCAACAGGAAGCACCCAGGTGATTTATCCTACAAGGTTTGAGTGCCCCCCCACCCTGGTTATAATATAATATATATATATAGATATATATATATAATATATAACTATATAACACATACATAATATATATATATATAATATTTACACATACAGAATCTACGTTTCGGGAGAACACCCTGTCGCTTGGAGGATGGACCACGGGGGTTTCTTTCCTATAAAGAGGATCTATTTGTGACCACTGTGTGGCATGGTGGAGATATATTGATGATGTGTTCATCCTCTGGCGGGGTGACGTCTCTACCCTGTCGCAGTTCCACGCTAGACTGAATAAAATACATACCTCTATTAAATTTGATTTAAGCAGTGATTCTAGTAGTATCCATTTTTTGTATGTTTGTATAAAAAAAGATAATATTCTTCATACAGATCTGTTTGTTAAATCTACAGACCGCAATCAATTTTTACATTTTACTAGCCAACATCCTACACAAATTAAAAGGTCCATCCCTTTTAGTCAGCTATGTAGAGTGGACAGGTTGGTTAGTGACCCTATGCAAAAGAAGATGCAGTTAAGTAGTATGTGTCAAAAATTTGAAAGAAGGGGTTATCCGAACACCATTTTATCTGTTGCCACCGATAAACTATAGAAGAGATAAGACGGACACCAAATAGGTAAAAGTAGTGTTAAAAGATTACATCAAATGCATAGAATTCCTTTTGTTTCAGATAATAATCAGCAAATTTCTCCAATTAAAAATGTTCTGATTAGACATTGGAATGTACTGAGAAATTCATACCCTGGTGTTACAGAATTTAACTTACCTCCTATGTTTTCATATAGAAGGGGGGATACTATTGGTTCCAGACTTAATCGTTCTTGTCGATTGGGGGATAATGAAGGCAATCGAAAAAGGAATAAAATGTGGCTTAGGTGTACTAAGAAAGGTATGGTACCCTGCCATAATTCTGTACAATGTCGCTCAGTTATTAGGGTGACTAGTTTTGTACACCCCCGAACCGGCATTAAATTGCCACTACGTGGTCTATAAACATGTAACTCCTGATTTGCTATTTATGTGCTTATTTGTCTCTGTGGTCTCCTGTATATAGGGGACCATACAGAAAGTGAAGGCCAGAATTTCGCAACATAAGTCCTCCATGCAATCTCAGTGTCATTTGGTGTATGCAATCTCATACACCAAATGACACTGAGATTGCACACACCAAATGACACTGAGATTGCACACACCAAATGACACAGATTGCACACACCCACAGGACACAGATTGCACACACCAAATGACACCGATTGCACACACCAAATGACACAGATTGCAACACCAAATGACACAGATTGCACACACCGAATGACACAGATTGCACACACGAATGACACAGATGCACACACGATGACACAGACATTGCAACACAACCGAATGACACAGATTGCAAACACCGAATGAACAGAGTTGCACACACGAATGACACAGATGCACACACCTTTTAATGACACAGATTGCACACACCGAATGACACTGAGATTGCATACACTGAATGACACTGAGATTGACAGAGATACATACATTGAATTCAAATAGAAAATATGGAAACCCCTGTTTTTCCACCGCATGCATAAATATGCAATATACTTTATATATCACCACCCATAAGTAATAATTTAAAATCCACAAACACGAATACTTCAATATGAATAAATCTAAAGCAATAAGTAAATCAATTCACATTAATTATCAACATATATATACACAGTATAATTACATTAATTATGTCCATAAAAAGCACACACCCAGATTAATTTCAAGAAAAAATATCACTTCCCCAGCAATAAAAACAAAGTTTATATGATGTGTACAACAGCCATACAAAAAGTGCACTAACTTGAGTCTAAAATTCAAATACTGGATGGCACACAAATGATACTGTATATGAGGCCTGTTTCATAAGTTTTGAATCAAGCTTTTCCTAAATTGTGTACAAGAAGGACATCTATAATAGAAATATGTTATAATAGATTCTGCCATAGATATTTTTGAAGTATTTCCAGATGTTCAAGATATGCAGGATTTAGACCTAGAACTTTTCTATAAAAAACAGAAAAATACTCTGCTATTGGCCCTCATATCTGAGAAATATTACCACTTTACCCATAAAGTGGTGGAACATACCACCTATCTAATAAAAGGTCAAGTCCATTACTCAATATACTGTATACAATTTTTATTACAACAACCCCATTACCAATATTGTACACTTATTGCTGTATATCTCCTAAGCCCCTTGCAAATAAACCCCAAAGAAAACGTGACTGAGAGGGTATGATATAATTAAGACTGTGACTAACTATAACCAAGACAGCAGTCAAACTGTGAAAAATGCATGTATACTAAGGGACTTGGTTTAACACTTCAATGTTTAAGCAGTTCAAAGTTCACAATCCACCATCTCCTGATGGTCTTTATATTCATATCTAGAGCATGTATCTGGTTCCCATTAAAAGCACCAGCCTGTATTACCATTTATCATATCAAACTCGGGTAAGCTGTTACTCAGTAGCTAAGCTAAACATATGTCTGCACATCCTGGTGGGATGTGCAGTCATTTAACAATAATTCCGATTTCAAATTATTTGTGGCCAGGTTAAATGTGAATACCTGTAATATACATTTGACTTTTGAATGGAGCTATAAGGAGGTAAATTGTTTGGACCTAAAGTTGATAAATGAAGGAGAAAAACTTAGAAGCAAGATGTTTAGAGAACAAACGGCAGTGAATTCTGTACTTAGGGCTGATAGTCATCACCCCTTTAGTCAGATTAATGCTATCCCTTATGGGCAATTTTTAAGATTAAAAAGAAATTGTCAGACTTTATTATGCAGGCTTATGAAATGAAGTAAAGGTTTAAGGAGAGAGGCTACACTAACAGCCAAATTAATAAAGACAACTCCCTAGAAAATACCATACATTTTATTGGATAAAAACAAAAAGGTAACAGAGAAGGCACAGTTAAGGCTTATTACATGCTTTAACCAACAATGGAGTAAGATATATAAAAACCTATCCTGACACCGGCATTGTTTAAGTGATGATAAACAACTAATGGGAAGGGTAGGAATGGTCCCCCAGTTGGCAGCTAGACAAGCTAGGACTATCAGGGACATTGTCAGCCCTAGTCAATTCATTCAAGAAGTGAATACCTTACAAAACTGGTTAGGGAAAAAGGAAGACTATAAACCTAGAAAGGGTAGTCAGAGGTGCTATAAATGTATAGCCTGCTCTCAAATAAGAGAATATGATAAGATGAGAGGAGTGGGAGAAAAAATATGGAAGAAGATTTTTTCAATTACAAGAAGCAGTATTGGGGGGGGGGGTCATTTAAGTGGCTGAATGTCATTGTGGGATAAAATATGTTGGAAAAACAGGGAGAAAACTAACTAAGAGGGCACTAGAACATCTTAGAGCGATTAGAAAAGGGGATTTTTTACATAGTACCCTAGCAAAATATATTAATGTTGAATATAAAGTGGATGCTAAAGCAATACAGTTTAATGGAATTGAAAAAGGTTTGGAAAGAAGAGAGAGGGGGAGACTATAATAAATTAATACAGCAATGGGAATTAAAGTTAATATATAGGCTTAAAACAGCATGACCATTCCTTGGCCCCAAATACTATCATAATATCTGTGCTGTGCAAACAGTAAAATGTTTTGGTCAGATCAGTAGCACTTCCACTATATGTTATAATGTTGCCATAGAAGTGCTCCCACAGACCCCCCTTTTTGTTTAAAACTGCATGGCCGTAAGGGCTAAATAAGGATGTACACTTTTCATGGTTACTGTAACATTTTGTGAAATGTGTCATGCTGACAAGCAGTGGCATAACTAGAAATCACTGGGCCCCCAGCAAACTATGATGGGACCCCTATCCGTGCTTCATCCACAGTAGTTTTCTGGGAGAAGGCTATATCTGGCATAGGAAAAATAAGAAGATGGGGCCTCCTTGGCTCTGTGCCCCCCTGCGGTTGCTCCCGCTGCTCCCTGGTAGTTATGCCCCTGCTGACAGGTCGATAGTGTTTTTGCTGATTTATTTAATGTGTGGAATAAGAAATAGATCTTAAAATACACAGTAAAAAGTGTTTTTTGCTCTTTAAGAGGAGGCCATTATAAGGAGTGGCATATCCGGAAGTGGTCCCAGCTAGTGCTAACACTGGCAGCATTAAAGTCTCGTCAAACGCGTGAAGTACAAGCAGGCTTTACGCCTGCTGGGACCTGGACTTATTGCTTATTGTTGCTGTGAATTTGCACGAACATGTTTATCGTCCACAAAGCCTTTAGGTGAATACATTTTTACAGGTATCCCACGGCTCCCGGATCCCCCGGGAGTCTCCTGCGAATTGGGGTGGTCTCCCGTGCTCCCGCGAGACCACCCCAATCTCCCGCAACGGAAAGGAGTTCTAAATCTCCTCCCCATTACGCCCCCTTTTTGCGGCCACACCCCCGGACCACCCATAACACATCACACCCAAAACTCCGCCTCCCCCACCCCCCCGTGGGCATGCCCCGCCCACTGTGTGACGTCATTGATGTCATGCAGCGCCGACATGCCTCTCCCACATTGCCCGGAAGCACAAATCGTCTGTTTTTATGCTAAGTGGTCTTATCATTAGTTAAGTGAATGTCTATCCACTGATCACAATGAATCCAGCACACTTGTGGTTTTCTGCTCTGTGGCAGGATAAAGATTCAGCATCTTGGAAAGGTTGTTTCACTCAATAAGAATGATTTAAATCCCTACTGTGCTTATAGCATGTGGTCACACTTAGAATGAATTGCGCACTGAGACAAACTGCATACATTTCTGCTATTTCAACTAATCATCTGCCAAACCACTGCAGGCATCATACACTGGATTATACAGCTTTACTCTACAATTAAACTGCATGAAAGTGCACAATCTATTGCATTTTCACATTATAGAATCAATATGTTCATACATGTTATTCAAAGCTTTACACTAGTTCTTAAACACTTAGCTATGTAATTACCTGATTTGCACACAATAATAACAGAGTGAAGCCAAACATCCTATATTGAACAAAAACATACAGACAAACGTGATGTTCTGTATCAGTATTTCAGCAATGCAGTGCATGAACAGTTTGTGTGAAATACAAATAGAATGAAAATTCTGTTTAGAAATATATTTAGTGTTGACAATTGGATTAAAGTTATGCACTGAAATTATTAAAGACATTCATAGGTTTTTTCTTCTTCTACTGATCTGTGAGGAATGCAAGTAAATACTCAGCGATCCAGTACTAGATGAGCCCTGTCATCAGACCACACTAGGCATTAGTGGTCCTACCCCACCCTGATGAAACATTGGACATTCTTGGAACCGTGCCACAAAGGCCTGGTCATTAGAAACTCTAAAGAATCTGTTGCTTAAAATCCCAACAGAGGTATTTGAAATATGATCTCATGTGGAAGACTGACACTGATTCAAATCCCTCTTAGCTACCGTGTAATACACAAACAGCATTTCTTGGGGTAGGCTAATTGGCCAAAAAAGTTTAACTATACAGATGTTTTTAGGCTTTACACCTGTCGTAGGAAAGGTACATTATTTTCCTTCCTATTGCTGTTAATAATGATGAACTTACAAAAACATTTTTTTACGTAAAAGAACTGTTATTCAAGAAGTACAGTTGCACAGAATCAAGCTATTTAAAAAAAACTAAGCATGTTAATGAAATTAAAAGGAGAACTATTCTGTAGTGCAACCTAGGCCAAGCATCACCCTTCCTTTATACTGCCCAGGGTGACAACTTAAACAAATAGGTTTTCTCTACATCATCCATTTCATTCTGTTAAAGTCTGACTCTTTGTGCTAGCCTCTCCCTGCCTCTTCCATAGTTCCAGGAATTAGACAATGGAAAACTTGGTTTGCAATGACAGAGGGGACAGGGCAGACTAGCAAGACAATAGAAATTTGAATGGTATAGATGAGCTAGAGAAACCTCAGGGCTGAGAACAAAGTGGTTAAGGGGAGGAGGGGTGACCTAGGGCATTATCATTACCCTTTTAATGGTTTGATTTTGCGTAAAAATGTTATGAAAGTGGCAAAGGATTTGCATGACGTTTTATGTGTGTTTTAAAATGAATTTTAACATTTAGACTAAAATGTATTTATATTAACCCAAATGTAAGTATTTTTAAATATTTCAGTTGATAAAATGTTTGCCTTGATTAGGGAAAGGAGCCTTTATCTGAAACCTAGAAAATGAATGGCTAGATAGCCATATTCTAAACAGGACTCATTTTTGGTAATCATTTGCACGCAATGCTTAAGGCAAGGAATACAGCACTACAATAGGGCCATGCCAAATGGCTCACAATATTCTAGAAAAATGTACAGTAGTTAAATGGAAATTTCAGCACAAACACATGTGCTTTGATGAAAAAGGGCCCTTCAAAATCTCAATACAGTGATACTCACCTCTTCCTGGTTGTCCTTGAGTGGAGCAATGAAATATATCTGCTTTGTAAAGAGTTTGTCAGATGATTAAGTTAAAGTGCAAATTATGGTCTTGCTCTTTGTCTCTGGGTTAATTCAGTTGCTCGGTAGTAATCTGAGCATATTTAACCCTCTCAAATGGAAATGAGGTAACATGTATGGTTTTAAACATAACCAAGGAGATCAGCATTCTCAGAAGGAGCATTGTGAACATGAAATGAAAGTTCACTACTGACCACAACAGGACATTGCAAAAGGTATGAAACCAAATGAATTTTCAAAAATGCAAAAGAATGCTACTGTAGATATTTGAAATGTAAATAATTTATTTTTTAAAACAATTATATGATTTTGTTTCACTGAAATTCCCCTTTAATATACAGAAAACCCAAAATAAACTACATAGTCATTGCCATAGAAAATGACATTTATAATAACACTGTATTTTACTTGCATGCACACACAAAACTGCCTTTGTAGGTAAAATTATCGAAACCTAGGAAAGCCAAGGAAATCAAGCATGACTGGAACACAAAATGCAATTGTGAATTGCAAAAAGAAAATAGTGGTACCATAATAATATGATCTTAGTGTTAATAAAACAAACATCAAACAATAGAAAGATAAAAAGGTAACATCTTGCAAAAGAAAGAAAACTAGCTAAGAAAAACAGTTTACACCCAGACACAGAGAGAAAAGCTTTAATGGGAAAGTTCAGTGGAAAATATCATTATTCTTAATTTGTATTATGCATACCTAGTTATTTTACATAGTCTCTTCCATTTTGAAAAAAATCATTTGATTCCATACACTTTGCTATTCCCCGCTATTTACATTAGTGAGCTGCCATTTCAGGTTTTGAAACAGACCTTCCTCTTCCCAGGATTCACCATTTTCTTGAAATGTTCCTAACAGTAATTTCTTCTGATTGGCTGTTGGATGGGTCAAACATGCTCAGATCTCTACTGAGCAACTGAATCAACCCAGGCGCTGGGTCAAGGGCAAAACCAGCATTTTGGCTTATTTTTTTATATATTTATGGATACACAGACAAAATGCTAAATGGGCTGCTTAAGGTCATTAGGATGAAAAATACTGCTCTTTTTTTATTAAAAAGCAATTGTATTTGCACTGATCTTCCCCTTTAACTATGAAAATAAGTTACAAATAATGTACAGCATAATAGAATTTCCTCTACCGTGACACAAAGTTGAAAACATTGTCACCATATTTTGTGGCTCACCATATATCCTCACAGAAAACACCACAACAAAAACAAATCTTTTTACCATTGTTTCCTGGACAAGGTTATTTCAACACAGCGTCAAGTAAAGTAAAAAAATTATTATGTATAATCTTACAGAACTACAGATGATACAACTAAAGGGTGGCTTTCAATTTTATTTTATCCAACTCTCACACACACACACAATGATGAGTTTCCTTTATAATTTTTTTGCAATTATTAGCCTGCAGTTTCCAATCTAGTGATTTGTAAGTGCTTCTCTTTAAAAAAAAAAAAAAGGCATTTTACTGGCTACGGAGATATACTCCTTTAAACTGTTGCTATCTTTAATAGTAGGCATTAAGCAAATCCCCTGGGATCTGTTCCACCCCCTGATTTACTGACTAAGGAATGTTCAGTATTTTTCAGACAAAAAGAGAATCACTCTTGGTGAATCTGCAGTATCAGCCACTCTAACTGCCTATTTTTCCTGCTTCCATGCAGTGTTGGACTGGGGTGTTTTGGGCCCCATAAGGGGCACAACAGGAATCATTAAAGAACACATTGTTTAATCTGCTTTTTCACTTCTCTTAGTATATTTTCTACTTCTTGTGACTTTTTATGTTTATTAACTTTATATTTGCATCAGTATCTATATTTGGATTTTTTTTTTGAAGGGAATATTGAGTTTGGGCCCACTGGGGATTTCCCTAGTATCCTGGTGGACCAGTCTGACACATTTTGCTGTGAAGTACCAACAGGGCGATGCACCGAGAGCCGCTATTGGCACCCCGGTGATGCTACATATCGATATCGGCTTTCAGATCACAACTGGCGTTTTTCTATTACGCCACTTTTATAGCCAGCTATTAGCTGCCGTTTAAAGTGCTGTAATAGAATTCCGCTTTCGGCATAAAACATCACTTGTGGCGGCTGCGCAGTTAAGTTTTGTGTTAGCTATGTAGCCGTTGGAATGAAGATGTTTAAATCACACTAACCAATATAACATTGGTTAGCGTGGCTTAAACTCCAGAACAGGAGTGGTGCACCCATTAGTGCATCGCCCTGTTAGGAATTTTCATAAAAGGCGAAAGTCACTATTTCTATGGTATCCTTTCAGTTTTATTTCTGGCGTAACAATTTGCACAAAAAACAATAATGTGTTCCCGTTTTTAAAGTTTACTGCATCACTAGCATCAAAAAAATTCTGATAATGCCGCACACACTACAAATGCCATGTTAAAGCTAAACTAACCCCTTCCGTCATTGTCACAAACAGGTTGGTGTGGGTTGGGGAGAGCAGATGATATTGCATTACCCTGTGTGCTTCATAGAAAGGGTGGAAATGACTGAACTAATTGCTGTAGTGATTGTCATGTCTATAGAATACTGTAAAGAAATCGTTGGGGAAACCAGGTGATGCATTGTTTTGTTTTTTTTTATTAACAAGAAATATTTCCTTTAACTCATAAAATGGTAACTTGTACATTTATAGCACAGATACATGGATTGCAGTAAAAAAAATCCCTGCCCTAGTAAACACACAGGACCAATTTCATAGAATTAGAAAAATATCATACTTGCAGGAATTCCAGTAAGTGAATGGGACATTATCTGTTGTATTCAGTTAGATCAACTGGACTTAAAGTTTAGTTCTTGAAGACATTTCGCTAGTCATCCGACTGGCTTTCGCAACTCAGTTTAAGAACTAAACTTTAAGTCCAGTTGATCTAACTGAATACAATGGATATACCATGACCTGAATGAATGAGAACCTTCACATGAATGGTACATTTCAAAGCATTGACAATCATCCTTAATGTTGTGCGGGGGGCTGCTGGAAAATGGTGGAATGTCCCACTAGTGCCGTCCCCACGAGAGGGTGCAAACTAGTAAGCAGGGACCCCACACCTCAATAGAGGCAGTTAAAAGTCTTTTGGGGCTTAAGGGGCTCCCGCAGCTCAAAACCGAGACCCCCCTCCCCAGAACTTACAAGTGCCTTTGTAGCACTATTAAGTGCCTTTTGGGCTTTAAGGAGTCCCAAACCTCGAAACCGGGGCCCCCGCAGCTCGAAAATGTAACCCCTACTCCACAGCACATATAAGGCACTGAGAAGTGGCACTAAGAAGTGCCTTTGATGCCGTCATCTTGATCACAGAGTCCTGATCACATATTTTTGACCATATGATTGCTAGGATTGAAATATTAAGCAATCAAAATTGGATTTGGTCTTTCAGCAATCCTATATAAAGAGGTGCAAATCTACGCAGAACTCAGAGGTCATCGGGATGATGATGATAAAGATGGAAGAAGACTCCGTGATTAAGATGGTGGCGGCAGCATTGCGGCAATGGTGACATCTGCAACTAATCTGCGGCCATATCCAATCTGAAACATCTTACATTTTAGCATTTCTGTAAGCAGTTTTGCTGTAGCTGGAATGGTTTGACAGTTGTGCTGTATACTGTATGCAGTACTGACAGTTGGTATGGGGGAGAATAGTCAGGTCAGTGGTCAGAGCCTGATCAAAAAAGTACTTAATTAAAGCAAAGCAACACACACACACCTCAGAGTAAGTGCTACTTAGTACTGAATGAGTATTAGAGTTATATATGTTTCTTTCACTGTTTTTATCTACATAAGTTGCCTGTTACTACACATATTTTTTTATAGACGCAAAGTAATTTTTTCAGTATACATACACTTTAAACCTCAAAAGACAATTCTCAGTACTACAAGGGCACTTATATGTGCCAGGGTGAGGGGGTCCCAGTTTTAACCTGTGGGACCCCTTTAAGCCCCAAAAGGTTCTTTTAGGGGCCTATGGTGGGGTGCAGGGTCCCTGGCTGTGGAGGTGGGGGAGGCCCCCTACTAGTGCGCAACTCCCATGGGACACACCCCACTCCCCTAACCAGCAGTCCTTTCTACCCTGCCACAATCCCCCCATTCCCAGCAGCCTGTCACACCCTACCATGCACAGCAAGCCAGAATATTCACGCTGGCAGCCATTTTCTCTTTTGCCGCGGTAATATACTGACGAGAAAACATTATAGCCTCACATTGCCGCAGGGTTACTTTTTGCTGTGGAAATGTCTGACTTTATAAATACGGCATAATTAAAAATCGTTTCATGGCGATGTGTCAATAGTAAAACTTTGAATTTAGCAATCGTTTATAAATATATCCCTAAGGCATTCCCATGTGTGGGTCTGTGATCACTTCATTTACAAAATGACAGGCAATAGCCTTATTAAACAAGTTAAAAGAAATGTAAAAATGTTTCATCCAAGTCAACACATGGATGGCTTAAGTGTTAGCCCCTAAACTTGTATAGTATCTATTGTTATCACGTGTTATTTACAGTTATGCCTGTTCTGTAAATATTACTTTTTTATATATAGTTTCCACTTCATTTGAAAACTGTAGGGTAAAACGAACAATAAAAATGTTTTTGTATGTATTAAAATAAAGCCAGCTTCTAATGAAATCAGTTTAGCAAGCACCTACTTGTAAAAAGGTGAACTATCCCGTAGGAAGGTGTTTGTTGGCATTAATAATGTTGTGAGAGCACACAATTCACTTTATTACAGAAGTATTATTTTTGTGATTTTCCCAACCTCTTCTAAATTATTTTTATTTTATTGTTTGTTTTTCTTTGCAACATGGCAATTTTATCTCTATTGTTTGTCGGGCTTTTTTAGCAGAACACCCTAACTAGATAATTTATGAAACAGCAAGTCGCACAGTGTTTATCAGACTGTGGGATGTAACACCCAAGTATATTATCGTAATTTTTAATTATTACACAGAGGCGGTGTTAGGGGCATTCCAGAGTGGAGAGTGGGCATTTTGGGGACGTGGCTGCCAGGACCGTTCCTAGACCGGAATTTCAGCCCTGACTGGAGGATTTGGGATTTTGTCCCAAGTCGGGATAATCCCATCCAAATTGGAAAACTTGGCAACCCTGCTATACACTAAGTGGGTTGTTAAATAAGGGGTTTAAAAACTTGCCCGAGCTGTTAATTTTCCTCCACCTATCAGATGTTACCTTTGACTGGTCTACTATTAGGCAAAATTGTTCTCCTCTTATTAATTAAGGCCCTAACAGGGAGATGCAATATCCCGCGCTAACGAGAAAATAAAGGTTTTGCACTGCCTGCGCCATGTCGCAATTTTTTTCTTTGCGCAGCGCAAAGCAATGCAATAAATTTTGCGCCGGTTTTTGCACTACTTGTTTGACAATTAACGCCTCTTCAATGGTGTCTTTAAACCGTGATGTATTAATTTTCGCAAAGTGATTAATACATTGTGGAAACGAGTGCAAGTAGGTTGCTATAGCAAAATATATTGCATCTCCCCCAAAGTTCTTTAATTTCTGAAGTTCCTGTGACGTTAGATCAACATCCATATAACCACCTGGCCTAATCTTTTTTGCGATAGATAAAACCAGTATCTCTCCTCCTTTTATAATAAAAATGACAAATTCGATGATCGAATGTTGCATCTATTAAATGTCTTTTTAATTTTAATCTGGGTAATTATAGTTTTGTTCTGTTGTTCATACATTTGAGTCAAACTTGCAAGATATAAACTCACATTAAGCTACTTCCGGAAATGTGACTCTAACCATCCTCCCTCTCCTGTTATTTGATATCTACTTAGATTACATTTGAAACTGCACAAGCTTATGCTAGAAATTGAAGCACTAGCTCTATAATTAGGCTTTAGCTCTTTAAACCTACAGTTATTGATTCAGAAATATCCTGATGAGTTATCAGACACAAATTTTCCTGCACCAATCACCTTCAGACTGCAAAAACTAAAATTGGGCTTCTAGGATAAGCCTATAATGTTGCCAATTTGAGTAGATATCAAATATCTGGAGATGGAGGGTGGTTAGAGGAAAGTCTGAGGAAGGGTTTGCATGTTTAAGCCTCATTAAAACAACAGAAATTAAAAAGTAACAGACCCATAGTTTCAAAAATTTTGAACATGACAGTTGAAACTAAAAATAGTAGTAATAATAAAACCAGGTTCACGTCGAAATAATGCCAGTGTACATCCCTGTTAATGTTCCCTATAATTTTCATTCGGGAGTGTGCACAAAGGTATATTTTCTCTTCACATACAACCGCTTTAACTTGTGTGTGCAGTCCTTCAGAGTTGTGCACACTGACAGAACACCAATCTACTCAATTTGCAGCATCCAGATGCTCCACTACCACATCCCAGCACAATATGAAACATGATAGCAGAAGTCCACAGAAAAGTATAAATATGAAATAGAGTGTAGGATTTTATACCACTACACTAGTGAAATAAGATCAGTTTACCAAAATACACCCGAATGGGTTCTCAGATCACCAGCACCATTGAGCTATCTTGGTTTCCATTGCCTCCGTCAGAGAGTTGGCAATGGAAAGCAGCCCCAGGCACTGCACTAATTCTGGGCCCTCCTTCTATAAATAAGCAGATTATGTATATAATCATAAAAACAGCTTCACTTTTCCATGAGATAAGCAAATTTTCTTTCCTCCCTTCTCTTTCCCTTAAGTGCTCTTAAGTCACTACTGGCTTGTTTTAATACTTACTGGGGGCAAGTGGCTTATACAACTCATGAAAAGCAATAACCCTTTAGAATTACTAATAATTGTTTTACAATGCTGCTGAAATAGGAAACATAGGGGCAGATGAAGCAATAAAAAAAGTGGTGCAAAAGTTTGCCTGTGCTATTAATCTGCAGCAACCAATCAGATATTATCTTACTGCAGTAACCCAGTAAAAAGGTAACATCTGATTGGTTGCTGCAAATTAATAGTCAAACTTTTGCCCCTTTTATTGCATCAGCACCAAAGTTCAGAAAAATGTATTCCAATTACATTTTAGCTTTCATTTCCTTTAAATTCTCACCTTATCATTGTTATAGAATCCCCATTGCCACTTATCTTTTATTTAGCGGGGGGGAGGAGTCAGAAACCAAAGCAAGCTTTCTTGTAGTTAAGGAATGTCTGACATGCAGTAACATGATGGGTGTCTGTAACTAACATACACGTGTGTGCCCATTCACTGGCTTCATCTTAATTATATTCCTCAGGGAGGGGTTTTTATACCAAACTAGTTGTATAATAAGATATAATTAGTGGATAACCACACATATCTCAGACACAATGTGAATTAAAAAACAAATAATAAAGGGGGGATCCAAATTACACATTGCCTGCAGTTATTCTTAAATTTGGTAGTGAACAATCAATACTATGAGAAGCCAAAATTTACTAAAACTTATTGATGAAGTTCAGATTTCGAAATGAATAAAAATTTGTGGATCTGAAGGATTTTTAACATTTTTTGAAACTCAGAACTTTTCATTAAAATTTGTAAATGTTGAATATTGAATATTGAAAACGTGAAAAATTCTGATTCAATTGCGTTACAATAGAATAGGTTCTGCAGAAGTGCTGTTGAAACTAATTTGTGTGGCAGCGCCAAACAATCTTCCATATGATCATTAAAGAGAACCCATTAAAGGTACACTAGTTAGATATAAGATAGTTTAGACGTTCGTCTACAGCTCTGACAGTTTCTCATGATCTTTCACAATGAGATTTTATTGGAATCTGTGTGACAGAGGTCACATGTCTATGGGGAGCTTAAAGGGGAACTGTGGTCCAAAAATGACTTTAGGTAACTTGAGGTAAATTGATAGGAATCACTCTCCTGAGATTTTTTGCTATTTATTTCCATTGTTTATTTTTCATAGTTTTGAAGATATTTACATTTTTGTGTGTGATATGGCAGCAGCATCGCCAGGTCCCCTGCACTTCAATCTGTCCTGTATCTCCTCCTCCCCTTTGCAGCCACCCTGGTCCCTACCACTCATGGACCCCATGGTCCCTCCAGTTGCAGGCCCCCCATGGCCCATTATTTAACAGCCCCAGGTGGCCCCGCACACTCGCAGGTGCCGTGGTCCTGCCCACTCACAGGTGCCTAAGCCCCTCCCACCCGTGGGTGCCTAAGCCCCGCCCACTCACGGGTTCCATTTGTTACTCAGACCCCCCCTACAGAAAGCTCAGTAGAAACAGCCTTTTCAGGCAGAGTGAGAACTCTGCCTGGAAAGGCCGTTTTCACACAGTGAAAGAGAAGGGCTGTAGATTCCCTTACCTTCTCTGTCAGGACTTTACACAGCAGAGAGGAGGAGGGACTTCCTGTCTCCCTCACACACTGAGGGAGTCTGATGCTGTGCTCGCCTGCGGCACTGTGCAGGAGAAGCCTCAGGAATGTCACAAGTCAGCCTCCCACCCATTAACTTTCTGGTCAGTCATTTCTGTATATCTTGGGCTGTGGAGCACGTAGAGAGGTGGTTGATGGCTTGTTTTAGGTAAGAAACTTCATTTAAGCTTAACTTGTTTGGGAACCACAGTTCCCCTTTAAATAGCATATGGCCAGCATTACTGTGTGTACCCAGTTTTAGTACTTACATGTATCATGTGCACAACTGGGTAAGATTTAATTTGGATTGATTAATATTTTTGTAGATGTTGTAGATTTGATGTATATGGTTAAAGGGTATGTCCACCTGAAAAATTAACATTGCCTAAAGTAAAAGAGCCCATTTAAATATGCATGATACCTTTTATGGATTTTGTCTGTGTGCCCTAGTTTGTCCGATGTATGTGCTGTAAGATCCGCTTGGCACATTGAATATCCCGAAAACGCGCGTTTTTCAATGATTTGAAAAAACGCAAACGCATGTGCAAACACAGGAAAATTGCAGCAGTGTTGCCTGGCCCTTAGGAAGGGTAAAAAAGGAGGGTGAATAGGTTGGACTTGATGGACGTATGTCTTTACTCAACCTCAATTCCTATGTTACTATGTTACTGTTTAATATCAGGTGAAAACCTTTGCCTTTAAAAGAAAACCAACCAAATGGATAAATATGCCAAATTGTCAAAGTTCCTCTCCAGTTAATCACATTTCCCTACAGAATACACAAAAGTGTTAACTTATTTTTCCTTATATTTGTACATTGTATCCCTCGTACAATGATTTCTAGTATTGCCATTGAAGGTGTACAGAGTGTGTGTGTGTAGTTACATTTGGTAAGCAACTATTTCTGTTTTTGTGTAATAATGAAACAATGATTAGGAATTGATTGCATTCTAATATATATTGTACAGTTTTCAGTTTCACTATGGGAAGTTCAGCACACTGTGTAATTAAAATGTGAATACACACACAAACCATGACATTGAATTTTATAATATCAAATTAAATAGGGATCCCAATTCATCTAATAACCAGAAGCAGCCTTCTGCAGTGCTGATTCCACATTGACTGTGACTGATACTGTTTCCACAGAGCTTTAAGAAATCCAGATGACCGGGAAGCTAGATTCTCTATGCACTTAGCAAGTTCCTTGTGCTGGCATTGGATTTGGAAATGCCGATTTCATCTTGGTGAGTGACATATGCTGGATATTATATCCACACAGCTATGTATTATGTATTACATATAAATAAAATGCATTTTACACATGTGATAAAATGCTCACTGGATGGATCACAATAGACTATTACCTGAAATACTGATGCTATTCTGTTTCCTACATGTACGCTATGATGTTCATGGTATGGTGTATTATGTTGGTGCCACATAAACAAGCAGCTATGAAATGTTTTTCACCTTCTATATCCTGGTATAAGGGAGCTTATTAAAAGATATTATGTAAATGTAAGGTTTATAGGTAGGTCCGATTTACTTTAATTTTATATGAAAAAAAAATGTAAGCACTAAAAAAACAAAATGATTCTTGTGCTGGTGATGCACATGTAGTATTGGCATTAGGTGTGTGCAACCCATTAGAGACTTACACAGTTCACTTGGAAATATGTAAAAGGGGATTTGAAGGAGAGGCTGTATCACATAATACCCACTAACACGGGCTTTCAGAGGGCTTAGGGCAAGTACACACATATATATTATTTAGTGGGTCACTTTATATTATTTTACACATGATCGAAATAGAAATGAAGATTGCATTTATTTGTATATATGGTAACATGTACTGTCTGCACTCTACATGAAATCCATTTCATGGACATGCTTTAGTATGAGGAGGTAATTTACCTTATATATATAATAATACATCAGTGTGTGTTAACAAGGTGGAGCGGCACTCCTCGTCCTCCTTTCACACCACCCGGTTCCTCTGTGAACACGTAGAATATCTCAATAACCAAAGATCGGAGCACTCCTGGAATCCTCAGTTTAAACAATATTTATGAATAACACGTGTGTCGACGCTTTCAACCCAACTACGGGTCGTTCTCAAGACCTTGAGAACCTCAGAAGGTCTTGAGAACGACCCGTAGTTGGGTTGAAACGCGTCGACACACGTGTTATTCAATAAATATTGTTTAAACTGAGGATTCCCAGGAGTGCTCCGATCTTTTGGTTATTGAGATATAATACATCAGTGTGATATTTTATAATGGGAGCTGCAGTGGTATATATCCTTATAAAAATCACTCAGCTATGTCACTAAGTGACTAATTTCTTATATGTCTTATAACCCACTACTCCGCCCATTCCAGTGTTCATGCCTGAACAATGACTCAGCATTTTTTGCAGTGTTTAACTAACTCACTAACAGTACCTGCTGAAGCTGCTCCCTGTCACTTCATAACCAGTGTATCTCTCCTAATCCATAAAGATTTGTTTAACCGCATAGATGCTGGGCTGGGATGTTCCTTTTTACTGGGTTTAAGTTACAGAAGGTAGCTTGGGGGCGTAATATCCTTATATTATACTGTAAGGGGCACATTATCCCTTATATAATAACATTTCAATTGCTAGTTTAGCTTTTATATTCCCATTACTGCATGACTTTCTATTAGAATTAAACGATAACATTCGCATATGTTATCGTTTAATAAACGTGATATCTTTTTGCCAATAATTCCTCTCTTTATTCCTGTGTGATGCTCACTGAGCTAAGGCAGGGTGTATAACTTCATGGTTCTGTATCAAATAATTGCACTGATCCACCCAGGTATATCTTTGGCAAGTAATTAAATAGAAAGGCAATGATTAACATTTTTTACTCCATTTATGGATAGACAGGTAAATGTGTTTTAGACTTAACCTCTCCTTTTAATAAATAGTACCCCCAGCGGCCATATTACATTGGGCAATAAATTAATTAAGTGCACGGAACTCACAGGCATTACTGTTTGAGGTTCAAGCAGGAGATTGCACAGAACTCACAGGCATTACTGTTTAAGGCTCAAGCAGGAGAGTGCACGGAACTCACAGGCATTACTGTTTAAGGCTCAAGCAGTAGGTGGAGCTTAACATTCAGCAAACCAGTAACAAGATGTCAGCAACTTTCAAGGCACAAAGGTAGGCTCTGGAGGGGCATAGGTAAAAAATAAATATGGCAATAGTATTTTAAAGCTGCAGTTTCCAAATGAACATAACTTTTATAGTAGTATTTGAGGTTGAATAAAGACATATGTCCATCCAGTCCAACCCATCTAGCAATATCCGCATTTCCTGCCTAACTGTTGATCCAGAGGAAGGCAAAAAAACCCCCACCAAAATTTATGAAGGGGAAAAAAATTCCTTCCTGACTCCAAGGGGCAATCTGAAATTTCCCTGCATCAACTCTACTTTTTGTATCAATACCAGTAACTTGCAAAATTCCTTGTTTGCAAAAACTCATCCAGCTTTTTTTTTTTTTTTTATGACCAATGTACCTGCCATAACAACGTCCACTGGAAGACCGTTCCATAGCTTTACCATTCTCACAGTGAAAAACCCTTTCCAAACTTGAAGTCTAAACCTTTTTTCTTCAAGGTATCCTCTGACATGCTCTATTGGTGAACAATGCCCCAGATAGTTTATTGGCCCGTTAATGTATTTATCCCCATGCAAGCACCTTTTCTCCAGCGTACATAATTGTAACTTTTTCAGTCTCTCTTCATATTCAAGCTCCCCCAATCCCCTAATTAATTTAGTTCCCCTTCTCTGAACCTTTTCTATTTCAAAGATGTCCTTTTTGTACACAGAATTCCAAAATTGCACTGTATTTTCCAAATGAGGCCTTACCAATGCTTTGTAAAGAGGGAGAATTACATTTTCCTCCCTTGAATTCATACAAGACAATACCAAACTGGCTCTGGCTGTTGCCGCCTGGCACTGTTATCCACCAATACTCCAAGATCCCTTTCCAACAGGGATTCACTTAACACAGAGCCATTTATAGTATAAGTAGCACAAAGATTTTTAAGTCCGAAATGCATCACCTTACATTTCTCAACATTGAATCTCATCTGCCACTTAGCAGCCTAATGTGACTATCTAGATCCCCCTGCAACGATTGCACATGGTCTGAAGTTTTTAATGGTCGACAAAGTTTTGTGTCGTCAGCAAACACAGAGATCTTTCTGATAATACCCACTTCCAAATCATTAATAAATAGATTAAAAAGAAGCTGCCCCAACACAGAACCCTGTGGCACCCCGCTTAGCACTTTAGTCCATAATGATGAAGCCCCATTAACAACTACTCTCTGCATCCTATTCATTAACCAATTTTCTATCCATCTACAAATGTGCTTTCCCAGACCAACAGACATTAGCTTATACATTAGTTGCCTATGGGGGACTGTATCAAAAGCATTTGCAAAATCCAAGTAAACTACATCTACTGTTATGCCAGAGTCTAAATTTCTACTTACTTCCTCATAAAAGCCAAGCAAGTTTGTTTGACAAGATCTATTCCTCCTAAATCCATGCTGGTTACTACTTATAACATCAGTCCTTGAAACATACTCTAGAATATGCTCCTTTATTAAACTTTCCAGTATCCCCACCACTGAAGTTAAACTTACAGGCCTGTAATTACCCAGCTGTGAACGACTACCCCTTTTGAATATTGGAATAACATCAGCCTTTTTCCAATTCAGATGCACACATCCAGGCATGAGGCCTAGCTAAAACTTGATTTTACAGTGCACTTATCCTTTCAAAAAGGGCCCATTTAAAATGACTCCAGGATCATGCGACTACCTTCAGTCTATCCAAAGGTATAGCAGGTATAGCTAGTACTGTGATATCACCAGAATTTTGCCTCAAAGGTTGGAGCATGACCACTGCTGGAACAGAGCACCATCAGCTGCATCATAAATCCCGCCCCCAAACTTCTAAATCATTTTGAAAACTAGCCACAAGGCTGATAATGAAGAACTTTTTCTTTCCATAAAGATGGATACCTTAGAGGAAGGTAAAGAGAATGGTTGAAGGTCTGTAAATAGCTTCAGAAAAGATTGGAGTTTTTTTGGGGGGGGGAGGGGCTTCTTAGACTGAACATTATGTGACTGTCACAGACACTCAGACAGACAGGACAGAACAGGAACTGTAACTTTACAAGCCTATAACTTAAGCTCCAGAGAAGCTAGAGACATAATCATAGTCTTGCTTAAAAGGTATGAAATAACTATCAAACTGGTCCATTTAAAAACATTTATCATTAATTTATAGCACACATTTATATACAGTATATTGTTTATAAATCAGAACACTAGTGCAGAACATTATGCTGGATGTAAAAGAATATGACTGTAAATGGAAATCCAGTTATTTCAAAAACGCTTTACAACTACTATGGAAACATTTGAAAAGTAAAGCCTTGTTAATCTCATTTGGAGCTGAAGGACAGGGGCTTTTGTTGACTTGTTTGCACTTCCCATCCCTCTCAGGTACCAGAGTACCTGCTGTCCATACATATATATTGCAACTTGTCTCATTAGAGGTATACTCCTGCCTGCAGCCTTGATAGTTTAAAGTTTACTGCTTACACGCAACTTGCCATGGTTTCTGCCAGAAATGTTGCCTTTGGGGGCATGCCATGAGCGCCTGCAGCCTTGATAGTTTAAAGTTTACTGCTTACACGCAACTTGCCATGGTTTCTGCCAGAAATGTTGCCTTTGGGGGCATGCCATGAGCAGAGTTTGAAGGCTCAAGCTTTATTTCCATTATTATGTATAGAAACCATGCTGGCATTTTAAGTTTATTTCTACCAGCAGGAACACTAACGGTCATTAAAATACCAGTTAGTTAGCAAACCTGTCTACTTGCAAAGGCAGGTGTGAAAAGGCTTTCTGCAGCACTGGTTAGTGTAACAAAGGAATATCAGACATAAGAGGCAGCTATGTAGCTGGGCATCCTCACAGATAAACAACCTAACATTAGACTTATATATTGTTAGCTATTGGCAAAGACCATTAGGAGAAAAAAGAGAAAACAACAGTACAGTATATAAACAATAATGACCTATGGCAATGATATCTAACGTAAAACATTGTATAGACTATAAATACCACTTGCTTAATGCTACCCGTTAACCACTGTATAGAAGTACATATTTCTCAATGTCAGGTGCTGACTAGAAATAACAACAACAAAAAACATTAAGCACATCTGTTCTTTACTATAAGCAAAAACACCTTCAAATTACATGTACATGCATTGCATGGTTTCCAATAATTCTATAAAACCTCTAGGGGCACTTTAAAAAGAAAAAAAACACAGTATGTTTTTTTTAAAGGACATCTTATACTGAAAAAATAGTTACTTCAAATTGCCCATTACTGGGTTCTTCCCAACCACCACTGTTGATTTGCCCTCTATTTCTTTAGATATCCAATCTAAAACATTTTACATTTCAGCTGTCAATCAAGTGCCTTGCTCTCATAAAGAATTCTTCTGCGAGCAGTGTTACTATTAGAGATGTCCGAACTTCGCAAAATCCGGTCCGCTCGAGGATCCGCGAATTTTCGAATTTTTTCGAGCGCCCATTAAAATGAAAAAAATCCTCGAAAATACGAGAAATCCTAGCAATTTCGAAAATTTTCGAAAATACGTGTTTCCCGCATTTTCGAAAATATGTAAATTCCTCTTAATTTCGAAAAATTTCGAAAATATGCATTTTCACACATTTTCAAAAATACGTGAAATCCTTGCTTGTGAAGGTTCTCATTCATCCAGGTCATGGTATATCTGTTGTATTCAATTAGATCAACTGGACTTGAAATGTAGTTCTTTCTAGCGAAACGTCTTCAAGAACTACATTTCAAGTCCAGTTGATCTAATTGAATACAACAGATACGTGAAATCCTTGTAATTTTGAAAATTTTCGAAAAGTTCGTAAGGCGGAAAACCAGAAAATCCGCGATATATGCCGTTCGCGAATAAGGTAAATCCGCCGTGGATTCGGGTTCGGATCTGCGAACTGGGTCATCACTAGTTACTATAGCTGGAATGGTGACAGAGTTTTGATGCTGTATGCAGTTTTGACGGTTGCTTTGTGGGAAAAGAGGTCAGGTCAGATGGAAGAAGGCATACAGCAACACACACCTCAGAGTAAGTGCGACTTACACATATATATTTAATATGCCTACCTTTACGTACAACTTCTGTTCTGCACCAAATGTATTTGAGTGGGTACCATCACTCTCCCAGCCTAATGGGAAACCTTAGAGGTTTGTTTCTCCAAAGTTTCCCAACAGTTTATTGTTAACATCAGCTATGGCTTAACAGTGTAGTATAACAGCAGCAATGCTAATGCTACAGATTTAAAACTCTGCTGGCTTTACTGAACAACTAGGTCCCTGGGCAATTTCTTTATCTTCCTGATCTCTGCCCAATCTAGGAACATTCTGCAGGACAAAAATAAGAGTGGGACAAAATGTTAAAAAGTGGGATTGCCCTGCAAAATCAGGAACTGTTGGCAACACTGCTAGTGATGCATTCTGCAAGCTAATTCCATATAAAAATAACAGTAAAACAATACAAATCACTAGAGACCTCTACTGGCATGAGTGGGTACAGTCTATACAGATAAGCTTATAAAATTCGTCCAACCTAGAAACATATCAGTCGTATAAAATATTTGAATTTAAAACCTACTCATATTCCTTTTTAACATTGTTTTCTCATAATAACATTGATAGAAAAGGTGCCTACCTACTTATCTGAACCAACGAAAGATATCAGGCTATCCAAATAATGTATATAGTAACAATGAAATTAGTGCATGCATGGGTCTATTTAAAACTTCTATTTTGGGACGACCAACCGATATTTTCATGTATTTGGTGGTCACCTGCTAGTCTGGATCAGACTATAGGTCATGCTGGTAAATTGCTGCAACCGACAGTGATTCATCCAAGCCGATCGTTCACAAGCAGCAAACGGTCAGTCAAGGCAAAAAATCTAACCATGTGTTAAAAGTAACCTGAAATACATTGTGTGTGGGTATGTTTGGAAGCAGAACTTTTCTCATTTGTGAGATAAACATGGGAAAGTTTCTATCCCATTGTAACAGTGAAACAGTTTTGTTTTATTTTTTTCTCTAAAGTGATAATAACTGTTTCTACATGGTATATAGTTTGCCCATCTTTCGCTACAGAGTTTAACATAGGATCACATGCTTTTTAGTCTAAAAAGGGTAAAATACCCAGCTCCAGGGTTCCAATCAGAAGTACAGGCAACCAAGTGCTTTCACAACAAATTTATCTATAGGTCTTTATTAAAAAGAGCACACTCCTACCTTTAAAACTTGAGGATCATGATTCTAGCTACAGTCTATCCAAAGTTGCAATTGTTAATTTAATATACAGTATTGCATCTTCATCTATTATTCACAAGATGGCTTACCGGTATTCCCACCTCCATGTAAATATTAGAATAACCAGATTACAGAGTTAAACTTGCCTGCTGGGGCCTCATTCGCTGCTTCTCTCCAGCTGTCTTGATTGCTCTCTTATTTTTATTATAGACACGCATGCGCAAAAGGTGGGATCCCGGTCGAGCCCCCCCCCCACGCCATCTGGTGGTGAGAACCTGCGAGAAGAGCACCGGCAGGTTATTTTATTTTTGTAACATGGGTGTTCTATTAACAGGGTGGTGGGAATAAGCAATCTCACATACCTGTGAACAATAGTTAAAGATGCAAGGTATATTAAGGTTTATCATATTACCAGTTTAGATCCAGAGAAGCTAGAGACATCATTCTAGGCTTGTTTGAGAGCCAGTTAAAGGGCATGTCCACCCCCAAAACTATATGTGTAGTGTAATAAAATCCTTACCTTACATCCCAGCTCCAAATGGTTCTCCTGGAATCCCCCCCAAAGTCTGAAAAACTGTCCACCAAGAGTAATGCGGAGTCCATATAGGACTGCCTCCTTTCTCTCTTCCGGGAGAATTTTGTCTTGCGCAGTTCAGCCCTCCCCACCCCTGCCTCTCCCATTTTGAAATCCTTCACCCTAGCATAATTCCCCTTTGCCATATAGTAGCTTTCCTTCCCCCAGCCCCAACTGCTATAAAATATTTTACAGGAACTCCCCTGAACTTTACTTACCTTACCTCTCTCCCCTGGCGTTCTCCACTGCCGGCAGCTGCGTCCATGATTGGCTGCCTCTCAGATGTTAGTTTTCAAATGTTACATAAGTTCTGATTGGTTGGGGCAAAATTAGCACTATTTTAAACGATAATAACTTTTATTGAATCAATCTCCCTGCCTGTATTTTATAATGTACAGCGCTGCGTACCCAAGTGGTGCTTTATAAATAAAATTATACATACATACATTTTAGTTACAGAATTTACTTTTTACATGAATGAAAATGCAACTTGCTAGAGAATTATCTATATAGGTGTTCTGGATGAAGGGTTTGAGGATGGATTTCAGATCCCCTTTTCACAGAACAGACTTAATGAAGAAGGTGAAGACTGCTGAGGCCCAAGGGCTGATTAGGGCAAAATGGGAGAATGAGGTAAGGACTGTCATTTATCATATGTCAGATCCTGAAGACAGTTCAGAAAATGACGGTATTGCCAATCTTGGAATCTGCAATTTGTTGGATAGCTAATTACCATGTACAGGTTTTCCATATTTTTTGCATTCCCCCTGGTTTAGGGTTTTGGTTTCTTGGTCATTGATATAGGCACAGTTTTCTAAGTGTGCTCTTTGCCCGGTGATAATAAATAGGATTTGAGATTGTACATAAACATTCAGCTGGCTAGGAAGATGACACTAATTCAGATGCAGTCACTGCTAGGAAAATTATGCCTGTCAAACCATACTAATAGACAGGTGTTTTATTGATGTTTAGTGCTGGCTAAAGCCAATGTTAAAAAGACCCTTCATTTGATCAGGGTTAGTAACATAAAAGTGGACTTTTAAGACTGTAAACCATTCAGTGGGTACACATATTAGCATGGTGTAATAGTAGGGAGTGAAAGACTTTAAATTTGCACAGATGCAATAGGAATTAAAGTTATTAAGCTTACTCTTACTGGCAAGGCCAGTGTTCTGCCAGACTCTGGTCAGCTTGATCATTGCTCATTCCATCCTCTTCTACCCATGACTCAAACAAATTTATTTCATAAGAGGTACAAAAAATTGTCTGTGCTGTTTAATTGCAGCAACCAATCAGATATTACGCATTAACTGCTCTACTGCAGTATGAAAATATTTCATAACATCTGATTGGTTCCTGCAGATTAACAGCACAGGCAAAATTAAATCCCCTAAGGTAAAAAGTTTGTCTGTGCTAGTAATCTGCAACAACCAATCAAATGTTAACTAGTCTACTGTAGGGGTGTATGGTAGTTTTGTACTGAACTTGTTTTTAAGGATTTTTCAAGTATAAAAAAGCGAATGGAGGAGGACACTATGGATGTGGTTTCAATAATTTATTGTGAACAACATACAACTTTCAGGAACGCTATGTACCCCCTTTAGGTATAACCAGAGTGAATTGAGCAACAAATCAGCAAAAAAATGAATAACCACCCCTGTTTAAAAGATCCAGCAACAAAAGGGATCACATAGTGCACACAGATTTAGTCCCTGCTAACATTGAACAAAGCTTTCTTTTAGGTCCCTTAAAGTCAGGCACCTCTGCATGCAGGAAATGTGGTATTTGCAATGCTTTAATACCAGGGGATGCATCATCCCAGCAAAGGCACTAAAATCAAACTATGTAGTTTCTCCACCTGCTCTACAAAAGGGATCATTTATTTGGTTAAATGTCCTTGCATGTGGGGCTATGTAGGAAAAACAGAGAGAGAATAAGCTAAAATAAGAATAGGTGAACATAAGAGGGAGCAAGCACTCTTTTCAGAACAGCCACCAGGTGTCTTAAATGTCAGGTTCTAGAAGTGGTTAAACCTAAAATAAGAGGAGGCAATTATAGAAGAACGCTATTGAACAAAGGAGCCCAATGGATATATTTACTAGATACATTAAATCCAAAAGGTATGAATGAGGATGCAGGCCTCGATAGCTTTCTGTAATCCAGAATGCATCTTTCCCAGGAAATATAACCAGTAGATATTGGTTTATTTTACAGAAATTAATGGGATTGATTATTTATACTTAAACATTGTCGCTTAGGTCCTTGATCGACATCCACAGGATATGAAAGAGAATGCATTTAACTCAGTGAACCATTAAAGGAGAACTAAACCCAAAAAATTAAAGTTTAAGTAAGTACTTGCCTCAACATCCTTCTCAGCATGGAACATTCCACTCGGGCATTTTCTTTACCTCTATGAGCTCATTTTAAGTTCTGTTTGTTCCCCAAAATCTGAAGCTGACATTTCCCTTGCCTGCCAGTACTTTTACCTTGATTACATTTTCAGCACCTGTGTGATATCCACTCCCACCACTTAACCCCCTATGATGTAGGAATACATTAAATCATCAATATTCAAATTGGTGGTGCAGCTGATTAACCCTTTCCTAGTAGCAGTGTTGTAGTGAGATGTATATAGGTCTGGGTATCTAGTGTGTCCGGATCTAAAATAATGTATGTCTCACCTACGGCTTTCACTCCACCAAATCCGATATATAAACAATAAATTGCAGTTGAAACATACAAAGACACAGGTCCGTAGCTGTGAATATTGCAAGTTTATTGTAAAACATGCATGCTACGTGTTTCAGATACACTTAAGCACTTGAGGAAGGACAAGTGGGTCAGAAACATGTAGAATGCATGTTTTGCAATAAACCTGCACTATTCACAGTTCCAGACCTGTGTCTCTGTATGTTTCACCTGCAATGTATTGTTTAAGTGCTGGAGGGCCAAATTTAAAAACTTGCGATACCGAGGGTTTTCGTTACTGTATGACCATGGCAGTAGTATACCATAACATGCAGTAATAAAGTTCCATAATTATATTCTATGAGCGGACGTAGATTTACGTTGGCTATCGTACATTTACAATATTTCCGATAGTGATCATAAATTGATGATTGCCATAATGATCGCTAAAGAAGGTGATACCACACCTTTATAAATATGGCCCGTAGTGTAAAGGTCTCTAGCTCTCCCTGTGAGCTGCAGCAATATTAGTGAAAAGTGTAGCTTCTTAAAGGGGAATGTTGGAGGGTAGGAAGAGTGTGTTTTTATAGGAACCACATGGTGCAGAACTGTAGGGGGAGGATAGTGAAGTGAACCTGAACTTAGCACCAGCTCTGTGCAATGCATTTCTCATCAGTGTACCTTATTAAAGGGTATATCCACCCTTTAAACTAACTTTGTGCCATATCATAGGTATTGGTCCCCCAGCCCCAACCGCATTACTATTATAGCAAGAAAGTCACCCGATCTTTACTTACCTTACCTCTCTCCTTCCCGCACAATCCCAGCCCTCTGCTTGCATAGAACTGCAAGCAGGGGGCGGGACCGGAAGCTGCGTCCGTGATTGGCTGAGAGGCTGCCAATCACGGACGCGACTGCCGGTAGTGTAGAACAGCGAAGGAGAGAGGTAAGGTAAGTAAAGATCAGGGGACTTTCTTGCTATAATAGTAATGTGGTTGGGGCTGGGGGACCAATAACTATATTATGGCAAAGGGGTTTAATGCTAGGGGGAGGGAGACCAAATCAGGAGGGAGAGAGGAAGAGGGAGGGGAGAGGGAGCAGAGATGGAGGGAAGGAGAGAGGGAGAGATGGAGGGAAGGAGAGAGGGAGAGAGGGAAGGAGGGAGGGAGGGAGAGAGGGAAGGAGGGAAGGAGGGAGAGAGGGAAGGAGGGAGAGAGGGAAGGAGGGAGAAGAGGGAGGGAGGGAGGGAAGGAAGGAGGGAGGGAAGGAAGGAAGGAGGGAAGGAAGGAAGGAGGGGGGGAAGGAAGGAAGGAGGGAAGGAAGGAAGGAGGGAAGGAAGGAAGGAGGGAAGGAAGGAAGGAAGGAGGGAAGGAAGGAAGGAAGGAGGGAGGGAGGGAGGAAGGAGGGAAGGAAGGAGGGAAGGAAGGAGGGAGGGAGGGCTCTTCTGCACATGGCAAAATTCTCCTGGAGGGGAGAGAGGAGGCAGAGTCCTATATGGACTGGTGGCCAGTTTTTGGGACTTTGGGGAGGGATTACAGGGCAACCATTTGGATCTGGGATGTAAGGTTAGGATTTTTATACACTACAGATTGGGGCCTGTAGTGGGAGGGATTATAGTTTTGGGGTTGGACATGCCCTTTAAAGGGAATGTTGGAGGGTAGGAAGAGTGTGTTTTTGATTCAGCTGTCTGTATAAAAACAACAAACTGTAGTACAGAGCTAAGCTAAGAAATGCATTACACAGAGAAATGCATTGCACAGAGCTGTGCTAAGATCAGGGTCATTATATTATCCTCCACCTGTGTATGTATGTATATGTTTATTTATATAGCACCACTTGGTCAATATAGTCATACAAGGGATAAATACATAGATAGTTCAGTACATAAATGTATAACTTACAAAAATAGAAGTGCTAGGGCTTTGCCACAAGAGGTATTGAGGTCCCTGCCCCATAGAGCTTACAATCTGTTTTTTTATTTCAACATTTCGATGCCACTCAAGACGTCTTCATCAGGACAAAGACGTCTTGAGTTGCGTCGATACGTTGAAATAAAAAACAGTTTGGTTATCTTTGAAAAACAGTGGGCCCAGGAATATTTTCATATTTTTATTTATGTGCACAGCTTATGGAACTGTGATACCTGGAGGCACCTGGAACATAGTACCTGGAATGAGTTCAGGAGTACTCAGCAAACTATAAATGTACATATTAATAGGAATTATTGGAGGGAATGCAAATTAAAAGGGGCACTGTTAAAGGGAATGCAAACATGTTCTATAAAATTAATGCAGCAGGAGAGCTGCCTGTGGGAAATTTTCAATAAACAATATCACTTTTCCAACTAGGGTTCCCTTTGCCTTTAAGACACGAACACATATACAGGCCTATGTATTAAAAGTTCTTCAGGCTCATTTACCCAGACTCGCTGGGCAAATATATGGAGTTAAACGGTTTGCTACCGTTTAGCTCGTCTTTAACTCCATATTAGTGTCAGATGCGCGGGTTACGCAAAAATCAACCGCGCATCCGACGCTCGCGATTGAATATCGCGTTTGCACTAGTCTTAGCAAATAGCTGGCATTAAAATCCCGCAGTGATCATTCGCAAACACGGTATTAAATTGCGGAAGGTGCATTTACCCAGAACGATAGCGGCTCTGGGTAAATGAGCCTCCTTATTGTTAAAAATGGTGCAAATTTTGCCCCAACCAATCAGATTTTAGCATAAGAACTTTTATGACATAGGCCGAATAATATGTACATATATGTATTTTCTTTAGAAGCACAATGCAGGCTGATACAGTTTGTATTTAATGCAATGGTACTTAGCACTGCAACATGTAGATTTAATACGTGTTTGGGTCTTAAAGGCAAAGGTGGCCTTTGCCTTTACATTGCATAGAGCTGTAATATGCTGCACCTGCATATTTTATAACCTTGTAAAGTGGTCAGTTCAATTCTACTGGGGTTGCCACCTTTCCCTTTGTGCCTTGAAAGTTGCTGACATCTTGTTACTGGTTTGCTGAATGGTTTGCTCTGAGATTTCCTCTGCTTTCTCCTGCTTGCACCTCAAATGATAATGCCTGTGAGTTCTGTGCACTCTCCTGCTTGAGCCTCAGTCAGTAATGCCTGTGAGTTCCGTGCACTCTCCTGCTTGAGCCTCAAACGGTAACGCCTGTGAGTTCCTTGCACGTGCATGTGCACAGAATTTACAGGCATTACTGTTTGGGGCTCAAGCAGGAGAGTGCACGGAACTCACAGGCATTACTGAGGAAATCTCAAAAGGGGTGGAGCTTAACTTTCAGCAAACCAGTAACAAGATGTCAGCAAATTTCAAGGCACAAAAGGTAGGCTCTGGAGGGGCATAGGGGAAAAAAAATATGGCAACAGTATTTTTAAAGCTACAGATTCCAAATGAACATAACATGAACATTACAGTGCACTTATCCGTTAATTATATGGACACCTTTATTGCACTGTATATTTATTCTGAAACTGTATGCACTGTATAATCTTATTACAGACTATATTTAAATAAATACTTTTTTTTTTTACTTTTGTTTTTTCTTTTTATTGTTTAATATTATCAAGATATTTATTTTAAGTGTATAAGATGTTTTAAAACTTTAATGATGTGTATCCACTTTATTTGTATGCACTAGCACTACTTATGGCTTGATCAAGAGAGCCTCACTTTGGTACCCTGGCCTGACAGTCGCATTGCCACACGGCCAGTAGGTGGGGTTTAGAGGGTATATATGTTTGTTGCTCACTTCACATTGGTTATATCTAAGGAAGGGACATAGCATAGCATAACATTCATGAAACTTTGTATGTTGTTCACAATAAATTATTAAAACCACATCCATAGTGTGCTCTTCCATTTGCTTTTTTATACTTGGATTACTTGAGCCTGTGGAGTAGAGGGCAGAAGGAATGCACTTATCCATTGTCTGGCAGACAGAAAAATGTTCTTCTCCCCCTTTCATGCAGAAAAATGTTCTTCTCCCCCTATCATCTGACTCTTAAAAGATTAATGCCTACTCGCCAAGCTTTTTGAGCTTGTTATGAGCTTGCAAATGCAAGGGGAATTGCATTCAGTCATTGGCTTTGATGTTAATTGTCATATCCATGATTGACAGTTGCTTACCAAAAGAACCAGGAAGCAGAATGAGAGGTACCAGTTTTTCAGGTTAGTTAGAGATCTTTCAGTTTTGGGGTTTGGAGGTTGATTTACCTATATACATATTTTTTTTTCATTTGAGGGTGGAATTTTATACTTACAGGAGTCATACATTTTTTTTTTAGTCTATCTACCCAGTTACTTACTTCTCCAGAGACCTTGGTGGAAATGTGAAAGGACCATGGCATATCTTGTCAATGTAGTTGAGAGGAACCTTCTGAATTTGCTGGCAGGACAGCATGATGAAATCATATTTACATATGTAAAGGGATTTTTCCGTCATAAGAATTATGCGCTCCTTCTCATTGTTCCAGTGATCAACTCTGTAGATAGTAGAATATTATACAGTCAAATATTTTTTAAATTTTACATTCTAGCGGTAGTTCCTTCAAAAAGGCTGCCATTTGTTCCAAAGAATTACACAGTAATTATTATTTGACAAATGTGCTACTGGTTTCTTTTAAAGGGCAACTAAAGCCACAGAACAACACTGAACCAGAAGGCAGAACACCTTGATATAAAACCAGTAATCTGTGTCTTACCTCTCATTTTGATACAGGCTCTGGGAAATTTACATAAATAACATATGGTTTGCGCTTTACTTCTCAGCATTCTAGTATCAGACAGTTTGGTCAACGAACATTATGTTCTGCACATGCTCAGTCCTTAGCTATGGCACAAACTTGTTACAGTTGGTCACACCCATTAATAATATCTAGCCTTTACAGGACAGATAAAGCAAGGAAGCATGTGACTGAGGTCAGAAGGTGTGGTCTGACACAGCACTTACGCACAGATACTTCATCCAGTTCTTAACAGGCTTACATTTACTTTAACAGTTTACTAAAGTGGCATTTTATAGTTTATTGGTGATTTTAGGGGGGTTGTTTTCAGATTCTGGAGTATAAAAAATAGAGTTTAGTTCTAGAAACTAGCAGCCATTATAGCACATAGCTAAAAAGGTTAATTTAGAAGCTTTATATTTTGTTAGGAACAGAATTTTTTAAAATTAAAATCAGCTGACTATTTTGTATTGCCCCAGGATGGTTTTATGCATTTCATTTGACTGGTCACATACCTTCCAACTTGTCCAGGATGGGGTGGAGCCTTATGATAATACAAATAGATCCACCCCTTGAATGCCCAATCACACCCACAAACAACACCCGGAATGGCCAAACCCCACCCATCACAGATCACCGGGACTCCAGGGCAGACCATTCAAACTGGGTCTATCCCACAAAAAACATAACAGTTGGGGGGGGGGGTAATGTGGTAAATAATCTGCAGGGGAACAAGCAACTTTCAAAGTCTTATCAGGGACTTCCAAATTGGTGTGGAGACATCAGTATAGAAAATACTCTGTGCATAGAGACAGTGAATACTGGGTCGGGGCGTGGCTTTTTGGAGACTACATGGACTATGAGTTGTACTGGCAGCAATATGAAAGCCTTCTTAGTTACAGAATCTATTACTTACATGTACTAAATGCAACTTACTTACACTGACACTAGTAACTACACTACACTACACTGACACTAGTAACTACACTACACTGACACTAATAACTACACTACACTACACTACACTACACTGACACTAGTAACTACTGACCTATTGTGATGTATAATACCTACATCCAAGCAAACGGACGAATTTTCACAATAGGTCACAATAGGGCCCATTTCCAAAAAATAATTACAACAATAGCCTTGTACTACATTCAAACAAAGATTTTTTTGGTAGAGGTTTCCGAACCAATCAAAATATTCATCAGCAAAAAATTTTTAGAAATGATTCTAGTAGCTGATTGGAGATTTCCCATCTCTCCCTAGTGAAATGATTTTATCTGTGCAGTTTCTGGGCTAATACACCAGGAAAAAAATAGTTACATATATTTATTATTACTTTTCTCAAGTTAATGGTTTTACTTTTTTTTTTTTTTTACCTCTGCTTGTAAATGTTAGACTTGTTTGCTATCTTCAGATGATCATTTTACAGTAATGTGCATTTTGTAACAACTGTGCATTTTCTATATCTGTTGTATTCAATTAGATCAACTGGACTTGAAGTTTAGTTCTTGAAGACGTTTCGCTAGTCATCCGACTGGCTTTCTCAATTCAGAATGACTTGTACAAGAATCTTTGAGAAAGCCAGTCGGATGACAAGCGAAACGTCTTCAAGAACTAAACTTCAGGTCCAGTTGATCTAATTGAATACAACAGATATACCATGACCTGGATAAATGAGAACCTTCACAAGCATATGTGCATTTTCTAAATTGTTCTGAAGGTGGCAGCAGAATACCAAAATAAGTGAGTCAATGCCAACCTTTTAACTTGGTATTCTGTTGATATTTAATTTAGAAATCTTGTTATAAAGAAAAAAAACTATGGATTATAAACCAAATTGTTCAACATTACATACTTCCAGACCCCAAAGCAAGGGATTGTGCTGTGTGAATAGATGATAGAAGCATTTTTGATAAAGGTAAGTATGGCAAAATTGGTTTCTGTGGAGAGGGGACTGGCTTTACCTGGTTTTAAAAGTAAGTATGGAGGGATACATTTTAAAAACTTAAAATTAAACATAATCGGAAATAAAGTATACCACTACAGTAATAAATCTATAAATATCCTTAAAAAAAGGCAACAATACAGCCAAAGAAAAAAGTTAATTATGAAATTAAATACACTATTTAATATTGAGGTTTGTGTAAAATAACTTCCAACCTGCACCTTACATATCTTAACTGAGTTAACTGATTTATACATATGTTTTTCACTTACCTGGATATTCCAATCTGTCTGTGAGATTCAGAATTTAAAAAAAAAAAACACACTTGGGGGTATGAGTTACTGCTGCACAATCTTACCCAGCAGGTAAGATTTGCATCTACACACCAGCAAATATTTCATCCCAACCAAATGTTTGCCACTGTCATCATTGTCGGTCACGTCCAACAGTTCGTCCATAGGGAAGAGTGCGATTGGGTACGATTTTCCCTCATACCAGATTATCCATTCATCTGATTTGGATGAACAAAGAGCCGAGAACAGTTGTGGGCACCTGCAAACACACCATCCAATTTTTTGGCCCGAAATATCAGCCAGTCAGTCCAAAAAATTAGATGGTCTGTACCCCACAGTACTGACAGTATCGGGGCTTTATCTGTACTGTGTGTACCTAGCTTTCAAGAACAAGCTCCTGTGGCTGAAGAACGTTCGAGTCGGCCATTCAGGAAAGAGGGAAAATTTCCCTCGGCCATGGTAAACTCCCTATAGGGGAGTTGGCCACGGCCGAGGGAAACACAGATTCCCAAACCTTTTCCCTACTGCAGTGCATAAGGAAAAAGCTTGGGACTGTGTGTATCGTGATTTTTGAAAAATAACAGACAGGTTCTTGCAGATTATATCTGTCATCTTTCAAAAATCTGGCATTTGTGTGCCCAGCTTTAGTGATTATAACAAGGGGAGTGGCCTCATTGAGAAACCTAGTCATCTAATAAATGTTAAGTTTCTTCTCTTTAACCACTGCAAAGCTGAAGATAGTAAACAAACAATCCTTAACAGACTACACAGATCCAGCATTCACAGCTGTCCAACAAGGCCAGATTTTATACTTTTTCTCCCCTAGGCCAGTTTGACTCCTATCTGGTTTTACACGAGCAAAATATTTTTGCTCAGGTAGCATTTTCTTAGCATTTGCCAGGTGTTTTTTTTGAAAGGTCACCACTGACAAAACATTACATATAGTTTTTCTGCCGCTAAACATCTGGATCTGCTCAGAAAATGCAACTCAGGGCCGTTTCCAGTCATCTTGGTGCTCTAGGCATTTTGGAAAACCATAAAGTTATTAAAGTTACTTTCCCCACATACAAATCGATCTCCTTGTTATTGTTTAAATGTGTTTATGTAAGTAGTTTGCATGGGACATGTATGCAACATTTAATCAACCCTTCAGTTCCAGCACTTTCCCAGTGTATTGCCATTACCACTTTCAGTGCCAGCAGAGCTAGCAATAGCATGGTATACTGTATGTACCTGCTTTCCATGTCTCCTCCATTGAATTGTTCATTCCTCACCTACTCTAAGTTCTAATTGGAGAGTTGGGTGGAAGGAAGAAAGGGACAGGGATAGGGATCTCATGGCTGCTAGTCACAGGGGCCACTGAAGGTTCTCATTCATCCAGGTCATGGTATATCTGTTGTATTCAATTAGATCAACTGGACTTGAAGTTTAGTTCTTGAAGACGTTTCGCTAGTCATCCGACTGGCTTTCCCAATTCAGAATGACTTGTACAAGAATCTGTGGCAATTATGTACCCTGGAAAATCCCAATTAGCATATCACAGCCAAGTGTTAAGGGCGTGATTGGATAGTGGCTAAGAGGTGTTATAGGAACGCGCAGAGTAAGGTGTCAAAACAGCATTGTACATGGCACACCTATTGTGACCAACCTTTACATGGAGGAGGTAGAAAAACAGACGCTTAATACCTTTAAGGGCATAGCACCCAGCCACTGTTCAGATATGTGGATGACACCTGGGTTAAATCCACCAGAAGGAAGTACAAGCTTTCACAGAACACATCAATGCGGTAGACCAGAACATCAAATTTACAGGGAAGAGGTAAAAAAACAAAACTGGCTTTCTTGGACTGCTTGGTAGAAGTTAAGGAAATGGTAAACTGGAAGTAGAGGTTTACAGAAAACCAACACACACAGATCAGTATTTGATGTTTGACTCCCACCACCTTTTAGATCACAAGCTGGGTGTCATCAGAACCCTGCAACACAGAGCAGAGAACATCCCCACTAGCACAGAGGCGAAGGCTAAAGAAATGAAACATCTCAGAGGAGCCCTTAAAACTTGTGGATATATAGACTGGGCCTTTGTCAAAAGAAGTAGAAGGAAAGAACACGTATACCAACAGTGAAGGGGTAAAGCAAGACAGGAGAAAGAATATGGTCATCCCATATGTAGCAGGGGTCTCCGAGAAATTAAGAAGAATTTTCAAAAACACTGTATCCCTGTCTGCTTTAACCCGAACAACACACTGGCAGCAATTGGTGCATCCGAAAGACCCAATACCAACACAAGAAAGCGACATCATATACAAAGTGCAGTGAAGAATGCTCTGATTTGTATGTGGGGGAGAACCAACAGCAACTGCATCAACGTATGGCCCAGCACAGAAGAGCCAATTCCTCGGGTCAGACTCAGCCGTGTACTGCATCTTAAAGGGCATCTATAGTGAAAAAAACACATTGCCCCTTTGCAAGTTAAATTATGTACTCTGTGCTGCCTTAATCCTATCTATGTCAGTGACTGTGTTTAACCATGGTGTCAGATCTGTGTGCAGCACCTCCCCCCTTCCCCCTCCCCTCTGTTACCTCCTCCATGTCTCAACTCCGGCTAACCGACAAGCTTTTCATGTGCAGTAGGAGTTAAAGTTCAACATCCTGAAAAACACCCCACGCATAGTGGCCAATAGAAAGCAAGCTGTCCTGGAGACAGGAAGAAGGAGATCAGTACAGTTTATGATCTCTCACTTTGTGACCCATCATCAATCATGAAAGCTATTAAGAAGGGGGGGGTCAAGTGCAGCCTTATATCTAACATCAAAGCTACCTCTCTCCCCCTGCTAATGCTGTTATCTCTATGTTTATTACAGAGCAGGGAGGGGGGGGGGTCACGTCACAGGGATTTGATTGACAGTCCTAGTAGGAGTAGAGGAATGCAATCACGTATTCTTCTAACTGGTGTATCTCAGGACAGAGAGGGAATCTGAAAAAAGTGAAGACACTCTGGGGGTTGTGGGGAATTATAGAAGAACATGGAAAGAAAGAAAAAAAAGTTCATTTTCCCACTATAGATGGCCTTTAAGGATAAAGGACATATCTTTGAAGATTGTAATTTTAACATATTGGCAAAGGAACATGACTGGTTCAAGAGAGGTGTCAAGGAGGCCATTTATGTGAAAATAAAGAAACCAAGCCTAAATAGAGGTGTGGGGGGGTTCGACATCAACTGTCTGCCATGTACAATGCTGTATTGAAACCTTACTCTGGGCGTTCCTATAACACCTCTTAGCCACTATCCAATCACGCCCTTAACACTTGGCTGTGATATGCTAATTGGGATTTTCCAGGGTACATAATTGCCACAGATTCTTTTACAAGTCATTCTGAATTGAGAAAGACAGTCGGATGACTAGCGAATCGTCTTCAAGAACTAAACTTCAAGTCCAGTTGATCTAATTGAATACAACAGATAAGGAGAGCAGTTCTAACACAGCAAGTTCAGGGAGATGCTAGGGGGAACTCAACATAGGCGTCCTAGTTCTTTGCCTAAGTGGCCTATGCCTGAAAACGGCCCTGCAATAACTTTCGTATGAAAAGAGTCTAAAATAGACAGCAAGGCCAACTTTAAAAAAAAAATAAAAATTAGTCCAGCTGCTGAGTGGGACAGCCACTGGACATGTCCCTTTACTACTTTCTCAATACAGTCTGATGGTGTGAAGGGACATTCACACCAATGTAATAGGCCGATAGCAGTTCTTTCTACATTGTTGTTCACTGTAAAATATTTGCATGACCATAAAGTCATCTATTAGCTGGCATTAAAAAGCTTCCATTATTGTGTCCTGTGAGATATATGTTCAGCAGGGGTGTCTATAGGGTCTGAGAATATCAGGGGCACTCTTGGCCACACCAAAAAATTTCAGGCCACGTCCCCTTCTCCGTTTCCAATTAAGCCACACCCATTAGTCACTTAATAGTGATCGACAGATAGCAAGAAAGACACAAACAGAGAGAAACATGGCCAGATAGTGATAAGATGTTTACAAAGATACACAAATTAATGACACAGGCACAGTAAACTGGGTATTCCAAGATACTGGTAGCAAACTGTCATTTTCATTATATACTGGTAGCAACTGGCATTTGTGTTATATACTGGAAGCAACTCAAAATTTTTTTATATACTGCTAGTATATAATGAAATATCCAGATGCTACCAGTATAATACTGGTATTAACTGAAAATTTTATTATAAACTGGTAGCAAACTGACCATTTTAAAATATACTTTTGGATGTTTCTCTAGTGTACAGTAGTCCACTCTATGCACAACAGTGTGGGTGGGTGATCAGTCGCACGCACGTCTGAGCTTAGGTTTCCATGGAGAGGGGGAGCATTCAGTACAGTTAGTGCAGCTGCCAGTAAACAGGTTTTAAATAGTTGTGTCTGTCTATCATGTTGATAGTGGGTCTGTTTATCATGTTGCCAGTGTGTGTTTTTCTGTCTATCATGTGGCTGTCATTGTCTATCTGCCAGCCCAGGACGTTAACCCACTACTGGCCCCACTGTGTAGTGCAAAAAAATCCTTACATCTCTGCTCCAAATGGTTCCTCTGCAGTGTCTGTGTAAAGTGTAGGAAAGTGAAGAGTGAGAGCCTGTCTTTCCAGGTAAATGTTTCTGCCTATTCTCTTGCCTTCCCCCTACATCCAGATCCATCGAGATCATACAATAGTATATTGTAGCTCTCCCCCTCCCAACCGCATGATTAGTTCGTAAAAAAAAAAAAAAGATAAAATAAACTTACTTGCCAGCCCGTGATCCATCGACTGTTTCAATACCTGGCAGCGGCCTCTGTGATCTGCTGTCTCTCAGTCAATTATTGACGGGGCTGCTAGCCAAAGCCCTAATGCAACTCCATTCCTGGAAGTTGCATTGGCGGCTGAGGTCTCGGGAGCCCAGGCTGGTAAGTCCCTCAATATATATTTTTAGAATACTACCTATTCCCAAGCTGCCTTCTGTTCCTTTTCAATGCTCCACTTTCGCATCCAAATTTCCAATTAAACAGAGTTAGGTAGGAACCGAAGGACTACATGACAACATAAATTGCCAAAATGTGCTTTTTTATTGTGCTACACACACAACATGTTTCGGAAATAATCCTTTATCTAGTGTGCCTTGTGTGGTATGGTAAGTCCCTCACACTAGTCTCTGTCTCAAATTTCTCCCATTTTGCATTTAGCTTGTGGAATGCTGTAAAACCCTTTTTAAAGGTATAGCTTTCCTGAGAGCTGCCAATGAAAATTACCCAGAAGTCTCTGTTCCTTATTTGCATTACTGCAGTAATCAATTCATGTTTGAATAAAAACTGATGACTTCAGATGCCATCCCTATAGATCCTGATACCCTAGACCAGGGATTCGCAAATGGTGTGCCTCCAGATGTTTGAAAACTACAACTACCAGCATTCTAGGCCATGTCCTTGTGGGAAATCTGGCACTGCTGCCCAACACAAGGTAACAACAATTGATAGAATTTTTTCCCATAAAAAACACAACATGAGATTAGGTTCAATATATTTTCCAACACCTGCAGCTCTGCACCTATGTTGTTTCTACAAGTCTACCTATTAAAGTGGTAATGTTGATGAGTATAATAAACAATCATACTGATATACTTGTCAGTATTTCCATTAGAGGCATGCATTGGTTTCATTGTAGCATGCATTTTAACAAACTGATAGTTATCCTTGCTGTATGTAGCTTTTATGTGTCCAGTTTTAAAGGGAAGAAGGGATAACTGTATATATATCATACCCTTCAACATTACTTTTTCTTACTAATGCACAACATGGGACAAAGCTGAGTGGATACAAGTGAACCTGATCTTAGAATAAACCTATGCAATGCATTTTTATTAAGTGTACTATTTAAAGGTAAACGTTGGAGAGTATGATAAATACGATCTAGTCTATAAAGTGATGCTTTCAATTTTGCTGCAATGTGCACCTCAATGATGGAGAAATGAGTTAAAAAAGCACCATGTGATTTGCTGACAGGTGGACCAGGTTTGTGTATAGTTGTCAATGTCAATAAGGTCAACAGGCTTGCCTTATGTACTTCTATCGATAAATAGCACAGCAAACCTTTATCTGTACCAGTTCCCCTACCAGGCTGTCACATTTACTGAGCTTTGGAATGTTTCACTGCTAGGAAAGATATTAAAGGGGAACTGTGGTCTCCAAACAAGTTCAGTTTAAATGAAAGGCTTTCCTACCTTTAAAATCAAAATCAACATCAACCATCAACCACCTCTCTACATACTCCACAGCCCAAGATATACATAAATGACTGCCAAGAAAGTTCATGGATGGGAGGCTGATTTGTGACATTCCTAAGGTTTCTCCTGCACAGTGCCGCCGGCGAGCACAACCTCAGACTCCCTCAGTGTGTGTGTGCGGAAGTGGGCGGGGCCATGGCACCCGCAAGTGGGTGGGGCCACACGGGGCTGTAAGATTATGGGCCATGGGGGCCTGCAACTGGAGGGACCATGGGTTCCATGAGTGGGAGGGACCAGGGGGGCTGCAAAGGGGAGAAGGAGACACAGGACAGATTGACTGACAGTTTCAGAGCAGGAAGTGCAGGGGACCTGGTGATGCTGCTGCCATATCACATACAAAAATGTAAATATCTTTAAAACTATGCAAAATAAACAATGGAAATAAATTGCAAGAATTCTCAGGGGAGAAATTCCTATCAATTTACCTAAAGTCATTTTTGTACCACAGTTCCCCTTTAAAAAGAATAATTGTGGGCCCACTGGGCCAACAAGCGGCATTAACTCAAATTTAGCATTTTTTTTTCTTTTTTTGTATATAAATCTCTAAGTCAAAGCCAAATGAAAGTGTTTGGTTAGTAGAAGGCAATATACTTGCCAATTACATTATTTATGTTTCTGGCATACAGTATAGCTTGTGTTTTAGAAATACAAAGTTTAAATATGTTTTCTTGGTAGACTAAGCAGCTTGCTTTACAAGTTGTACAATCCTAAATGTATTAAAGCATCTGGTAAAGAAGGTGTTTCCACAAACAGGAATTTCCATGAGACAACTCGGGCCCTATCATATTACAGAACCCAAATGAAAAATTCTCTACACACCAGAGGGCGCTGGTATGTGACAAAAGAAACCAAACCACAGCAACAAAAATATTTAAATAAGCAAAACAGATATATCCCTGGTTCAACCTGGAGGGGAAGATATAGTAATGGGCAGTATCACCCAAATAAAAGAAAAACACATGCTAGTGTGGCCTGCTTTCTTTTCCTTGTTTTCCTAACAGTGCTGAGGTAGAAAGGATTTTGTTCCAGGATCCAGGAATGTAAGAGGAGCCTTGCATGCCTTACTGCATTTCTCCTTGTTAATAGCACTAACAAAAACATTTCTAAAACTAATCAATGAATCTGCCAACACAAAACCTCTAAAGGAAGGTTTCCCAGTTTCTTTTTCCTTACTGTAAAGAACCCACTTCACCAGAAGATGATACTTTCTGAAGTTTCCACTTCTAATGTTGTTAGAAGTCTACTAACTAGTAGAGAGACATTTTCGGATTCCCGGATGTTGGGAAAATCTCGAAGATCCGAAAACTGATCAATTATTAGCGAATGTTCAAAGCTATTTTTGATAATTCTCGAAAATACGATCGGATACTACTTTCGAGTTTCCGATTGTATTTGAGGATTATCAAATGTTCAAGGCTATTTCCGAAAATTAACACAAAAGAAAACTCGAACATTCGATAATATCGAAAATGTGCTCCGAAATCCCGGATTCGGACGGATCCTTCAGATTTCAGAACCGATGGGTTCCGTGTCGGATCTGGGTCTGAGTCAGACCCGGATCCCATCTCTACTAACTAGCAGTCTAACCAGAGAGTATATTATACAGACACATGTATTTGTACAAAGCACCCATTTTATCATACACACACACACACACACTCAGGGCCAGGTTTCCCACTAGGTCACGGTCTATGGCGGCAGAGTTGCTAGGGGTGGCACAAAAATGTTAAGGCATCTTTGGATCCCCTTGTAACATTTAGCAGTCAACACTCACAAAACAACCCCAAAAATAAAGTTGCGTGTGCTGGGAACACTATTCAAGTTCCCCCCTTGTCCCCTTGATCCCCCATTGGTTTTGCCCCGTAACATCAGAGGACTTTGATGCCAAGGACCTCCCCTGGTCTTTCCCCAAACAGCCCTGATGGTCTGGTGGAGGAAGTGAACATGCGATTGGTACTGATTGCAAGTTCCCTTCCTGCTATAGCAATCCGCTGTTAAACTTAACACTGGCTTACTTTAGTATTTGTGAATGAATCGCACATTCAGATAGCAGTTTAGTACCTGCTATATTGATGTCCCAATGACCGCTTACTATAGTATTTGTGAAAGGATCAAAGACGTCCATTCACAAACAAAGATTATTTTAATTAGTCTTTGTTAGTTAAAAAAAATTCAAAGGCACAGGTGAGAACTGATCACCTAAATATTGATCTTTACCAATGGAAAAACCCCAAACAACAATGCCAACCTGGGGGGAGAAGGAAAGGGGGGGTGGTACAAAGTACAAGTTAGCAGGACTAGGGGAGAAAAAAAAGTATAAATCCGGCCCTGTACAAATTACTATAATTGTAATGCCAGTTCTGCAATCTATATAGCTGGCCTTTTGCTGACGCATTTGCTGATCTCAATTTGTAATTGTTTGTGTATTAAAAGTATTTTACTGTTCTGTTTGTTTTATTCAGTGATTGATTAGTACCTTAAAGGGTATGTCCATCAAAAAAGTAAATTGGTTTCTATCTGATTTACTGAAGAACAGGAGGTAAATGCACTCTTACCTCCCGTTCTTCAGTAAATCTTACAGGAAAGGAGGAGACACTTACCCGCGGACCCACTCCAGCGCCAAATTCCCCGACGGAGACTGTCAGTGAAGTCGTCGCTGGAGCGGGCAAGTGTCTCCTCCTCTCCTGTAAAATTTACTGAAGAACGGGAGGTAAAAGATAGTGCATTTACCTCCTGTTCTTCAGTAAATCAGATAGAAACCAACTTATTAAGTTTACCCAATGCTATGTTTTTAATGACACAAACCATGAAAAATGTTTGTTTGCTCCTATCTTGTATTTTCTAGAACAACTAGTAAATCCCCGATTCTTTAAAGAATTGTTCAACCCTGCCATTTAAAAACCTCTCCCCCGCTTTCTCTCTCCTTCCCTTCACTTTCTCTTTCTCTCCCTCTTACCCCCTCAAACAGAATTGATGTCTCTCACGTGCGTGCAACTAGGGGGCGGCTTCTCCAACAGCAGTGGTACACTGACAGTGGGAGGAGATGACAAAAATCCTCTTTTGTTAACTATTGGGCAGCCAACGTATTCTGCCAGGTTAATTTTGATGCTTTTACTACCAATCATTTTTAAATATTTTTCTTCGCGACATTCAAGCAATTCTTCCGAAACCACCTAGCCCATTTTTTTTGCAACCAACATACGCTCATAAAATGAATGAAAAAGATAGGACCGACACAGTCGGTGCAATATGTTGGTCGCAAAAAAGAACGGGCTAGGCAAATTGCTCGAATGTCGTCGGGAGGCAAATGCAATGTATCGGTACCTTAAATTTCATCAAATGTTATTTCCTTATGGTGTAAACAGCAGTTGGCATATAATTAACAGTTAGTGCCATTTTTATCATAGGAAGCCTATGGGATGATAATAGATGAATATTAAAAGGCTTCTTTTTAAAAAATTCCATTTGCAGCACTACATTATGTGTTTTTGTTTTGTTATTTTTATAGTTTTTAAAAAAATTGCAATATACTGTAACTTGTATTAGAATGAATACATTGTATTATTTTACGCTAAGGGTGTTTCTTTTTAATACAGAAAAAACAACTGTCCTAGTAATACTGTATACAATATATCCCTCTGCAAGCTGTTCCCTGCCACCTGTTCAGTGTTTTAATTCCATAACAGCTCCCTGTTCTAGAGTAAAGTGTCATCTTTGGTGGTTCAATGTTTTTGTTATTAGAATTCTTCAACACAGACCTACTGGGGATATGTTTAAGTAGAAACAAATAGAAAACACGTTTCTTGTGCCAATGCAGAGCTGGCACATAGCGTCCATTGTGTTACCACATTTAAAGCTGCTAAGTCTGTTGGAAATGGGACAAATCTGATGCTTCAGCATGTAACAAACAAGGGATTCTGCTGGGTTTCTCAGTTAACATTGCAGCCATTATGTACAGTTGGACACATCTCAGGACATTTTGCACTTTCAGTAATTAAAAACCAATTTAATCTCAAATATTCAGAATTTACAAAATATTTCACAAACTTCCATTTGGGTTTAGGAACATGTTACTATCAGGTCTCTGCTTTTCCCACTGATCAATTTATGTCTTAATGAATAAGAAGTGCTAATGCAATAGCTTACATAAGCAGAAGTCCCTATGAGGCCTAGTTCCCACTATGCACATTTCTTTCCGCTTTTCAGTCCGCTTGCATTTTCTGATCTGCAAGGACACTTTTTAAAAAATGGAAATCGCAGTTCTAAACCTTTTATCAATCGCATGCTTGCACGACTATATAGATCCTACATACTGAGAGGTGTATAGGACATGGCCCACAGACGCAAAAGCTCTAGCGCCGCGTCATCAAAACATCTCCCACTGTCGGTGCGCCCTTGGAGAAGCCGACCCCTACTCGCCCAGAGTAGTAGGAGAGACACCACAGTGCCGTTTTCAGGAGTAGGGCAGAGAGAGGAAGAGAGAGAGAGAGAGAGAGAGAGAGAGAGAGAAAGTGAAGGGGGGGGAGAGAGAAGGGAAAGAGGTGGGAGAGGTCTTTAAATGCAGGGTTGAACGATTCTTTTAAGTATCTGGGGTTTGCTGTTTTTTTACTATCACGACAGATCCTTATGCACACTAATCTCCGCTGACCACAAAATATATTCCCATTTCCAAGGGAAATGTAACGTAATCAGCAAGAAGGATGTAGTCGCACTCCAAATAGTGAATAGGTGATTTATTAAACCAACATCAATGATACAACATTTCAGGGGAAGGTGCCCCCTTCTTGTTTTTTCCTGCTTTTTATAAAGAGATCATTTTCCCAGTTTTATTAGCTGCTGTAGATACTAAGTAGTAACAGCTTATATTTAAACTAAAAGATAAAAGGCCATACAATTTTAAAAGTAGGACAAGCGATTTATACTGTAGGCCTAGGTCCATCATCGACAGCTTACTGGCCTTATGTGGCCCCCATTCCTTCCTAAATAATAAAGAGCAATCATAGTAATACAGTGCAGTAGTTGAGGTTTAGCAAATACATTAATCTAATATTATATTTTACCCTGTAAATAAACAGGGTTATTCAATAAAAGTTCTTATCGTTAAAAATGGTGTTAATTTTGCCCCAACCAAAAATTGGGGCAGATGTTAGCTTTCAAATGTTAAATAAGATTTGATTGTTTGGGGCAAAATTAGCACCATTTTTATCGATACGAACTTGAAATTGAATCTCCCTGAAAGTCTACCTATCAATTAATCTGGATAAAAACACAAAACAACTTTGTCTAACGGCATTTCCGATTTGCACCAGAAGGGGAAAAATAGCTTCCTTAACATTTGATTTTCTGGTCAAGCTCCCCCTCCCCTTAGTTTGGGGTCTGGCTGTAGAAGAAGCTTGTCTTCCTATTGATCAAGCCCTGGAGACAAGCAGGGGGTGGGGCTGAATAGACAACTTTCAGATAAGGTTACAAGTAATAGAAGATAAACACAGGGCAATATTCCCTCTAATTTCTTATTCGCTGCATGCTCAGACATATATCTGTATAGATACCAGATTTTTATGTGCAGTCTAAATTAACCAGCGTGCCTAGACCTACTAAGTTTTGTCTGTGCATTCAAGCACACAGCTTAGAAGTAACACTAACTCTGGGGTGAGCAGCTAGCAGTTTAAATCCTCTTCCTGTGTACTAGTAATTGGGAAGTAGTGGTTTCAAACTAGCCAATGCCCTATTGAGTTAGCACAGGCTTTGCACCTAAATAGCGGCACCTGCAACATACAAAAAAACATTCAGTTTTGCACTACTAGGTAGTCTTTGTGCTATTGCATTTCCTATTAAATCTATAGGAAAAAAATACAGAGTCTAATATCAATGAAGAAATGCCATACTTACTCTGCTAAGAGCCAGGTGCATTTCACAACCTCTTTTTCTTTTGTTAAAAGCTGATTAGTCAAATCTTCTGTGGCCTGCTCATATGCTCCCGGCTAAGTGAAAAGAAGAAATACATTTCTATAAATCCATTTATATATCCTTTGAATTACATGCCAGCAACCAAAAAAGCACTTAGAGACAAGCATTTTAAAATAAGTTTGCAGGTCCCTCTCACACATGCTTTCAGATTAATGAACACCCTATAGCTTTTCATTGTTATGAAGTTAACCAAAAAACTTAAATGGCAATTATACAATGAAAAAACCTCCCAACACTCAGGACGGGGACCTTAACCATCAGGTCCTATCCCCTGAAATTTCCCTGGTTCGTTTCCAAAGTTGCATTTGTAGGCCCCATGCAAAGACCAATGGGAAGATAAAATGCATGCCTGTTCATTAGTTTGTGCCGCTCATCCGATGTTCTTGATACTGAAATTAATAAAGGACCCATTGAGCCTGATTTATGTGGGCAGCAAACGGAATGCACCATGATCTCATAATTCACAGTAATTTGAAGTATTGATGCTGACAATTTGTAGTTCCATTTAGTATGAATAAGCAATTAAGCCTTGCTATATGTATTACACTGGATGTGCAAATGATACAGATCCTCCCTCTAGAAACCTAGCCTTTGCTAGTTCAGGACATTTTATATTTGGAACTAGTACCAGATTAAAGGGACAAAAGTTTTTGTTTTTTCCCTATGGTAAATGCAGAATTGAGGCATTTTGTTCTTTACTCTATAGGCTGCATTGGCAGAAACCAATTTATTTTTATCAGCTATCACAACATTCAAACCTTTTGGAAGCACCATCAAATTATTACATTCCTGGGTCCATTGCAATGACAAGAAAACATTTTTTTACCCTTGCAGCAAAAAACTTTTTCAGCAGATGCTGATTGTTGGTAAACTCTGGTCCATCATTCTGAGGATGTGTTTGCTCTGGTTCCTCTTTGACCCCAGATGGAGGGAACTCCTGACCTCCTAACTCTACAGGACGGAATTCCGCACTTTGATCAGGCTCAGCCATGCTATGGATCTGGTGAGGGGAATTAGAAATTATATTATTATAAATTAGCTGTTGACTAGAGTTAGTTGTCAAAATATTGAACTGATTATTTGGCAGGTGAACATATTTACAGCTATTCAATATCTATTTCATATATAATATACAACCCCAAAATTTTCCCAAAATAATTTTCATATTTTTTTTATTAAGACCTAGCTGTTTTATGAATGAAAGCAGCATAACAAAACAGATGTTGAGACACTTGCCCATGTACCATAAATCCATAAACATTCCACATAAGATAGGTGCATACAAGGGATTGAATCAAGACTAATTTATTTTGTGCTACAGGTGCATTTTGCAACAGTGTTTCAGCCTTTATCAAGTTTCATGTACAGGGAGTCTCTCACTCCCTATACTGAATAAAGAACAGATTTGGCAACTTTATATATACAGATTTTTATGCTGTTTTTTTATGCTCACTTCGGCTGCAAGTCTTATCGAATTGTCATATAGATATTATTGCACAGAGGCTATGTATCTATTTATTCATTAGGGTTACTGACTTATTTTTTAGCCTATTTTTAAGAGGGTATTTTAGATTTACTTTGTTTGTTGAGCATTATAGTTATTCCTAAAGTGTAGGTTTATAATATTTAATTATAATTAGAGGGAATTCTGTAAGGTATTAAGGGGGTATGGTATTTAGTATGTATTATTAATAAAGGTATAGAGAATCTATATTTATATGTTTATTACTTATTATTCTTAATTAGGACCTTGTATTTAGCACAGCGTGGGATCACTTTTCTTTTTAGGAGGAAAATATTGTCCATGAACCTCCACCAGGACACACAGTGCCTAGTGAAGGGCCCAGAGATGAAAATAAATTCCTGCTCAAGCCAGTGGTATATGCCGGGACAGAATTAGATCCCATGGCCGTTCCTCTCAGCTGCTTATAGTATATACCATCAAAGGAGAAGTAGCTCTCTGTCAACACAATATTAAGGCAATTCTGAAAAATCTGTTGGTCATCATATTGGTCACTCCTGTGGGGTGGCTGCTGTAGAGAGAATGTTACACAGGAGTGACCAATATGATGACCCACAGATAAAAAATTTTCTAAATTGTCTTAATGTTTAATTTCCTGTATTACCCTATAAAATGTGATGATTAAAAGGGAATTAAAGTCTCCCGACAACATTGTCCCAATAGACAGAGCACATTCACAAGCATACAACAAGCTGTATCTCACCTCTCCCTTTGCTGCGTACAGGCACATGATCTGTAGAGCTCAACAGATCAAAACAAGGACGTTGCAGCCTTGCTTCCTAGAAGCTGACAGCCAGTTTTTGTTTTGAAACACATTCAAAGCTCCTGTCCTAACAATGATATAATCCTTTACTTTTCATACAAAAAGAAAAGTAATCTTTGCAGTGTATTTCATAGATAGCATGGATGTAAGAAACAGAATACTTACATTTCAGCAAAAAAAAGTAAAAGTAAGTCTGGGGAATAGAACCTGCAACTTGTACATTTACTCTGTCTTGCTAAAAGCAGAGCGCATATCTCTAGGCTAAGAGAGACACCATATAAACCACCTGTATAAGTAGAATATTGTACTAGGAACACAATGGAAACAAAAAATAAAGGTAAGTTTGGGGATTCAAACTTATGACCTTCTGAACTGTATGTGTCTAAACCTGGCGTTTTATCTTTTGCATGGAATATAATAGAAACAAAAAAGGTATATCTGGGGTATTGAACTTGTGACCTTCTGAACTGTGTATTTTTTAAACCCGGTGCCTTACCCAGTGCGCCAACACTGCATGAGCAGTAGCTTCTAGGGGGTAAATCTGCAGCTTCCTTGTTTTGATCTGCTGTGCACTAGAGAGCATGTACACTGAAGGTTCGTACACACATGCGATCGCAGGTCCCGACCCATGATGCACGATGTGTACGAACGTTCGTTTCAGCCGATAATCGGCCCGTGTATGGGCCCTTGGCCTGAAAAGGACGTTCGGAGATCCGCTAAGTCAGATCCATACACGGGCCGATTATCTGCCGAAACTAACGTTCTTACACAACGTGCGCCGCGGGTCGGGACCCGCAATCGCACGTGTGTACGAACCTTTAGTCCTCCACCAAAACAAAGAGGTGGTTTATGGTAGCAGACCCCATAGTACCCTCAGGTTAATATCATAAATCTACTAACTGCCACAGCAAAGGGAGAGGTGAGCTTGTTGTATCTTTGTTAAAATGCTCCGTCTATTGGGACAATGTTGCCTGGTGACTTTAGTTCCCCTTGAAAAAAGATAACACTCATTACTCTGTAATATAAAATTATAAGAAACAACCTCTGGCATCATGCTGTTCAAACTTTAGTTTAAATTCACTTTCTACTATTTATATCAGGGAATATAATTTTCAAACCACCATATTTTGAAAGCCGACAGATAAACCATCTCATCTAATGTATGACAGCTTTCACCCACACTAAACACTCCATCATCGACAGCCAGACTCTACGATATAATCGGATATGTTCTGAAGCTACTAAAAGAGACCACCACCTAAAAACACTCAAAGCGGACTTCATTAACAGGGGCTACAACCCAAGGATTGTAGATCAAAACATCCATACAGCCACCAGGATTCCCAAAAGTCAACTTCTGCAATACAAACAAAAAACAGAAACAAATCAAATCCCTCAAGTCGTCACATACAATTCCCAACTCAAAAAAATAGCCAAGGAGACAGTGTACACTTCACAAGGATGAGAGGCTCCAAAACATATTCCCAGATCTACCACTTCTGGCATTCAGGTAGCCCCCAAATCTAAAAAGACTAATAAGAAGCGCCTTGATACAACCCAGCATAAATGAAACCTATCCCTGCCCACACATCTGTAATTCAGACAAAATACAGATTCCAGGCAAATTAGAGGAATACACATCCATGGCCAATACAACCGTTCTTCTTACAATGTGGTGTACTTACAGTGCACTAGATGCCCAACAGGAGGGCTGTATATAGTAGAGACTGGACAAAGACTTAGAAAGAGGAATACACACCACCGCTTTACTGTAACAAATAAAAAAAACGGACACAATAGTAGAGATGGTCGAACTATATAAATTTCGGTCCGTTTTCAAACTTCAGAGAAAGTTCGAAAGTTCGAATTCGGACCCATTCAAGTCTATGGGAGAGTGATAGTTCGAAAAATCTGAGCGATTTACAGCTAAACTAACAATGGTAACTTACTGTAAATGGCTGTGGCACCTGGGAAATGGTCTGGGGGAACATGTAACTATCTCCAAAACTTGTTAAAACACTTCCTAAAGTCAGGCGGGCAATTGTCGGGTTTTGCGCAATATTTGAGTATTATCGAACAAACTAACGATCCTTCCTAGGCTTATTGAACGAAGGGTTGAATAGTGTAGTGGCCTTTGACATGGAAGACCAGGGTTCGAATCCTGGCTAGGGGCAGCTATACAAATGTTTGGATTATTATAATACCCTAGTAATATAATAACCTAGTAATATAATATTGTTATTATATAACTAGGTTATGATATGGTTATTTTATTACTAGGTTATTATATGGTTATTATATTACTAGGGTATTATAATATAATAACCATAATAATCCTGACTGGGGGAAGCTATACAAATTTTGGATTATTATAATACCCTAGTAATATAATATTGTTATATTACTAGGTTATTATATGGTTTTTATATTACTAGGTTATTATGGTTATTAGAATACCCTAGTAATATAACCATAATAACCTAGTAATATAATAATAATAATATTACTAGGTTACTATATGGTTATTATATTACTAGGGTATCATAATAATCCAAACATTTGTATAGCTGCCCCTAGCCAGAATTCAAACCCTGGTCTCCCATGTCAAAGGCAGTACCTTTAACCACTACACTATCCAGCCACTACATTCTAGAGTACATTCGTTCGAAAGTCCGAGAAATCCGGGTCCGAGAAGTCCGAGTCCATTCGAACTCATAAAGTTCGGCTCGAACTTAGGCTCAAGTTCGAGTTCTAGTCCATCCCTACACACTAGTAGGGAACCATTTTAACAGCCCTTACCACTCCATAAACAATCTAAGAATCTTGGTCTTAAGGGGAACTTTAAAACAGAGAATGAAAGGAAGGTATGGGAGTACAAATTAATGAAAACTTTCAACTCTCTGCAGAAGGGACTGAACCTGGGCCTTGGATTTATGGCAAACTATATAGATTAAGAACTGCCTGCACCAAGCCAGAAATACAAACATCTGTAGAGACACTGGGCCAGCCACTATTTATATCAGCCACTTTGATACACAGTATCTTGTACCGTATACAGTATGTTTGTACCTTGCAGACCCCTTTTATATGACTTTGTTAACACCTTCCACGCCGATATACCTTTTTTCGGGTTATTTGATCTATGAGCTGAATGTTGTACATATATAAGTGATGAGTACTGTAGGATAAGGTGATTTCTTTTTATTATGGACCAACAGTTCATTTTTACAGACAAGCTATCGAGAGATACACTTCTCTCTTCCTCAGGTCAAGCAGTACTAAGAAACACAGGGTACATCACATCTTTAAAGTTCATAGAGTTACAACCTTTTATTGGAGATCCTGTTATGCTAGGAATGTACATCTTGTACATATATCAGAGAGGACCACAACGTCATTGTAATCAGCTTGAAAAAGGAATTTGAATGTTCTGAAAAGGTATCTAAAGGTATCACCTTTATACCACTTTTGTTATTTTTTATTTCAAAAGGGTTACCCTGTAAACAGTTTAAACTTCCAAACCAAATTGTCACGACAGAATAATGTTTAAGCCATGTATAAAGCCAGGAAATGGTTAACAGTTGAGGACCTCTATGGTCATAAATAGTTAGAAACTGCTCTTCCAGAACTTCTTACAGCCACATTCCACCTCTTACAGGACCATAGGAGCCAAGTTAATGGACCCTAGCCATTTCCAAACAAAAGGTTATAACCTTCCCCCAAACCAGACTCTAGACCTGGTAAACGTCAAGGGGATGGTCTGGAGGGAAGACAGAGTTCCCATGAAGATCACAGATGGGCCAGTAATACATGAAACCTAAGGCAGTCGGGGACCTGGGATGTCAGTGTGGTGAGATCTGGGGCAGAGATGTAAATTTGGGTATCATCCGCATACAGGTGATATTGGAGCCCAAATGAACTAATGAGTTGTCCAAGGCCATAGGTGTAGATTGAGAAAAGAAGAGGACTGAGTACCAAGCCTTGCGGGACCCCCACAGGGAGGGCGAGGAGTGGAGCTAATTTCAGTATCAAAAGAAGAGGACAGATCAAGAAGATTGAGCAAAGAGTAGTGATCTTTAGATTTAGCACTAAGTAGATCATTGGTCACTTTAGTGAGGGCAGTGTCCGTGGAGAGGTTAGGACCGTAGCCCTTGAATGTATCGATCAGTAACCCTCGATACATTCAAGGGCTACGGTCCTAACCTCTCCACGGAAACTGCCCTCACTAAAGTGACCAATAACCCTAGGATGTAATGTTCATTTTTGGTAACCCTCGACTGTAATGTACGATTTTCGGTAACCCTTGAATGTAGTGGTAGTTTTGGTAACCCTCGAATGTATCGTATGGTAACCCTCGAAAGTAATGTTAGTTTTCAGTAACCCTCGAATGTAATGTTCATTTTTGTTAACCCTTGAATGTAATGTTCCATTTTCCATAACCATCGAATTTGGCGTTTGTATTCGGTAACCCTCAAATGTAGCATTAAAAATTTGGTAACCTTCAAATGTAGCGTTCAAATTCGGAAAGCCCAAATGTAGCGTTCAAATTCGGTAACCCTCGAATGTAGTGTTCAAATTCGGTAACCCTCGAATGTAGCATGCTGAAACCTAGCAATTATCCAATCGCGTGGGAAAGAAGTGTTTAAAAGAGTTTTAGTGATATGTAATGTTCCCCAGACATTTTCCAGATGCCACAGCCATTTACAGTAAGTTACCATTACTACTTTATCTGTATTTAAATATAAAATTTTACATACAGGTAAATCACCACCCAAAACCCTAAACGGTAATAGTTTGAAATCTGAAATATATAAGTCTAACCTGAAATCCTTCACAATGTGCTGTTTCCTCTGTTTCTGCTTCCTGGTACTTCCTGTTAGCAACTGTCAGTAATGGATTTGAAAGTTGACATCACAGCCAATGACTGAATGTTAATCCCCTGTCTGCCTCTTCTGAGCATGCCCAGGCTCAGTACAGGTTTCTAAATTGCTCAGTTTCCATGAGTCATCCAGAAGCATAGCAGGAATACAGTGATGAATTCATAGGACAAACTATGATATATCAACATATTTTAAAGAGGCCATTCTTTCTAAAAGATGTTCTTATGAGGGTGGAGTTGTCCTTTAATCCAAACTTTTCGAACTATTTTCTCTCATAGACTTTTTTTTTGAAGTTCGGCTAGTTAACTTTAGTAAGTTTAGCCATCTCTAGTAGCAATAGGGGCCAGACTGGCTGCTGCGAGGTTCAAGGGAACGAGGTCCGGGGGAATAAGGTCCAGTAAGTCTAATTTCTGGGCACTTTTTAACTTAAAACCATAGCGTTTAGTTTGGGGGTTGGACATGCCCTTAAACAGCTGGAGGTCCACATATCCCAACCAGCATTTCCCTAGTAAGATAGTTAGATATAAAGTTAAGAAAGGAATGTCACAACAAAAGCACTGCTCATTCTATGATTTCTATAAATACATTTTAATGACATTAAATAAGGAAATCAAACAGGTTGCTGGTGACATTTCAAAACCTAATTTTTCATATAAGCTTTTACAAGCATGTTTAAGGATATTAAAACATGCAAGGTAACATTTTATCTCAATGACTACAAATTGTGATTAATTTAGAATAGTTGATATTCTAGACCAGTGATGGCGAATCTTTTAGAGGCCGGGTGCCCAAAGTGCAACCGAAAACCCCACTTTTTATTGCATAGTGCCAACATCATCATTTAACATGAATACAGACAATACAGCAGATAGAATCGATAATAGATTGCCTATTAACCACTACATTACCACACAGGTGTTTGAAATCTAAGACAGTTACCATTAACCCCTACATTATTCGACAGGAGTTTGAGATCCATAACAGGGACTCAAGCAGAGCTGACTGTTACATATATGTCATGAGTGCCACCACTGTTCTAGGCTATTCTCTGCAATAAGTATTAAAATCAATGCAACAGGGCATATATATAGCAAAGGAAGGAACACACTCCAACCCGTGGTTGGTGCCCAGGTGCTGGCTGTATGATGAAGATACAGAAAAGAACAATAGCACTCCTGGGTCTTGTTCAACAGTTTATTTACATGCAAAAGTGCAACAAAGTGCAGGCAATGTTTCGGTCTGTCTTCTAAGACTTTTCTCAAGCCAAACATTGCAATTAACAGTGCATTCAAATAGACAATAACTCCACCCATATAGTGACATCATGAAACATTCACAAACTCTTAAAGGGATGTATATTAAGCCCTTCCAGTGTTAACCTATGCATAAAGGTGCTGTGTGCCCTGGTAACAGGTCCAATGCGATAAAACATCACTAAAATATAAAGTGCACTAGGAACTTATCAATGCAACAGGAACAACAGGAACAGTTAGGCGCGACCGATTGTGTGGTCCATTTTCCAACCAGTCCAATCATTCGTTTGTCTGATTTCGAACAGTCAGTGGTCGATCGAGGCGGCAATAAGCCGCCATACAATAATTCGGCCAGACCGACCGAAACACTGAAATGTCAGTCCGAATTATTGTATCATCTGTACCAGCCTTAAGAGATTACACTTTAGAAGATGTAGTCTTGTCAGGTTTATTGGATGCCTTTTAGAATACCAGTAATTAAAAGTTACTGGTTTTAGTCAATAAAGTCCCTTAAGAGAGATGATCTGTTCAGTAGGGAAATATTGATATGATAGTTATCATTTATAATGATAAAAATGCTAAAAAAATAATGCTAGCATCAATATTCTTTTCAGACACGGTGTTGCTTTCCGAACATGGTAAAAAGTAGCACTGTAGTTGAAAACCCAACTGTTATAAAGGATCTCCACCGGTCATTATTGATAACACTCCATTATGGGAAAGGCAACACTAAACACGACTGATTGCGCAGACGCTTTGTGCACATTGGTGGGCGCTTGCGCTGCAATTCCAGTAATATTCATATCGCAGTTAAAAGGGTTCCAGCACACCTAGTATGGCCACTCTAATTGAGCCACATTAGTGTGTGCTTTTCAACATGCAATCGGTTTGCGTGTTAAATTGCACTGATGTGGCCTAGCCCATTATGTCATCATGTTTATCATTACAGACGTCACTATACTTTTTCATTTATGGGTTATAAATAAATAACATTCCAGTGAGACTTCAAATCAGCGTGAATTATATTACCTCACTCTTGCTCCTCTTCTATCTCCCATTAATAGGACCTAAACCACTAACAGGGACATTCAATAAAAGTTATTATCGTTTAAAATGGTGCTAATTTTGCCCCAACCAATCAGATATTATTTAACATTTGAAAGCTAACATCTGATTGGTTGGGGCAAAATTAGCACCATTTTAAACGATAAGAACTTTTATTGAATAACCCTGCAAGCCTTCATGTCTGGGTACTTTCTCAATTATGTGTTAAACTTACATCTCCCTTGCAGCTCCAACCACTTCTGTCTTCTTCCTTTATGTGACCAATAGGAACACACACTTCTTGCAGAGCACTTCCAATTGGTCTCAACAGAAATGGAAGTACTTTATTGTGCTTATAGTCCTTTGGGTTGAGAAGGAATCCTTTGAACTTTTTAAGGCATAATTTTTTTTATCATACATACTATTCAAGGTGTGCCAACCAATGTTGTCAATATTGACACCAGGAGGTGTGCCTAAAGACAATATGCTAGTATGGCAGGCTCCTGTTCTGAACTATGTACTGTACATCTCCCTGTTGGGTGTTAAATTCGAAAGTGAAAAACACAATTTAAAAAAATCTTAAAAGCTGCAATGGAGTTCTGAAAGTAGAGTAAGGGGTACTGGACATCTACAGAATTCAACTATTACCTGGGTCAGTGACTTCGGCAACATAGACGCACTTTTAATACAAGACTAATCTACATGTTTATTGTAGTTATTATGATTTTAATTTCAGGGCCTCCTCATGTTCCAGCCTGAATAGATTTCAATAAACAAACTGGAGAACTCCAGCAAGAAGTTAAAAAGTCTGCATTTATTTTAAAAAAAGAAAACAGTAAAATATTCTTGAAACACCAGTATCTGAATTATCTTAACATTATTTTTAAAGTAAATACCCATTTTAAATGTACAGATATACATATATATGTAAACTCCACAAACACCTGTTGTGTGAAGATAAAAAATGATATCCTCCAACATTAGCCCTTTAATAGGAACATTTATAGAAACAACATGCAGGCCGATGTAAAAAAAAGTTTTGAACTGCTAAAAATGGTGCTAATTTTGCCTAACCAATTAAATGTTAACTAACATTTAAAAGCTAACATCTGATTGGTTGGGGCAAATTAGCACCATTTTAAATGATAAGAACTTTTCTTACATAGGCCTGATGGTGTGGAGATGCACGGGAAGGATAATGAAGTAAACAGGATCATAGCTTTGTGCAATACATTTCTCATCAGTGTATCATGCACTTCCAAAACGGGAACAGATGCGTAATTTCTCTATCCCTGAGCTAAAAGTCATATCTGGTGTTATCCCGATCAGTGTCCTTGTTACCTAGGTAACCCCAATCACAGACAGCTTTCTAAAAAATGCTTAGTCACTCTAGTTGCTATCAAGGGTTACTGACCAATCAAACTATTAACTACACTGACCAATCAAAAGTATTCACGAAAGGGGGGCTGTGGGAGCACTCCTGTGGCAAAATTACTTAACAAATAGTAGAAGTGCTACTGATATGACCAAAACATTAGAACAAACAAGAAAAAGATGATCAATGCACATTTCTGGGCCCCATATATCATAATATCTATGCTAGTGCAAACAGTAAAAACATGGGGGGTTTAGTGCATAAAAATGAAAAGCCTTCCAACCACATCTAGGTAACTCCAGTATAGAAGGTCCTAACAAATTACCTTGGGTCATTTATCTGGGCTGACACTCCCTGCTTGGTTGCATTTTCTTGGGAAGGTTGTCTCCCTGACCTTGCATTGGATTAGTATTAAATGCTATCACTCCCCCCCCGCCTACTGGCTTTTAACAAGGAGGGAAGAGGCCTCTCATCCAATGCTTAGTATTCAAGGCATAAGACCTCCAATTAAAGGGACATGTTGGGGGTGCTTCTACCACATGGAAGCTTGGTCAATCCTCCAGCAGAGAAGCTCTGCTACAATATATACAGTACACAAAGGGGGGGGGGGGGGGGGGGCTGTGGGAGCACTGCTGTGGCAAAATTACTTTATAACAAATAGTGGAAGTGCTACTGATCTGACCAAAACATAAGAACAAACAAACAAACTCTTGTTTGTTCCAATCAAAACTATTAACTACACTGGCCAATCAAAACTTGCTGAGTTCAAGTCACTGTCAGACCATCCCCCTGCCCATGTCAGTCAGCTATAGAGCTTTACTTTTCATTACACATTGACACACATAAACAGGGCGGGGCTTTTGTAAAACCATGTAAACTAATTTCAGCTGTTTTGCAATAGAACCTTTACCTAGGTTCTATTGCAAAACTATTAGAAATTTACATCAGTGCAACATGGGAAAAGACACACTGTTTCTCATTAGTGCTTCACTATAACATTAACTTCCTTTCTGAACCAGCAGTTGTATTTGCACTTCCTGATTTCCAGACATTGCTGCTGTCTCAGTGTGAAGTGTTCAGCTGGGTTATGTCAGGCCCCAGATTAAACTATCACATAAAAATCCCAGATCCTTACCAGCCCCTCTAGTCTTGTTGCACACAGGGATGGCCTTGCGTCTACAGCTGGATCTCAGAGCAGATTTCAAAGCGGCCGTTTGTATTAAACTCCCAACCTTTTCATCAGTTGTTAGAAACACAAAGTAGGAAGTGACTGGTCACAGATTATCATCCTACTCTTAAAGTGGAAGAGTGAGTTTTTTTTGTTTGCTTTTGTTTCGCCTCCTTCACTACCAGTCTATGGGAGGAACACAGAGTGAGGACGGCAGGAATTGCATTCGATTCTGTTAAACATAAAGCCTTTGGTTCACTAAACCTTCCCTATAGAGTATTACCACATTTGTCACAAATCTGAAATTGCAAACATAGATTTAAATAACTGAAAGCAGAACTGTAACTTTCATCTAAAAATACCAGTGGTTGCCAGGGTATAAATATAAAAGAGAAACAACTCATTTTCCAGCTATGCAGTGTGTCACCAGGGGAGGAGAAGGAGCCCTTCCCTTTAGAACTCAACCCCAGTGAGCATTCTGTTGGCCCCTTGGGAGCTGTATGAATGAAACACAACTGGGGGAAATGTGCTAGGTAGTTGTAATAAGACATTTTTCTGTTTGGAAATATTCTATAGCTGAACAAGTCAGAAAGGATTCCCAACAGCATAAAAAACACAACACAAAGGGAAATGTTATCATGTGAATAACTCAAAAATGACAGGTAGGATGACCAACTGTCAGACTACCAATTGGTTGTTAGTCTTCTGGGCAAGTTCTCTGGTTTCCAACCCCTCCCAGGTGTTCCGGGAGTCTCCTGGTTTCTGGAGTAGTCTCCCGTGAGAACACCCTAAACTCACCCCAGAAAACTCATTACACTAATGCCTTGCCTCCAGAACTCTCCCTCCCCTCTGCAGAATGCCCCTAACTCCTGTATGTATGTATTTTATTTCTTATATAGCGCTACAAATTCCACAGCACTTTTTTTATATACAATTATTTACTCAATTCACATCAAGCCCTGCCCAGAAGAGCTTACAATCTAATCACTTTTAGTGATGGCCCAGTTCGCAGATCCAAACACGAATCCGCTGCGGATTTACCTCGTTCGTGAACGTCGGTTTCCGCCTTCATAACTTTTCTGAACCGCGTTTCCGAAAATTTTCTAAATTACGAGCATTTCTCGTATTTTCGAAAATGCTTGAAAACCCGTAATTTCGAAATTACGAGGATTTTACGTATTTTCGAAAATGCATGAAACACGTATTTTCCAAAATTTTCGAAATTACAAGGATTTCTCATATTTTCGAGGATTTTTTAATTTTAATGGGTCCGCTCGCAGATTTTCGAATTTTCACGAAAATTCACGGATCCTCAAGCGGACCGGATTTTGCGAAGTTCGGACATCTTTAATCATTTTATGTACTGATACAACCTATCAGTATGTCTTTATGATTGTGGGGGAAACAGGAGTGCCCGGAGAAAACCCACGCAAGCACGGGGAGAACATACAAACTCCTTGCAGATGTGTCCAAGGGTGGAATCGAACTCAGGACCTCAGTGCTACAAGGCAGCAGTGCTAACCACTGAGTCACCGTGCTGCTCCTATATATCTCTGTCTACGGCAGGCCCCCCTTCTCTGCCCCGCACCTATACTTAGACTGGGTACACACAAATCACTGTCAGTCACAGTGAAAATCGTTGCGACTAATTTTGCAGTCCACAGGAGACTGTTCAATCGGCCATGATTTACCGACACATCAGATCACCTGTTTTGGGCGACAGACATTGGTCACCGGTAATTGTACAGAACTCTTAGAAATTGATATTCCCTTAAAAGGAGTCCATCCTAAAATTTTCCAACCGACCAATATACGAAAATATTGCTCAGTTTGGTCGATAAATCGCCTAGTATGTACCCAGTCTAAGAAGGTGCGATCAACTGTTTACAGTGACAAGGATCCTATTTCTCCTGACTTATTGCATGGCCTATTAACGACCACACAATAGGAAGAAAAGTACCATAATAACCTATTTTTGCATTTAACCAATTGTAGACAAAATTGGTCAAAAGTTATGGTTGGACATGTCAATAATTACAGCTGATATTTCATTGTCAGGAGCCCAGCCATGAAACTTGCAGGGGGCCCCAGGCCCCTGCAGTTTCCCTAGAGACATTATTATTGGTCTTTTTATGCACAAACTAGTATAATTATACTGGACTGTAACAAATTGATATTCCCTTAAAGGGGGAGTCCATCCTAAAATGTATTTTCCATGAAACTACCAGTTTGTTAGTAAAGGTGGATGAAAATAGCTGATTTAAACTGCTGCCGTCCGGTACCATTTTTTTAAAAAAGCTGATCATGCGTACCTTTACTACATAAACGCAACCAGCCGTTTAAAAACAGGTAATCGTTGGGCCCTACATAACTTGCACTGAGAAGAGGTAAGAGATGTCAGGGGCCCAGCCATAAAACTTGCAGGGGGGCCCAGGCCCCTACAGTTTCCCTAGTGACATTATTATTGGTCTTCGTAGGGTTTTTATGGCCAAACTAGTATAATTGTACTGAACTGTAAGGAATTGATATTCCCTTAAAGTCCACTCTGAGATCTATTTCCATGAAACTGTCAGAAACTGCAGATTAAAATAATGTATGACTTGTCTTTTTAGGTATTTTGTAACAATGGCTATATATCTTTAATTCATTAAAGGGCGTGTCTACCTTTCTACAAAACTTTAAAGGACATGGCCACCCCCAACTAAAATTTGCCATATTGTGTAGTGTTAAAAGATCCCCACTTTCCTCTTCTGCTCCTTATGGTTGTCCTGCAGGACCTGACGAAACTCCAGAAAAATGAAGAGTAGGAGCCTTTGTATGTAATTTGTATCTATCACTTCCTGCTCCTCTGAGAGGATTCTGGCACAGTGGGGCTCTCCCCCTTCCCTCCCCCCATCCCTCGGTGGCTGCATTGATCTACGGGGGAAAAAAACTTTGTATTAGGTAAGGCAACCCCCCAACCTTAAACATCTAAATTAGCCCCTAAATGTACTTGCCCTCCCATGTTCCCTCGGCTCCCTCTGCTGCTTTCGTGCAGAAGAGCATCAGTGATACAGCTGCCGAGTGGAAGAGAAGCAGAAAAGGCCATGAATAAGGGAACACAGTTGGGTAAGTACATTTAGGGGCTGATTTAGCCGTTTTAAAAATTGCCTATAGGGTTGGGGGGTTGTCTTACCTTATACAATTTTTTCTTTTGTGGGTGGAGATACCCTTTCATATATTACAGAAAACCCCCCAAAATCCCAGTTCTGTTTTACAGCCATGACAGTGGCGTCACCAACAATGGCTTCAGTAACCCTCAAATGTAGTGTTCGATTTTCATTAATCCTTGAATGTAGCCTTCAAATTCAGTAACCCTCGAATGTACTATACGGTTTTCCAAAAACCTTTGAATTCAGTAACCAGTGTTCCCTCTAAGTGCGCGCGCACAAAACTTTGCAGGCCTGCACACACAGGTTAAAGTGGTGCGCACACAAAAATCTGCTGGGAAATAAGTGCTGCGGTAAGTAGCGCACAACTTCATTTTGTATGCGCACAGAAAATTTAAATCTGCGCACACATACAATTTCCGATTAGAGGGAACATTGCTGGTAACCCTCAAATGTAATGTTCAATTTTTTTTTAACCCTCAATTGTAGCCTTCGAATTTGGTAAACCTCAAATGTATTGTTCAATTTTCAATAACCCTTAAATGTACTGTTTGATTTTTCAATAATCATCGAATGTAGTGTTCGATTTTTAAAAACCCTCAAATGTATACTTTAAATTCACTAGCCCTCGAATGTACTGTTAAATTTTTGATAACCCTCGAATGTAGCCTTTCTAATTCAATAAACCTTGAATGCAATGTTTGATTTTCGATAGCCCTCAAATATATTGTTTACCCTCAAATTGACCGTAACCCTCAAATGTAACATACAAACTGAACTACAAAGTGTAGAACAAGTACAGTAACATCTATCAGGAAAATACCAACCCTCCAAAACCAACTCTAAGATGTAGCTATACATAAAGTAGGAACCTCACTAACTTGGGTCAAAAGATACTATTATGTAAAAGGAAATAAAGCCAACCCCCTCATGGCACGACAACAACTCAAAAATAAACAACTCAAATCAGCATCATACTGTTTACAAACACACCCCTACCCCCAAGATATAGCTAATGCATTTGCAGACTATTACAAACATCTCTTCAACCTAAACCCACAGATCCAAAATAACTTGCAATATTAACAACAAACAAACCATTTCCTCCAAGAAGCCAAACTACCACAACATACACAACAAGACTAAGAATTTTTAAACAGACCTTTCACACTTGAAGAACTCACTTTAGAACCATGCCCTCCAAAGAATCACCAGGCCCAAATAGCTATACCTATTGTAGTCCTTTTATAAAATATTTAAATACATATTAACACCTGAACTATCTTTGTTCAATTTTGTCTTAGACATTTCCCTTATCCCACCATCAGAACTACATTCATATATAGTAGTTATCCCTAAACCAGGTAAAGATCACACTAGATTCTAGAACTTTCACCCCATTACCTCTTTGAACACAGATCTAAAAATGTACACAAAATTAATAGCTTACAGACTAAGCAGTTTATTACCACACATTATCCACCTAAACCAAGTGGGCTTTGTGAAAAACAGACAATGATTGACTTCTCAGCCGCACAGAAGGTCTACTCCTGGGCTTAGATGCGAAGAAGGCCGCATTGACTGGCACTTTCTCTGCCTCACTCTGAGGAAGTTCACAATCCAGGGGACATTCTGGCAAGCCATTTCAAACTTATACACAACACCCACTGCATTGGTGCGTATCCCACATGCAAAATACATTCCAACTATACAATGGGACCCCACAGGGATGCCCCCTCTCCCCTTTCCTTTTTGTACTTTGCATGGAGCCACTAGCAGCCCATACCATACGACAACAAAACATACTAGGTGTGCAGACAGGCCAAACAGAATACAAACTCTCTCTATATGCAGATATGCAGATGATGTACTTCTTACCCTCACATCACCTGTACAATAACTGCCCCACCTACACTATACACCATATTTGGCTTTTACAAACAGGCTTGGCAAGGGTCAGGGACCTATTTCATAAACTCACTGGAGAGATCCCTACCTTTCAGACATTCTGCCTTAAATGACAGGCTCCCACAAACTTCTATTATTTATATTTCCAACCAGAGCACTTTCTACACACTCACATTCCCTCTCCTCACCTGACTGGAAACAAATTTTAACTCGGGCCCAAGACAGAGGAAATTGATATCATCAATATACCATTCACTATAAGAACTAAATATGGAATCTATCAGATCCCACAAATATATGATAATCAGATCAGATAATCCCTATCCCGCAATCAACCTGAACACAGATATCTTTAGCAGCCCGAAAAAACAAAATTTGCACACTGTACAAAGAAAACCTTTATAAAATCATGCTCCACTGGTATGATACTCCACAACTACTAAATAGACTCTCCCCTTCCACGACCAATCTATGCTTGAGATGTCTGTACACGACTGGCACTCTATACCATATATTTTTGGAATTATCCCTTTACAACAACACTGGACACAGGTACAAAACCCTGCAGCAAGTACTGCAGTGCACCATACCTCTGAACTCACTCTTTGCTTTGTTAAATGCACCAACTTGAGAACTTTCCACCTCAGCTCAACGTTTAACTACTCACATATACACAGAAGCACACCGTGAGATTGCCAAATGTTGGAAAACCACCTCCCCATCTTCACAACCCTCATTAATCAGCAGTATTAAAGATGTGAAAAGGATGGAATATCTAACAGCCTCAATGGAAAACAAGAGTCCCTAAATTTAATAAATGTGGACCCCCCTGAAACATATTAATCGGAATACCCAATACAGAATACGAACCAGAAATGCCGGGGGGCCCGTGATACCCTAAACAAACATACATATAACATCATATTCTGTCAATCAATCCGGTCTGGATAGAAGGTTTGGGACTCGACATGGGTATGTAGATGCATCGACCTGGCTCAAATCAAATAAAACACAATATAGCTTGGAGGCAGCAGCCATTGTTGGTATCAACACCACAGACCTCAATACCCATATTATTCAAAAGCTACTTTTATATTTTTTTATCTCTCCGCAGATATGGGTAGTCTTAATGTCAGATGAAACTACTTAAGAGTAGAGATTGACCAACGCACATAGCCAACAAAATGTGTCTTCATGGGAGTGGATTTTATAGCTTCAACAATGAAAAACATCAGATCATTTACCTTTATTTACAGTACAAGCTAATGTAGGCTTTGCTGTATTTTTTGGGGGTGGGGGGGCTGTCTTATTCAAAAAGAATATTTTTAGCTTTAATGTTCAGCTACATTTTAGTGGAACTTTATAGAATCCAACATATTTACAAGTTTAATATTTTAATATTTGCTTTTCATCCGTAGTTTTAACTATTTAAAAACTGGGGATTTTTAGTGCAATATGGATTTACTGTACATACATCATCTAGTGGCTGGATATGATTATTACACTACTTGTATATTTTGCAATAATGTCAAATGGCTGTTGATATAGAGTAGGAGCAATAAAGGAAATAGGATGCACAGTAAGACATAGAGGTAAACGTAAGTGAAGGGGTAGATCTTAAGCTAGGTACACATGTGCAATAGCACAGAAGACTTATTGGAGTTTTTGCCCCCTGTTCAAGCCATGCTACTCTTTAAGATATAAGTGAAATATACAATATATCAAAGGCATCTAGCCCAACACACTCAAAGACTTTTCATATGAGTCTGTAATAAAGCATGTTATATGCAACTGTCACCTACAAGCAGGCTCTTTAATGCCTGGTACACAGGACTGATATTTTGTTCCTGACTGGTTCCTGATCTTATAGTTTAATCATGTTAGGTGGGGATCAGAGGGAAAACCATAATGATCGTAGGATCATGTAGGGATAATGATCGTACAATATTTTTTTGTAGTGGGGCAGTTGTATTGACGGTCAATCTGATCGTACGATCCACAAATCCTACAATCAGATTTTAGCTTCTATGGCCATCATTAGCCAACCAATAGCTCATATCTAATTTTAAATCAAAATTTGTTGTTTTGGACAATCAGTTATCCTGGTAGATCTTAATGATACACGTGTTTCTATGTGCATAATAAATGGATGGGCACAATATTGGTTGTTGTGTTATGAACTCTCAAGCAATTGATTGACAACTGTATTGCCAATTAGGGAAGTAGTTGTTAACTAAGGGTGAGCCACAGTTTGGTTTGCATGGATGAATAGTATACTGGCTTTATTACAAATACAGTAACGGGAACAACATGGTATATTTGTGAATCGTAGTGATACAACTTAATTCAATTTGCTTACAATTTTATAAATGCTACTGTTTAATAAATATTCTTTCATGTTAAGCAAGAACAGACAACAAAGAGCTTCAGAGTGGTTAGTAAGTACACCAGTACAATATTGGCATAAAGGCTGGGACAAAAACAATTACCAGAAAGCAATGTCAAGTTGATAATTGAAAATGATATTACCTGTCAAAAATCAATGTGCCTTTCTTTACATGGAAAGAACTTCTGTTGCACTTACTTACTGACTGTCAACTCCTAGAGCCTGTTTCTGAATTAATTAGAAGCATTACAGACTGAGTAAAGCCAGTTGTCATTTCTCGGTGACTGCTGCAAAAATAAAGGCTTTGTGCATCCCCTGTGGCATTTCAGGATCTGCTCCTAATACTTTTGTGCCTACATTTTAATTTAAGATCTGAGGTTAAGTCCAATTTAATAGCAATATATTCACCAATAAGATTGGCAAGTTCTACATACGTTTGTTTGTAATAAACTACAGTAATGTAGCTTGCAATGGCTGTATGCACAGATAAAAAGTCAGGGTTATTCAATAAAAGTTCTTATCGTTTAAAATGGTGCTAATTTTGCCCCAACCAGAACTTATTTAACATTTGAAAGCTAACATCTAATTGATTGAGGCAAAAATTGGCACCATTTTAAACGATAAGAACTTTTATTGAATAACCCTGAGTATATAAACAGTATATCAGCGGATGCAATATTCAATTTTGCAATATATATTTTTTATTGTTTTGTGCTGAATGTCATATCAATTGTAGAACTACTTTCAAGAACAAATGTAAAAAAAAAACCTGATTTGTAATTGTAAATTATTTTTCAGTTGCTTTTTTCCTGTCTAGAAAACTCATTGCATATGTACAAATATTCACTTAAAACATAACTTGGTATATGATCTTTTGCTAATCGTGGTCCATCATCATTCTTTTTTATTTAGGAATAAAAAAAAAAACAAAAACACTGTCCCAATTGTGATTATTTTTTTCCATTAAAGAGCCTTGGTCAGAGAAACAAGTGTCCCTTAGGATTCCAAATGTTATTCTGTAACCAGCATTACATTCTAAAAATACAATACCAAAAAAATCAATTAAGATATGAAGGAAGTAATTGAGCAGAAAACAAACTTAAGACAAAGACTTTTTGAGTTATAATAGATACTGGATTGTAAACTCTATGGGGCAGGGACCTCCTTTCCTCTTGTACAATATTGTATCTCCCTGTTAATCTTCAAAACTGGGCTGACATTCAGTCTACAAATATATATCTTCCTTGATGATGGCTCTTTATAAAGGTAAAAAATGGCTATTTTTAAACGTAACACAATTATATCACTGTACACAATATGCTGTAGAGAAAGTTAACAGCTACAGTAATACAAGCTTTTAATAGAATTTAAAGTATCAAAAATAATGTAGCTAGATGTGCTGTACCATATGTATTGGAAATGCCTGTAAAGTTTTATTAATTATTATTATATGAATTCAACTTGACTTGTCAGCAGGACAACTTAGAATGCCACTTGGTATTCAGTTTTATTAAAGGAGCTATGTTTTTCCTCCCGTTCTTCAATAAAACATTCAGGAGCCGGGAACAAAGGTAAGGTACTTACCCGGTTGCTCACTCCTTTGCTTTACTCTGACAGACTTAGTACTCTTACCAAAAATATTGTGGAGATACCCTTTAATAAAACAAGTCTACCTGGGCACGGTTACCCCCAACACTTAAAGTGCAAGGTATCTGTGATGAAACCAGGGACTCAAGAAGACTAATGCACAACTGGCAGACTAAACAATTCCAGTTGGAAAACTGGACAAAACCATGGTACAGGAGTATGCAATTCATAATCAGGGTTGAAACACAGGAAATCAGTCATCAGAGTGAGGTACCAAGGGACGAAGGGTAAGCTAAGGGACAGGCAGAGGTCAGGACAGGTGGAGAATGGTCGCCACCTGTCCTAATTGGGTTTTTAGAATCTATAGGTGGACTCTATACAAGTAAGGTATGAATTGTATTAAAAGGATAGTAACAGTATACGTCCCACAGTCATTGTCATTGACGATTCTCCTATCTCTGACATTGCAGAACATATGTTAATGAAGGAGGAAATGGAGCCCCGAAAGCAGTCACTTACTGCTTTTAATATTGTACACTTTATGGAGTATACAAAGGAGTAATAGAACGTGTTTCTTTACATATGTCTTGTTGCTCTATATAAAAGTCTGACCTTTAATAAGTAATTTAATTGTAAATGTGTAAAAATGTGATGGGGGATTTCTCATATCAGCCAGCTATTAACTCCACATATTTGTCATCCTGATGAACTCGTTATGTCCAAAGTATTTGAACACAACTATTGCTTGACAGGAACACAACTGTATTGTAGTAAATGTTTGGCAAATATAGGTGTATTTCCAAACAGAAATGTTGCCCTTTTGCTCAGTTTCAATTATTCTCTATCCTTTAAAGTACAATGTTCCTTTCTGTAAATAGAACTGCTTCTAGGTTGGGCTAAAATAAACGTTACTACTGCTAATTCATGACCAGTATAAATTGAGCTTCTCTTGGTACTTTTATGAATTTTTTTTGCCAGAGTTTCATATAAACTGATAAAAACACACAAGGAATGAAATATGAAAAAGCAACATATTATGTACATGATTTTCATCATTATATGGCCTCCATATGCCAATGCTGTGTACTAGCAGATTCCATTGGAAACTTGTGGGTAACATGAGGTGGTAACAGCATACACAGCCTGACCGATCACAATACACACTAAGTGGATTGGTCAGATGTGGGCTCATACACAGGGATAAACGTATTGGCTCCCTCTACTTAAAGGGACAGTTCAGTGGAAATTATCAATATTTGTTAAATTGTTAGTTTGTGTAATGCCTTCTTAGTTATTCTACATGAGCTGACATTTCAGGTTCTAACGGTCCTTCTTCTTCCCAGGGTGTACTACATCCTTGGAATGTTCCTAACAGTTATTTTTTACTGATTGGTTGTTGGATGGGTCAAACATGCTCAGATCTCTACTGAGCAGCTGAATCAACCCAGGCACTGGGTCAAGGGCAAGACCATAACAGTCTCTACTAGGGGTCCTGCAAACAGGAAGTCAGTATTTCGGTTGCGTTTATTTATACACTGACAAAATGCTGAATTGGCAGATTAAGGTCATTGGGATGAAAAAATACTGCTCTATTTTCTGAAAAGCATATGTATTTGCGCTGAACTTCCCCTTTAAAGTAATGGAAATTTTCCATTGGGAACACCTGACGGCAATGTTGTTGTCGGCATTGTTGTGAGCCATTTTTGCCCCCACACCTTATCGATACTACTAACGCAAACAATTTGTAAAGCCAACTTAACACTATACACTGGGTATTCTCTCTATTGTCAGATTTCGATATTGTTTGTCTGGGAAAAACATTTATAGTCTGCCTATATTATATTATATATTTCCAGGACAAAAAAACTCCAGAAAGTAACTCCAGAAAATCTCCAGACATCTTTTGACATTTAAAAGAATTCAAAACACCACAAGTTAATTAATATTTCTGCTACTTTTTAAAGACAACTAAAGTTTCTTACAAATATGCTAAAAACAAATACTTACCTCTGCCTCCCTTGTCCTCGGCTTTGCACAGTGTCTTGAAACTGGAATTTTCTGGGGGGAGCCACAGTTATGCCGTGAGCCTCAGTTACTGCAATTACTGTAGATCAGTGCCAGCACTATAGGGTACCATGTAAAGCAGTTACACCAGTTTAAGGCGCAAATAAGCATTATCCTAAATGCCGTATATTTAATACAAAATCAACACAGTACTTACTATTTACATCACTTTATCGCCACATGTTATTTGGAACCAAGACAAATGCAAATGTCTTCTAAATAGTTTGACGTTACAAATGTATAGATTTATCTCAAAATATAGTTTTATGGAAATTTCAAATACAAATAGTACCTTTTATCATGTTTGCCAAGTTTGTTGCCTGCTTTGTTAGGGCCGCCTACAGTAAGGTAACACCAACATAATATTTAGGGGCATATTTATAAAAGATCGATATTTTTGCCATTTCGCTATCATAGGACATGGCAATGGGATAGATCAGCGTATTCATTGCATTGTCCTGTATCATGGTGTAAAGAGAAAATGGCGATCTAGTAGTATACTATACTATAGTATTGAGGTAAATGTAAAAATAGTCTAACACCACTCCCTAGACCCTTATTACTGTTGGGAAACATTCCACAATGTACTGACACTTTCCAAGGACTCAATTGTGAAAGTAGGTACAGTATGGACACTTGTGCGTTTTCGCCACTGCAATTTAAGATGCCCAAACTTAACACAAGGAAACCCTTATCTGCATTTAATAAATGTGGTTAAATAGGTTTCCATGGCGATAAGCCCCAATCGCAGCGGTAATGACTTTTTGCTACCCGTTATCGCTGCTTTATAAATTGTGTAGTCCAAATTTGGCAATGAAAAGTTAACTAACCTTTATAAATACATCCTTTGGTTTTGAAGAAAAGACATACTGGAGTATCTATAATGGATAGCTATATACAATATAAATATATTCTAATCCACTAAGATATTAGTATTTGCAAAATTTGTCAATTATTGACTCTGAACTGATCAAACTTTTGCATTGTCCACATTTTGCCAACAATAATAACCTACCTATAATTAGAGATGTAATGTGGGTTCGAATAGAACCCAGTTTCGAATCGAATCTGAGGGTTTCGAAATCCCGACAAAACTTTCAAAACTCCCAGAATTCACAGAACCTGGATTTTTAGAATTTTCGATTTTTTATCGAAAATTAAAAATCGAAAGTAGACGATTATTGAAAATCGATTCCTCGAAAGTAATGATCGATTTCGGTAACTCTCAAAAATAGAATGCGGAAGCTCTAAAACAGCCCGATCGTGAAGGAAATATGGTTTTAAAATAAGTTTTGGTTATATTTCCGGGTTCCCCAGACCATTCCCCAGGTCTCTGTGTCATTTACAGTAACCTACCATTACTATTTGTCCCTCAAAATGAACAGAAACTTTTGAATTTTTTTCTCCCATAGACTTCGATGGGTCCGTTTTCGAATTTCAAAATGTACGAAAATTCGAAAACGTAACATAACCCAACAGTTTTGAACATCTCTACCTATAATAAATGTATTTACCTTGTAGCTTTACCTTGTGCAGCTTCAACAGGAATAAAAACCTTCACCATTGCTATGACCAATATATAATTCGACAATACCCTTACCCTGTATCTGTAAGGATACCCCACAAAAATACAGGTTTAAAAAGCATATAGTCAAAATGGGATACATGCAGTCTTGGTTTTCCAGGTTTCTTGCTAGTGCTAGTAGAATGATACTTTTTTTTTGTTCTTAAGCCTCTGTTTCCTCGGCCTGTGTGTGGGACCATTCCTTTACTAGCACATGGGCTTTCAGTTTTTAGAAACCCAAAATGTTTCTTCCTAACATCCTGGTAGCTTATTGTATTTCTTATAACCAGTGGTCACCTGGCTAGGGCTGGATTTAAACAAAACACTGTCCCTTGGCAAAATTGAGAGTGGTCAAGCATTGGAGCCCTAAATTATTTGTGAGATATATTGCTTATAACAACATTATTCTTCATTATGTAGTTTGCAATATAACCTGTTGCAGTATATCTTTATTATTATTAACAATTTTATTATATTTTTTAAAAATTAATATTTACCGTAATACTGATTAATAATTTTCCTCCACACTATTTTCTTTTTCCAGCCTTTCCCCGTGTATCTGCCTGGCACATATCCTTCTAATTTGTTCCTGTTTTTCCTAGAATAATTGAATACACATGCAGTGCCACAGGAATGCTTTTTGCCAATAGGAGGTTTGTGGCCTACCAACATCCAAATTTAGTTCCCTTTGCAGCAGTTGGCAGATTTCTTCACATTAAAAACAACACAGCACAGCTAAATTTGGCAAAAAACATAGATACACAGACTCAGAGCCGAATTATAATAATAGAGATATTATGATACATGCAAAGGTCAAAATGAACTTTTTACACATAGAAAGAACACTGGAGCATGGCTTGTGGTCTCCAGTAAACACTGGAACGTTCCCTAATATTTATGCCATAAATTACTCATTATTCCCCCCAGTTACCATATAGCAATACACAGCTAATCATGTGAACACAACATTCAATATCATTAGTGCCGTTTACAGAAAACCAAGAAGCTATATATTTTCTTTCTTTTAATAACACACAACTATGTTTGCCTTGAGACCAAACATAATAATCTCATCCAGAAAATTAAATATTGAGGCACTATAGAGATATATAAAGGGTACAGTTGCTTATTGTGGTGAATTACACAGAGCATGCCTGAGCCAGTAGCTTAGGGAGAAGCGACATCTGTTGACATTTAGGACTTGGTTTTGGAATTACGTAGAATGGCAATAAACTGATCTATTTTATAGGCATTTACTGAGCTATTATGAACTAAATAATTAACATAGGGTCACTAATTTAAGACCGCTGTTATTAACATATCCAGCAGGTAAAGTAAGCCTGTAGCTATGGGTATTTTCACAGAAGTGCAAACTGTTTTGCTGTAATTGCTGACATAGAAGTAAGGGGGGGGGGCGTATTTTGTTGCTTCTGTGGAACTTGACATCCAGATCATGTTTCATTACTTTGTAAAACTAGCACATTGGTATAGAAGTGTGTTATTCTCCATGGAAATGCAAAGAATATGCTAATCCACAAAAAAAAACACTTTTCTGGCAAAACACCCTAGACCAATCCTGATGTCACATATAGGGACTGGTTGTGGCCATGTATGCGGTTACCACCGATTGTTATTGACAGATTACAAAATTATTAAACGTCATCGTATGGGCATCTTTATTCGGGGCTGTTAAAACATGAGTCTGGGGTGTGACTCACTCTCTCTGGCTATACACACCTTACACAAGCAACATTGAGCTGTGCTGGGAAACCGTTTCAATGACACATGGTACCTGTGATTGCAATGTAATATAAGAATGTTTATGTTCCTAGTTTCATGTCCTATTCAAAGCATTTGGTGTGTCATGGAATTTTGGAAAAAGACAATGTTAAAAATGTGTGACAGTAGAGGTCAGAGGATTCCCTCACAGAAATCATTTCAAACATACAGGGCAATGTTCTGTAGGGGCCCACCAGGAAATCTGAGACCAGGGGTCCATCAGGATGAGTTAAGGGTCCTACCTAACATTATATATCATTTATTATCACTCATTTACATATGTATCTTACTCCTGCTGACTCCAATTGTTTATTAAAATGTATTTGGCTCTGTATTTAAATTTAAGCAGTTTTCTCTGCTTTCTTGCGTGAATGGGGTCTAGGCCCACTGGGGGGGTTTCAAAAATCCGAAAACGGAACCATAGAAGTCAATGGGAGATAAAAATCTGAAAGTTCAATTCAATTTAAGGTATAAATAGGAATAGCGTGTTGATGTGAATGGCTCAGGCCCCTGGGATATGGTCTGGGGAACACGTACATATAACCAAAACATATTTAAAAATCTTTCTTCACATTTGTGATAACTTCTTAGGTTCAATAATCTGCTGGAAACCACAATAAGGCAAGTGCTGTAACTTAACAATTTATTCACCTTGCAGGCCCACTACCTGCATCTTACTGTCTCTTAGCTGGAACAGGGAAGATGGGGGTGGGACAGGAAATAAGTATGGATTTAGATAATGGCTAAAGAGAAAAATGCCCATAAACAAAATGTCTATATAAGCAACAGTTACTACAACGTTCAAGCTATTTTCAAGGTTTCACAGACAGATTCTCTTTGTCATTTTTTTTATATAAATATATAGGGAGATGGTTCGGGACTGACATTCCCTTCAACCACAGCCGACTCCCTATACTTTAGTACAGGGGCCGACTGCGGCCGAGCAAAATTTTTGGTTAGGTCCAAGCATTCCCTAGGCAAATGTGAGCATTAGTCAGACTCAGGATTGCTCGTTTCTGCATTACACACTTTGACAATAAAGGGGCAATTCCATCAGAGTTGTCCCTATATTGTTAAAGTGTGTACCCAGCTTTAAGCTGGCTAGGAGTTTGTGACATAATAAAGAGAGCATTTTTTATTTGTGTTAAAAAAAAAGGTGGCCTGCAAAACATTCCAGCTGTTTGTGTGAGGGGGTCAGACCAGCCAGTCAGGTTGGTGACAAACACTTTAAGGCCCAGTGACTCTGCTGCATAAAGGGGGCCAGTCAGGGCTGGATTTACCATTAGGCACAGTAGGCACGTGCCTAGGGGAGCCTGAGGTTGGAGGGGCGGCTATCAATCTCTTCCCACCAATCCAACCCCTTTATAGTATATTTTCTTCCCCAAAAAAGAGAAAATGTGTGTGGTTTAGGGGTGTGGTCTGTGTTTAGGGTGGGGCTAAAGGGTGCCAGGCTCTTTGGGCCTACAGGCTCCTGAGGTATAAATCCGGCCCTGGGGCCAGTAATCGCTGTGATAAAGGGACAGTAAAAGGGACACTATACTGAAAAAATTACTTTGCCTCATCTTAATCTATAATGGAATACATGTAAGTAGCACTTACTCTGATTTGCGTGTGTTGCTGCATGCCTTCAATCCAGCACACATTTTGTTTAGGAGCAGTATCCCCCCTCCTTTTAACCACTCCCACTTCCATCCAGCCTGACTTTTTCCCCACAAACCAACTGTCAAGTCTGCACACAGCATACAGCATTCCAACTGTCAAAACTCTGTCACCATTCCAGCTACAGTAAAACTACTTACAGAAGAATATTTTTTGAGAGCAAGGAACTTGATTGACAGCTGAAATATAATAAGTTTTAGATTGGATATCTAAAGAAATAGGGGGTAGATCAACAAAGAAATAATACAGTGGTGGTTGGGAAGTTTCCAGTTATGGTCAATTTAAAATAACCTATTCTTCAGTATAGATGCCCTTTAAGCTTAGGCCACTCTTCAACGGAATAGCATTGGTGCGTGTTTCATGTGTGTTAGGGCTAGGCCACACTAGCGCGTTTTTCACACTAGCGCGATTGCGCCCGCTAAAATGGAAATCGTGGGGATACAAAAATTCCCGTGATTTCTGATGCGCATGCGATTGCGCTTCCATTCGTGTTTTGGTAACGCATGCGTTTATCATTTTTTGTGCATTAACGCATGTGTTTCCATAACGGAAAACGTCAAAATCACATGCACAAAACACACGCACAAACGCAAAATGTACAAGAATCGCGCAGAACACTCGCGATTTTGTGCATGATTACTGTGCGTTGCAGTGTGGCCTCAGCCTTACTATCTATTTGGTCTGCGATCTGTACAATTTTTGCATAATCGGAAGGTGTGCGTTTCGGAATAAATGCTGAATTTGCCCACCTTCATTGACATATGCGCATGCGAGAAATCACGTTAGTGAGGGCAAGGCCACACTGTACCGGACGTCAACGTGTGTGAAAAGATTGCGTGCATTGCATTTCACGTGCGTTACCGTCTACTAGCGCTGAGCAGGTCTGCGTGACCAAGTTTGTCTGCATGACTGAGAGTGTCAGCATTACAGAATGTCTGCATGATAATGTCTGCCTGACTGGGCGTATCTGCATGACTGAGAATGTCTGCATGATAATGTCTGTGTGACTGAGTGTTTGCCTGACTGAGCATGTCTGTGTAACTGAATGTGTCCGTGTGACAGTGTCTGCATGACAGAGAGTGCCTGCATTACAGAATGTCTGCATGATATTGTCTGTATGACTGCATGAAAGAGTGCCTGTGGTGTGTCAACTGCAATGATGGGGTCTATGGCCACCATAATGGCTAGACCACATTGCCACGCTCTCACACGCTAATGATATGGCTTGCGATCAATTATGTGCAGTGCATGTAAATGTGGGTGGCCACAGTGCATGCTCTGCGATCCGTTTTCAGAGTGCATGTAATCAGCATTTTTTTTTTTTTTGCAAATCGAGTATCTTTGATACTGTGCTTTGGATCTCGATTTCTAGTCCCTGTTTTATCCCACTGTGTAATGGTGGCCATAGATGCTACAATGGATTGTAAAATCATATTGGCCCAATAGAGAAAAATCATATGATTGTCAGCCGATACACTGATCGACAATTGGACAATCCGTGGATCGCACAACTACGATCGTAGGGTCTATGACCACCATAAGGGATAGGCCACACTAGCGCATTTTCTTCAGCACTTGCAATCCTGTGAGAATTGCAGTGCAGTGCATGTCATTGTGGGTGGCCACATTGCATGCACTGCGCTGCAATCTGCTTTCAGAGCGCATGTGATTAGCATTTTATTGGCAAATCATATGCAAAATTGTGCACGGAACTTTGGCTTTTATACCCAGGGGGTTGGCAAAGCTTTTTTGTGTGTGTTTGCAGACGACACAAAATTTTTTGACCATTAAAAGCTGCTGAGGATGTGCAGTCATTGCAGGTGGATCTAGATAGATTGTCACATTGGGCTGATAAATGGCAAATGAGATTCAATGTTGATAAATGTAAGGTGATGCATTTTGGGCTTAAACATCCTTGTGCTGCTTATACTATAAATGGATCTATGTTAAGTGAATCGCTGGCGGTAACCAGATACATGACCAAACAGACCTCCATACATGGCATGGGGACCGGTTGACCATGCGTAGACAAGATTTGCCAGGAATCTGCAATGTGTATGGCCACCTTAAGTCTGTTATCTACTTAAGCTTCCAGATCCTTTCCAAAAGAGAACAGTTCTATAATGCCTGTGATATCACAACCAAGATATTTTCTATCACTAAAGGCTCATACACCTGTGCGATCAAGGGGGCAGACGTATGAGCACCCGTTTCGGCCGACAATTGTGCCGTGTATGGACACTTTGCCAGGTGAAACAGCCGTTCAGTCAGGGCTCATTAATGATCCGCCTGGAGGACCCATGTATGCACCTTAAGGATATAGGGCCATATTTAGAGTCATTTTACGATCAGCTTAACGATCATTAATTTACTATAGTTATCATAAATTTAACGATCGTAAATCTACGATAACAAAATTTTTATTCGTTAATTACGAACGTTCGGTCCTAAATGTACGACCGCAATCATAAATTAACTAACCTGTAGTATCGTTAAAAAGCTATACCGTGGCTTTATAAATACGGCCCATAGAGAAAAGGGCAGCCAAGGATATTATGAGCTACTGTAGGCAACCCTTGAAAGCTTAAAGGGTCTGCAGGAAAAAGATTTATTGCAATTCAATACTATAATTTCTCTGCTGCTGGGATCTGCCTTCAGTTCCATTGTCAGTACCAGCTTTCTCTGTCTAAGTCATTTACTTTACTGGGAATTGTCTAATAAGAATGCATGTCTAATTTTAATTCTGGAGCCCATACTCTCCCATATTCTGCAACTTTCAAAGAGTGGGCATATATGTATATGTATATATCTATGTGTGCTAGATATTTACTACATCCCAGTGTCAGTCTCTCCCAGCATAGACCCAATTATGACTAAGTGACTCAGTGACAGGATGTAGGTGAACAGAAGATGGGGGTAGAGGTTTTGGGGGTCGCTATGTTGTAAGCACCACTTGTTAGTGGTACAATGGTGGAACTGCATGATATTTTACTACAGTGGTTATTTTAATCAAACAATATTGGTATTTACTGATACTGTGCATTTCCGAATATCCCTAGGTGTACTACCTTGTATGGAAATATGGGGCTAGCAAACAAACTGACAGATACAGTTTGTTTTTCTTGATGACCAGTTTTGATGCATGAGAAACATACAAGCATATGAAGATTATCCAGTTGGTCAGGATTTTACACTTATCAAAGTAATCAAGACAGCCACAATAGGCAAGTGTCAGTTATTTTCTTTTAGGGCTTTGGACACGATTTCTCGAGATTTATTTCCTCTACAGAATAGCATGTCAGTGGAAAAACCAGTGACCACGTCAAGGGTCTTAGACTGAAGTACTCATTTTCTTATAATACAAGTCAAGATTTAGAAAATGATCTGGTTTATTTGTTTCTTTAGTTCTAGAGTGAACGTCATTACAGTATATTAGAGGCTGGTAACCCTTTTGTGAAATTTGCAATAGACTTATGGATTCAACTCTATTTCTTTTTTAGCAAAAAAGCAGTCAGACCTGGTGGGGAAAACAAGCTAATAGGACCCAGTCAGCCATACCATCTACCCCTCTTTACCTTAATATTATAATAAAGACACAGAGCCACTTTCTTTTTGGGTAACATAAAGTAGGCCTTGGGCTTTTATTAATACATTTACATATATTTAAATTAAAATATGGCCTTTATTAATTTGCATATTTTCCACCACTGTACACCCTTGCGTACCATAACCATGCTTGTTGTTAACCAACCTAGCTGTAGATCTCATCTTGAATGCCAACCTCTGTCTTGCCAGAGAGAATGTAATGGCTCCATAAACATATCCAGCAAGGGTGTACCCGCCACCAACGAGCTCATGTATTCCTACACTGAGCTCCGACCGCCACTCAGCAGAAACAGGGCCTGGTCAACGCCGTCCTGAAGCCCTGAAAAAAAATATATCCAGGCCTATATTATTTAGATGTATACCATCCGGCCTCATCACTCATTGTCACCCTCCAACTGTCTGTGTCTAACCACCACTCCGCCCAAGGAACGGACGAATCTGGAGATTCGCGTGTTGATAACCCTCCTTGCTCTCTCAATGGCTGCTGGGTCCCTAGCCCCTTGCCAGACTACCCAGGGAATAATTTCCAACCATACAATTACCACCTTCTGAAAAAAACCCATATCCTGGACAGGTACGCTTTCATCAGCGTCATCAGATCAGACAACCGGGCTTTGCACAGATCATTTCCTGCAGCATGGATCACCAACACCAGGGCCCCCCGGTTCCCTCGGCTAATTTCCACCGCCTCCATAAGCACCTGCTGATGCTTTTCACTCCAGTGATGCTGCTGTAAAACCAAGGATCCTGCCCAGGTTCCTGCCTCCAGGCCGAACCTCTGCCCTTCGTGCTGCCCAGAACAAGTAGGAATGGCCGATTAACTAGATGGCCACCCTCTTAACATCTGAAACAAGGAACTTTCATCAATAGCCAGTTCAGGTCGCACATACCGAGCTGCACAGTTAGACCTCCACCTCCCCAGGTGTTTAACTGCCTGTTCGGAAAAACCAAGATTATAGGCTTCCGTGGCTGCCCCAATCCTAAAGGAATGAGTGCCAAACTCCTTTGGATTAAGTCCAATACACTGCAATGACCCCTTCAGTACAGATTCAAATTGATAATACGTGAGAAGAGTCCCATTTTCATGAGCTAGGAAGGAGGGAGACCCGTCTAGAGGCATAACTCGCTATTGACGAGACAGGGCAGAATTCACCACTGATGGGTAGAATTGTCAACCATGCCCCTTCCCCGAAGACATCCGTCTTCGACCTCCGAATACACACCCTGACTTTGTTACTCATGACATGCACATCCTCTAACGAAAGACCACCATACTTTTTGGCACTAGGTGAAACCAATTCCCCTACTCGCTTGGCCCCATGTGTCATAAATTACAATGATTGATATTTTACAACCACTGCGTTAACAGTCATGTAGTAAAAGGATCGATATTGGGGAAAACTGCTGCAAGGAATGACACAACCACATACAGTAAGGCTATAACAACACACAAGGCTACTTTATTCTCATGCATGAAAAAGGAAATATGCAAAAATTAAAAAATGGGAGCTTAATCACTTAGCCTTTAAAACATGAAGCAGGGATCTCCAACCTGTGATTTTCATGCATTTGCAGCCAATCACAGACGCGGCTGCTGGTCCGGCCCCTAATGTTACTTCCTTTGTGAAAGTAACATTATGGGCAGAGGCCGCAGGAACGGAGGCAGGTAAGTAAGTGATCTGATATTTTTTTGAAAAACGAACAATGCGGTTGGGGCTGAGAGGGGAGAGGCTACACTACAGAAAAATATGGGTTTTAGGGTGGGCATACCCTTTAAATAGCAAATCCCTGACATTACAGTCTCCCTGATATTAAGTGCAGATACTTGAAATTACAGACAGTCTCCCTGATATTAATGGCAGATCACTCACATTACATACAGTCTCCCTGATATTAATGGCAGATCCATGACTCCCTGACATTACATTACATTAACAAGTAACAGATAGACTTTAAATGGTGACAAGACTTGTTGTATGCATGTGTGTCTGATTGTTTTCATGAGTGTTTTTCTGTTGGGATGGATGTGCCTGAATGCATGTGTGCGTCTGTTTGCATGGATTCTGCATAAATGTTGGGGAGGTGCTTTATGGCGTATGGATCTATCACTGTACCCCCAGCCTGTGTCAGTATCTCACTGTACCCCCAGCTTTCATCTGTCTGTCACTCTACCTGATACACAGACAAAGGCTGGAAGTACACTAAAGGGACACCTCACTGTACCCACAGCATGTTTTTGTCTTTCATTGTACACCCAGCATGTGTGTTTGATGTGAGGTTCAAATGCATGGAATTAAACCAAAAACACAACACAATTTTTTTATTACAACTGTATATAATGCGATGTTTAAAATAAATAAATATTACACATATTCTTCACTTTAAGATTGGGGCTGAAGTTAGCCCAATCTTCTCCATATAACTCCTATATCTTGCCAAATTTGCTTGGCCTGGTTACTACTCTTATACATAGCATGACTTTTGTCGTACATCTTGGGGTGCTGCTGCACTTTAACAATCAAGTCCTCAGTGGACAGACTTTTTTTTACATGCAACCATGTTACAAATACAAACAGACACTGCCCTGACATGTACAGACACTGCCCTGACACATACAGGCCCTGCCCTGAAACGTACAGGCACTGCCCTGACACGTACAGACACTGCACTGAAGCAATCAACTCACACCCACAAAACCTCCAAATATACCACACAAACCAAACTACTTCAACCAAACACAACACACTACACACAAAACACTCTAAAGCTCACCTCAAAACACACTACACCTAACACACCAACAACACAACACACTGCAGAAAACAAACACACCAAATAAACTCACAACAATCGAAAATAGGTCAGCACAAAACCTCCACACCCTTCGTGCAAATTTGCACTTGCAGAAAGCCCTGTAATGTGCATCGGTCATTGGTCTCTTTTTGGCCAGATGTGTAGGGTATTCTTTTCAGTCTGGAAAGGGATCCGACCATAACACATTCAGGCTCACTTACAAGTTGGCGTTGGGCAGCAGCACATTTTTAAGTTCTCAAAGTCACGCATACCAATTTACGATGGGTTAGCGCAACTTTAAGCCTTGGTTTGCAGTGGCAGCGTGAGTACCGAAAGAGACATTTGCGCAGCTGCTGTAAGCCTATTTACCAGAGGCTGCTTATGCTAAATCTACTACTGGAAATTTGTCCAGAGCAAGTGTGACTCTGGGTTAATCTTCCTGATTTTCTATTCCCAGAAAACAATGGCTTTTTTCTTATTTAAATTCTCTAGACATTGCCATGACATTGATTTTTATCACATTTTAGTAAAGTTGGTGAGAAATCGTCACACTATGACACCAAGTTGGTGTAAGTTAATAATTACTGGTTATTTGTAATGATTTAACTATTATAAATGTATTAATATAGTTGATGGCCTTTTGTGGCCATAAGTGTGCTATGGGTTTGCTCCTCAGTTCCACAATGCACAATGCATGCAGGTTTGTCTTTTTAGAACTTGCCACTGTTTATTAATAGAAGGGGCAGTTTTGCAAACAACTGCTGTCTATTTCAGCACCCCACAGGTTAACTGCAGGACAGGATCTTTGCAGTCTGCCTAGAATGTTGTTGGCATTCCGTGTGCATGCAAAGTGGACTGATTCTGTCTGAACGGCTGAGGCTCTACGTGTCCGCTGCTTACAATAGCTAATAGCTGGGAGCAAATTTAAGTGTGTGCCTAAGGATACCGATTCTGTTTTACCTGCATGAGGCGGGGGGAACTGTGTGTTCTTTCAGAGCTAATTGCTTTTATTCAAAGACAACCATCTCAAATCATGTCTGGTCTCTTTTGCTGATGAGCAATTTCAGGCATTACACTGGAGGCTTTGTGTGCGGAGCAGACAGCGCTTGCAAGCCTTTTTAATTCCTCAGATTTCACAGAGCGAGCAGTGCTGTGTGATTGAGCATCCATTTAACGATATGGTGGTTTAACATGGTTGTAAAACACGTGTTAACTCCTTCTTTACTGGACTCGATTTCATATTGTATCACAGAAATGTAGAAAATATATTTTGTTTCCTTTTACTATGTCATTATAATTCAAACGGCCTATATTGATCATACGTATATGTTACATTCCCTCTAACCATGAAATGACATTATAGCTTTTATGATGAGATTTGGAGAAAAAGCACTTAAGAAAGACATTCTTAGGAAAAGCAACCTGTAACAATTACAGTAGCTACAGCAGAAAAGAAATGTCCCTATATACAGGGAGATGCAATATTCCGCATTAACTAGAAAATAAGCGCTAAAATCGCGCTAACCTATGTACTAACGTGTTAGCGAAGGTTTTGCACTGCCTGCACCATGTTGCAATTTTTTTTCTTTGCGCAGCGCAAAGCAATGCAAAAAATTTTGCACCGTTTTTTGCTCGACAACGCCTCTTCAATGGTGTGTTTAAAATATGAACAAAAGGTCGCAACTTACCGCTAGCGTTTTCGCAATGTATTAATGGTCACAAAGTGATTAATACATGGCGGGAACGAGTGCACGTAGGTTGCGATAGCGAAATATATTGCATCTCTCCCATAGTGCCAGTCACTGTTGTTACTTAGCTCTCAGGCCTACTCTACATTGAGGAGCGCTTTTAGTTTAGTTAACCAAAGCAGTGAGGTGTCCCTTGACTACACTTTATATGCTCACTCATTTAGGCTAGGTTCAGACAAACGTTTGGTTGATAGTCAAACGCATTTGCTTCCCTTTTATTGGGAAAATCCACTATCCAAGGCATTGTCCTAGATACATGTGTTACTCTTTGGAATGTTCTTCAGCCTCTAGTCAAGCCCGAACCCACAACACAAATATGGTTGCAAGTAGTAATTTTTTAAAAAATAATGCACAGTTCCCTAATTGCATTGGGGCATTGGATGGTCAACATGCCTAAATCCAAATGCCTGCTCATACTGTTTCTTTTAATTAGAAGAAATATTTTTCTATAGTTTTAATGGCTATTGCTGACAGCAATTATAATTTTGTAGCTATTCAATGACAGTAGTGCTGATTTTAATATATTTTGTATTTCTTCCTTGGGTCAAAAGGAATATATTCTAAACTATATATACCATATATATTCTTAACCATACCATAGCATTTTTCTTTCTTTTTATGCACGCTTATGTACTTTTTAACAAATGATATATAATCATTTAAAGGCTAATTGTCCTTTTCGTACACACATGCGATCGCAGGTACCAACCCGCGACGCACAATGTGTACAAATGGCCGTTTCGGGCGATAATCGGCCCATGTGTGGGCACTTTATCGGCAAAAACGGCTACGTATTCGGAGATTCACCTGGCGGATTGGGCAACGATCTCCGAACGAGTGGCCATTTAGGCTGATAAACTGCCCATACAACGGCCATTCGTACACATCGTGCATCGCAGGTCGGCACCCGCAATCGTACGTGTGTACGAACCTTAAGTATACTCAAAAATTAACCTTGTATTCGAAGTAACATTATTGTGTATAGAGTGATAGAGGTGAATAATTTTTTGTTTACAGGGTCTGTAGAAGTTAGGGGTATGTATAACCTCTTGCATCCTAATTTGTGATAGAGTTTCGCTGTTTCGAAAGCTGGTGGCAGTTTACCGTATAAATATTAAGATATATTTTAGTGTGTGCTGTATTTATGTTCACTACACTTCCTTGTCCATTCTGTTTTATTGGAGTATATTTTTCAACAACGGTAAGTATATAGACAGAGTGGGGGGTCGTGACAACGTGTAAAATTTAATTTATTTTGACTGTAGCATCATTTGTTTGAACTTGTTTATTTTTTTGATTTCACAATAAATGTCAAACATTTGAGCAATAAATTAATAATTCTTTAGCCTTTAACTGTTATTAAAGTAGACACATATGTATATATACAGTATGTATATCCCTTATCCCATATATATATATATATAATATATATATAATATATATAATATATATATTATATTATATAATAATAAATAATAATAAATTAATAATACATTTATATTTTACAGAGATTGCATTGAGGTTTAGGAGCAACTAACTAGGTGGGGGTATATAGCATTATTACACATAGGAAAGGTCCATATGTATGTGTGTAATTAGCACTATTTAATTAAAATCACCATAAGAAATAACACCATACAAAGTATAGTACTACTACCTGAATTACAAAACAAATAAATACGATTAATAAACTAAACTTACTTTACTGGACACCCCTAAGTTTGAATGGAAAATTCAAAATGATAGGTTAAGACACACCTCCAGGATTTCTACAGGGTCTCCATCTAGACACTAAAGGGAAGTGGAATTTTACTAACATCCAATGAGAGGTTCTGATCTTCCACAGTTAACAAATCAAAAACTTTTCTTAGGTACTGTCCATGAAAAGACAGGAAGTGTAAAGAAGTTCCTGTATTACACCCAGTTATGTGCTGTTTGTTAAACATGTGACAGTCTTAGCCAATTAGAAAATATCCTCAGACTCTCACATTTACTCCCCCTCCTCTCTCCATAGAAAGTAATGAGACAATCCAGTTTGTTTGCTAGACAGGAAGTGTCTGTTTATGATTAAATGACTTTGCATGTCTCTGAAACTACCCAGCAATCTTAGAGAAATGGGCAGTTTTTACTCCCAATATTAATATCTTAAAGGACAACTCTCATAAGAACATCTTTTAGAAAGAAAAATATGTTGATATATCATACTTTGTCCTATGAATTCATTACTGTATGCCTGCTATGCTTCTGGATGCCTCATGGAAACTGAGCAATTTAGAAACCTGTACTGAGCCTTTACTGAGCCTGGGCATGCTCAGAAGAGGCAAACAGGGGATTAACATTCAGTCATTGGCTGTGATGTCAACTGTCAAATCCATAACTGACAGTTGCTAACTGGAAGAACCAGGAAGAAGAAACAGGGGAAACAGGACATTGTGCAGGATTTCAGGTTAGACTTATATATTTCAGATTTCAAACTATTACCGTTTAGGGTTTTGGGGGGCGATTTACCTGTATGTAAGTTTTCATTTTAGGGCTGGACTGGCCCTTTAAACATGAGGCTGTCAGTACCTTCAGTTATAAGAAGGCTCTACTTTATTTTATACCCTGTGGAGAGCTTTTAGCTTCTTTATCCAAACCTCTCCATAATTTGTCAAGCTAATCAGAATCCTGTGTTAACCTCATAGTGACTGTAAATCTGGAACTTGCTGTGGTAATTACCAATAAGTATGAAACTTGCATGTTATTCTGGATCCTGTATAGGGTCTCAGGATGTCCAATGGAGCCGTTCAGATTGAATTACACATTGTAGCAGGATTGCCTGGATCTCTGTTCAGATCTGCAGGTTAATACCATTTTGTCTGGATACATATAATACATGTGTCCCAACTGAGCATCTGCTTTGTGTGAGAGCATGATTGGCCGTGATTTACTAACTGAACCAATTTGTCTGATACGGACGACCGAACTCGGTCGCGGCTGGCCGCCGCACACCGTCACATATTTCTAATCCGTGGCACTATTAGTTCGTTACTGGTATTTACCCAGCCTTAAGGTTCGTACACACATGTAATCGCGGATGCCAACCTGTGACGCACGATGTGTACGAACAGACGATAATCGTGCCATGTATGGGCACTTTATCGGCTAAAATGGGCGTTCTGTCGATACACGGCACAAATATAATCCGAAACGGCCGTTCACACACGTCATGCGACGGCACCGGCGATCGCATGTGTGCACGAACCTTTAGACCTTATAGATTATAACTACCAGGTAGGTGGTATTTGGAAGTGAGTGCAAATATGGTAAAGTTTATGACTCTAACAGGGAGATTCACCCAGAGGCACAGGCTCTCTGGGCAAATCTCCCGTATGGGATTTACCAGAGGCTGTGCAATTTTGGGTGAATCTCACCCGCACATAAGTATGTATTGCCAGCTATTAGTTGGTGTTTAATACTTACGTGTAAAGAGGCACGCAATCTCTGGTAAATTACTTTGAAACGGCCACACAAGTGCCTCTTCTGCACTGCTGCTGCAAAGAGGGCATTAACGTCGCGCCAACCAATCGACCCATATAATGCTTCCCTAATCCAATAGTCTAATAGCTATGGATGTAAGGGAAGGGCAGATGAATCACTTGCATGTTCAAACCCTTGGGTATGAAGCGCTAAAGCATGACCGTGGGCTTTTAATGGCTGTAAGTCAGGAAAATGTCTTTATTCCAGGATGTATGAAAACTAAGTTTTCCAGAATTCTGTGCAGTTAGGGAATGCTGGAAGTTGTAGTTATAAACATGTGAAAAGTTCATTAAGAAGACTCTAACTGCAAAACAGAGAATGCTGGGATTTGTAGTTTTCAAACATGTGAAAGGTCACAAGCTTAGGCTGTATTAGATCTAGACAGATGCCTTAGCTACAGGATATTAAGAAAAACTTACTGCAAACAGAGAATGCTGGGAATTGTGGTTTTCAAACACGTAAAAGGTTAAACACGCCTGCTCTATACCATTAGGCTGTATTATATCCAGACACTTGCCTTTGCCACAGGCAATAAATAAGATACTTTGCATGTACCCACCCATTTCTTTAAGTGAGAAATATGTGTTTATATGTTACATTATTAAGGCAATGCTATTATAATAAAATGATTCTATGAGGTACCTTCTGCTATAAGAAGGCTCTATTTCATAGAGGAGCTTTTAGCTCCTCTAGCCACACCTCTCCCTAACATGTATATTCAATCAGTATCCTGTGCGTCCAAGTCCTAACCCCATAGGTTAGTTAAACTTGTTGTGGTAAATACTAATAAATATGAACCTTGCATGTTAATCAGGATACTGTATAGGATTTAAGGTGGCTATACATATATCCGATTTTACTTATCCAACCAAGCGCTCATGCAATATTAGTTTGATCTTGCCAGAACCAGATTTCCCATTCTTCTATGCCACAGACAGGTGGTTCTTGCAGGATCGGTCTAATGTCGCTGGAGCACTCGGTCGGGAAAGTAAAATTGGATATATGTATGGGCTGCTTTTGATTGCCCAAAGGTGCTGTTTAGATTGCCTGGGTCAGTTCTCAGACCTGCAGGTTTATTCCACATAGACCCTCTATATTCTAGCTGGCAGGTAGTATAGGTAAGGGAGGATATAAGTGTGTGTTTGTTCATTTAATATGATGCAATTATTTGGTTTTTTTTAGGACCTTCAGACTAATTTTATTACTGCCCCCCTGGATGTTTCCTGATGGTTCCTGTGAGCACTGCAACTACACATAGCAAAACATACACATATAATTTCCTCTGTGCACCAACGGGCACACTTTTGCTAGTATATATATATAGTGCATTTTAATACGTATTTTAAGCGTTTAATACGCTTTTCTTCCTCCAAAACTGCATAGTACCCAGGGTAAGGACATAAATCATTAAGTCCTTACCCTGGTTGCTTTACCTAACAAATGCAATACTTACTTAAAGTCTCCTTTTGCAATACCCTCCGCTCCTCCTCTCTTCCCCTGTAAATGACAGATTGCTATGTAGCTAATGGGAAGACATACTCAGTAAGGAGGTGTCTCTTCCTAATGGCTGAACTGCAGACTGTCACTAACAGTGGAAGGGGGAGGGACGAAGCGGAGCGCCAAAGGTGACATTGATGCACTTGTTAGGGAAAGTACCCAGGGTAAGCGATTTAGTTCCTCATGCTGGGTACTTTTTCAAGTATCATCAGAACAAACAAATCTAAAGGCACAAAGCTAAATATTTTTCGAAAACATGATAAATTTGGAGTTGCCTAAAGGAACACTAAACTGGCATTTTTAACTACATTCCACATGTTTCTATTATTCACAGGGAAGTGAAAACGATTATTCCCACCTCCCTGTGAATAATAGGCCCCCAATCACGTGCCTATCTTTTGTATTGGTGCGCATGCACCAAAGATAGGCGCTTGGTTGGGCAGCGCGGCTGTCAGTGCAGAAGGTACTGCGAGTGGAACGGCGGTAAGGTAATTTCAGCAGTGTCCCCCAGGCGTTCTATTATTCACAGGGAGGTGGGAATAAGCGTTCTCATCTCCCTGTGAATAATAAAAACATATGAAATGTACTTAAAAATGCCAGTTTAGTGTTCCTTTAATGTCTTCTTTGTCACATTTTTAATAATCTTAACATGGGCATCCTTACAAGGAATATTTGAAGGTTATGCTACATACATAGAAAAGGTAGAAAACACCATTTTATAAACATCATCAATAGAACATGTTATTCAAAGAAGGTCCTCACAACCTCAGCTAAGGATTGTTTGCTTTGTATTGGAGGCACACCACACAGTGGCAAATAATCAATATTAGCATTTGTCCTACTTGTCATGTCCATCATCTGGATATATGGTACAGAGAACGATGTACAGTTTGTTTGTTTTTCCAAACATTTTTATTGAGCAAAATCAAGTACATTTTTTTTGATAAACATTACATATACATTTGTGCCAAGGGCAAATTGTAGATCATCAATTTGCCAAATTTCATTATAGCAGCATTTGTTCTTTTTGTGTATTCGATCCCTCATTTTTATATTAAATCAGTTGGGAAAAAAGGGTTATAACAATAATATTAACATATAATTTTAACAATAAATAAACAATTCCTGTCCTGTTTTCCAGTCTTCCTCCATCCGCCGCCGACGGACTCATATCCTTGGTTTTTGTTAAGTGGCCCTTTTGGGGGCTCTTTGTGCCTAACCCTTTAGTTATCTGCTCTTTGAGTGACGTCCCTCACTGGGAGTCCTCTGGCATCAGACATGGCAAAAAGCCAAGGGGACCAAGGGGTCGTAGGCTGTACTGTTCCCCTCAGGGTGTGAGGTTTTTTCATTCGTGCAGATCCACCATGTTTTCGATATTAGTTGTGTTTCTGTAGGGGCTGGTTGTTTCCAGGTTCCCGCTAGAAGGCTACGTGTGGCTGCACATATACTGTGGATCAGTTTGTTATTGGTAGTGGATAGTGATGATGTGTGTTTGTCAAATAGAGTTGTCCAAGGGGACCTCTTTATGTAGTACTGTGTGTATCAATTTTTCACATAGTTGGCACAACATCTGTGTCTCAGGACACCCCCACCAGCAGTGTTTTAGGTCATCCGTTATGCTGCAGCATCTGTAGCACAAGGGGGAAGCCGTTGGATATATGCGGCTCAATCTGTGAGGGGAAAGGTACAGTGATGGAGGATTTTGAAGCTTTTTTCCTGAAGGATAATGTTAGCTGAGCACTTTCGGTGGGATTGTAAAATGTTTGTCCATTGTAAATTTTCTAAAGTGCTGTTCAGCCAGTGTTCCCATTTTGTCATAAATGCTATTTGGGCATATGTCTTATGTTGTTTAAAATAGAGTAGATTTGCGAGATTAAACGTCTATTCTGATGTAAGTTGCTAGAGAAGGATTCAAATTTAGTCTTTTCAAAATTTTGTGTAGTGTTTATAGTTTTTTGGATATAGTGTGTGACTTGTTGGTAATGGTACCATTCTGTTAAAGGTAGTTTGAATTGTGTTCTCGCCACTTCCCAAGGCAACAGATTGCTGCCTGCCATTAAATGTCCTATATTGGTGATAGCTTTTTTTATCCATTGGGACCAACCTAATGTGTTTTTTCCTGGGGGTAAATCTTGATTGGGAAAAATTGTTGCCATCAGTGATGGTTTGTTGCACAGTTGGTATGTTGTCAGTGTATTATACCATAGCTTTATTGAGTTTTGTATGTATGGATTGGAACTGCTGTTCATCAGGGCTAGTTTGATGTTAGGGAGCCATCAGTTATGGTTTAGTGGTATAGATGGGTTGAGAGCTTGTTCTATTTCTATTTATCTGGGTGTTTCCAGGGTTTTGTTCCATTGTAGGGTTTGGGATAGTCGGGCGGCTAGTGTTGGAGGCTTGGGAGGGCTGCCCATGCCCTAAGGCGTTGCAGAGTTTTTCAGCTTATTCTAGGCTTTTGTTGTTCCATAAGAATTTTGTTATCTTTTTTATCTAATTTTAATAGGCAGACGTAAGAATGTTTGAATGGTATTGGCAGTGATCGAAATAAATATAGGGGTCTAGGTAGGAAAGTCATTTTGATACTGTCGATTCTGCCAAAGAGAGCGAGATTATAGGGGGTCCATTGGTTTAGTTGTTGTGTTAAGGATTTTATTAAAGGTGTGTAGTTAGCTTCATATAGTGAGGTAGGGTCCGAGCATATCTTGACTCCTAGGTAGGTAAAGTGTGAGGATAACCAGTGGAAATCGAAATTTAATGGGAGTAGAGGGAGTTAATGGCGGACATGAAGGGGCCTTCAAAACCGAACAAATTGAGGGTAGACTTCACGAAGTGCCAATTTATTCTATCAACCTCTTTTTCTGCATCAATTAATAAAATTGTTGATGAAATTTGGATTTGGAGTCATATATATGCTGTCTGTTGTATCTCTTCCTGGAACGAAGCCGGTTTGATCAGCGTGGATTAATTTAGGGAGGATTTGATAGTATGCCATGGTGTAACTGCCGGAGACTGGGGCCTTACCTGGCTTCAGTGTTTTAATTACTGTGTTAATTTCTGTAGTAGTTATTGGGGTGTTAAGGGTTACTATTTGTTCCTTAGTAAATTTAGGGAGGGATGCTTGCTGTAAATATTGATATATATTGATGAATGTGTGATTGTTTGGTTTTTGTGGTGTCGACTGTTGTACCGTTGTAAAGAGAAGTGTAATATTCTGTGAATTGGTGTAAGATTTGTATAGGATCGTGTATGAGTGTGCCTTCTGGAGTCTGTAGAGGTAGGAGTTGATTTTGGGTCATTTTGTTCGCATGTGATTTCATGCGTGATTGTGTTGCATTTGCGCATGCGTTTTTTGATTGTGATTGCAATTTAAAATGTGGAATGCAAATCGCAATCGCAAGTGCAATCGCATTTCACCCAAAAACGTGCATTTTCAGTGCGTTGCCGCGATTCCAATGATAAAAAAATTACATGCGCAAACGCAAGAAAATCGTGTGGCCTATCCCTCATTGTAGAATTTTTGTTGGGTCAACCTCGCTTCTTTCTCTGATTTTAGAGGAAAGCAATAAATTGATTTTCCTTCTAAGGTTGGTCAGTTCTAGTAATAAATTGTCTGAGTGGGAGTATTTAATTCAGCTGTGTGGGCCCTTCTTCTCTGTTGCATTCTTGATGAGATGACTGTTCTCATCACAGTCTGATGACTGTTTTGTGGGCCGCCCAGATGAGTGCATGTGCCATGCCTTCAGTCTTATTTAAATTAAAATATTTTTGAATGGTTGGTCAGTGATTCGATATTGGTTTGTTCTGATAGGAGGGATTTGTTTAGGCGCCAGTGGTAGTTAGTTGGGTTTTGTTTTTAGGAATCCTGTAAGTTGTGCTGTTACATGGGCATGATCTAACCATGTTATTGTGGATATGTCAGCATAATTTAACAGTGGGAGAAGTTGGGCTGATAGGAAGATATAATCTAGTCTTGTGTAGACGATATACAATTTTCCCCTGGGATTGAAAGCAGTGTGCATGAATGTTATTTGAAAATGATTTTAAAGTAGATGAAGATGGAGAAACTGATACAGATTTAGATGTCTGACAATATTGAGGATAAACAGATGTATGTGATATCTGAGAGAATTGCCCATATCCAGAGAATGGGAAAGGAGGGTTGGAATGGAAATAAGAAGAGAATAGGGGTGGTATATTGGAGTTAGGAAAGGTGGAGGTATGGGAGGGGGGTTTGGATGAGGGATAGGAGGAGGTATGGGATGGGGGTCTGGATGAGGGATAGGAGAAGGTATGGAATGGGTGAGTAGAAACAGATTCATCGCAGTTGATATTTTCTAAACAGTAAAAACTAATCTTAGTATATTACACCACTTTGTCAATGAAACTGTTAAAAATATGAAGTTAAAATGCAGTTTTATCTTATCTGGCAGTCTCCCCTACAACAAGAGGACATCAAGTTGTACTGTGTTTTAAGGTACAGTAAATTTGAGCCAATACCACTGATTTCATCTTACACAGTCTGTATCCTCAACTGTGTTGATTGGAGATTGCAGCTTCTCTTCTGGATGTGAAGGCATGGCAGTTGGAAATTTTGTAGTACTAGTTCCTTGAAATGTGGACACCCTGGAAAAGAACGATGTGAAGCTCAGTCATGAAGTGGGTGTATAAGTGTGTGTATTTTTTGAGAATGTAGAACTCTTACCATGGTTGTGAACAGTGAAGAGGATCTAATACTTTTCATTTGAATAAGCGTGGTCAGAGTACAGCAGACCTTGCACTGCTTAGCTCTTTGAAATGTGGATACCCTGCAAAAGAAATATCCAGTAAAGCAATGTGTAGAAAGGAAGTTTATTCAAATAGTGGAAATAAAAGTGTGTGTATGTATGTGTAAGATGCAGAACTTTCTTATTCTGCACCATTATTGCATAGGGGAAGCAGCTTTTACTAGCCACGTCAGCTCAGAAGGGATTGGAGTGCAGCTTTTCTTGTGGATGGGAAGACACAGCAGGCGGGGCACCTTGGAACATTCAAATCTTCATTTAGTCAAATAGTGGATGTACAAGAGTGTATATGTATGTAAGAATCCAGCTCCTGGGGGGATTGGAGAGTGTACAGACTGAAAATCTGAATACCCTAAAAAAAGGAGACAAATTTTAGTTAAATATTGTATGTAAAAGTATGTGTATATATGTGTAAGAATGCAGAACTTTCTTTTCTTGATTGCATATGGAATCCAGCCTTCACCAGCCACTTTAGCTCCTGATGGGATTAGAGTGCAGCTTTGCAGAAGACACAGCTCCTTGGACTGTTCTTCGCAACTCAAATTTGTTCCATATGCACGCTTGTAACTGCGCATATTGTACCATGATACAAATATTACCATAGGTAAGGACAAAGGGTGTGTCAGAACCTTACCAATAGCGTTTCAGCCACGCTCCAGACTGGCGTCATAGTCATGGTTCTCTCTTTAATCTGCTACTTTACAGTGTCAGACTCTCCCAATATAGGGTAACCCTGTGAGACTGATCTGGCACCAGAGTAAACAGAAACAGAACAGGAAATGCTGCTTTATGGATGAAAAATAAAATGCAAGACAGACCCAAAGACAGCTGGGATTGTTAGTTCTACAACTTCTCATTCAATATCTCTTGGTACTGAATAGGATTACAATCAATGGCAAGGACATGCCACCTGTGCCTTTCCAGATGTTTAACAGTCCTCTTTGGTGCTGCAGTGAGCATGATAGGGAATGCTGGGAATAGTAGTTTTTATCTGTAGATATGTAAGTTGGATATCCTGTTTTGCTGAAACAAATTGTTTTCACTATCAGTACAAAAATATACACACACACACACACCCACACACACAACACACACACCATTAGAGATGGCCGAACTTTGGAAAGTTCGGTCCATTTTGGAAATATATGGAAAGTTTGAAAACAGACCCATTAAAGTCAATGGGAGTCAAATAGTTCGAAAAGTTCAAATGGAATACAATTAAAATATCAATGGTAACTTAATGTAAATGATTGTGGGACCTGGGAAATGATATGGGGAACATGTTCAAATATCCAGGACTTTCAAAAACTTTTTTACTCTCACACGCGCTACTTTTGAGCTCTCACGTTCGAATATTCGATAATTATCGCCTGATTGACTCGCGGATTCAAGAATTCAATATTTACTCGCATATAGGTACAATAGACATTTTACTCGCTGATTCGAGAATTCGTTATTTACTTGCGTATCCTATATAATAAAACCCTAAGTGTGCATTCCTGTGTCCGTGTGTGTGTGTCACTGCAGTTCCTATGGACTCACCACTAGAGGGAGAGTCTCTGCAGTTCCTATTGACTCACCACTAGAGGGAGAGTCTCTGCAGTTCCTATTGACTCACCACTAGAGAGAGAAACACATGGAGGGAGAACAGCAATTAAACAGACTGCAGGTAAGGTTGCTTGGGACACGGCCCCCTGGATTTGGGACAGAGGGGGGGGCCTGGATTCGACACAGACGGGAGGCCCTTGGATTGGGGACAGAGGGAGCCCCCTGGATTTGGGACAGAGGGGGGGGGCCTGGATTTGGTACAGAGGGGAGGCCTTGGATTTGGTACAGAGGGGGAGCACTGGATTTGTGACAGAGGAGGGCCTCTGGATTTGGGACAGAGGGGGCCCCTGGCCTTGGACAGAGGGGGGACTCTGACCTTGGGACACTAAGAGGGTACTCTGACCTTGGGACATGGAGGAGGCTATGGCCCGTTATTGTAGCAGGCTTAATGTCTAGTTTGGTATAATAGACATTTTACTCTCATAATCACTTGCCTCGAACATTCGATAATTATTGAAAGTCCGGAAAATATTGAAAATCCGGGTCCGGCATAGTTCGAGAAGTCCGAGTCCGTTCGAACTCGAATAGTTCGGCTTGAACTCAGTTTGGAGTTCGAGTTCTAGCCCATCTCTACACACCATCTTAATCTATCACATTTTTAAATGTTCGGGTAACCCTACCCGGGTTTCATCTTTCATTTGAATTTTATCAAGGTTGCCAAGGTTTAAAAAAGAAAGTAAAATACTTGCTAAATGATCTATAGTTATGAAAAGGAAGTTGACATGGTCAAATTCTCTGATGTTTATTTGAAACTGAGAGCACACAGTAGTAGGAACAGAGATAGATTTTTTAAAAAAAAAAACAGGTTAAGATACTGGAGCAGCTACGGCCTTGTGGCTTGGCATACTCTCAGCTACAAGGTGAGATGTCAAGATGATATATAAGATTTTAAGGGTTTTATTTGAAGCTATTTTTTTTGTACTGGTTAAGAAAATGATAAAAACATTCTATATTAATGGCAGTGAATGCCTGATTAGAACATTAAAGGGCATATTCTCCCTGCCTCTTAATAGATTTCTGCTTCCCCTTCATTTAAAGGAACACTAAACTTAAAAAACAAGTATTTGGCATTCGTTTCTATTATTCACAGGGAGGTGAGAACGTTTATTCCCACCTCCCTGTGAATAATAGTTTGCTCAGGGGACCTGGAACCTTAATGCGCCCTTGCAAGCCGCTCCTGCACAGAACAGCTGTTCTGTCCCGATCGCGCGCCCTATCTTTTGTATTGGCGTGCATGCAACTAAGATAGGGTACACGGTCAGGACAGAGCGGCTGTCAGTGAAGGAGCGGCTTGCGAGAGGAGCACGTTAAGGTAAGTTCCAGGTCCCCCGAGCAAACCATTATTCACAGGGAGGGGGGAATAAGCTTTCTCACCTCCCTGTGAATAATATAAATGGATGCCAAATACTTGTTTTTTAAGTTTAGTGTTCCTTTAAGCTCTCCAAGCTTATTTACAAGCATTTACATGCTCAAAGGAGTCAGCTAGGGGAATAGCAGTCCTTGGCTGTGTTATTATCTGTTACATCAATGGCTGACAGCTGCTAACTGTGAGAACCAGAAGGCAGAAAGAAAGGGAACAGAACACCAGGCAGCATTTTAGGTTAGACTTACATCTCTCAGAAACCAGCAGCTTTACCAGTGGCTTAACTACCGCCCCCGCCACCCACGCAAGGTCGTGGGGGGGGGGGGGCTGATGGTAGCAGGGCCTGCCCCATCACACCTCTTCACCACCGATCAGCTGTTTTAAAACAGCTCGATCAGCTGTTTATAAACTGTGCCCCTGCAGTTACGCCCCTGAGCTTTACTTTGTGCAACTGTACTGGGAACCACTTGAACCTTATGTACATCATCTAGCCAATTTATTTTCACCCATTCATAAGTACAGGGGTGTAGCAAAGATTTGATTAAATAACTGGGGCACTCCCAGCCGCTGAATAATTAACCGTCCTACCTACTCTAATCTGCTTGAATGGCCTGACTGCTGCACAGAGGAAACACAAAAGTTTTAAGGGGAGATGCAATATATTTCGCTATTGCAACCTACGTGTCCTTGTTTCCGCAATGTATTAATCACTTTGTGACCGTTTTTTAAAGACACCATTGAAGAGTGTCGCGCAAAATTTATTGCATCACTTTTCGCTGCGCAAAGAAAAAAAATTGTGACATGGTGCAGGCAGTGCAAAACCTTCGCTAACACGTTAGTACATGGGTTAGCCTGATTTTAGCGCTTTTTTTCTCGTTAACGCGGAATATTGCATCTCCCTGTTAATTTTCACAAGCTTTAAAATGCATTTACTGTATATTAAACAACCAGAATCAATAACAGAAAATTAAATCTATGCACTAAGCTTAGAGAAGGCACATTTATATTTCTTGCTGAGTTAGAAAAGGTAAGTTTAGAGGTCACTTGTTCTCCATGCGCTTGTTTCTATGTATGTGATCTGTGCGGATTATATTATCTTGTTGTGACTCATCCTTCCCTGTCCATAATAACATTGTTCCGTTTTTTTTGCTTTTACCATCAATGACCATAATAACATTTGTTCCTTTTTACCTTTTTGGAAAGTGACGCACAGAGCAACCCTGCATACGTGAATTCCTGTCCACAAAGGACTTGAAGAACAATTGTAATGTAGTCAGTTAATGTAAAGGTACCATGTACTAAGGCTAGCTTGGATGAATCATTTAGTTTATCTATACAGTGCATGTTATTTCAACAGGAGGTGTGCAGACTTGGTATGAATCATTGTATTTATATACACACAGCAATAAACTGTAAGAAAACTGTAGAGAAGTACAGTTCAAGGTCAATATATTAGAATGACAAATTATGACTCAAATATTAGCAAAAAATAATAACTCTTCTCAGTAGTAAAAGTATTATAATATGGACCAGTAAATCTGGCCCTTTATGTGAAATATAGGGGGAGATGCAATATGGTAAGCTGACGCAGCTTACCTGCCCGAGTTTCTGCAATTCAAATTTACATGTGTGAGATTTAGTACATTCAATGGCATAAAGATTAGCACTACATAGTAGCAGAAAACTTAGGAGGTTTTGCATCGCTTGTGCCTCACTATTTCCGAACATTTTCAGAAATGGCGCAGGCAACGCAGACTCAGTTTAAAATCCATGCTTAAATGACAATACATTGGATAGCGTGGCTTTTACACTGACTTCGGCATTTTTCTCCCAATATTGCATCGCCCCCATTAAAAAAAGGTCAATTATCTGGTAGCATATACTTGTACATTCATATATCTGCATCTATGGCAATGGAAAAATATTATTTGTCCAACTATTCCTGTCATTTGGGGATTATTCCCCAAAATTTTCTAGTATGACTAATTAGATTTGTCATTTGTATAATGTACCCACATGTGCACTGTAAGGGTTGTACACACAAATCATCAGAATACCCAAAAAACAATTATTCAAAAAGGTAATCTGATTAAAAGGTCTGCTCAGGTAAGTGGGACAACCGCTAATATGAATCACTTGCCAGGGACATATATTTAAATTTGTACATGTATTTAGATTATATCTTTTAAACTGGGCTAATATACAGTTTAAAGGGCAAGTCCAGCCTAAAAATTACTCAGCCTTACAATGATTATTACCCCCCCAAACCCCACTTTCGCTTGCTTTTTATATTTCAATATAAAATATATTTATATTTCCCTCGCCGTCTAGTCCCCTCCCCCCTGCTTCAAGCTTGTTGTGAGCAAAAACAGAAGCAGGGGACTTCTGCGCAGACAGATGCTTCTCTTCCTGGTCACGGCTGTCAGGTGATTGGGCGTGATGTTGCGTCGCGCCCTAACTGACAGCTGCAACCAGAAACGGCTGTCAGCACCAGCTGTGGAGCAGAAGCGGCAAAGGACTGGGTCAGGTAAGTAATTTCTGGGGGATCTTGGAAATCTGAAAAGTTAGCGAAAGTGGGGTTTGGTAAACATTGACGTACGATCAGTAATCAACCAATGTATTTGTCGTTGGTTAAACTACAAAAATGCAAATAATTTAAGTATACAACAAAAACATATGCATAATATATATAGCAGCATTAAGTATAAATCAGCATATCTGAACATATTACATTAGCTCTAAGCACATGTTGAAGATGGCTGCTGACCTATAAAAGAGCATGGCTGGCTATCTATCAATATAATAACTATTTAAGTGCAGATTAAAATTAACTAAACATCACAAATGTATGTTTACAAATGCAAGGAGTCTGGCTGGAAAAACCGGCGAACTTGAAATAATAGCGTTAAAGGAAAGGTATGATGTAATTGGTATAGCAGAATCGTGGCTTAATGATTCACACGACTGGACAGTAAATATTGAAGGGTACTCCTTATTTAGACATGACCGAGTTAATAAGAAAGGAGGAGGAGTATGTATGTATGTTAAACAGGAATTGAAGCCAAATTTAAAAGATGGAATAGATGGGGGAGCAAACGATGCGGCAGAAACATTATGGGTGGAACTGTGTACAGGAAGCAAGAAGGTAGGTAAATTAATTGTTGGAGTGTGTTATAAGCCGCCAAATGCCGGGGAAGAGGTGGAAATGAATCTCCATATGCAGTTGGCGAAGGCTGCTGGTATGGGGCATGTTCTGGTTATGGGGGATTTTAACTACCCTGAAATAGATTGGAGTAATGGAACTGCCAGCACCTCAAAAGGTATAAAGTTCTTAAATTTCCTATATGAGCATTTTCTTTCACAGATGGTAGAAGTTCCTACTAGAAAGAATGCGTTGTTGGATCTGGTGATATCTAATAACCCAGAGCTCATTTTGGAGATGAAGGTAATGGGAAGCTTAGGGAATAGTGACCATAAAATAGTGTCATTTAATATAGGTTGCAGAAAACTAAAGTGCACTGGCTTAACAAAAACTTTTAACTTTAGGAAAGCTAATTTTATGCTTTTAAAGGAATCGCTCCTGCTCATAGACTGGGGGGAACTGTTTCTAGGTAAAGATACTGAGCAGATGTGGACCACTTTTAAAGGGATATTAAACTATAACATTTCCAAATCGGTACCTTTAGGAAACAAGTGTAAAAAAATTAGGTCCACTCCTGCATGGCTTAATGCTCAGGTAAAAAGGGAAATGGAAAAAAAGAAAAGGGCTTTTAAAATTTTGAAAGCAGAAGGCACAGAACAGGCTTACAGGGACTTCAAAAGTTGTAATAAAGAGTGCAAGAAAGCAATTAAACTAGCTAAAATAGAAAATGAAATACGGATTGCCGAACAAAGCAAGTCCAACCCCAAGATGTTTTTTAAGTATATAAATGGTAAAAAAATGAGGACTGAGAATGTGGGACCATTAAATAATGGAGCTGAGGTGGTTGTAGAGGATGCCGAAAAGGCTAATCTGCTAAACCGTTTTTTTACATCGGTTTTTACTGTTGAGAATCCTTACAGTAGGGATTGTAACAATGTGCAGGGAGGAAATGAAGAGTTTTCACATTGGATAACAGAGGATATGGTACGGAATCAATTAGACAAAGTTAATATCAATAAAGCGCCAGGACCAGATGGATTGCATCCTAGGATTTTAAAAGAGCTTAGTTCAGTTCTAGCAAGACCACTGTGTCTCATCTTTTCAGATTCGCTTTTGTCTGGGGATGTGCCGCTGGATTGGAAAAAAGCCAATGTAATACCAATATTCAAAAAAGGTAGTCGTTCACAGCCTGGTAACTATAGACCTGTAAGCCTAACATCAGTGGTAGGGAAGGTGATGGAAACTTTGTTAAGGGATCATATCCTTGACTTTGTCTCCAGAGATCATCTTATTAGTAGTAGTCAGCATGGATTTATGAGAAATAGATCATGCCAGACAAATTTAATTGGTTTTTATGAAGAAGTGAGTAAGAAGTTAGATTCAGGCACAGCTGTGGATGTGGTATATTTGGATTTTGCAAAAGCCTTTGATACTGTGCCACATAGGCGACTAATGTATAAACTGAGGACTGTTGGCCTTGAAGAAAACATTTGTTCATGGATAGAGAACTGGTTATTGGACCGCAAACAGAGAGTGGTGGTTAATGGAGCTACATCTATGTGGGCTAAAGTTCTAAGCGGAGTTCCTCAGGGTTCTGTACTGGGGCCGCTTCTGTTTAATCTGTTTATAAATGACTTAGAAGGGGGCATTGAGAGCAAGGTCTCTGTGTTTGCTGATGACACTAAATTATGCAGAGCTTTGGAAACTTCCAATGATGTGCAAGTGCTGCAAGCAGACCTTGATAGATTATCAAAATGGGCAGCAGAATGGCAGATGAGATTCAATGTTGATAAATGTAAGGTGATGCATTTGGGATTTAATAATCCCTGTGCCACCTACACCATAAATAACTCTGTGTTAAGTGCATCTGTAATGGAAAAAGATTTGGGGGTTCTGGTAGATAACAGACTTAGCTGTAGCAAACAATGCCAGGTAGCAACAGCTAGAGCTAGCAAGATATTGTCTTGTATAAAGAGGGGAATGGAATCAAGAGAGAAAAATATTATTCTCCCTCTTTACAAGGCACTGGTAAGGCCACATTTGGAATATGCGGTGCTGTTTTGGAATCCCATATACAAAAGGGACATCTTGGAAATTGAGGCAGTTCAGAGAAGGGCAACTAAATTAATAAGGGGAATGGAGGGGCTTGAATATGCAGGCAGATTAGACAAGTTAGGGCTGTTTACATTGGAGAAGCGGCGGTTGCGTGGGGACATGATAACCTTATACAAATATATTAATGGCCCATACAGTGAACTCTCTGGTGCATTGTTCACTAATAGGTCATATCAGAGGACTCGTGGACATCCTTTAAGGTTGGAAGAAAAGAAGTTTCATCTTCAAGTTAGGAGAGGTTTCTTTACAGTGAGAACGGTGAAACTGTGGAACTGTCTTCCAGCAGAGGTGGTAATGGCAAGTTCATTGAATAACTTTAAAAAAGGCCTGGATAAGTTTCTAAAACTAAAAAATATTGAGAATTACTGGTATTAATGCATATAGATCTGGTTGATCCAGGGATACTTTCCGATTGCCGTTTGGAGTCAGGAAGGAATTTTCCCCCCCTTTTTTAGCTGGGGTTTTTTGCCTTCCTCTGGATCAACTGTTAGGTAGGGTTAAAAAAAAAAAAAAAAAAGGGAATAGGTTGGACTTGATGGACGAATGTCTTTATTCAACCTTAATTACTATGTTACTATGTTAGTAAAGAACAGAATATCCTGAGACATGTATAACGCTTACCAGATATGCTAGCTGGGGGGATAATGGAGGTTTAAGAAGCAGGAATGCTAGGGAAACAATGCAAATGTGCTGTAGACAATATGGAGGTTCCCTTCTCCTTCCCAGAAAACACCAACTTCCTACAATGCATTTTAGTCTACATATTTAAGAGCAACTTTAAATAAATAATCGACAGCTGTTCTGTAACTGAGATTCTAGCATGTTGAATAAGAATGATTAAACCTTTGATGTGGGGCAGAACACTCCCCATCTGGCGTCAATGGACATCACTGTTAGACCTCTCAGATAAAAACAACAACACAAGCTCCGTTGCTGGTCTGAGAAATAGTTTGCACCCACCAAGCTTCCAGATTTTGACCTCTGCTTTACGTACAGTCCCATCCTTGCTTGGAAACGTGTTGGTGATGAGGCCCATTGGCCACTCGTTCCGATTTGATTGGCTGTCTTTTATGAGCACGACATCCCCAGGTCTCATGTTCGGCTTGTTAGTTTGCCACTTCCTTCTTGACAACAAGGTTGAGACATACTGTTTTCTCCACCTGTCCCAGAAGACATTAGAAAGACTTTGCATCTGTCTCCATTGACGTCTGTACAGGTCTTTGTCGGTAAAGTCTCAGAGTGGAGCACTCAGGGTGCTGGTCTTCATGCGTGAGTAACATGGCAGGGGTAAGGATTGTCAAATCTTCAGGGTCACTGGAGAGGGTAGTCAATGGTCTTGCATTCATAATGGAGGAGACTTCTGCCAAAAATATAACCAAACTTTCATGTGTGAGTCTCGTACTCCCTACCTGCAAGAAGATGGAATCCAAGATTTTCCTTGCAATCCCTATCATCCTTTCCCAGACGCCACCCATGTGGGGGCATGAGGTGGATTAAAAGTCCATGTGCATCCCTGTCCACTTGGGCAGTATCCAAGTTGGAAGGAATTTGGAGTACTTTAACAGCTCCAACAAAATTTTTGCCTCTATCTGAACAAACACATTTCACAGGTCCTCTAATGGCGATAAACCGCCAGGATGCATTTATGAAGCTCAAAGCACTTTTATGTTCACCGCCCTGCTAGACATGCAAGTAAACATGACTGCCCAACGCTTTGCACTGGCATGAACACCTCTCGTGCACCTGGTAGCCACTGACCAAGGGCCAAATACATCTAAACCAACGTTAGTAAAGGATAGTTGAGGATCTGTGCTGAGTCTCTCAGTTGGGAGAATGGCCATTTTTGGGTTCAGAGATGCAGCACAAAGTTTACGACAGATAACAGTTGAAGATGATCTGGCTCACCAGCCTCTTTGCTCCAACAACCCATATTCCAGCAGCTTGTAGATTCCCTTCGGTAAACAATAGGCCTTGTTGTTTCACTTGAACATAGTGGTGTCGTATGAGTAAGGTCATGACATGGTGATGTCCAGGAATTACTATAGGATGTTTTTCCCCGAAGTCTATTTTGGCTTCCTGAATATGACCTCCTATTCTGATTAACCCATTTTGCTCGATTATGGGATCAAGTTTCCACAAAGTACTGTCTTTGGAGACTGTTTGGCCTTTACTGAGGTATTCAATCTCATTAGAATAACACTCATGTTGGATAATGTAGATTATTATGTCCTTGGACTTCTCCAGATTGGTAGCAGTAAAGGCGTGTTTGCAACGATGCCAACCTTTACAGGGTTTCTGACTCACAGATAATGTAGATTTGTAGGACTGAGCTATATGAGTCAGTAAGGCTATCGCACGAACAAGCGACATCCAGGTGGAGAATCTGCCGAAACGATGGGGTCTGAGTTGGTAATCAAAAGTCACTGTGTGCAGAACAGACACTTCAGGTCGGATCTCCTCGTCCACATCTGGGTCTACCAATTCAAATGTGTCGCATCCAATGTTGCAAGCCGTTGAATGGTACAGGAATGCAGGACCTCTGAACCATGTTGTATCTTTCAGGTGGCAGGCTGCGACGGATCTGGTTGCGTGGTCTGCAGGATTATGTTGAGTAGGCACATAATGCCACTGTTGAGGACAAGTGGATCTCCTGATCCTTAGCACTCGATTGGAGACGTAGACATTAAAGCGTCTAGTTTTGTGGCAGATTTATCCTATGGACATTGCGACCCTGTAGTCTTCTCTTGACCTATGGAAAACCGTGCACCCTAAGTGATCTCATCCACCATCACAGTCATGGTCTTCGCCGGAGGGATCCATGAAGGGACAAGGGATGGGATCTCTGTGTGGCAATTCTTTCATCAGGAAACTGTTGTTACATGGTTGGCATAGGGAAGGACATCCATTTTCAAGTGTGCTGAATAGCATGCTGTTGACAGAGATTGGCTTGTGCGCTCCTCTTAGTCAGACGTCTCCTACGATGACCCACCCTAGGTCAAGTCTCTGGGCATATGGAGCATTTTGAGGACCGTTGATCTTTCCTCTAGCTTTGTGAACATGTAGTATGTCTCTTCCTAGGAGTAAGGCTACTGGTGCTGTTCCGGTATTTGGTGAGCTATGCACCTCAGGTGAGGGCGGTATGTTGCTACTTCTGGGGTAGGTATCTCAAAACGGTTATCAGGAATGTGGTTGCACTCCAGTATGGTCGACAGTGACAAGCAGGTCTGTCCGACTATGGATTCTACCTTGTATCCGGTTGCCTTCCTACCCGTCTTCTCAACTGTACCTGCACGTCCTTAAGAAGTAGGGAGAACCATGATATTGAATGTGTCAAAGAAGATGGATTTAACTAAAGACCAGTTGCTTTGATCGTCTAAGATTGCGTATACCTTGATCGCCTTATCTCGGTAACTAGCCGGGTAAATTCTGACAAGGCAGATTTTTGAGCAGGACTTTCCTCCTGCCTGTCCTCTACAGATTTCAGTACACTGAAAAGTGACTACGCTGGTGTCTGTGTCAGTGTCTAGCTGCTTTCTTCCCTGCCTCTCTGTTTTGTGCACTGCTTGAGAGGGTGGTCCAGGGTGTAAAGCCGTATTGTGTTCTGTGCTACTGCATTCTGCGCATGACACACTGACCTCACAGTTTCTGGTGAAGTGTGATGTTGTAGTGCAGCACCTGAAGCAAATGTTGTTGTTTTTAAGTAATTCTTTACGCTCTTCTAATGGTTTCTCTCTGAAGGCTCTACATTTTAGTAAATAATGTGGTTTCTTGTGTAAGGGACATTCTTTGTTAAGATCTCCATGTCTGTTCTCTTCTAGAAAAGACTTAAACGGCTTGTTATGAATACTCGTGGAGGCAATGTTAGGTTTGTGGACTACCACTGGTGTTTTTTTGAGGTCTGACGCCAGGGGCAGTGGGACATGGCATTATAAGATTAAAACTGGGATCATTTCTAATCCTGTTCATTGCCAAAGTTTACAAACACCTTAAGGGGGGGAAATGGTACGTTATGAACCTGCTTATAAGTAGAACCATGTGTGACCCACTTCTCTTGAAGGTTATAAGGTAGTTTTTAAACAATCGCATTGACCCCTCTGGCAGTGTCTAGGAATGCTAATCCTGGCAGATCTCCTTCTGCCAGAGGAACCTGTACTTCTCTTAACAAGTCACTAAGCTCCCTAAGCTTCTGGTAACTCCTACCCACTATTCTGGGAAAGTTATCAATCCTCTTGAACAAAGCATTTTCAATGGCTTCTATGGACCCGTAACACTCATCAACACTTTCCCACACCATCTTTAGACCTCTGCCAGGATAGTTTATGTTAATGTCTCTAATTCTTTTGGTGTGTGTTTAACAGACTCGCTTCCAAGCCACTTTACCAGGAGGTCTAACTTTTCCCCACAGGAAAGGTCTAAGTCTCTCTCTTATGGCGTTTTGGAAGGAGACTCGCCATGACCTGTAGTTCTCGGCCAGATTGGTAAACTTTTTAAGTCCCTTGGTAACCAGCTCCCATTTAGCAAAGAACTTAGCAAAGTCCATGGCAGCCCGGTTAGCACAAGTACCACTTGGCGTGCTGTTGTTTAACTGCATGTGTGGTGTATCATCACACCTTTTGGGAGCTTCTGGCTTGGGGCTTGGGGCCGTCAGTTTAATACCGTTCTGATGCAAAGTGTGTGCTTTTAATTTGACGTGAAGGTTGTTGCCTCTGTTCTGTAGGGCGGTAGTTGTCAGCATCGTTTGGTCGCCTATTGTCCTGCTTGATGTATTGTGGTTCTAGGTAGGATCCTCGCCACTCTGTATAAGCTGACTGATATACTGGCTCGTAGTTGTCCTCGGTCATGGGATGCTGGTGAATGTATTCTGAGATGCGTTGTGCTGGATCTTGATCATCTAGGTCTAGTCTAAGTACTTGGTTGTGTTTCTCGGATCCGGAAAACTCCAAGGCTTCCAGGTATTCTGCTTCGGCTATTGCGGCTGCTGCTCCTTTTTTTACAGCAAGTCTTTCTAGTTACGCAGGTGTAATTGTTTTTTTTCTAGTGATGCCCTCTCTTTCTTAAGTTGCATCTCTTGTGCGGCAAAGGAAGACTTTACTCTCGCAGCCTCAGCTTCTGCATGGCGAGAGCAGCCATTTTTTTAATGGAGGACTTGCTAGAGCAGCTTGCTCGTGACCTGGTCTTGTATGATGATGCCTGGCTAGCGGACATTATGCGTCTTCTATTGGCTACTTAATGTCTCTGTGTGTACTTAAGTCTGTATTGTACCAGGTTTTAGCGTGGTTTAGGTGGTCTCACGCTATTGGGCGGCACCCACTATTGTTGCTGACCAGCATCTGTTTTACTGTTCTATCTTAATACACGCTCTCACAGTGTGCAATCTGACATTCAGTTTAACCATCCCTGTCTTCCAAATAAACAGACCGTCTTGTAATCTATCTTGTTTATTGATAACAGCTTGTTCGATTGTAAGTGATCAGTTGCAAATGGTAAACAGGAGCATTGACGTACGTTGATCAGTGATCCACCAATGTATTTGTCGTTGGTAAAAAAATGCAAATATGTATAAGTATACAACAAAAACATATGCATAATATATACAGCAGCATTAACTATAAATCAGCATATTTGAACATATTACATTAGCTCTAAGCACATGTTGAAGATGGCTGCTGAGCATGGCTGGTTATCTATCAATATAACAATTATTTAAGTGCAGATTAAAATGAACTAGACATCACTACAGAACAGAATATCCTGAGACATGTATAACTCTTACTAGATATGCTGGCTGAGGGGGAAATGGAGGTTTAAGAAGCAGGAATGCTAGGGAAACAATGAGTCTGAACTGAGCCTGGGCATGCTCAGAAGAGGCAGATAGGGGATTAACATTCAGTCATTGGCTATGATTGGTCAACTGTCAAATCCATAACTGACAGTTGCCAACTGGAAGGACCAGGAAGCAGAAACAGGGGCAACAGGACATTGTGCAGGATTTCAGGTTAGACTTATATATTTCAGATTTCAACCGTTAAGGGTTTTGGGGGGTGATTTACCTGTATGTAAGTTTTCGTTATAGGGCTGGACTTGCCCTTTAATGTTCTCCAAATTTAAAAAAAAAAAATTATGAAATTTATCAGTTTTTTTTTTATTTCACACAAAAATCCAGTCACACCTACACAAAAGTTACAAAATTCTTTTATCTTGTTTAAGTTCACTTTGTGTGTGGGAGGAAGGAGGATTGTCTGTAAAATGTCATTATCTGAGTGGTTTCCCTACACGAATGGTTTACCTGGGTTGTGCTTGTGTTAAATTTCACTATGAGGTTGGTGTAATAGCCATATTGTTGGAACTTTAATAAACTATTTCTTTTAAGTCCTGTAAGTGCGGGTCTTCTTTATTCTGTGATGTATGTCTGTGTACATATGGACTGTACCCAGATGCATTGCTTCTGACAATGCAAGTGTCTGTTTTCTTCTGTGTATAAATATAATTTTGCACCACACCTGAAAACATTTTGAATTAAGGTTTACATATCCTTGCAGTTGTATGTATGTGTGTAATATTTACACAGTGTATTTATAAATAAACACAGACCGTGTGTTTAAATGATCAAAAACAAAACCCACAGATAGCAGATTTTTATTTTTTTACCTAAATCCGCCAGTAGATGAATCATTTTGTGCATAAATAACTTTCTTCCTCAAAAGCAGATTTTCAGCTGCATTAACCAGAAACTCTACCTCCACCCTTCAGCATATTTAGCAGTACATTATGTTCCATTAATGCACAAGTCAGCACAAAATCCCAGCTGCACTGATGAAGGCGAAATGGCCTGATACCCTACTGAGTGTGTGGCTTTAAAATCGCTGTCCCATTTACCTTTGCTGTAAACACACAGTAATGATTTATGTCATCCCATTGCCATTGTCAGCACCTTAAGACCAAAACAGTGTAAACTATGATACGCATGGAGATGTTCTGTGCTAAAAGCAGGACATGCCGATCAGGAAACTTCTGCTAAGGACAAAACTTAAAGATCTTTTCTTTTTTTCAGAAAAATGCCAATGTGTGTGTCTGGATTACAATATAGGAAAAAATCCATAAAGTATAGGTGAGTGTATGTACTGTATTTACATGCTACTTACAAAACATTTAAAAAAACTAAGGATGTCCAATAAGTACGGGTGCCTATGTTTAAACGATATGAAGACTTACTATTTAAATGACAATTTAGTGAAACAACCCCTTCCTAAAAGTATCCACAGAGGTGTCACTCTAATGAAGCAAAAAGAAAATTTTGCCTCAGGCAGTGTCCCTGGGAACTTTAAAGTGGGCCCCAGCAACCAGACATAATTATTGTGACATCATGATGCAAGGGGACAGAGAGTAAGGGAGCCCCATATGCCCTTGGGTGCATAGAGCGGTCCCACTCTTCAGGAAAATAAGTTAACTTAAGCAGCAGAAGCTGCACATTTACAAGTCTGTGCTTGGGCACTTATATTACCATTCTCAATGTGGGGGGTGGCACTTATATTACCATTCTGAATGTGGTAGGAATTTATATTACCATTCTCAGTGTGGGGGCACTTATATAACCATTTGTTGTGTGTGGGGGGAATTTATATTTCCATTCTCAGTGGGGGGGGGGGCACTTATATTACCATTCTGATTGTGGGACGAAATTATATTACAGTTCTTAGTGTGGGGGCACTTATATAAGCATTTGCTATGTCTGTGGGTAATTTATACTACCATTCCCAGTGTGGCTGAGCTTATATTACCATTTGCTGTGTGTGTGTGTGGGGGGGTATTTTTATTAACATTCGGAGTGTGGGGGCACTTATTTGATCAACAGTAATGGGTTTGGGTGGTTTCAAATAATATTGGTGTGCTATTATAAGTCGCAGATAGATACAACCTTCGCCTGATATCAGCAGCATTGAGGAGAAATCATCTGTAATGTTAGAGGTTTATGACATTTCTTGTTCTCTGCAGCCCTCCTTCTAAGTAAATAACAACTGGTTTTCTGGCTGCTTAATATTGATTAGAGAGAGAGAAGCAAGTAGCTACTAGACAACTCTGTTAGCTAAGAGGGTAGAGAATTCAGGGCCGTATTTAAAAACCTGCATTATCACAAGTTTGACCTGGACCTAGCTGCTGCACTGAGCAGGCAGAGAAGAGCGTGTGCCTTCTCTATGAGTCATAGACAGACATGCGCACTCTCTCTGTGCTCAGTGCAGTAGCCAACGTGCCAACTTGAAGATACATTTTACAGCGTCAAAGCACTGAAATAAATATTTTTTGACTTGGACTATCAATGAACTGGAGTGGCCCTGTGATTCTGGTGGCAGTAAAATGTGATGACATGCATATAATGCATATATACTAACCAGACTAACCTTCCATACTTTGTATGGGTATTGTCGCCAGATGGGTGGGTATACACATCGCAATTGCTTCCCCCTTGAAATAATAGATATTTACCTGATATCTGAAAGGATCCACTTAGTGAATGGGCTGATTGATAAGGTGTCCAGACATTTGATTCACTTCACCACTTTCTAAATGAGTGTATAACCGTAGTGTGGAGTGCAAATTTCCAAGAGACTTGGTCAAAGCCTGGGCCATATTCAGTCATCAAACCAAAAAGAAGGAAGAAGGTACCGCACTCAAATATGATAAATGTATATACAACCATTTATTAAAGCACAGACTGTTCGACTAGTAGTGGCCAATCAAAGGTTATAAGAATAAAAACAATAACAACAGAATGACAGTTCACAGTTACCAATACATAGTTCAGATAGCACAAGAACCATATCATATATACAGCGATAAGCAAAAAGTGCAAAAAAGCAAATCCATAGAAGCTGTACTGATGCCCAGCAGTATTAAGGTAGATAAAGATAGCAGCAGTATATAAAGATGAAAAGCATCCGAAAGTGCTGAGTGCTAAGTGCAGATAATAAATCAAATGGTCATACACAAATCATGTCTGCACATCACAGGTTAATAGGCAATAGTTCATGGGGCATCTAAGTGTATAGTCTTAATGCTGGTCAGGGGTCCATAATATGTGAAGAGGCAACAGTCAAATGCTGCACATATAGTGATATGCAGATCCAGGAAACCAGAGGGTGGAATCCACAATGGCTTCAATAGTAATGACATCAACACAATAGGCTCCCAACATTAAGAAGGGGAGATGATAATAGGTTGAAGGTGATAAACCATAGTTATCCATATCAAATGGCAAAATGTATCATAACCCATTGTTGTCCATATGCAATGGCCAAATGCATCCTGTGTCAATATACAAGCAGGGCGGAGGCATCTTTTCAGCCTCTGAGCACAGTAGAGTACAGAGATATAAATACTATAAATGATGATCTGATGAATGGTGATCCGAGAATGGTCCGAAGAGTGGGGCCCCACTATTGATGCCTTTGTCCAATATTTATTATCCCATCTGTATTATAGAGAATCAGGATCCTGCATCTGTAGGATAGATAAGGTTCCAAAGGTAAGTAGACTGGATCCTGCGTCTATAGGATAAATAAGGTTCCAAAGGTAAGTAAGCAATACACAAATAGTGTACAATTGCCAGGCATGGGTGAATAGAGTACTTATGTCTCAATGGAATAAATTCAAAGGAAGGGTGCAAAGTCAAGAGACTCATTAAATTCTCCAGGGTATAGGGACATGAGAAGATATATCTACCTGCTCTCATGACACAGAATTTTTTTGTCAAGGTCACCCCCACTTAGTTTAACAGTGATCCTCTCTAGGCCAAAGACTTTTAAGTCCTTGTAGGACCCCCCATGTGTCATCAGGAAATGTTGTGCAATGGTAGTCAAAGTTACACCTTCAAGTCTACGTCCCTGAGCCAGTCTGATGTCAGAAATGTGCTTAGCCAACCTGTGTTTAAGTTTTTGACAAGTTTTGCCCACGTATAAAAACTCACAGGGACACTGGATGGCATACACTAAACAGTCTGTTTTGCAGTTAAAGTATTGGTTCAGAGAGAATCTATTACGGCCATTTGAGTCACGTACCTCAGTAGTTTGGTGCATAAATTGGCAAAAGGTACAACAACCACAAGGGAAGGTCCCTTTAAGTCTGGTGCCATGGGTACGAATGTTGACAAATCTAGTGTAATGGCTCAGAGTCAACATGTCCCCCAGACTTTTACTTTTTCTGGCCGTGATGGAGGGCTTATCTGTAAAATGACCAGTAATTTTGTCATTTTTTATGATATGCCATGACTTCTCAAGTGCCTGTCTTAAAACATCCCATTCCCTGCCAAAGGTAGTGATGTATCTGATCACCCTAATATCAGTATCAGAGTGTTTAGGTTGTAGTAGCTCATATTGAGAGAGATGTCTAGCTCTAATATGGTCCTGTTCAACCAAATCCCTAGGGTAACCCCTGGCATGAAACCTATCCGCTAACTCATTGGTTGACCTATGATAATCGGTGTCCAGGGAGTAGTTTCTTCTGAGTCTAAGAAATTGGCCTCTAGGGATGGATTTCTTAAGTGGTAAGAGATGGGCACTTGCAAAGTGTATCAACGAATTGGTCGCTGTTGGCTTGCAGTACAGGGAGGTGGTGAGTTTATTGCCCTGCAAGGTGACTTTAACATCTAGAAATCCCACACTGGTAGATGAGATATTGTGTGTCAAATAGATAATGAGGGTGTTATTGTTAAGGATCCCAATAAAGTCACATAGTAGCTGTCTGGTACCACTCCACAGAAAAAAGACATCATCTATGAAGCGATACCAGACCTCCACATAAGCTGTGAAGCACAACAGATCCTCAGTGAAGACACGCTCCCTCTCCCACCAACCCAGAAACAGGTTGGCGTATGAGGGAGCGCATCTAGCACCCATGGCAGTGCTACTCTGCTGCATATAGTAACGCCGGTCAAAAAGGAAATAATTGTGCTTTAATATAAATTCCAGTAGGCACAATATAAATCCATGTCTCACCGTGAGAGTTTGTTAAAGTAAAATAGAGATTTTGCGCCTTTTTAAATACAGACTATTGTAGCACAACAAGCGTGTGTACCCACAATAATATATATATATATATATATATATATATATTTATGCATTTTAATTTATAGCACTATTTTTTTAGTCTACACTATTTTTTTTAGCTGTGTATCTTTTGGTAATTCAGTGATTTTGTGTATGTCTGCATCTAAAATAATCTTGAGACGACAGTATAAAATGTTAAAATGTTTACTTTACATAATACTGTTCAATCTGTTCAGGGCCTGAAGGGGTTAATCTGGAATGCCAGCTCATCTATGGGTATCAGATGGCTGGGTAGAATGCCACCATCTGTGACAGCCAACAGTGGCATTAAACTAAACAAATAATAACAATCTCTGGTGCTGAAGCTAAATAGCAGAGGCGGCAACTGGCACGCTCTCTTCCTTCTCTATCTGCAGAAATAGTAAATGTCAGAAAATCTAGTGTTTTATTTGTGCCCACATAGTAACCCTTTACCAGCTGCTATCCCTCATTCACACCTTGCTGTCTGGTATTATTTTGGTGTTATACACTATTGCTTTTTTTTTTGTTGTTTTGTGATATTGGTGATTTAAGACTGGAACCATAAAAGTTCTAAACGGACTGTCAAGCACTGCCTGGACCCACACAAACAATACAAACAATGTTTATTTCTTGTTTTTTAATGCCTATGAATTAGCTATAGGCTCTCAACATGAATTCTGACAACTTCATCCTTGACAACTAGATCGCATATTTTCATTTGTCTGCCTGATAATTGTTTCATGAGTAATATCAGGGAATTAGGAACCAAAGCTTTGTATGTTGCTTTCTAGTCTCCAACTGCCGTGCATCTCATAGAAGCAGAGGGCACATTACCTTTAAGGTACATTAGATACACGTCCTCATATGAATAAAGACTAAGGGCCTTCTAAATAAAATAGGTTTGTTTGTCATGTTGGGCTGCATGTACTTTACTGTAATTTACACAGGACTAATTGCATGCATCATTTGCAGAGATCATATCAAAGGGTTTTTTTCACTCCACCTTTTTGCTTTAAAGTCTAATGAAAATAATTTTTTCGTTCTTTTAATAGATGTGAATCTTCTGTAGATTTACAATAAATAAGAATAACACAATTAAAAAATGAGAACCGTTTTCCTTTCTGTAACTGTAGATGGAACAGTCATCAGTAAATAAGTTCTTTGATATTTGTACCACGTGGTCCTATCCTAAAAACAGGGTTGCCAGATGTCACAGTTACGCCAGGTGGGTGGGGCAGGGTGTATGGTAAAGGTGCGGCTAGGGACGGGGCCACGGTAAGAGGCAGAGTTAGGGGCGTAACTGGTGGGCATAACTGGATGAGGCTGCCAGGGCCAGTCTCTGGACAGGATTTCATCCCTGACTGCAGGACTCAGGATTTTGTCCCTGCAGTCGGGACAATCCCTTCCAAATAGGGACGCCTGGCAACCCCACCTACAAATCAACAGGTGTCACTTTGGCACAGTATGTAAGACCATCTATATATAAACTAAAAAAATATTTATATTATATAACATTTGAATACTGTTAATATTTGATAACATTTGTTTGGTTGCTGTAGTTTATCAGGACAGGCACAATTTTGCATCTTTTATTAAAGAAATTCCTTCCTGATACCAAATGGCAATCAGAAAGTATCCTTGGATCAACAGCATTTTGGGATCATGATCAGGTAAGTTACACCGAAAAATATGTAATATTGGGCCATATTTATAAAGCCACGGTATCACTTTTTTAGCGATACTGCGGGTTAGTTAATTTACAATCGCGGTCGTAAGTGTGTGATCGTACATTTACGAGCGAACGTTCATTAATTAACTACCGTTAGTAAACTACCGCAATGGTATTCTATGGAGATCGATTGTTAATCTCAGATCGGTTTAACGATAGTAAATTTACGATACCAATCGTTAAAGTCACGGTATCACTAAAAAGCGATACCGCAGCTTAATAAATATGGCCAATTGCCCTGTATATAATATCAGTCAATTTCAATATTTTTAACTTTTGAATCCATCCAATATATGAATAAATATATATATAAATACATTTTAGCCCTTTCTTGAAACTATCTAATAAATATGATTAAATATATATGCATATATAAATACTTTTTAGCCCTTTCTTGAAACTATCCAATAGACCTGCCATGTCCACTCTCACTGTAAAGAAAGATTTCCTATCTTGAATAAGAATTGTCTTATAAGGGTGTTTGCGTGTCCTCTGAACTAATTGTTGATTAACAATACACCAAAGAGTTCATTGCACGGCTTATTCATTTATTTGTATAAAGTGATAATATCCCCATGTAAGCATCGCTTCTACAACTCTAACTTGGCAGAATAGCAAGCTCCTCCATTCCCCTTATTAATTTAGTTGCCCTTTTCTTAACTGATTCCATTTCCAAGATGTCTCTTTTATATATGGGATTCCAAAACTACACTGCAAATTCCAAATCAGGCATTACTAGTGCTTTCTAAAGAGAGAAAATAATAATGTTTTCCCTTGAATCTATACCCCTGGGTATACAAGACAATATAGTCTATTATTTAGTAGAACCCCTATATCTTTTTCCAATAGCTACTTAGCACATGGTAAGCTGTTTTAAACAGCTGATCGCTCGTATGAATGAAACATATGTGCAATCAGCTCTTTAAAAGACCGGACCCGGACTTCCGGTTGTTTGCAGAAGATGTTTCATTCATATGCATGATCAGCTTACCACGGAAGGGATCTTGGCTAGGGGAAGGGGGCTCGGCCTCTGTTCTTGCGGGGGGGGCTGCAGGTATGCCCCTGGACAACAGGGCATATTTAAAAAGTTTTGTTAAACTGTTTAACAGAGATCTATTTAAACATGTCTAGGATTATGTATCTATGGACTTTATAGAGGTACAGTCCCTGGTCTATCCTGTCAGTCTGGTGACAGTCACATAATGTTCTTTATAAGAAGCCCCAACCCTAAACATCAATCTTTTCTGAAGCTATTTACAGACCTGCAACCATTCTTTGTACTTTCCTCTTCCTATGGGCACCGTAGGGAAAGAAAACATTTTCTTTCCAGGCATGTGGCTATCTTTAAAAATTATTTAGTTTGGGGGCATGGCTTATTATGCAGCTGATGATGCCCTGTCCCAACAGTGTGACTTGGATCATTGGTGATGTCACAGATCACAGTACTTTGCCGCCAGTATTTATAAAACGCCAAAAAGTGTTTCATTTCGTTCAGCCTTTCAAAATCGCCAAGTCTAAAGTGGAGAAAAAGCATATAATGTAAATTTCCAATTTTCCAATGAATGTTATTCGAAGTTCGATGTTTGATTTTCGATGTTTTCTGTATAGCATAGAGACTGTTGAGAGCCTTTTATTAATAGAAAACTATTATTACGGTGTTTTGTGGGTTTTTTTAAACATATATTGGAGAATTTATTAAAAGAGAAGGGAACTCTTGTTTTTAAAAATAAAAATCCATTCATTTTCATATATTTTAGTTAATCTAACTGAATGCCAAAAATATGCCATGACCTGGATGTGCACAGAGTACGTGTATAAAAATGTTAAGCTTTTCTGAAAAGTGCCTGATGTAAATGGATGAAGTAATTGTGAAGCCCTATGGTGTAATATGTTCAGTGCTATATAAAAAAATAAATACCAATAAGTTTCTATTTAATTTTGCCACTGACTGCCTTTACACATTCCTGTGCTTTAACCTTTGCAAATCATAGCTAATGTATTCTGAACAGTATTACAAATGTATTTTCAGATAACATATTATTACAGTATATTACAACATATTCAGTAGAGGAAAGCAGACTGCATTTTAGTTGTAATGTTCTGTTTATTATTTATGTCTGTAAACCATGTGTGTTTAAAGTTGAAGGATTACTTTTAATTATTGCCATGATAGCCTATACATAGCAAGCTGCATAAACCCACCAGAGAGAGACAATTCTGGCAAGCTTTCTACTGGAATTGATGAATCGACTATTTGGAAACCAATGTTATATTATTGCTGCAGAAAAGATACAGTAGCTTTTGTTTCTAAACTAAGAGAATTTATTTTTATACCAAATTATGTCGTTTTTATTAAACACCAGCAGGGTGCACTGTTCTACCCTTAAACCCTTATGTGTTCTGTTATAGGAGAATACAAACAATTTCTGCATGTCTGCACTCACTAGAAACTACATGTCTAGAAATAGCATTCAGGTCCAAGAAACACGACAGCCTGCAGGAAAGCTTGTATGTGTCATAGAAAAATAATTAACTCTAGATCTTCTTAACTCGTTTCCTTTCTGGGAAGTCCCTTACAGATTAGAGATAAGGGTTAAATAATCCTCCAGTGAAAGGCAAGCATAATAAATGATATTTTATGTCTGCACATCTCAGACAGATGGTTGCTTATCATCCATAATCTGTCAGGTTTCTGTTCTCAGTTGGCTGTGCATTAATCCGCTGCTACCTTATATGACACGGTGACCTACTTATGGGGAGATCAGAACAGCTCATCCAACTTAAAGGAAGCCATAGGGGGGACCACATCATTCAGTGAGCGAGAGGTGAACTGAGGTAACTGGGATTCTGTAGCTCACATCTATTGTGTTATACGGCTTCTTTTCACAGGCGAGTTATTGCAATCTATAACTCTTCTATACACGGCACTAAACCAGAAGACAGAAACATGCTTTCTCAGTTACAATATTTATTGTACTTAATTTAAACGGTTGTTCATCTTAGTCCAAATAAAATGTGAAGAAAAACTTAGGGGAATTTAAATATGGAACAGGTTATGGTTCTGTTTGTTTTTGTACAAAAAAACCTCTTTATACTTTGATACTTTCAAATACACTTTCTTTGTTTAAGGGTCTAATAAAAATGAGATTTTTCTTACTAAAACAGTAGGATTATGCAGGCAATAGGAAACGTGTGTAAAATAATATTTTACCTTTCAACAACATTAATCCCAAAGAGATTACAAAGATCTGATTAAAAAGTCCACCGGCATCTATCTATGCAATTTGGTTCATGAGCTACACACAGGGAAAAATGTAAATTAGGCTATGGGAAGTCAACCCTACCTCTGATTGGCATGTAGACCTCTTTCAATCACACAGAACTTCATCACAAGGTTAGATGGAAGAATTCCTAAATGCACTTTAATGGTTAAAAAGCCAATTGTACAGTAATGTGCACTTCTGCTGATTTCTAAAAAGCCAGCATGTCTGGCTAACCATACCACTTAGAGAACCCATTGTAATTAATTATTTGTATTTTTTTCTTTCTGATCAATGTTGTATTGAGATAAAAATGTAAAGTCCTTTAAAGTGTGTTTACTGGGGGGTTGTCACACATTCATATGCATGTACATTTATACAAGTCATTACACAATGCCGAGATTTCTTACTACTTTACGTGTTGCAACTTATTGTATCTTTCACAGCATCTTACTGTCCCTTCCGCTCAAACCATTAATAACCTTTGGGCCTCTTTATAAAATGCAGCGTTGCAAAATTTCCTTTATCATATCTCCTATTCTTCCGTTACTGGATGCCAATGGGTCGAGTGTCAAGTCAAGTGTTCCGGGATGGTGGACGGCATGCTTTACTGTTGATATAAAATACTATTTGGTATCTTTGTGGCTGGCATTTTACTGTACCAACATAAAATACAGTATTTTCCATTGGGGAACTATGGTTGTATTTTACTGCATAAAAATGTCTGTTTCTCAGACTAGAATGCTAAATATTGTATGTGTGCTATTCAGTAGTTATATTTTTAATAAAGACACAGTTTTAGAATATTCCACCATATTAGATAAAGGTTTGTTATCTGTAGGCCAAGTATCAGTATACTTAAAGGGGAGCTGTGGTCTCCAGACAAGTTGAGTTTAAATGAAAGGCTGGTTTCCTACCTTTAAAACGAGCCATCAACCACCTCTCTATGTGCTCCACAGCCCAAGATATAAAGAAATGACTGACCAGAAAGTTAATGGGTGGGAGGCTGACATGTGACATTCCTGAGGCTTCTCCTGCACAGTGCCGCCAACGAGCACAGCCTCAGACTCCCTCAGTGTGTGAGAGAGACAGGAAGTCCCCCCTCCTCTCTGCTGTGTGAAGGACCTGCAGCTGTAGAGAAGGTAAGGGAATCTACAGTCCTTCTCTCTCACTATGTGAAGAGTTCTCACTCTGCATGAAAAGGCTGTTTCCACAGAGTTTTCGGGGGGGGGGTGTCAGAGTGGCCCACAGCACTTGTGAGTGGGTGGGGCTTAGGTACCTGTGAGTGGGTGGGGCTTAGGCACCCGTAAGTGGGTGGGGCCACATGGGGCTGTAAGGGAATGGGCCAAGGGGGGCCTGCAGCTGGAGGGACCATGGGGTCCATGAGTGGGAGGGACCAGGGGGGCTACAAAGGGGAGGAGACACAGGGCAGATTGACTGACAGGTTTCAGAGCAGGAAGTACAGGGGACCTGGTGATGCTGCTGCCATATCAGACACAAAAATGTAAATATCTTCAAAACTATGCAAAATAAACAATGGAAATAAATTGAATAAAAAAATTGATCATAAAAATAGTCAGATGTATGGCCTACTTTAGAAGTTTTAAAGCAGGACAGCTAGCGTACCGTTGAAGTACATTTAACAGCATTGCCTCACTTTTAACAGCATTACTTCCCACCCATTTGATAAAATACAGCACTCAAAAGACTAGGACAGTTTGGGCCTAACAGAGGCATAATTACAATGGGAGCAGCCCCTGCAGTGGGGGGAGCAAATTCTTACATTTTCTACCATGGAGACAGCTCCCACCACTGGCATCTGCTGTAAATAAAGCAGAAAGGGGGGCCTATTATAATTTGCTGCGGGGGTTCTGTGATTTCTAGTTATGCCATTGGGGCATAAATTCATTTATATGTTATTGTCAAGAACTTTTGTGTTCTGCCATTTTTAGACATTTATGTTCTGTCCAGAGCTTCTTTTTAGATAATTAATCTTTTTACAAGTTAAAGAGTAACTTCACCTCTAAAACTATTTTTCGTTTTAGTGTAGTGGACCCTTTCCCACCCCCAACCGCCATGTTCATTTGCAAAAAACGAATCTGAAATGTACTAACCAAGCTTCTATCAACCTCTACTTGCAGGAAATTGCAAGCAGGGGTCCGAACCGGCAGAGGGAGCCAATCACAGATGCAGCTGCTCTCAGTGGAGAATGCCAGGGGAACAGAGCTCTTTGAAAGGACAGTAAGTACATTTCGGATTTTTTTTTTGCAAATTAATATGGCAGTTGGGGGTGGGATAGAGTCCACTACACTACAGAAAAATGTTTAAGAGGAAGGGCACAAGGTTGCAAAGAGGGATCCAGAAGGAGGGGGGAGAGGTGGGGGGGCTTCACTGAGCAAGCCAGAAACCTCTCAGAGGAAAGGTAAGGGGACAAAACTTTTCACTCACAGACAGGCTCCTGGTCTTCACTTTCTGGGACTTTGGACAGACATTACAGAAGAACCATTTGGAGTAGAGAGGTAAGTTAAGGATTTTTTAACACTGTACAGTGGGGCCAGTTGTGGGGGAAATTTTAGTTTTGGGGGTGGACATTCCCTTTAAAATCTTCACTTTCAAAGGACTTTGAAATTCAATAATTAAGGCAAGGATACAAGCACTTTCTGCCCACTTGAAACTGTTAATTTACTGACAGTCTCTCAGTTTCCCCACTGATAAATTTCCTGTACAGCACATCTCACTGGTCTAGTCTTGTGTCTGTAATTAGACCAATGAGGAACTTGCTACCTATTGCTGTGTTGACTGGCAACAAAGCAAAAGGTAGCAAGTTCCTAAATTTGCTACAGGCATATTTTTATTACATGCAAGTTCCTTCTAGAAAAGGGAATTGTGACCACGATACATTAATGTGTGTTGAAAATATATGCTATGAGTTAGAGTGGGATAATATTTTCTAAGACAAAGTTACTGAAAAGAAGTGGATTACTATTAAACTATTACCCTTATATATTTTATTTATATAGTTAGGGAACAAATGCAAAAAGATTAGGTCCATACCCATTTGGCTTAATCCTTAGGTGAAAAGGGAAATAAAAAGGAAGAAAAGAGCTTTTATCTTTAATTAAAGTGAATAGATTAATCCTTTGGAAACTTTAATAAGGAATGCAAGAAAGCTACTTAGCTAGCTAAAAAAGAAATAAAGATAGCTGAACAAGGCCAGAAATAAGTTCTCTAACTGAAAGTAGAAAGATGAAGACAGAATGTTTTACAGCAATGGTATTGTAGCAATTTCTGAGCGATCCAGATGTTAATTACATAATTTGTAGTGGGGATGACACAGCGTGGACAATTACTATAAAAACATTTAAAATATATAACATACAGATCCATATAAACCTAAAACTGAATGCAAGTGCAAACCCATAAGTAAACCTATTGCATCCTAGGTATGCCGGCAAAACACAAAATGAATGTGAAATATATAACAATCTGTCCCTATGTACTGATCAGCATGGAGGAAGGCCCCTTAGTATGGCATAATATAGGTAAAGCACCTATAGGTACAGATCCAAAAATGTCAGGTTCTCTAACACGTTTCGCCCAGTGATCTAGGCTTTTTCAAAGAGTGAAAGTAGCCTTAAATAGTGAGACTAAAGTAGGCTCCATATATGCAATGAAAGTTATCATACGATAAACATGTTGTGTGTTTTGGCAAATGGTAAAATTAGATCGAGAAGAATGGTATGAAGATTGCAAGATAATATTGCTGAGTGTATGGGCAGATTATGATAAATGCTAAGAAGGTAAATGAACACAACTGTTGTTATATCTGTTGTATTCAATTAGATCAACTGGACTTGAAATGTAGTTCTTGAAGACGTTACGCTAGTCATCCGACTGGCTTTCTCAATTCAGAATGACTTGTACAAGATCTGTGGCAATTATGTACCCTGGAAAATCCCAATTAGCATATCACAGCCAGGTGTTTAAGGGTGTGATTAGATAGTGGCTAAGAGGTGTTATAGGAAGGCCCAGAGTAAGGTGATAAAACAGCATTGTACATGGCAGACAGTTGGTGTCGAACCCCCCCACCTCTATTTAGGCTTGGTTTCTTTATTTTCACATAAATGGCCTCCTTAACACCTCTCTTGAACCAGTCACGTTCCTTCGCCAGTATGTTAACATTACAATCTTCAAAGGTATGTCCTTTATCCTTAAGATGCAGATACACGGCTGAGTCCTGACCCGAGGAATTGGCTCTTCTGTGCTGGGCCATACGTTGATGCAGTTGCTGTTTGGTCTCCCCCACATACAAATCAGAGCATTCTTCACTGCACTGCACTGCATATATGATGTCGCTTTTCTTGTGTTTTGGTATTGGGTCTTTCGGATGTACCAATTGCTGCCTCAGTGTGTTGTTCGGTTTAAAGCAGACAGGGATACGATGTTTTTTGAAAATTCTTCTTAATTTCTCGGAGACCCCTGCTACATATGGGATGACCATGTTCTTCCTCCTGTCTTGCTTTTCCCCTTCACTGTTGGTATTCGTGTTCTTTTCTTTCCTTCTACTTCTTTTGACAAAGGCCCAGTCTGGATATCCACAAGTTTTAAGGGCTCCTCTGAGATGTTTCATTTCTTTAGCCTTCGCCTCTGTGCTAGTGGGGATGTTCTCGGCTCTGTGTTGCAGGGTTCTGATGACACCCAGCTTGTGATCTAAAGGGTGGTGGGAGTCAAACATCAAATACTGATCTGTGTGTGTTGGTTTTCTGTAAACCTCTACTTCCAGTTTACCATTTTCCTTAACTTCTACCAAGCAGTCCAAGAAAGCCAGTTTGTTGTTTTGTACCTCTTCCCTTGTGAATTTAATGTTTTGGTCCACCGCATTAATGTGTTCTGTGAAAGCTTGTACTTCCTTCTGGTGGATTTTAACCCAGGTGTCATCAACATATCTGAACCAGTGGCTGGGTGCTATGCCCTTAAAGGTATTAAGCGCCTGTGTTTCTACCTCCTCCATGTAAAGGTTGGCCACAATAGGTGAAACTGGAGATCCCATAGCACATCCATGTTTTTGCTTATAGAACTTATCCCTGTATTTGAAATAGGTGGTATTCAGGCACAAGTCCAACAAGGAACACACCTGTTCTGGGTTGAGATCAGTTCTGCTGGTAAGAGTGCTGTCTTGGCCCAGCCGTTTTCTCACCATGTCAACAGCCTCCTTGGTGGGTATACAAGTGCCATGTACAATGCTGTTTTAACACCTTACTCTGGGCGTTCCTATAACACCTCTTAGCCACTATCTAATCACACCCTTAACACCTGGCTGTGATATGCTAATTGGGATTTTCCAGGGTACTTGAGAAAGCCAGTCGGATGACTAGCGAAACGTCTTCAAGAACTACATTTCAAGTCCAGTTGATCTAATTGAATACAACAGATATACCATGACCTGGATGAATGAGAACCTTCACAAGCATACAACTGTTGTTGTTTTTTCTTTTCTTTCTCTGAGGTTATCATCATATAGTAACTAGAATGCAAAATGCACCCTGGTTGACATAGAGCATAAGGTATACAAACAGTCATACAGTTAATATCAATAATCATAGCCTGGTAATTATAGACCTGTCCAGACCTGAGTATGCCTAAGTGTGGGGGCATATATAGTGACAGCATAGGGCATATATAGTGACAGTGTGGGGTATATAAAGTGACAGTGTGGGGGTATGTATAGTGACAGTGTGGAGCATAGTGACAGCATAGGGGCATATATAGTGACTACGTGGGGCATATATAGTGACTGCGTGGGGCATATATAGTGACAGCATGGGTCATATATAGTGACAGTGTGGGGCATATATAGTCACTGTGTGGGGCATATATAGTGACTGCATGTCGTGTAGACAGATTATTGGGTGGGGCTGGGAGTGACCTGGCGGTCTTGGTTCACATTGGTGCCAATGACAAAGTTAGAGGTGAAGGTGAGGTCCTTAAAAATAATTTCAGAGAATTAGGGACCAAGTTAAAAGCAAGGACCTCAAGGGTAGTGATTTCAGAAATACTACCGCAGCCATGTGCTTGGGAGGCAACAGAAGCTCAGGAGTATAAATGCGTGGCTAAGAGGGTGATGTAAGGAGATGGGGTTTGGGTTTTTAGAACTGGGCTGACTTTTCTGTTGGCTACAGGCTCTTTAGTAGAGACAGAGTGCATCTCGATGATGTTTTGGGGGAGAAGATGGCTAGGGGGTTGGAGGAGATTTTAAACTAGGTATGGGGGGGGAGGATAAGTTGAACTACACAGGGGTAGATAGAGAAGTTAGGGATCAGGGGGCTAATAACACAATGGAGGGAGGAGAAGGGGGAGCATAGAGGATAAGGAGGCATGTAAGACCAAGTATGTAATTAAATCAATTCATAATCTAAGATGTATGTTTACAAATGTGAGAAGTATGGCTGGAAAACACAGGGAACTAGAACCAATAGCTTTAAAGAAAAGGTATGATGTAATTGGTATAGCAGGAACGTGGCTAAATAATTCACATGACTGGACAGTAAATATTGAAGGATACTCTTTAGTTAGACATGACAGAGTTAATAAGAAAGGAGGAGGAGTATGTATGTATGTTAAACAGGAATTGAAGCCAAATCTAAAAGATGGAATAGATGAGGACATAAACAATATGGGTAGAGCTCTGTAAAGGAAGCAAGAAGGTAGGTAAATTAATTGTTGGCGTATATTATAAGCCGCCAAATGCTGGGGAGGAGGTGGAAATGAATCTCCATATGCAGTTGGTGAAGGCTGCTGGTATGGGGCATGTTTTGGTTATGGGGATTTTAACTACCCTGACATAGATTGGAGTAGGGAAACTGCCAGCACCTCAAAAGGTATAAAGTTCTTAAATTTCCTATATGAGCATTTTCTTTCACAGATGGTAGAAGTTCCTACTAGACAGAATTCGTTGTTGGATCTAGTGATATCTAATAACCTTGAGCATGTTTTGGAAATGGAGGTAATGGGAAGCTTAGGAAATAGTGATCATGATATAGTATAATTTAATATAGGTTGCAAAAAACGTAAGTGCAGTGGGTTAACAAAACTTTTAACTTTAGGAAAGCTAATTTTATGCTGTTAAAAGAATCACTCTTGCTCATAGACTAGGGGGAATTGTTTCTAGGTAAAGATACTGAGCAGATGTGGACCACTTTTAAAGGGATATAAAAATATTACCTTTCTAAATTTTACTTTTAGGGAACAAGTGTAAAAAATTAGGTCCACTCCTGCATGGCTTAATGCTCAGTTAAAAAGGGAAATGGGAAAAAAAGAAAACGGCTTTTAAAATTTTGAAATCAGAGGGAACAGAACAGTCTTAAAGGGAGTATACAAGCTGTAATAAAGAGTGCAAGAAAGCAATTAAACTAGCTAAAATAGAAAATGAAATACGGATTGCCAAACAAAGCAAGTCCAACCCCAATATGTTTTTTAAATATTTAAATGGTAAAAAGATGAGGAGTGAGAATGGGGGACCATTAAGTAATGGGATTGAGATGATTGTAGAGGATGCCAAAAAGGCTAATCTGATAAACTGTTTTGTTACATCGGTTTTCACTGTTGAGAATCCTAGTCCTTACAGCAGGGATTGTAATAATATGCAGGGGAGAAATGAGGAGTATTCAGATTGGCTGACGGAGGATATGGTATGGAAACAATTAGACAAAGTTAATATCAATAAAGCCCCAGGACCAGATGGATTGCATCCTCGGATTTTAAAACAGCTTAGTTTAGTTCAGACCACTGTTTCTCATCTTTTCAGATTGACTTTGGTCTGGGGATGTGCCGCTGGATTGGAAAAAAGCCAATGTAATACCAATATTCAAAAAAGGTAGTCGTTCACAGCCTGGTAACTATAGACCTGTAAGCCTAACATCAGTGGTAAGGAAGGTGATGGAAACTTCTTTACAGGATCATATCCTTGACTTGTCTCCAGAGCTTATCTTATTAGTAGAAGTCAGCATGGATTTATGAAAAATAGATCATACCAGACAAATTTAATTGTTTTTTATGAAGAAGTGAGTAAGAAATCAGATTCAGGCACAGCAGTGGTTGTGGTATACTTGGATTTTGCGAAGGGGGTATTTAGAAGGGGGTATTGATAGCAAGGTCTCAGTGTTTGTTGATGATACAAAACTATGCAGAGCTTTGGAAACTTCAAATGATGTGCAAGTGTTGCAAGCAGACCTAGATAGGTGATGCATTTGGGATTTAATAATCCCTGTGCCACCTACACCATAAATAACTCTGTGCATCTGTAATGGAAAAATATTTGGGGATTCTGGTAGATAACAGACTTAGCTGTAGCAAACAATGCCAGGTAGCAACGGCTACAGCTAGCAAGATATTGTCTTGTATAAAGAGGGGAATAGATTCAAGAGAGAAAGTTATTATTCTCCCTCTTTAAAAGGCACTGGTAAGGCCTCATTTGGAATATGGGATTTTGGAATCCCATATACAAAAGGAAATTGGAAATGGAAGCAGTTCAGAGAAGGGAAACTTAATTAATAAGTATGTAATGAAATTCCCATGGCTACCAGTATGTAATGGAATGGCTACCAGTATGTAATGGAATGGCTACCAGTATGCAAGGAAATTCCCATGGCTACCAGTATGTAATCAAATGGCTACCAGTATGTAGGGAAATTCCCATGGCTGCCAGTATGTAATGAAATAGCTAACAGTATGTGATGAAATTCCCATGGCTAACATTATATGATGAAATTGCCAGTATGTAATGCAAATCCCATGGCTACCAGTATGTCATGATATTCCCATGGCTACCAGTATGTAATGAATTTTCCATGGCTACCAGTATGTGATGAAATTCTCAAATAGAAAGTTTCCTATGCACATCCAACAGCCAGGGTGCAACCAATACCCCTTGGGGTTAATGGACATCAATCTTGCAAAGATATGTGGAAAGTTGCACACCAAAGAATAAATAGTGGAAAGTATAAATAGTGGATTTTTATTGAACCATTTCACATTTGTGAAATGGTTCAATAAAAAATTCACTATTTATACTTTGGTGTGTGACTTTCCACATATCTTTGCAAAATGTGATCAAATTCCAATGGCTACCAGTATGTAATGAAATGGCTAAAGGTATGTGATGAAATTCCCATGGCTACCAGTTTGTAATGGAATGGCTACCAGTATGTAAGGAAATTCCCATAGCTACCAGTATGTAGGGAAATTCCCATGGCTCCCAGTATATGATGAAATTGCCAATATGTAATGCAAATCCTATGGCTACCAGTATGTAATGAAATTCCCATGGCTACCAGTATGTAATGAAATTCCCATGGCTACCAGTATGTAATGAAATTCCCATGGCTACCAGTATGTGATGAAATTCCCATGGCTATCAGTATGTGATGAAATTCCCATGGCTACCAGTATGTAATGAAATTTCTATGACTACCAGTAGATAAAGTTTGTTAGGTTAAGCTAGGTTAGATTATTTAGGTTAGTTGTGGCCCTGCTGTATGATAGTGTCTACCTTGATGTGCTGGCAGGCTTACAAATTTTTTGGCCAAAACCTTTTATTCCACAGGAAGTATAGTGTGTCTGGGTTGGGGATACTATTTTAGAGAGTGGGTCCTTTAATGTATTGTAAATAGAGGATTTATATGTACATTCAATAATCATGACATTAGTTAAATCAATGTGTATAAAGCCCCTCCCAATTCTGGACAAGCCACAACCCACTTGCGCACAAAGCACCACCCACTTTCAATTATAAAACACTTCTTCAGTGGCAAGGGGGGGCAGCATTTGGAATTTTGTGTCAGGTGCCAAAAAGTCTAATGACTGCCCTAGCTAGCTTCTCCTCCTTAGTAATGCCCATTTTACAGACCACGCCCCCAGGAACACCCCCCGGGAATGCCCATCCCATAACCCCACACTAACCCCACCTCCCTCCACCCCTAGGACAATGGCTCGCCTCCACGTGATGTCACGCCCCACCCCCATGTGACATCACGCCCCCTTTCCCACCCCGCACGGAAGCCTGAAATGGCAGGGTGGGATATCTGATATTAGGACTGTTAGTTAGGGGTATTTACATTGGAGAAAATGCTTGGGTGGAAACATGATTACTTCACACAAATACACAAATATGTCTGCATTATATTAAAAGAAAATAAGCATTATCTTCAGGTTAGGTGAGAGTAAAGCCGTTCTAGTAAATATGGTAATGGCTGGTTTATTGGATCGTTTCAAAATAGGGCTGGATGAGTTTAAAGATTTAAAGAATATTAAAAGTTAATGGTATTCATTCAAAAAGTTCTTGTTGATCCAGGGATTCTTATGGTTGCCATTTGTACACCCCTATACAGTTCAAGAATTAAGTTTCCATTAATAACGCTTTATCACCACAACCCTTACTTCTTTGTTAGAGGAAATGTGGTCTAGAAGATCTTATAAAATGGCAATTTCCAGACAATGTAGGTAGATGGTGGAAAACAGGTTTGTCTCAATGTGATTCCACTATCACTATTAGAAATGCAGTTTATCTTTCCATCAGTGGTATCTAGAAAACCTAAGGCATTTTACCCAATTTAACTAAATAAATGTTTTGCTTTTACATGGAAATTCCTTAACTGAGTCTATTCATTAATCAACCAATTAACATGTATAATTCTTTTATTAGCTTTTCATTTCCAGTGCTACAAGTATTTTTTTCTCTTCTGTTTTTTTTCTCTTTTCTTGTCTGATTTAAATTATCTGCAAAGCATATGACTGTAATTTTAAAAGGCTGGTCATCTGGATTTTATCCAGTTTATAAAATGTCTATCTATAGGACAGAAATTCTCACCATTACAAGGCAGCTCAAAGGAGCAATGACCACAATTCTATGCAGTGGATATATTTGTGGAATAGGAAATTTATTAATGAGGCAATGTGTCCAAATATATTTTTAAAGAATCTGCAGGGATCGAGGTTTTTTTTTTTATGAAACTCCTCTATGAGGGACACCCCACTCCAGCTACCCTAATGTGATAAGGGAAAGAGCTCCCCCCAAAGTACTTTAAAGGACCACTATAGTTTTAAATGTAATGTAAACAAAAATGCTGTTTTCTGGAAATTAATGGGGGTGATGAGATCACTGCAGGTACAGCCCAATGGGAGGTATGAATAGTAGAATATTAAAATAATATTTTTATAAATTACAGTATAGTGTTCCATTCATGGTTAAGAAAAGTAAAATCTAGGGGCTGAAAAATGTGTTGCATATAAGTTTAACCAGAACCATCTTCCTGGCTTTCTTGTAATATAAAAGTAAATGTGACCATTTGTGTATAATTTACTATCATGGACCATAATCTAAGCCATTGTCTATTGTAAAACAATTATAAAATTGCTGCAGGTTATAGTCAGGTCATCAAGTTTGATATCCATTAATACTATTTTGAACAATAAAACCCAATGTTCAATATTCTGTATGGGGTTGGAACATTAAGGCAACACAAAAGGGATAAAACAATACAGCAATTGTATGAACTGGGAACATGTATGGGAACCGCATAATGACAAAAATTGTTGATTGGGAATCAACATAGGTTATTAATAACATTGTTTCTCACTGTCACATAGTATATTTTGGGAAAACAGAAAGAAGGATAACTGTAAGAAAAGGTAAGCCCAAAATACTGTTCCCTGCTTATATTTCCTCTTACACCTATGGCAGATTAAAGGGGACACCACCCCTACTTTTTTTATTATTTCACATACACTTGGGCCATTTCATTAGCTGCCAGAACAGCACTTGTCCCAGTGTTAATCTGTTATTTTTAAAGGGGAACTGTGGTCCAAAAATGACTTTAGGTAAATTGATAGTAATTGCTCTTCTGAGAGCTTGTGCAATTTATTTCCATTGTTTATTTTACATAGTTTTGAAGATATTTACATTTTTGTGTGTGATATGGCAGTATCATTACCAGGTCCCCTGCACTTACTGCTTCCTGCTCTGAAACCTGTCAGTCAATCTGCCCTGTATCTCCTCCCCTTTGCAGCCCCCCTGATCCCTCCCACTCATGGACCCCATGGTCCCTCCAGTTGCAGGCCCCCCTTGGCCCATTCCCTTACAGCCCCGTGTGGCCCCGCCCACTTGTGGGTGTCATGGTCCCTCCCACTCATGGGTGCCTAAGCCCCGCCCACTTGTGGGTATTGTGCCCCACCCACTCACGAGTGCCTAAGCCCCACCCACTCACGGGTTCCTAAGCCCCACCTGCTCAAAAGTGCTGACACCCCCCCTTACCCCCCTGAAAACTCTGGAAACAGCCTTTTCAGGCAGAGTGAGAAAGGCTGTTTTCACATAGTGAGAGAGAAGGGCTGTAGATTCCCTTACCTTCTCTGCAGCTGCAGGTCCTTCACACAGCAGAGAAGAGGAGGGACTTCCTGTCTCATTCACACACTGAGGGAGTCTGAGGCTGTGAACGCCGGGGGCACTGTGCAGGAGAAGCCTTAGGAATGTCAAGTCAGCCTCCCACCCATTAACTTTCTGGTCAGTCATTTCAGTATATCTTGGGCTGTGGAGCACGTCGAGAGGTGGTTGATGGCTCGTTTTAAAGGTAGGAAACTGGCCTCTCCTACCTTTAAAATGACAAACTCATTTTGCTAAAGAGACACTAGCCATAATGATTGTGTACATATATTTCATTTTTTTTTTTTTTTACAAGTAGTGTTGTTGTTTTAAGTAGGTTCTAGGTTTCCAGTCACAAGGTTTTCTTACAACTTCAACATTGAGAAGGACTTAAGGACCTACAGTATGTATTTTATCAACTGAGTTGTTAAATACCACAGTATTGTTAAAAGGCATATCCAACCCCCCAAAAACTTTTGTGTATAGAGTAATTGCCCCCCAAAACTCCCAACTCAGGTATGCCCACCCACTTCTCAGTTGTCGAAACTAACCAAAAAACAGTAAAACAGACAGGAGAAGGAAGGGTAGTGAACATAAATACAGCACACACTAAAATATATCTTAATATTTATACGGTAAACTGCTACCACATTTCCAGACAGCAAAATGACCTGTAAATTCTATTACTAATTAGAACGCAAAAGATTATATATACCCCTAACTTCTAAAGTTCCTGTTAGTAAAAGATTACCCACACCTGTCACTCTATACACAGATCTATATATCTAAATAGTAATTCCTATACAGTAGTGTAATTTTGAAAGCAAGGTTCATTTTGGGATATACTCGGAATAGGACAATTAGCCTTTAAATCATTTTATATCATTTATTAAAAGTACAAAAGAGTGCAAATAAGGTAAAGAAAAATACTATAGTAAATAATTAAACATTAAAGGTAGCACATTGTTAAGAGTAAAGGGGATAAAGAAGAAAATCCTTAGAATAAATGGCGTCTGTTAGTCTATGAAAACTTGGTAATACAATATGGGGAATATGATAGTCCAGAATGGAAGCCGATACATTGTCCGCCTAATTGGCTAGTGTTTCCTTGTCTTGATGGTAAATGGAGAACTCTTACTTTCTGCCTGGAACCCTATTGTATGCCCTCTCCTGAATCAGGGAGTGGTTTGCCCCTAGAGGGTGTGTTTTGTTCCCTGAGAGGTGTAACCTACTTTTTGGAGGGAAACTTTTAAGCTCTAATATTCGTGTCATCCATACACGATGCATCTCACATACAAAATATTAACGGTTTTGTGATACACTCATTTTATACAATCCAAAGATACCAAACAGTAGACACACATGATTTTGTATGACCAAGAAGTAAAATATCTCAAGTTCCCCTTGTTACACCAACCTATAACATATATGTGCATATGCTCCTTGATTTCAGCATTATCTAACAATATTTTGGGAAATATTACACAAATCTTTCCTCTGTATTATGATGAAAATGAATTGACTGTGAAATAACATCTGCTTTAAAGTAGGAGTCCCCCTGCTGCTATTGTGCAGGCCAGTCTGGGGATGCTGCAGTTGCTGTGTGATTTTTGACACCTTATTGCCCTTCAGTCAGATACCCTACTGTGTTAGATTGTCTGTAACAAAAATATGGAGATGGGGAAAGAGCCATTTTAGATATTACCAATAGGAGTTTAAATGCCACTCACGATTGTGACAAAAAGTAATTCTAAACGTATTGTGTTCCCTCAGCTGCCTTCTTCCTAACTTCCCTTCCTTTTTCATGCACAGAAGCTGCAGAAGGGGCCAGACCGGCAGCAGGATCTGTGATTGGCTGACACAAGTTTTTTTTTTGGGGGGGGGGGGGGGGCATACCCTTTAAACAAGCTGATTTTATTCAATGGCTCCATTGTTTTTAAATGTGGAATCTCTGGATCATCAGTTTCTTTCCTACACTTAACCCCTGTCCTTCTTTTCCTGTGTCTTTATCTTTCTTCTTAATTAAGCTTTGATATATGAGCTGAAAAGGATTACAAGATTGTCCATTTTTAGACCCATGTGGACCTCTAACTCATGGTACAAGGCAATAAATACATTCAAGGGGAACTGTGTTCTCCGTGCAAGCATTTTATTAAAATGACCACATTCTTACATTTAAAATGACTCCAGGATCAAGCTTCTAGCTGCAGTCTATCCAAAATTATAGCAATATAAGAGGTGTTTTTTCTTGCTAGTAGAGTGAGCTGTCCCATCACCAGCACCTCTTCTCTGCATCAAGTCTCAGTCTGGAGCATGCCAACTGCTGGGACAGAGCATCATCAGCTGCAACATCATATACTTCTAAATCATTTTAAAGCTAGCCACAAGCCAAATTTTTTTTTCTCTCTCTAAGGTTCCAGATGGATAGATAATGGTTCCAGTTCTCTAACTAGCTTCGGGGGGGGGGTCTTTTACGTTTTCTTTTTTTTAGGGGTGGGGCTTCTTACACAGCACATCATGTAACTGCCACAGACTTAGACAGTCAGGACAGATAAGGAAGTGTAACTTCACATTTACTTTCATATGACAAGATATTATAACTCTTTTTTTTAAATAGAGGCTGTATGAAGACCACAGTTACCCTTTAAGCACCAGATTTTGGTTCACATTCAAGCTTTACAGAATACCTAATTTTCCAAATGGCCTTTAAAGCAAATTAAGGAAAATTAAAACACCCCTAGCCACAAGTGCAGAGCATTTCCTGAAAAGTATTTTTGATGGTTTGAAACCTTTAGGCAGGATATATCATGTATGATTTAGAAGTTTGCTATGTAGCAAAAATGACTGTTCCTCCTGTTTAGCACATATTTTTCTTTAAAAGTAAGTCCTTTTCCAGACATCACCCTGGTAGGTTAACGAATGTCTTGTATTCCTGATTTCTCCAGTAATGAGACTTTTGAGCTCTAGAAGTATGACAAACATAAATGACAACCAAAGCAAAGAGTAAATAACAACGCCAACCCCCTGGCATGTATCCTACCTTCTGATCTGCTCTTGTTCAAAACTAATAATTTGCTTTAGAAGTTTTGCACTGCTTGCTGCTTCCAGTCTACCAGTCTACAAACCAATCAGGTTATTCAATAAAAGTTCTTATCGTTTAAATCGTTAAAAATGGTGCTAATTTTGCCACAACCAATCAGATCTTATTTAACATTTGAAAGTTAAGATCTGATTGGTTGGGGCAAAATTAGCACCATTTTAAACGATAAGAACTTTTATTGAATCTCCCTGCAAGTGTTATAAGTTTGAGAAGTCAGACAAGGGATTGTTTACTTGCCAAGATTTGTAACAATATTTTTCTTTGAACTCAACCAGGAAGACAGAGAACTTCAAGCACAACTTCTAAAACAAAATAAAGCAGAATGAGAGAGATACTTGTTGCTGCTTCCTATAAAAGTATTTATTTAGGGATAGGTAGTTGTTTTTTTTAGGGAATAGGTAAATTAATAAGACGGGCAAATTCTACTCCAGCTTGTAGTTTCTAACTCAATGCCCATGCCAATTCATGATAAAGGACACTTTCTTTCAAAGCATTCAACTCTATTTTTGATTGTGCTTTAGGCTGTCCAATGTAATATTCACCAACAGGACCTAATAATGGTGGCCATAGACACAACAATCTTGGTCGTATGATATTGTGATAACGTACGATCATCAAATTGTATAGGTGATCAGCCGACGATCATACATTTTTATTGGCCCAATTAATCTGTGGTATTGTAACATCTATGGCCACCTTTAGCTGAGCACTCAATTCAGATTCCCTCTATTTTTGATTCGAATTGACATTATTTGATTAAAACTGCATGTAAAGACATATTTCCCTTATCATAGAAATATTGTACATCAATATTTTGAAATACTGCCTGTTAAGAAACCCAACATCCATTCTAACAGAATTCATTTTATCTTCCTTTTAAATAGGTAATGAATGTTAAAGAATATCTACTTGTTTAGAGAAATGGGGAATTTCACCCCATGTACTGTACCATAATAGTTCTATTTAACGGAGTAAACGGCTGTATAAATAAGGTATCTGCCTGCAATGACATTTTGCTATTTAATGAAAATTCCAAGAAAACGTTCCAACTTTTTCCACAACAGTTTTTAGTTTATGAAAGATGTGTAGAGACTGATGCAATTAAAGGTGCAAACATTTGCCTGTGCCATTAATCTGCAGCAACCAATCATGTTTTAATGAACTGCAGTAACTTGATAAAAAGCTAAATTCTGATTGGTTGTTGAAAATTAATAGCGCAGGCATTCTGCACCTCAGCCCATTAGTATTTTGCATTTTTGTTCAAAACCAAGGTGCTAAAGCCTTATAGGAATAACAACTCCCAGGATATCCCTAAACACCCCAGTGTATTTTGCCTGAGACAATGGAATTCAAAGGGTTTAAGCCGTGGGGGGTGCAGAGACACATAATGTCACCCCTTATTCCACCGATGTACAGAGCCGATAATGGCTCTTTAAGACAGAATCTTTAATGCCAGCAGAAAGCTGGCGTTAAAGATTCAGAATGGGCAAACACCATTCGCTATGCACTGCTATTGGCAATGTGCATTGCCTAGAGAAGTTAAAGGAGAGAGATACCGGCTCTCTGTGCATAGCCCTATTTACGTGGCTACAGAGCATACTTATATTACCAGAATCTTCCTACCCTAACCACACATCCACCATATGGGATTGCAATGGCATCTCATTTCTACACTCTTTTAAATAATTTGCCTATTAAAAATGCAGGGAAATGCCTGCACTCCATAATTTATATTATTCCAATTCATAGAAGAAATATCCCTAAATAATACATAAATAAGGATATAAATAAGTATTATAAATAAGTGCTTAAACCTTAAGACATGAGAAAATATGTTTCCAGTTAGTACATTCTTCATTTACAGCTGTGATAGGATTCATACAGTATAGTTTTCAAATCGTTTTTTATCCTTCTCTATTTAATCTTCCCCATAGAGCTTAATATGATTATATTTACCCCAAAGTAACCTTCCTCTATCAGAGTACAGCCCCCTTGTTAAGCTCTGCTCTCTGCCTGCACTTCATTCTGATTATATCTAGTTTAACCGAAGGTTGGCTAATAAACTACAAGATAAATAAAGATTTGACCGGTTTTTTTTTTAGAAAAAAGAAATTTGTTTGATTCTCCTTTTTTCTGAAATGTTTGCCAGAGAGGTTTAACAGATTAAAGGGAGATGAGCATTGGGTGAATCATTCTGGCAAACAACACATATTTTGACCTTTTCAGTTTAATGGCATATGTACATTTTATTGAGATAATGTTAATAAAGGTTTTATCAGTGGGTTTCACGAAGCATAGACGTGTCTTTCCTTCCATCAGTTCATACAGCACACAGCAGACAGAACATATGGCTTTCTCATTTATTGCTCCTACCTTCTGGCTGCTTTGCTATTTTAGTCTTTGAGGGAATATTGGAGAATTGTTCAAGAGTTATTGTCTACAATTACTTTTCATCTTACACTGTAACATTTTCCATTTCTAATGGTAAATTAATTGTTTCTAAAATATTACATCTTTGCTATCAAACGAATATTGTGCATATTTTTAAAGGCTGTTAATTTTGGAAATCACATTCTACCTACCAGCGAGCTTTTTATAAATAAAAACAGGTTGTAGGTTTTGTTTAGCTGAGAATTGTTAGGCAACTTCCCCCTTTTTTTTTAGAAAGATGCTCAGGATATTTATAAGATGTCAATGGGAGCTACATAGAAATGACACAAAGACATCATTAGGACACTATACACACACACATAGGGAAGATATACAGAAAGCCACTCTCACTTCCCTGTGTGGCCACAGCTTAGATCTAAAATCACAATTGTGCCTCTCAGTAAATTCCATTTTGGAATTCCATTTTGTTTGGTTTTATTGCCCGCTGTTTACCGGTGTTTAAAATGCCAAGCAAAACGAAGGCAATTGTGATATTGAATCAATTGCAGTAGCATCCAATGCAAATCTCTTGAAGCCATGCTAATCCCTTGGTAAATTGGTGCAGACTTTTAGAGGAGTGGCTTTCAGTAAATATCCTCAAGAGTGAACAGAAAAATGCTGTGAATTGTAAATATACTAATCCACTTATTTACAACTCCACCAACCCACCACTACACACCAATGCATTTAATTAAAGAACAAACTTACACTGTACTGTACACTGTAGTGGCGGATGTGACCCCCTGCCATGACCCCTTTCTGCAGCGATGTGCGGCTGGAATTTTACTGCGTTACTATCGCCCGTTTATAAATATGGCCCTTAGTTTTCTGTTCAGCAGTCCAGGTGAGCTGTCAAAATGTTATTGTCCCCCTGCTTTGTCTCTAAAGAAGTTAGCATGCCTGATGTTGTGTTACAATGTGTAATTGAAACTACATCAATTTTTCAGATGATAATAATGTAGTAGGTTATCAGTGGTTATGATAGTTAGTATACAAGGAGGAGGTACAATATTTCAAATACCAGTGTGGAGTAAATAATATGTATTTAAATAGGGATATGACAGTATATTATGCTCTTTCTTAACTGTATATTAAGGTATTAAGAGTAGATAAAATCAAATATACTAATGTCCTTCCATCTTTTTTTTCTTTATGTGTAAGAAAGCCCAACAATGTCTCTACTACCTTAGAAGACTTAAGAGAGCTAACCTCAGCGCCGATCCTACCATGAAGCAACTTGAAAAAATTGCTCATGGTAGCACCCCAAGTCAAAAGACCTAAGGTGGCATTTTCCCTGCCCCCCCCCCCCTTTTAATAGCGCAGCGTTAGTAGCTTTGGAGCTGCGAGCACCTGTGTTTAAGAACGCTCAGAACCTACCCAATCACAGCAGAGCCTGCAAAGCCTGAAGACTGGGGGCGGCCGGAACCGGAAGTTGCACTAACTGCTCTGCTGTGATCTGTGGGGAGTTATAGGAAGCCGTTGGAGCTACAGCCTGCAGGTCTTGTCCAGATCCCTGACACTGTGAGTGTGAGAGTGTGTGTGTGAAACAGTGTGTGTGTGTGTGTGAGTGAAATAGAGTGTGTGTGTGAGAGAGTGTGTGTGTGTGAGAGCGTGTGTGTGTGTGTGAGAGAGTGTGTGTGTGAAAGAGTGTGTGTGAAAGTGTGTGAGAGCGTGTGTGTGTGAAAGCATGTGTGTGTGAGAGAGTGTGTGTGTGTGAAAGAGACTGGGTGAGAGTGTGTGTGTGAGAGTGTGTGTGTGAGAGAGAGTGAGTGTGTGCGAGAGAGTGTGTGTGTGAGTGTTGGAGAGAGAGGGTGTATGAAAGTGTGTGTGAGGGGCCCATCTTGTCGGTGAGGCCCATACTGTGTGCACAACTGCTGACAGTAGCCAGCGATAACAATTGCTGACAGCTCCTACCATGCCCCTTGCACCGGAACAGCTGTGGACCAATCAGTGCCATCCTGATTCCTGATGTAATTGGTGCGGAGTCCAGACACTGACACTCTTTCCTGCTTGAAATTGCCACAATCAACAAAAGTAAGACAGAGCAGCGCCGCCAGAACAGGTTTTGGGAGGGAGGGGGGTAGGAGTTGGAAAAACCTGCCACCTTTTAAATGTGGGAACATACTGTAAGTGGAATTATTGTGATTTGTGAGAGTGCATTTTCAGGGGGCTACCTACCTGCTTGTGTGCTGGGGGTCACCTACCTACTTGGGGCCTGCCTACCTATTGTGGGGCTGGGGGCTGGCTACCAACTTGTGTGCTAGGGCCTGCCTACCTAACTAAATGACTTGTTGACTTTGCTTAAATAACAGAAATGATGGGGACTACAGTATTTAACAGATTGCTCTACCAAACATATATTTTGCTGCAGATATTTTTTTAATATTTCTCTTTGACTAAAGATATGTTGGATATTGTTAAAAGGAATTTCATATGGTTAGGCTAGCTTTATCTGGTTTGTTAGGTTAGGTTAGACTAGTTAGCTTATTTAGGGCCCTTCTGAGTCTATATTGACGTGGTGGCAAGCTTACAAATGTTTTCCCTATCATCTTTCTTTCTAGAGAAAGTATGTTTTTATGTATAATCCCGAACTGTATAAATAAATGTTTTCGAATACAAAATTATCAAAAATTTTGCCACACCCATCAAAGAAGCCATCCCACACACAAAGCCACGCCCACTTTGCCACGGCGACGTTGAGTTTTGGTATTGGGTCTTGCAGCCTCAGTGTGTTTAAAGCAGACAGGGATACAGTGTTTTTTGAAAATTCTGAATTGAGAAAGCCAGTCGGATGACTAGTGAAACGTCTTCAAGGACTAAACTTCAAGTCCAGTTGATCTAATTAAATACAACAGATATACCATGACCTGGATGAATGAGAACCTTCACAAGCACAGCATATTTAGTAGTTGCATTACTATTATGGTAACTGTACTGCTATAGACATTTACGTCTTACACTGTATCTTGAAAGTATCATGACTGATGATCTTATTCACCCCTCTCATTTTATGTTTTTGCTTCTGCCATCTGGTTAAAGAATCCATGGCATACATACTTCTATTACCAAGTTAAGAAACAGTTCATAATAAACTCAAATCAAACTCTAACTTCTATGCTATAAATAAGTAACACTCTTCGGAATTACTGATATCAAAATGATTACATTCCTGTCTGGTATTCTCATCTCTGCTACTTTTACTTCTATAATATAAAATAAAATATAGATACTGTATAAATAATTGCATATGTATAAATACCGTTTACCCTGTCCAAATATATTTACATTACAGCATTGTCTGCATGGCTCACTATGCTTTGAGTCTTAAAATGCTGTTTTATATTGTCATGTATAATTCTAAGTGCTACAATCCTAGAAAAATGTTTTAATTTCAATGCTGAGTTTGTAGATGGTTTAAAGGTAAACTTGACTTGACCTGTTAAATTCCAACTAAATGGGATTTAATATAGATATATACTAGCAAAAGTATGCTCGTTGGTGCACATTGAGAATTATGTGTGTGTGTATGTTTAGCTAAGGTAGTCCGCCTTGGACGAAACGCACCTGGCGTTCGCCCTACCTGTTTCAATGTGCTCCTACTGCCTTACCCTGGTACCTTTTGATTTTATTAGGAGTGGTCTGCTGGTTCCTATGTGTATGATATATGTATGTGATTTATACAACCATATGTTATTTGCTTTAATCTAGCATAGGATTAGCTGAGGGGCCTTTACTAAGCCTCCTACTTCTATCTCCCTATATATACACCGTTATATGTACTCTATGCAGGGTTTGTTTGTCAGGGGCATGTGTTTTAAATTCATTTTGTACTATGTACTTTATTGGGAAGTTTGGTATATTGGTGTTTCATTAAAATAAAGTATTGGATTGTTTTTCCCATACCTTCTGTGTTGCCCATTTCTACCCACTACTGTTTTTCATGTTTACTTGTGAGTGACTAAGGTTTATTTGCAATCTAGCTCCTAGTGCCCAACACAGACCCTTTAATAAGTATTGTATGTTTGGCTATGGGCTGATTGGACATACACCACAAAAGAATATTTTGCACGCTAGGGGAGGGGCATTTCGAGTGGGACATGGTAGGCCTAATAGAGGGAAAAACGCAGATTATGGGTGCTAGCTATTAGCTTAGCTAGAAAGGGTAAATAACATACTTTTAAAAGTACAGGACTGCGGCACGCAGATTAAAAATCTATATTTTAGGAATCGGCAGTTAAAGGCGAACTGTGGTCTGCAAACAAGTTAAGTTTGAATGGAAGGCCAGTTTCCTACCTTAACGAGCCATCAACCACCTCTCTACGTGCTCCACAGCCCAAGATATACAGAAATGACTGTCCAGAAAGTTAATGGGTAGGAGGCTGACTTGTGACATTCCTGAGGCTTCTCCTGCACAGTGCCGCCGGTGAGCACAGCCTCAGACTCCCTCAGTATGTGACAGGAAGTCCCTCCTCCTTTCTGCTGTGTGAAGTCCTGACAGAAAAGGTAAGGGAATCTACAGCCCTTCTCTTTCACTGTGTGAAAACAGCCTTTTCAGGCAGAGTTCTCACTCTGCCTGAAAAGGCTGATTCCACAGTTTTCTGTAGGGGGGGTGTCTGAGTAACCCACAACACACACAAGTGGGTGGGGCTTAGACGCCCACAAGTGGGTGGGACCATGGCACCCATGAGTGGGCAGGGCCATGGCACCCATGAGTGGGTGGGGCTTAAGCATCCACGAGTGGACGGGGCCACATTGGGCTGTAAGATAATGGGCCATGAGGGGCCTGCAACTGGAGGAACCATGGGGTCCATGAGTGGGAGGGACCAGGGGGGCTGCAAAGGGGAGGAGGAGACACAGGACAGATTGACTGACAGTTTCAGAGCAGAAAGCAGGAAGTGCAGGGAAGCTGGTGATGCTGCTGCATTATCACACACAAAAATGTAAATATCTTCAAAACTATGCAAATTAAACAATGGAAATATATTGCAAAAATTCTCAGGGGAGCAATTCCTATCAATTTACCTCAAGTCATTTTTGGACCACAGTTCCCCTTTAAGGAGCACAGTTTCCACAACAACTATAATCATCACACTATATAGTGTGCAGGTATGAAATGCCTATAGCGCTTGCACGCTCATCGATAACGTTTCGATAGAGTTTCGTATATTACAGAGTTAAAAAAGCAGAAATTGCATAGCGCTCTTGATCTGCTTTCCTGTTTTCATTTGTTCTGATGAATTTATACAAGATATTTAAATCCAGGGTTTAGAATTATTTTGATCTATTAATTTTAACATTGCATAGAGTGTTATATTTCAGTACAAACACCGAAGTGAATTACAACTGCTGTAGCGTGCATGAATCTATTGACCATATTCGTAAATGCGATACCACGCTTTATTGATAATGTACGACAGGGGCCGTAAATGTCCTCGGTCCTTCATTCACACCTAATGTTCTTTAATTTGTTAATTAACGAACATTGGGATGTAGAATACCATGCGGTAGTAAATTACCGCAATGGTATTCTATAGGGATTGTAGATGTACGATCATGTTATTGATCGCTAAACCGATGCCTAATTAATGGACAAATTAACAATTTGTTAAAGGTGTGGTATTACTAAAAAGTGATACTGCTCCTTTATAAATATGGACCTATTTTCCCCCACAAACATTCAACCAATAATAAACCAATAGGTAATCCATTGGATCATTCTATAATTAATGTTATCAATCTGTCTTTCAATACTGACCCTCTCAATTGTGTCACAGCTGTCACCAGGGAGTCTGATTGAGAAGGATCATTATTGGACAGCCCAGACTTTTCTGCCAAGATTCAATCTTAATAGATTGTATTACTGCAGAACACAGGTTCATGACTTTGATGGGGTAAGACTTGGGAGTACAAGATACCAGACAGCTATATAGCTTAAGGTGAGCTGGGCTTTTAGGAGAAAAAAGGGTTCCACAAAGCATACTTTAAAAAAAGACCCTTCTTACAACAAAATGTACTTCACAGCCTCATCTTATTGATATAGCATTGCTTCAAAATGTAATAAACAATTAACAAACTCACTCCCAGCATTCTCTTAGAAATGGCCATGCAAATGTATTCTTGCTTCCTGGTTCTAATTCTCTTTTCATGCATGCACGATAAAGCGTGCTATAGAGTTTAAGAACCATGAAGCGGTCAAGAGATGGAGTTCTGCAGTGGAGGATCGCGCAAAAGGAAAATGTACTTATCTTCGGCCCTGGCTCCTGAGTTACTGATTGAAGAACAGGAGGTAAGGTATTGCTCCTTAACCTCCAAGGCTTCAATCAATACATTAAAGGAACAGTTCAATTTGGGAGTCAACTTTTCCTTTAATCCGTTTTGTTTATCTATTTGTTCTGATGAATTTATAGAGATTTAAACCAAGGGTTTTGAGTTCTTTTGATATATTAATAATAACATTTTATAAAGGTGTTTTAGTTCAGTCCAAACACTACAGTAAAATATAATTGCTGTGAAGAGCTTATATATAACATCTCCCTCTAACTTCCATCCAATAGAAACAAACCTAGGGTAGATCAATTTGATGTTTTTATAAAGGAAAGATTGAAACCATCCACCAATTCTCACCCTCCCCATTAACTCACGGCTGTCACCAGGGAGTCTATTAGAGAGGGATCACTATTGGTTAGTCTGTGGACCTATAAAGAACCAATCCTGCCATGTTTCAATCTTATTAGATTCCATCGGTGCAGGATACAGTTTCCTGCGCTCCCAATTTCTACCTACATGGAGTAGGAATTGGGAGCGCAAGATACCAGAGAGCTATATAGATTAAGAAGGGGTAGGCTTACAGGAGGAAAAAGCCCTCCACAGAGCATACACTGGAATAGAGCCTTCTTACAACAGAAGGTACTTCACAGCCTCATTCTATTAATATTGGGAGGAAAACTGGGTAGTTTCAGAGTCATTTTACCATAAACAGACACCACTTCCTGTCTAGCAAACAGAAACTGGATTGTTTCTCTTAAAAGAGGTCTTATTTCTTTCTATGGAGAAGGGAGGGGGAGAGTAAATGTGTAAGTCTTAAGAATTATTCATTGGCTAAGACTGTCACAAACAGCACATAATTGGGTGTAATACAGGAACTTTCTTACAATTCCTGTCTTGTCACGTACAGTGTCAAATAGACGTTTTTGATTTGCTAACAGTGGCACATGTTGTAAGATCAGAAGCTCATTGGATGTTAGTAAAATTCCACTTCCTTCTCTACATGAAGACCCTTTTTTGGAGTTTTCCATTCAAACTTAGGAATCTCAAGTAAAGTAAGTATACCTTTTTAATTGTAATTAATCATTTGTTTTGTGTAATAAATGGCCGAACGGCTGCGTACTCACAGTACGCTTTTAGGAGGAGGCTGACAGTCCGGAAGGTACAGGATACAGAGGCTGCTGGGAAATGTAGGCTGCATACTGGAACAATGGTGCTGCTGGGTACTGTAGGCTGGACCAAAGGTGGCTGTGGACTGAAGGTGTATGCTGTAGGCTGTTTGCTGGAAATGGTGCTGTTGGAACTGTAGGCTGGACTGCTGGAACAATGGTGTGCTGGGTACTGTAGGCTGGACCAAAGGTGCTGCTGGGAACTGAGGCTGTATGCTGGAACAATGGTGCTGTTGGGAACTGTAGGCTGACTGCTGGAACAATGGTGTGTGCTGGGAACTGAAGGCTGTATGCTGGCAGAGTAAGTAACTGGATGCAGGCAAGGTGAGACACTGGAAACAGGCAAGGTAGGTACTGGATACAGGCAAGGTAAGTATTGGATGCAGGCAAGGTAAGTATAAGGAGCAGGATCCAAGCAGGTAAGTACAGGAGCCAGGAGGTAGCAGATGCTACAATGGGCACCGGGTCCAGGAGGACACCGGCTTTTCAAATTTCGCGCCGGCCGGCGTGGCGGCGGCGTGACGTCATGAAGTCGACGCCGCCCACCGGAAGTGCAGTGCGGCGCGGGACCGGAGCGGCAGGTAAGTTCGTGACAGTACCCCCCCCCCCTTACGGGGGGCCACAGGACCCAACGGGCCAGGTTTCCCTGGAAAACTCCTGTGGAAAGCTTAACTAGATGAGGAGCGTGCAAATCAGAGTGTTTAATCCAAGCTCTTTCTTCCGGACCAAAACTTTCCAGTGGACCAAATACTGCAGACCTCCTCCAGATCTAGAGTCCAAGATCTTCTCGACCTCAAACTCCTGCTGACCATCAACGGAAATCGGAACGGGAGGTAGTAAGGATGTGGAATACTGATTAGAACATACTGGTTTGATGAGAGAAATATGACACGTTAGGAATCCGCATGCTGGAAGGAAGTTGAAGGCGAACAGCCACTGGGCGACTAATTGCAGAATAGAAAAAGGACCCATAAATGGGTCCCAGTTTGGAGGAAGGAACCCGTGGTTAATAGAGCAGAAGAGAGCCATACTTTATCTCGACAGAATACGCTGGGGGTTCTCTACGTCTCCTATGCTGCAGTTTTTTGCACCAAGACGATTTCTGAAGGCTGATTTCGCATGCCAGATAGCGGTCATTGGGCCGCGCAGAGTCATGGCGGGGTACTTGTGGTGAAAAGAAAATGTTTGCGGAAAAAACAAGTAGAAGGTGAGGTGAATTGTTATGGGCAAACTCAGCCCAAGGCAGAAGGTTAGCCCAATCATCCGGGTATAGGAAATTTAACAACGAAGATATTGTTCCAAGAACTGGTTGTGCGTTCAGTGCCCCGTTGGACTGTGGTGGTAGCGGGAAGAAAATTGTAACTTGATTGTCATGGACTTACAAGTGCTCTCCAGATTTGGAAACAAATTGAGTACCTCTGTCAGATACTATTTCAGAAGGGAGTCCATGAAAGCGGAAGATATGTGAAATAAATAGTTGAGCTAACTCCGTTGAAGATGGTAGTTTAGGGAGGGGTACAAAAGGGCCATTTTGCTGAAGCGGTCTACATCACCCATATAACCGTGTTTCTCTTGGAAGGCGGAAGTTCCACAATAAAGTCCATGGATAGATGGGTCCAAGGTCTGGACGGAATGGGGAGGGTTGAAGAAGACCACAGGGGAGGGTTCTAGAAGATTTGGATTGAGCACAGCTAGTACACACTTGAATAAAGTCTTTAATATCTTTTCTCATTTGGGCCACCAAGGAAGGCAATAATATTAAACGTTTTGTTAACACCGGGATGCAGCTTGCTTGGAACAGTGAGTATGCAGAGGTAGTTTTCAAAGAGAACAGGAACAAAGTTTTGCCAGAAGGTGTGTCGGATGGAGCAGAATCTTGTGCGGTTGAATCTTGGAACAAAGTTGAGGGGATTAGGGCCAAGATTAGTGGTTGGGAATACAGACCCTTATCTTGATTAGTACAGTCGGAAGAACAAATGATCTGGAAAGGGCATCAGCTTTTTGTTTTGGAACCAGGTTGGTAAGTGATAACAAAGTTGAACGGGAAAAGAATAAAGACCACCGTGCTTGACGGGGATTTAACCTTTTGAGATTCTGGATGTATTCAAGGTTCTTATGGTCGGTAAGGATGGTGATAGGTACAGAGGTGCCTTCTAATAGATGACGCCACTCCTCGAGGGCCAGTTTGATAGCAAGAAGTTCCCTATCAACGTCAAATTCCGTTCGTTGGGTAGAAACTTCTTGGAAAAATATGCACACGGATGGAGTTTCCTTTTAGTGCCCTGCCTCTGGGAAAGGACGGCTCCAGGCCCAAGTCTGATGCATCAACTTCGATGTAGAAGGGAAGACTAGGATCGATGTGTACTAGAAGTGGGGCAACAGCAAAGGCTTCCTTGAGTCGTTTGAAGCCTCGAGGGCTGCAGGGGTCATGAATGAGGCTTACCACCTTTATGATGAGGCTAATATTGGAGAAATTATTGACGAGAACCCTTGAATGAATTGTCTGTATTAACAATGAACCTTTGATAGCTTTGGTTCCATAGGAAGAGACCAATCTTGGACGGCTGAACTAACTTAACAGGTCCATTGGAACCCTTGCGCAGATACGATGTAGCCTAGGAAGGGTACTTGTGAACACTCAAACAGACATTTTTCCAATTTGGCATATAGGCTTTCTCTCTCAGACATAGTAACACCTGTTTAACATGGAGGCGGGTGTGAGGGCAGATCATGAGAAAAGATTAAAATGTCATCTAGATTACTACTAGAGATTCCCAAATATCCCGGAAGATGTCATTTACAAATTCTTGGAACACCGTGGAGCATTACAAAGGCCAAAGGGCATTACGAGATACTCGTAGACCGTCCCTGGTGGTAAAGGCGGTCTTCCATCGTCACTTTGCGTATACGGATCAGATTGTATGCCCCCCGTAAATCCATTTGGTAAATATTTTAGCTCCTTTATCTGGTCAAACAGTTCAGAGATGAGAGGGAGCGGGTACCGATTCTTTATTGTGATTTATAATCCACGGTAGTCGATGCAGGGTCGTAAACCGCCGTCTTTTTTTTCAACAAAAAAGAACCCAGCTCCAGCAGGGGAAGTGGAGGTCGTATGAACCCCCTAGACAAATGTTCAGTAATGTACTCTTTCATGGCTAGAGTTTCTGAGGGAGACAGTGGGTATGTGCGTCCCCGAGGAGGCATAGTACCAGAAAGAAGATCGATGGGGCAATCGTAGGAACGGTGCGGTGGTAGCTTCTCAGCTCGCTTTTTACAAAAACACTCAGAAAAATCATGATAACACTCAGGGAGGTTTTTCTCAGATTTATTTTCACAGGTAATGGTAGTGCAATGAGTAGAAAGGCAATTTTTGAAACAGAAGGGGCTCCAAGACTTGAGTTCATTGTGAGACCAATCAATAACGGGGTTGTGTAATCTGAGCCATGGAAGTCCGAGAATTAGGGGGCGAGAGCTTGGATGACAAGAAAAGATAAACGTTCCTGGTGAAATATGCCAATGCGGAATAGGACTTCGTAGGTAGATTTGGAGATGAATTCTGAAGCCAACGGATTATTGTCAATAGCCAGAACTCGAAAGATTGCTGCAAGTGAAGGAGAGGAAGCCCCAATTGTGCTGCATAGGTAGAGTCAATGAAATTTCCAGCGGCACAGAATCGACAAAGGCCTGGGAGGAAAAAGTTTTACCATTACAAGTGTAGTAGCTGGCAGAAAGAGTTTTAATGGTTCAAATTTGGCAGGAGACTTAACGTTACCTAGAAGGAGCTCCTCCTTAACTTCTAGGTCCTGAAGTTTCCCGACTTCTGGGGACAATTTTTTACAAAGTGTCCTTGCCCAGCACAATGAGACAAAGTCCATTGGTAGTCTGCGTGACTTTCTCGGGGGATAGATGAGTGCGCCAATTTGCACGGCTCTTCACCTGAAGATATGGCTTGCGGAAAGGTTGGAGCAGGCCTAGGAAAGGTCTTAGGAAGGCTGGAACGGGCTGCAGACCTTTCTGCCTGCCGTTCACGGAAGCGGGTAGCATCTGGATGCATAATGTAACCAAGTCTTCCAATGGGACAGTAATTCCCTGGATACTAATTCGTCTTGAGGCGGTCAGAGAGTCCCTGCCAAAAGGCTGCAGTAAGTGCCTCATTGTTCCAGAGTCTCCACAGCAAGGGTACAAAATTCAATAGCATTGACCCACAGAACGAGACCCTTGGCGGAGCTGCATCAAACGGGAGGAGGCAGCAGAGGTTCTTCCTGGAGCATCGAAGACCTTGCGGAACATACTAAGGAAGTCAGTAACATTATAGACTAGAGGATCGTCTTTTTCCCATAGGGGAGAAGCCCAGGCCAGCGCATTGCCCTCCAACAAGGCGATGATACCTTAGCGCGATCCGATGCAAAATGCGATGGTGGTTGAAGTTCGAATTGGATTCGGCACTGATTAATGAATCCACGGCAGGCTTGGGCATACCATCAAACCGTGAGGGTGGAGGTATGGGGGGCTCTCTCCGAAGAGAGGATCACCGGATCCGGACGTTGAAGGGGGTAGCGTAGAACCCGGAGCAGAGGCAGCAGCTGGGGGTAGCCGGACAGCAAGGGTATCCATAAACTGGCGCCAATGGCCCTGATGGGTTCAAACAGGTCCATGCGTTTGGACAAAGCCTGGAGAGTTTTACTCAATTCTGCATAGCCCCCTCAGGCGTTTCCATGGCCCGATTGTACTGTAATAAAGGCCGACGGCCGGTACTCACAGTACGCTTTTAGGAGGAGGCTGACAGTCCGGAAGGTGCAGGATACAGAGGCTGTGGAAATGTGGCTGGATACTGGACAAGGTTCAGCTGGGTATGTAGGCTGTTTGCTGGAACAATGGTGCTGTTGGGAACTGTAGGCTGACTGCTGGAACAATGGTGCTGCTGGGTACTGTAGGCTGGACCAAAGGTGCTGCTGGGAACTGAAGGATGCTGGAACAGGTGCTGTTGGGAACTGTAGGCTGACTGCTGGAACATGGTGCTGGGTATGTAGGCTGGACCAAAGTGCTGGGGAACTGAAGGCTGTATGCTGGAACATGGTGCTGTTGGGACTGTAGGCTGACTGCTGGAACAAGGCTGTGCTGCTGAATGAGCTGTATGCTGGCAAGGTAAGTAACTGGATGCAGGCAAGGTGAGACACTGGAAACAGCAAGGTAGGTAATGGATAAAGCAAGTAAGTATTGGATGCAGGCAAGGTAAGTATAAGGAGCAGGATCCAAGGCAGGTAAGTACAGGAGCCAGGGAGGGTAGCAGAATGCTACAATCGGGCACCGGGTCCAGGAGGACACCGGCTTTTCAAATTTCGCGCCGCCGGCGTGTCGGCGGCGTGACGTCATGACGTCGACGCCGACCACGAAGTGCAGTGCGGCGCGGGACCGGAGCGGCAGGTAAGTTCGTGACAGTACCCCCCCCCCCCTTACGGGGGGCCACAGGACCCAATGGGCCAGGTTTCCCTGGAAAACTCCTGTGGAAAGCTTTAACTAGATGAGGAGCGTGCAAATCAGAGTGTTTAATCCAAGCTCTTTCTTCCGGACCAAAACCTTTCCAGTGGACCAAATACTGCAGAGACCTCCTCCAGAATCTAGAGTCCAAGATCTTCTCGACCTCAAACTCCTGCTGACCATCAACGGAAATCGGAACGGGAGGTAGTAAGGATGTGGAATACTGATTAGAACATACTGGTTTGATGAGAGAAATATGAAACACGTTAGGAATCCGCATGCTGGAAGGAAGTTGAAGGCGAACAGCCACTGGGCCGACTAATTGCAGAATAGAAAAAGGACCAATAAATTTGGGTCCCAGTTTGGAGGAAGGAACCCGTAGGTTAATATGAGCAGAAGAGAGCCATACTTTATCTCCGACAGAATACGCTGGGGGTTCTCTACGTCTCCTATCTGCTGCAGTTTTTTGCACCAAAGCAGATTTCTGAAGGCTGATTTCCGTAGCATGCCAGATAGCGGTCATCTGGGCCGCAGAGTCATTGGCAGCGGGTACTTGTGTGAAAAGAAAATCTTGCGGAAAACAAGTAGAAGCGTGAGGTGAATTGTTATGGGCAAACTCAGCCCAAGGCAGAAGGTCAGCCCAATCATCCTGGGTATAGGAAATTTAACAACGAAGATATTGTTCCAAAGACTGGTTAGTGCGTTCAGTAGCCCCGTTGGACTGTGGGTGGTAAGCCGAAGAAAATTGTAACTTGATGTTCATGGACTTACAAAGTGCTCTCCAGAATTTGGAAACAAATTGAGTACCTCTGTCAGATACTATTTCAGAAGGGAGTCCATGAAAGCGGAAGATATGTGAAATAAATAGTTGAGCTAACTCCGTTGAAGATGGTAGTTTAGGGAGGGGTACAAAATGGGCCATTTTGCTGAAGCGGTCTACAGTCACCCATATAACCGTGTTTCTCTTGGAAGGCGGAAGTTCCACAATAAAGTCCATGGATAGATGGGTCCAAGGTCTGGACGGAATGGGGAGGGGTTGAAGAAGACCACAGGGGAGGGTTCTAGAAGATTTGGATTGAGCACAGCTAGTACACACTTGAATAAAGTCTTTAATATCTTTTCTCATTTTGGGCCACCAAAGGGAACGGGCAATAATATTAAACGTTTTGTTAACACCGGGATGCCCAGCTTGCTTGGAACAGTGAGTATGCAGAAGGATAGTTTTCCAAAGAGAAACAGGAACAAAGCTTTTGCCAGAAGGTGTGTCGGATGGAGCAGAATCTTGTGCGGCTTGAATCTTGGAACAAAGTTGAGGGGATATAGAGGCCAAGATTTTAGTGGTTGGGATAACAGAGCCCTTATCTTGATTAGTACAGTCGGAAGCAACAAATGATCTGGAAAGGGCATCAGCTTTTTTGTTTTTGGAACCAGGTTGGTAAGTGATAACAAAGTTGAATCGGGAAAAGAATAAAGACCACCGTGCTTGACGGGGATTTAACCTTTTGAGATTCTGGATGTATTCAAGGTTCTTATGGTCGGTAAGGATGGTGATAGGTACAGAGGTGCCTTCTAATAGATGACGCCACTCCTCGAGGGCCAGTTTGATAGCAAGAAGTTCCCTATTCCCAACGTCATAATTCCGTTCGTTGGGTAGAAACTTCTTGGAAAAATATGCACACGGATGGAGTTTCCTTTTAGTGCCCTGCCTCTGGGAAAGGACGGCTCCAGCGCCCAAGTCTGATGCATCAACTTCGATGTAGAAGGGAAGACTAGGATCTGGATGTACTAGAAGTGGTGCAACAGCAAAGGCTTCCTTGAGTCGTTTGAAGGCCTCGAGGGCTGCAGGGGTCCATGAATGAGGCTTACCACCTTTACTGATGAGGGCTAATATTGGAGAAATTATTGACGAGAACCCTTGAATGAATTGTCTGTAGTACCCAATGAACCTTTGAATAGCTTTGGTTCCCATAGGAAGAGACCAATCTTGGACGGCTGAAACTTTAACAGGATCCATCTGGAACCCTTGCGCAGATACGATGTAGCCTAGGAAGGGTACTTGTGAACACTCAAACAGACATTTTTCCAATTTGGCATATAGGCTATTCTCTCTCAGACATAGTAACACCTGTTTAACATGGAGGCGGTGTGAGGGCAGATCATGAGAAAAGATTAAAATGTCATCTAGATATACTACTACAGAGATTCCCAACATATCCCGGAAGATGTCATTTACAAATTCTTGGAACACCGCTGGAGCATTACAAAGGCCAAAGGGCATTACGAGATACTCGTAGTGACCGTCCCTGGTGTTAAAGGCGGTCTTCCACTCGTCACCTTTGCGTATACGGATCAGATTGTATGCCCCCCGTAAATCCAGTTTGGTAAATATTTTAGCTCCTTTTATCTGGTCAAACAGTTCAGAGATGAGAGGGAGCGGGTACCGATTCTTTATTGTGATTTTATTTAATCCACGGTAGTCGATGCAGGGTCGTAACCCGCCGTCTTTTTTTTCAACAAAAAAGAACCCAGCTCCAGCAGGGGAAGTGGAAGGTCGTATGAACCCCCTAGACAAATGTTCAGTAATGTACTCTTTCATGGCTAGAGTTTCTGAGGGAGACAGTGGGTATGTGCGTCCCCGAGGAGGCATAGTACCAGAAAGAAGATCGATGGGGCAATCGTAGGAACGGTGCGGTGGTAGCTTCTCAGCTCGCTTTTTACAAAACACATCAGAAAAATCATGATAACACTCAGGGAGGTTTTTCTCAGATTTATTTTCACAGGTAATGGTAGTGCAATGAGTAGAAAGGCAATTTTTGAAACAGAAGGGGCTCCAAGACTTGAGTTCATTGTGAGACCAATCAATAACGGGGTTGTGTAATCTGAGCCATGGAAGTCCGAGAATTAGGGGAGCAGAAGGGCTTTGGATGACAAGAAAAGATAAACGTTCCTGGTGAAATATGCCAATGCGGAATAGGACTTCGTAGGTAGATTTGGAGATGAATTCTGAAGCCAACGGATTATTGTCAATAGCCAGAACTCGAAGAGATTGCTGCAAGTGAAGGAGAGGAAGCCCCAATTGTGCTGCATAGGTAGAGTCAATGAAATTTCCAGCGGCACCAGAATCGACAAAGGCCTGGGAGGAAAAAGTTTTACCATTACAAGTGATAGTAGCTGGCAGAAAGAGTTTTAATGGTTCAAATTTGGCAGGAGACTTAACGTTACCTAGAAGGAGCTCCTCCTTAACTTCTAGGTCCTGAAGTTTCCCGACTTCTGGGGACAATTTTTTACAAAGTGTCCTTGCCCAGCACAATAGAGACAAAGTCCATTGGTATGTCTGCGTGACTTTTCCTCGGGGGATAGATGAGTGCCGCCAATTTGCATCGGCTCTTCACCTGAAGATATGGCTTGCGGAAAGGTCGGAGCAGGCCTAGGAAAGGTCTTAGGAAGGCTGGAACGGGCTGCAGACCTTTCTGCCTGCCGTTCACGGAAGCGGGTATCGATCTGGATGCATAATGTAACCAAGTCTTCCAATGGGACAGGTAATTCCCTGGATACTAATTCGTCCTTGAGGCGGTCAGAGAGTCCCTGCCAAAAGGCTGCAGTAAGTGCCTCATTGTTCCAAGAAGTCTCCACAGCAAGGGTACAAAATTCAATAGCATATTGACCCACAGAACGAGACCCTTGGCGGAGCTGCATCAAACGGGAGGAGGCAGCAGAGGTTCTTCCTGGAGCATCGAAGACCTTGCGGAACATACTAAGGAAGTCAGTAACATTATAGACTAGAGGATCGTCTTTTTCCCATAGGGGAGAAGCCCAGGCCAGCGCATTGCCCTCCAACAAGGCGATGATACCTTAGCGCGATCCGATGCAAAATGCGATGGTTGAAGTTCAAATTGGATTCGGCACTGATTAATGAATCCACGGCAGGCTTGGGCATCACCATCAAACCGTGAGGGTGGAGGTATGCGGGGCTCTCTCCGAAGAGATGGATCACCGGATCCGGACGTTGAAGGGGGTAGCGTAGAACCCGGAGCAGAGGCAGCAGCTGGGGGTAGCCGGACAGCAAGGGTATCCATAAACTGGGCCAACTGGCCCTGATGGTGTTCAAACAGGTCCATGCGTTTGGACAAAGCCTGGAGAGTTTTACTCAATTCTGCCATAGCCCCCTCAGGCGTTTCCATGGCCCGATTGTACTGTAATAAATGGCCGAACGGCCGGGTACTCACAGTACGCTTTTAGGAGGAGGCTGACAGTCCGGAAGGTGCAGGATACAGAGGCTGCTGGGAAATGTAGGCTGGATACTGGAACAAGGTTCAGCTGGGTACTGTAGGCTGTTTGCTGGAACAATGGTGCTGTTGGGAACTGTAGGCTGACTGCTGGAACAATGGTGCTGCTGGGTACTGTAGGCTGGACCAAAGGTGCTGCTGGGAACTGAAGGCTGTATGCTGGAACAATGGTGCTGTTGGGAACTGTAGGCTGACTGCTGGAACAATGGTGCTGCTTGGAACTGAAGGCTGTATGCTGGCAAGGTAAGTAACTGGATGCAGGCAAGGTGAGACACTGGAAACAGGCAAGGTAGGTACTGGATACAGGCAAGGTAAGTATTGGATGCAGGCAAGGTAAGTATAAGGAGCAGGATCCAAGGCAGGTAAGTACAGGAGCCAGGGAGGTAGCAGAATGCTACAATCGGGCACCGGGTCCAGGAGGACACCGGCTTTTCAAATTTCGCGCCGCCCGGCGTGTCGGCGGCGTGACGTCATGACGTCGACGCCGCCCACCCGGAAGTGCAGTGCGGCGCGGGACCGGAGCGGCAGGTAAGTTCGTGACATTTTGTAATTCAGTATTAAGTAGTAGTACTATACTTTGTGCAGTGTTATGTGTTATGGTGATTTTTATTAAATAGTGATAATTACGCATATACATACTATGTGTAATAGTGTTATATTTTCATCACCATAAAACTATAACTATATTTATAAAATATAAAGGATAATAATAGATATATAAGAATATATTAAAATATTACATTTTATATTATTTAAAAAATTGCTGCCTGCAACTAGAAAATGCAGTTGCAACTCGTTTTCCTTCTACATGCTAAAAATATGCATTCCTTGTGAGGCATACACCACAATGCATAGGGATCTTTGTCTTCCTGTACATGAAAGCAGGCATCCATGTTTAGACACCTGGACGAGTTATTGGGGATTTTTAAGCCCCTTTTTAGGACTGCTTGGGCTGTTCACAATGTGCAAATAGCATTTGTAGGAGTAAATGTTTGTTTTGTAATATATAAGTTTACCAATACAACTTTCCAAGAGCAACCCTTTAAATTTAAGGGGAAAATGTTTTCATGTTCAGGTGTGAAAAGAGTTCAATAAGAACAGTGTGACTCTTCATCTGTCTTTCAAAGAGGTTGTGCCTAAAGGTTAGCTAGTCATGTAGAAAATAATAAAAAGACATTTTGAATAAAGAAAAAACAGGATTACTGGTATCAATAAGCATACATATTTCTTAAATCCCAGATGATATACCTCTATATAAATAGCAGGGTCAGAAAATACTAAAAGTTTAATATTTCAGTTGTTAAATAATGCAGCTGGTACATAATGGCAAGAGTACCCAATATATATAATAAAGGGCTGTTGTACATCTTGGTCTCTAGTGCAACTAGAGACCAAAGATATAATACATACAAACAATAGAATTCTAGTGCACAAACAATTCTAACTGCATGGCTATATCTCCATAAGTTTGCTGCTTCAAAAAGCCCAATATCAAACTTGGATAAATAAAAGCAATTAATTCGATAAGTTGGCCAAATTATTTTAAGCCCAGTCACCACGTCAAGGTTGCTTTTATAGCCGGGTCCTAACCTACTGGTACTTGCCTTTTTGCCTATATGAGCTGACAGCTTCTCCTGTGTGGCCTGTATGCTTGAAGCCAACTCTCTTAAAATACTTTGCTCCAAACCAGCACCCAGAAGGCTTGGTCAAACATTCAATGTAACGCACAATATAAATAAAATAGGGCTGTATATTAAAGTGCAACTAGAGACCAAAAATAAATATTATAAAAATTATAACATTCTAAAAATAAAAATTGTTTGTGCACTAGAATTCCATTGTTTGTATGCATTATATTTTTAGTCTCTAGTTGCACTTTAATAGGGATGTACAACAGACCAATTTTTTTTATATATTGTGGGGTATTTACTAATTGTAAATTGGTACCTGTGTCCTCCTAACAAGTTATTTTCAAATAAAAGCATGAGGTCTTACCTGCAAAATTAACCTTGGATCACATTTCTAATTGCAGCAGTGTCATGGTGCTAAAAGAAAAACTAGCACTTCCTACTTCCAGTACCTTAAATTACAGCACCCTGACTTGGGGGTCTGGGTATCCTCACTAAAGGCTTAAAGGGGGGGTCTAATGTCTTTGAGATTACTCTCCTTAGCTGTTTCATTCCAATATAGTAGTAATCATTTTTGGCAGGTTAATTGGTCAGTTTCAAAAAAAAGCTGGATGAGTTTCTGCAAACAAGGAATGTTGCAAGTTACTGGTATTGATACATACAGTAGAGTTGATCCAGGGAAATTTCCGATTGCCACTTGGAGTCAGGAAGGAATTTTTTTCCCCTTCATAAATTTGGTGGGGGTTTTTTGCCTTCCTCTGGATCAACAGTTAGGAAGGAAATGAGGATATTGCTAGATGGGTTGGACTGGATGGACATATATCTTTATTCAACCTCAAATACTATACTATACTATATGGTTAGCACATCACAGGAGTGAGGAAGGTAAGATGTACTTTATTATAGCTGTTTTATGGCACAACTAATTTGGAGTTCAGTTGTGTACTAATCTAAATTTAATATTGCATTGGTTTGCTACCAACATTTTTTTGGAAATTTTGCAGGCCTGCAAATGGAGTGTAAAACCTAATTATACATTGTGTAGCATGGGTCTCTGCACTGGTAACTTATAAATTATAGGATACTTAAAGCTGAAGGTGTTAATCTTTATATTACCATAACTTCTGACATGGTACATTGTATTGCACTAACGGCAGGCTGCTTTTAACCCAATTTATAGGAGAGGTTGATTTTCCCTGGATCATCTGTTAAATAAGTAATTACTGTGATTAGGTTTTTCTTTTTGTTTGTTTGTTTTTTAAACATTTTGTTTTTATTGTTCAAAAGAAAATCATTCACATGCATTTATATTTCACTTATAAATAAACAATTACAAATGCATATTTAAATGACAGTGTCAACCGTACAATTGTTCATTAAGGTATTCAACTAATGTTAATAAAACTTGTCATATTTAAAAAAAGAGACCTTATAAAATTGACCAAGGTGACTGCTGTTTATTCCAGTTTACCTATGAGGGGGGGAATGGGGGTTAAGATGGTTGGAGCCAAAATAGTTATATACTTACATATAATTCCATGGGATGTGATTCAATATATAGGATCCATGGAGTCCAGGTTTGAATACCGGTAAATACAAATTTAACTTCTGTTCTGTTATGGCTAGATGACAGTTCTTCCATACATTGTATATGTGCCATTTCCCTTGCCCAATTGTTTAATGTTGGAGCTGTTTGGCTTTTCCAGTGCCTCGGTATGACTGTTCTGGCTGTGGTAAAAAAATAAATAAAAGCTCAATATTTTTTTTATTGTTTTAATTGAGACTGGTAGCATGGACAGCAAAGTTATCTGTGGGTCTGGTTTAATTTGTGTATCAAAAATGTTATTGTATATGGTGAATGTTTCTTCCCAGAATGGTTTTATGAGATTGCATGTAGCCTATATATGAATCATTGTTCCTTCTTCTTTGTTGTCTTTCCAGCATTGATTGGATAGTGAAGGGAACAGCTTATGCAGTATCGTTGGGCATCTATACTATCTGGTAAGAACTTAATAGTTAGTTTCGTGTGCTTTGCATGCAATCAAAAGTGTATGGGTTAGTTGAAAACTTTTGATCCATTCATCTTATGTGAATTGACTTTATAGATCTCTTATAGATTAGTTTATGCTAAGATTACATAAAGGGGCATATTATAAAGGTTCGTTAACTTTTTGCGGCCGTTTTCGCGGACATTAACGCATAAATTGCGTTACCGCGATTTATAAAGGTCCGAAAACGGCCGCGAAAGTTAACGAAGCGTTAACCTTTCGCGCCGATACTTACCTGTTACCGCCGCTTCTATTTATAAAGCGGGGGTACTGGTTTCGCTCGGCTGTATCGGCTGTTTTACTTCGCCACCTTGATACTAACCTCCCGCGGCGGGGATGGGCAGGAACCCGCGGGCGGGTGGTCGCACCCGCCCCGGGAGACAAGCCCACCCCGCCACACCCCCCCGCGGGGCAGCGGCGACCACCCGCCGCCGCGCCTCCCAGCAGCCCCTCCCAAACCCGTTCCACCGTTCGCGGCAATCTCGGAACGGGAGGCTAGGAGGGGCTGCCGGGAAGGGGCCGCAAGAGGGGTCGCGACCACCCGCCGCGCACCCCCCCCGGCAACCCCTCCAAGCCCCCCGCCCCGGCCGCTCCGGGGAGGGGACGGGAGGGAGCGGCGGGGCGGGCCTAAGGGCCTTTGGGCTTAGGGGGTCCTGCAGCTCGAACCGGGACCCCCCCTCCCCGGCCTTATAAGGGCCCTTGCGGCACTTACAAGTGCCCTTGCGGCTCTGACAAGAGCCTTTTGGGGCTTAAGGGGTCCCGCAGCTCGAACCGGGACCCCCTCCCCGGCCCTATAAGGGCCCTTGCGACACTGACAAGTGCCCTTGCGGCTCTTACAAGAGCCTTTGGGGCTTAGGGGTCCCGCAGCTCGAAACAGGACCCCCTCCCCGGCCCTTGTAAGGGCCTTGCGGCACTAATAGTGCCTTTGGGGGGGTCCCGCAGCTCGAACCGGGACCCCCAGTGCGGCTCTTAAAAGAGCCCTTGGGCGACGTCTTCGGGCTGGCGACACCAACCCCACTCAGGTCGCCGAGCCAGGCAGACTCACTGCGCCCGACAGTGAGCCCGCTGGCACAGCGGCCTCAGCGGAGCCGATGTTGCCAGCCGCTTCTTTCTTCTTTCTTCAGCCATCTACTGCGATGGCATCTGAGTTCCTCGGCGGAAAGCTCCTCTTTATATAGGTTTGCAGAAATCCATAATCCGTTTCTGATTGGTCAATTTTTAATACTTGCTACATTAACCAATCAGATTTCAGAACTTTCCAGAAATCTGATTGGTAATGTAAAGCAGTGAGTCTGCCTGGCATTGGCGACCTGAGTGGGGTTGGTGTCGCCAGCCCGAAGACGTCGCGTCGGATCAAGACGCCGGCAACATCGGCCGCAAGGGCCGCAAGGGCCGCAAGGGCCCTTGTAAGGGCCGGGGATGGGGGGTCCCGGTTCGAGCTGCGGGACCCCTAAGCCCCAAAAGGCCCTTCTCAGGGCCCCGCTGGAGGGAGCCTCCACCCCCCAGCGGCTCCCTCCCGTCCCCTCCCCGGGAGCGGCTGGGGCGGGGGCTTGGAGGGGTTGCGGGAGGGGGTGCGCGGCGGGTGGTCGCGACCACCTGCTGCGGCCCCTTCCCGGCAGCCCCTCCTAGCCTCCCATTCCAAGATTGCCGCGAACAGGGAACGGGTTGGGAGGGGCTGCTGGGAAGCGGCGGCGGCGGGGGTGGTCGCCGCTGCGCCGCGGGGGGTGTGGGGCAGGGTAGGCGTATGCCCCGCCCCTTTAGGGCGGCGTCGGGAAGGGATTTTAAGTCCCTTCGCGGCGATACTATACAGTATCGCCGCGAAGGGGCTTAAAATTACCGCAGCACATCGCGGCCGCAATAGGTTATCGCGGGAATAGCGCTCGCCGTTATAAATACGGCGATAGCGCTATTTTCGCGGCCGCGATGTGCGGCGGTAATTTTTTGCGATATTATCGATTATTAAAATATGCCCCAAAGCATTAGTAGTATCATTGGGTGTGATCTAGAACATATAAATTGTGTTATTGTTTTTTGCAGTTCTTTAAATACCCTAGGTACTTTGGCAGTACATTCATTTTTAAAATATTTATTTTACCAAACCAGGAGAATTTAAGTAGATTCCAGTTATGTAATTCTGTTTTTATCTTTTTTTAGTGGTTTAGTGGTTTGTAGTTGTATTTAAAGAGCTCTCCCAGTTTTGAAGGGATATTGATTCCGAGATATCTTATAGTTGTTTTCCATTGAAATGAAAAGTTTTTTTTTTTTTTTAATCTTTCTACTTCAGCTTGTGGTAGGTTGAAATTGAGGGTCTCGGCTTTGGAATAATTTTATAATGACTTAGGGTTCTGAATCTTTCTATTTCTAGGGATGGCCGGTTCGCGGATCCGAACCCGGATCCGGATTTATCCCGTTCGCGAACGGTGGATTTTTCTGGATTTTCCGCCTTCCGAACTTCCGATTCTAATTTCTAATTTGAATGGGTTCTGTCAGGGAGCCGTTTATTCGAATGCGAGCAGTTGGGTTATGAGAAAGAGCTAGAATTTTCTCAATTAGGTTTTGACTCATTCCAATCTGTTCTAGGGTAGCCTGTAGGAACAGCCACTCCACCCTGTTGAATGTTTTTTCAGCATCCACTGACAACAGTGGGTATTTGTTTTTGGTGTACATTTGAGAGTAGTCCACGTTTATTAATGATATGGGCCTGTAGCTGCTACAGGCTCCTGGATTTTTCCCTGGTTTCGGGATGACAGTAATGTGTGCTTCTAAAGATTGGGTTGGTTATGGTTTAGAAGCGTTAATTGAACATGCTTGGGTCAATCGTGTTAGGGCTGTGGAGTTAAGGAAATTTTTTATTTACTCTTCTAGTTTATCTGAAGGTAGTCTGGTGTATTTGATAAGAATTGAATATAAGTTTGTATAGAATTAATGAAAAATTGTTGTATTTCTATTGTCTTATGTGTCTTAGATGTCTTAGAGCCCTGACTTGTATTGAGATATGGGATATTTGTGTGTAGACAGTGATGGTGACCTAGATAGGTGTCGTCCACATTTTTTATCAAACTCATATATGTTTCTGTTTTTATTCTTGGTATAAAGTTGATGGGATCTATCAAAGATGTATGCATGTACACTGTAAATACAACTTAATGTTACTGGATAGCTGGGGCTTTAAATCTAAAGGCTTGGGGTTTTTTTCCTGCTTGAAAGTTTCTGTCTTCCTCATCCTCTATAATCCCATTTATAGCTCCACCCCTATGACATTCTTCAACAGATTCTTGCCCATGCAACATGACTTCAAAGCATGTGCATGTCACATGTGCACAGGATGCTGTGCTTTGTCATGCGCACGCTCTGCAAATGACAATGTATTGTGTGGCAAATCGATTTGAAGAATCTCATGGGGGCGGAGCTAAAAAGGGGATAAAGGATGAGGAAGACAGAAACTTTCAAGCAATAAAGGTAGGGTACGGGATGGTGCTAGAGAAAAAATGTAATACTTGCTCAGTTTGGTCAGATTTATGCAGTTGTCTAGGTTAGAGATCTTTTTTTGAAGTTGTTGGATGCATGCCTGTCTCTCCCACTTCAGACGGGTACCTTGTTGAACAAGAATGCCTCTTAAAACACACTTTAGGGCTTCCTATTTATATGCTGCAGATGTTTTGTGTGTTATTTTTAACTCCTTAATTGTGTTTTTGATGATTTCAACACATTCAGGGTCCTTTAGTAATATTTCATGAAGGCGCCATATCCATATTCTAGACTGTTCCATTGGAATTTTCAAAGATATAAAATCCGGGGCATGACAGGACCACAGAAGTTGACCAATCTCACTTTTACTATGCCAGTCTAGATTGTGTTGGCTTATTACCAACATGTCAATTCTACTATACATTTTATGGAGTATTGAGTTGTGGGTATAGTCTCTGGTATTTGGGTGTAGAACTCTTCATGCATCTACTATTTGTAATGATTGGGAAGTTAATTTGATTCTACGGATCGTTGAGTAGGATATCTGACTCCTTTTGGTCGAAATAAGGATCAAGGACTAGATTAAAATCACTTCTCAGTATCCAATGTCCTTCTTTGAAAACTTCTCGGATACTAGATTGTGGTTGGTACATGTTGGTTATTGTATATAATTGCCCACTGATGCAGAGATTTAAACATAAAAAATGACCATCTAGTTCGGTATGGGAATCTATCATTTCATGTGACAGATTGCGATGAATCTCAACTGCCACGCCCTTAGATTTTCCTTCAGGGTTACAGCTACATACCCATGTTGGATAATATTGGTTGTGTATGTGTGTACAGAAGTCAGCCGTGAAGTGTGTTTCTTGTAGTAAAGCAATAGATACTTTTTTTTAAGTAGATTATACATAAGTTGTCCCCTATTACTTGCTATATAAAACTCGAACACTAAATGAGCATATTTTCACATCCATAATGATCTATGCAGTAAAGGGGTTTATGGGTAGGGTTAGGTGAGGGTATGGGAAGGGAAAGGGGAGGAAAAGGGAGGGTCGGATGTTAATAGTTTTTATTTTGTTTACATAGTGCAACCAACAGTGCAGACTAAACTTGAAAAACATAATAAACATTTTATAATTACAACATAATCTTGCTAAGATAGTGAGTAGCTTTGTCATATTGACTTCCTTAACCCTTATGAGTCTAACTTTCCCCTTGGGGGAGGGTAAGACCTTTTCCAGGACAGTGTATGCAACAATTTAATAATGGGGACATTGGTGTTTGTCATAAGTCTCGTTTTACATGGTATAATACAATGTTTATGTTAGCGACCAAGATATATTCTCTTGGTCCATTATATCTATAGATGGAGGAGAAAGTACTCCCAACTGTAGAGTTTAGGTGGTTGGTGTATTGTCCTAGCTTTTTTGGCTGCATCTGACCTTCATTGTAGATTTTGTGTTTGTATTCCATGTGGAGAAAGCCAATTCCAGTAGATCTGCCGGAGTATGCCATTCTGGGTGTTGAACCGTAGGACGGTTTAATTTATCCAATAAAGCTTGTAAATCAATGATTCCTTTGAATATTGCTGTTTTTCCATCCTTTTGTGCAATGAGTGTGAATGGATAACCCTAACTATAGGTGCATCCATTGACACGTACAATTTCAAATATCTGTTTTAGGGCCCTCCGTTGCTGTAAGATGTGACGGGAAGGATCCGCGTAAAGTGAAATCTTGGTACCACTAAAATCTATATCATCACAGTTTCTGGCCTTTTTCATTATATCTTCTTTAAATGTGTAGTCGTGGAGACAACACATGACATCTCTAACATGACCTCCTTTCATGTCTCTGGGCCACAGCGCTTAGTGTGCCCGGTCCAGTTTAAGTGAAGTGTCTGGGTCTCTCTCTAGCAGCATGTTGAAGATTTTTTTGTAGTGCCCTGGGTAAATCTGTTGGTTTTATTGCCTTAGGTAATCTGCGGATTCGGATGTTATTCCTGCGGGGATGGTGTTCTAAGACTGACAGTGGATTTTGCAGGTGTTTATAGAGCCGTTCTGACTGTGTTGGAGTTTCAAAGTCTTTTTTAGTGGGTAATGCTTTGATAAAGTCTCGGAGGTCTAACTCTTCCTCTACATCTGAATCACTTGCCTCAGAGTCTGGTCATGTCTCTTGAGGTATGTGGCTGTCTTGCGGAGGTGAATGTTGGCCTTGCCTTGCTTTTGTGATTTTGTGGTGTTTTCTAGTAGTATTGTCCGAGATTTCCAGATGGCTCTAAGGTAAGGTGAGTTATTAGTTTGCCCATTTGTACGAGGAGCTGCTAAACCATGTGGCTGCTTCCAGTGGTGTCAAGCTACCCCCCCTTGGTTAGATTTCAAGGGTTACTTTATGGATTCATTTATTTATATAAACCTGACTATGTTACTATGATCTGAGCAACTGGTTGCTCTAACATAGCAGTCTCCAGTCACAAGTGTTAATTAAATCTACGTTTGTGCAGAAAGTCCTATACAGTGAAACATAGTTTAGCTACAAAAGCCTTTCTAACAAAGGATTCTTGTTTCAAGCCACCTGACTGCAAGTACCAATAGTCACTGATCCCTGCTGCCATAATATAGGTCTTGAAATCAGCGTTGAAGCTTTAAATTAGGTAGGAGGTACATTACAAACTGCTTGATGATGGCATACATATATTTCACTCAAGAAACAAATCTGAGATTGTGCTACATTTTAATTCACTGCCTAACAAACCATTCTGTGCTATCTACATCTTCGTTCCCTGCTGTTGTCATTTAACATCTATTCAGTTTTTCAAATGCCTAACATTTCTGTCTTACTGATGTGATAACACAGCTATTTAGTGCAGAAAACTGGACATTTGCTGTAGTTATAACATGATGGAAAGCACTTACTTTCAGAAGATTCTGCTTTTGTCTGCAAAATTGATGTTTCTCTGTTATAAAAAAGAACTGTTGAGAACAAATCAAAGAAAAATTACATTTCTTTTGGGCAGAATACTGTATACTTTTCTTTTCCATGCTGCTAAGAAAAATGAAGACTGCCATAAAGGTTTCAAATGCATGCATACTGCTTGAAATCTAGTTAATATAAAAACACGTTGATACCATACAACAGGGTAAAGTGGTCTATGTAGTTACAGCAGTATGTCATCTGATCCAACACTTTGCTACAAAAAACATGTTTTGCAGGAATATGCAAAATACTCCCTGTATAGCTGAGCACAATACGGAATAGGCCTTCTAGGATTCAGACCCTCTATGTGAGAACTTCTGGGTTGTTTTTTCCCATTTTCCCTGCATAAGACAGCAGTCAGAAATGTTTGAGCAATTACAAGATGATTTCATGTCCATTACAATTTCAGAAACCCAGTTTATACACTGATGTTTCCCATATTTTATGTCAATGAAAGTTCCTCTCATAAAGCCATAATAAGCTTAATGGAAAATTAAAGTTTAATAATAAATTAAGTTCAGTTAGTCTTCCGCAAGGAAGTGCCTGGTTGCCTTTCAAAAGTATTGAATATATGCAGAAGTACGAAGGCACTCACAGGTCTTGAGTAAAATGTAATTTTTATTTCATTTGATTAAAACGCTGCATCTCAGCTTTGTCTCAGCCGTCTTCAGAATATATATATTGTCCAACAGACTGGCTCCTGCCAAGGTGGAATAATCACGTGGCCTGGATGCTGCTAAAAGATGCTCAAATACAAGTATATGAAATATAGAGCACTCCCAAAGGACTTTATAATGTGATTTACTTGTGGTAACAGGAAACGTTTCAGTCCCTGACCTTGGACCTTTCTCAAGCCAAACAGTTCAAGCCCACATGTGCCAATTTAAATATCCAAAGCTCCCCCCTCCAAGTGACATCATCATTCCAGTGCGATAATATTGTGCATCCCTTATGCAGGGTTCATATTATACAATTATACATAGTGCATCATATCACAAGAATAATCAATATAAAATCAGTGTAAAATATATAGAGTGCAAGTGTCTTAATTTGGATAAAACGTATAAGTCATGTTATCATAGACCTTGATAGGGTTACTAATCCCAACGTGAATAAATACTGATGTTAAAAATAAGTGCTAACAATAATCTAATGGACAACTGCATAAAAAGACTAACATTATATAAATGCCAATAACCTCTATTATATATCATAAAGTGTCATCTCAGTATCTAAAGTGCTACGCAATACATAAAGTGCTACACCATATATAAAGTGCTACCAAAAGTGCTAATGTTAAAATATCAAATTGTAAAAATATTTGTGTATAAACGATATAACTATACCTAAAATAGTGGCTCTCAAACATTATTAACAAGTGGATATGTTCTATAATAATCTAATAGGTTACTCATAAAAATCCTTAACAGAGTTTATATATATTACTAAAAGGGGGATTTTATAGTAAATAAATCCTATACTCAGTTAGTCATTTATTCAGAAAGAGGAGGCTGAGACACATAAGGCAAAAACAGCAGAATTCATAGCCTAACACAAGCTCTATAAAGTAGCAGAAGTACTGTCTCTCATCCAGGAAACATCTTAGTGAATAGTTTTCATTCAGTCCATTTGGATGTACTGTATTTAAATAATGTATCCAACAAGTCTCTCGTTGTAATAGGATTTTAGACCTATTACCACCTTTCTGTAAAAAGGGCACATGGTCAATCACCCAAAATTGAAAGTCTGAAACAGGGTGCTTGGCTTTCAAAAAATGTTTAGCAATAGGTTTTACAGTTCTACCATGCCGAAAAGCTGTATTAATTGCGGATCAATGTCCATCCATTCTAATCCTCAACATCAAGTCTGTTTTGCCCATGTAATATAAATTGCAAGGGCATCGGATCAAATACACTACGTGAGTTGTTGTACAATATATGGGATGTCGAATAGAGATCTCCTGTTCCATATGTGAATGTTTAAATGTCATCATCCAAAGGGTTATGTTTGGGGGTAAGTAGGAACGTCAAGCCTTTGCTCAATACTTGGTATTCATCACTGGATAATATATGGCCACTAAGGTTAAATACTAAAGGGGAAATTTATAAAAGGGCAAAAAGTCGCGAAAAGTTTTCGCTTTTGCTTACCGCATGTTTTTTACCAATAAGCTAGTTAACGCGATTTAAAAAGGTGGCGTTAACAAGTGGCGAAAACTTTTCCGCGAACTATCGTTTAAACCCTTTTCGCCATACTTCACTATACATCGCTACGGTAATTTGAGCGAAAAGGCATAACGCGATTTATAAAAAGCGAAAAGTGTGTTTTTGCCTTAAATGGAGCGGAAGGTAGCGAAAAGGCATCTATTTACCATGATCGGTATACATTTAATTCACCTTTTTCATCACATTTTTAGCTTGGACTTTAAATGAGGTCTGCTATTTTGTCTTTCACGTGAAAGCACCCGCACCCCCTTTTTTGGGGGGGCGTTTTAGTGGTCGCAATGCAGGCTCATTTTTGAGTTTCCATTGCGAGGCCAATTGTTAGCATTCAGGGTGTGTGCTTTATGCTCTGCTTTTTGGTAGTGTTCAAACAACTCATTCTGTCCATTCGCCTTTCGAATGCGCATTTACGTTGTTAATAGGCGTGTTGTCAACCTTATTATTTTTCTTTCTCTGTATTCTCCCAATTTTTGCTAAATTGAAATATAGTGCCAAGAATGTTGAACAGCAATGATTGGATGTAGTTTTCACTTCTTTTGCTACAAATTTCACATACGGTAATTAAAAAACAGGGACAATAAAGTTTGATTGATAACAAACACTATTTAACCCTTCCCCTGCCACAGATCGTTATTCACGATCTGTGCAGTGAATGCTCAAACTGCCACAGATCGTGAATATACGATCTGTGGTTCCCCCCTCCCAAAAATTTTTCCCCCCCTGCTAGGGCCGATCGGGGGGCAGCATTCAACTGCCCCCCTAGCCCCCTCGACCCCCCTCAGTTTTGGCAAATTCGAGGGGGGGATCAGGAGATTTCCCTACCTTTTCCTGAGTCAGCCGTCCCACGAGGAGGAAGTGAGGAGGAGCTCTTCAAAGACTGAAAGGGAGACCCCGGTGACTCAGAACTTCCTCCTTCACCGGGGTCTTCCCATAGAGTGGTGTCAAGACTGACACCTAGTGGTCTATTGGAGGTACTGCATTAGATTATGCTGCAGTCCCTAGTATAGAAAAGCTGTCAAGCTGCACTTTTCTATACTTTTGTGAATGGAACTCAAAGTTCCATTCACAAATAGGATTTTTTCTAAGTCTTTGCTACTTAGCGAAGACTTAGAAAAAAAATGGGGACAGAGATCAAAATTTGGTGATCACTCTGATCACCAATTATTGATCTTTGGCAATGAATGAAAAATCACTTCCTGGAAAATGATTTCCGGGAAGTGATTTTTCCGATCGGATTTCGAATGGGAAAACGGCATTTATGCCCGTATTCCAAGTTCGGTATCATTCCCTAAGATGATTTGATGATCATCTTTGGGAATGATCCCCAAAAAAAGGGAAATGCACACAAAAAAAATCTTAAAGTGATACACACCCTTTTTTTTTTTTTTACCCTAAAACTATAATAGCAAAAAACTTTGTCTTCTCCAAGCTCCAATGTCCCAGGTGATATCGGTAAAGTAAACGCAGATCATTTATTTGTTGGATTTCAAGGAAACTAAGCCTATTTTAGTAGGAAATTTTGCAGAGGTACCAAAAAAGACCGTATTGATTTATTAGGATCAGTAAAGTGTGCAAAAACTTGTGTGACTCTCCGTACTAACTGGTTTTCCACTAAAAGGGGGAGTGGAGATAGGGTGGGGGGTGGGTTGTGGCGTTTTTTTAATTTTTTCTTGTAATTGCAATTGCGCATGGATCCCATTTGAGCTAGTTGGTGGCCCCGTCTCTGTTTGCACCCACCTCATTGCATACCGTTTGATTCAGGACATGTGGGGAGATTGCCGTAGTGGGTTTTTTACTTGCCGAGTGGGTTTAGGTAGGATTTCAACCATTGAGTCCTCTTATTTTATTTTTTCACAAAATCTCCTAAAAGCACGGAGTTCTATGGATAACAGCGCCTGGAATTCTTCATGTATATACAAAGCATGATACCATCACGTAGCTGAAGGTGTGTAGCTTCCAAAAATATATAGTTTGTGGGGGATTTTCCAAGTTGATTAGGCTGTTCAAATTACGAACACTTTGATTTTTTTCTTGTAATTGGACTTGTGCATGCGTCCAATTTGAGCTAGTTGGTGGCCCCGTCTCTGTTTGCACCCACCCTTATGGCATACCGTTTGATGCAGGATATGTGGGAGATTGACATTAGTGGGTTTTTTTGCTTGTCAAAGGGTTTAGGTAGGATTTCAACCCTTGAATCATCTATTTTATTTTTCACAAAACCTCGTAAAAACACGGCTTCTTTGGATCAGTGGGTCTGGAATTCTTCATGTATGTATGAAAGCATGGCATTGTAACAGCTGAAGGTGTGTAGATTCCAAAAAATATATAGTTTGTGGGGAGAATTTCCATGTTTCGGGACTTGTTTCCTTAGAAAAAGTGTAGGCTGTTCAAATTACAGAGCACTTTGATTCTTTCTTGTAATTGCATTTGTGCATGCGTCCCATTTGAGCTAGTTGTGGCCACGTCTCTGTGTGCATCCACGCATATGGCATAACGTTGATTCAGAACATGTGGGAGATTGATATTTAGTGGGGGATTTATTTGTGGGGGGCATTTCCAAGTTTTGGGGCTGTTGAAATTACAGAGCACTTTGATTTTTTTCTTGTAATTACACTTGTGCATGTGTCCCATTTGAGCTAGTTGGTGGCCATGTCCCTGTGTACATCCACGCATATGGCATACCGTTTGATTCAGGCATTTGGAAGATTGATATTTGACAAGTTTTTTTTTACATGACATGGAATTTGCCATGATTTTAACTTTGAATTGTATTTTTATACATTTTTCCTGAAAATCTGGTAAAAAGCGAAATTTTACATGAAACTGCGCTCTATACCATTGGTGGTATGCATAAAAGAATCACACCATTGTTAGCTGAAGATGTGTAGATTCCAAAAATATATAGTTTTGGGGGGGTATTTCTAATATAGAGGGGTGTTTAGTCTGACAAATCTGAAAAGTTGCTGTAATTGGCCATTGTTCATTGGCTCACTTTGTGGCTAGTTGATTCCACGTTTGCGTGTGTACCATACATAGGCATACCGTTTGATTCGGGACATTTGGAAGATTGATATTTGGTAACTTTTTTTTACATTACTTGTAATTTTGGCATGATTTCTACTTCGAGAGTGTTTTTTTCCAATTTTTAGAAAATCTGCTAAAACTGTGAACTCTACGAAGAACTGCGCCCACACCATTGATGGTACGAATGAACAAACTACAGAATTTCGTAGATAAAGGTGTGTGGATTTGAGAAATATGGTTTGTGGGGTTGTTTTGTGGGGAAAATTGCAGACTGTTCAAATTCAGTTTGGCTGAATATTTTTGCTGTTTCTGAGCCATCGTGCATTGTCTCACTTTGTGGCTTTTCGCTTCCACGTCCGCGTGTGTACCACACATATGGCATACCGTTTGATTCAGGACATTTGGGAGATTGATATTTATTAGCTTTTTTTTACATTCCATGAGGTTTTGGCATGATTTCTACCTTTTGAATGTGGTTTTTGTTCATTTTTTCAGACAAATGCGAACTTCTATGAAGAACTGCGCCCACACCATTGATGGTATGAATGAACAAACTACAGTGTTACATAGCTGAAGGTGTTTAGATTTCAGGAATATATGGTTTGGGGTGGGTATTTCTAAGTTACGGGGGTGTTTTGTGGAAAAAACGGCAGACTGTCAAAATTCGAATTGGCTAAATATTTTCGCTGTGTTCTGAGCCATCGTGCATTGTCTCACTTGTGGCTTTTCGCTTCCACGTCCGCGTGTGTACCACACAATGGCATACCGTTTGATTCAGGACATTTGAGAATGATTATTTAGTAACTTTTTTTTACATTCCATGAGGTTTTGCAGAATTCTACCTTTTGAAGTTGTTTTTTGTTCATTTTCAGACAAATGCAAACTTCTACGAAGAATTGCGCCCACGCCATTGATGGTATGAATGAACAAACTACAGTGTTACATAGCTGAAGGTGTGTAGATTTCAGGAATATTAGTTTGTGGGGGTTATTCTAAGTTACGGGGTGGTTTTGTGGAAAAAACTGCAGACTGTCAAAATTCGGAATTGGCTAAATATTTTCGCTGTTTCTGAGCCATCGTGGCATTGTCTCACTTTGTGGCTTTTCGCTTCCACGTCCGCGTGTGTAACCACACATATGGCATACCGTTTGATTCAGGACATTTGGGAGATTGATATTTAGTAACTTTTTTTTACATTCCATGAGGTTTTGGCATGAATTCTACCTTTTGAAGTTGTTTTTTGTTCATTTTTCAGACAAATGCAAACTTCTACGAAGAATTGCGCCACGCCATTGATGGTATGAATGAACAACTACAGTGTTACATAGCTGAAGGTGTGTAGATTTCAGGAATATATAGTTTGTGGGGGTTATTTCTAAGTTACGGGGGTGTTTTGTGAAAAAAACTGCAGACTGTCAAAATTCGGAATTGGCTAATATTTTCTGTTTCTGAGCCATCGTGCATTGTCTCACTTTGTGGCTTTTCGCTTCCACGTCCGCGTGTGTAACCACACATATGGCATACCGTTTGATTCAGGACATTTGGGAGATTGATATTTAGTAACTTTTTTTTACATTCCATGAGGTTTTGGCATGAATTCTACCTTTTGAAGTTGTTTTTTGTTCATTTTTCAGACAAATGCAAACTTCTACGAAGAATTGCGTCCCACGCCATTGATGGTATGAATGAACAACACAGTGTTACATAGCTGAAGGTGTGTAGATTTCAGGAATATATTTTTGTGGGGGTTATTTCAAGTTACGGGGGTGTTTTGTTGAAAAAACTGCAGACTGTCCAAATTCGGAGTTGGCTAAATATTTTTGCCGTTTCTGAGCATCGTGCATGTTCCTCACTTTGTGGCTTTTCGCTTCCACGCCGCGTGTGTAACCACACATATGGCATACCGTTTGATTCAGGACATTTGGGAGATTGATATTTGGTAACTTTTTTTACATTCCATGGTGTTTTGGCATGATTTCTACCTTTTTGAATGTTGTTTGATGTTCATTTTTTTTGAAAATCTGGTAAAAGTGCAAACTTCTACGAAGAACTGCGCCCACACCATTGATGGTATCAATGAACGAACTACGCGTTACATAGCTGATGGTGTGTAGATTTCAGGAATATATAGTTTGTGGGGGGTATTTCTGAGTTGGGGGGGTGATTTTTGGAAAAACTGCAGACTGTTCAAATACAAAACTGGCTAATTTTTTTTTGCTGCTACTGACATTTGGCACTGGTCACGCTCTGGGTTAGTTGGTAGCCATGTCTCTGGGTACACCCATGAATGTGGCATACCGTTTTATTCGGGAGGGGTTAGGCTTTGATATTTGAGATGCGTTTGAACTTTCCTCCACAGTTTTTAGCTGAAATTCGCATTTGATTTTGTCTCTGATTTTACAGTTGAGGAAAAAAAGGAAAAGTGAGAAAACACTTACAATTGGACGAAGAGCTGCGTCCGGGTATCTGCATTTTGATCAAAACTTACCTCACTCATAAAATCCTGCGGGTGTGTAGTTTCTAAAAATATCTCACTTGTGGGGATATTTTAGTTAATTTGGTAGATATTCTATGTTAACTGTCAGTAGTGGTTATACATTTAATTTGTGTGAATATTCTTGATGGTGCAGTTTTAGTTTGGGGGAGTCTCTGTACAGGAAAAGTGGGGTACCACATATATCTGGTATCGTTTACTCGGGAGTATCAGAGCTTTTAGAAACAGTAAGATTTTTGTGTGTAACCTTAAGATAACTATAAATAAAAATGGGAAAAATCCATGAAAATTTGCAAATTTTTCATTTTTTTTACATATTTTACCCATAATTCCAGTAAAATTTCCAGAAAAGTTACAAAATACTGTTACCATGTTTAAAGTACACTTTGTGCTGAAAAAAACAATGTATAATATTCCTGATTTACTGCAAGGTTTCCTACTGAAAATTAGTCTAAAGCGATTGAGGGCAAAATCATGAAAATTCTTCTGGCAGTTAACGCAAAAAAAAATGAAAATCTCCTGGCAGTGAAAGGGTTAAACAAGCAGCTTAAGCTTATCATTGTGGCTAGAGAAAATGAGTGGGGAGGAGCTACTTTTGTTTGGCTATGTCTAATGGTTTTCGCAATGTGTCATCTTGTAGACGTGTTAAGTTTTCGCTGCGATACTTTTTTCTCTTTATTGCTGCAATACTTTTTGCTCTTTTTCAGACGCGAAGTCTTTTTTTCCGCTTTTTTATAAATCCCATGAAAAGAAGTCCCAAAAAGCATTGTTTTCGCTGCGATGTTCGCCGATATTAACTAGGCGAAAAATGTAGACTTTTATAAATATGCCCCTAAGTCCGCTTGTGTGGACGGCGTAAACAAGGGGGTTTTCCCATGGCTCTTGAAACCTCCCCTCCTGGTGGCCCTCTTAGGAGATCGTTTCGACTGTTTGATCGGGTACTTACCCCTAAAAAAGACTGAGATGGACCCTGTGCTTGGTCCCCCTTGTTAGGTTCCCGTGGTGGGTGATCACTGTCAGATAGGGAATCATCAGAACTATCAAAAGTCTGTAAATTACATTTACGCATTGGTCGCCTGCGTTGATCACTAGTTGTATTCCCACTTAACCATCAATACACTCTTTTATGTGTGTAATCATCCTCCACCTTACTTAATTTCTTTTTCTTAAATATATGTAAATCATCACAACATTTTTCAAGCTAAGAACCAATTTTAGACATCCACTCACGTGATGTTTCAGCTGTCAACATATCAGAATACTTTTTTTCAAGTGTTTTAATTTCTGCTTTAACCACATTAAGTTCCTTTGTTACTAATTCCACACCAAGTAAGATTAAATTGAAGGAACATTTATTTAAAATGCCACACCACTTGGAGCAGAACTCTTTGTCCAGCCGGCCCAAGGTAGGGATGTTCCTGACCCTGAACCCCGGGGAATTTTTCTGCTCCTATGGTAGTCTGATAAGAACTATCTTTTTGTCTCCTATTTTCTCAACCCCAACAGTTTAAATGCAATGTCTTTAACATTGGGACTCACGTTTAGTGCTACCGTCGACTCAGAAAACAGAATCCGCTGTACATCCTCCTGTGTGAAATAGAAATCCAAGTCCGTTTCCACAGAGGCAGGGTGAGAAAATACCGGATCTTCCATAGCATATTTGAGCCAGAGCTTAAGGATAAAAGTAAGTGTTAAGAAACATTGGGAGGTCTTGACAAGTGACAATTCATTACCTTTTGCAAATACCAAACCAATGTTTGCGTATAGGAGGGGACGGAATTTAAAAGATATATTGGTGAGAACCGACTTGGCACCTCAAAAAGTAGCCACACCTAAAACGTGGCTGCCTCAGAAAAAGGATGGATGCTTTAAATGTAGTGGCTGCCAAACCTGCAGTTATATGGTGGCGGGGACTGATTTCCCCCATCCCCACACTGGCCGTAGATATAAAATTAGGCATAGATTATCATGTATGAGTACAGATGCTATTTATTTTATTACGTGCCCCTGCGGCCTTTATTATGTGGGGAAAACCACAACCACCCTACGCGAATGAATGGCCAATCATCGGTCATCCATTCACATGGCACTTGCTACCAAGAGTATTTTGATAGAAAAAACTGATAAAGAAAATAAATTTGGAGAACAGTCAGTAGCCCGACATTTTAGAGAGAAGGGACACCCCTTTGCTACTCTTAAATGGATGGCTATAGACCAGCTAGTGGGATATACTAACACAAAATAAAGGAAGAAAGCTATTACAGCGAGAGGCCATATGGATTAAAAGATTGGACACTTTATCTCCCAGTGGTTTAAATGAACAGCTAGTTTTATCCTGCTTTATGTAATTATAACTTCCCCTCTGAATATAACCACTAATGCTAGTCATAGGGTTGTATCACTCTATTTGGGAAGATACCTTATACAAATGGACTATATGAGTGTCTACCTAGGGTGATCAAACTTCATTCCAGGGGGATTCATTGTAGACTATAAATAGTCTGGTTATTTTGGGAATCCTATTTGTTGCTACTATTATCTCTATCAGACAAACAGTATGTTATTGGACAACTTAATACTATGTTACGATTGAGGTTTGAGCCATAAACATTTATAGATATATTGTATACTATAGTGTACGGATTGGCTAAGAATGTTTTAGCTATCTTTGTATTTTACCTTAAGCAGTATGTGTTTTTTACTATAATCTTTGGTATTGTTTGGGATTCAGTGATAGCACTTTATTTTTGTCATATGAAACTGCATATTTTTATCATTAGGGTATTTCCTTACACTCTAGGGGAATTTACACTGTTTTGGAAGGGTATACTTTTTATACATTTTATATTCTTCTTTATATTATAACTTGCTAGTTTTAAAGCACTGTTGGTTTTTTATGACATTCACTTTCAGCACATGTTTTTATTATATCTTTTGTTAAATATACCTATTGCATATGTTGCTGTTAGCACTTTAGGCACATGTATTTGCACTTTATAGAGGTTGTTGGTGTAATGGTGGAGGATGGTTATTAGCTGTGGGGAATGGGTTACTATGTTATACCTTGTTGTAACATCCTGAGGACGGCTTTTGACAAAGCCGAAACGCCTTGATGTGGTCAGAATAAAATATTACTTGCGTTATGAAAAGTCCATATATATATATATATATATATATATATATATATATATATATATTGATCTGGTCAAACATTTATAGAAACATAATCAATGCACATTCCATACAATATCATATTATCTGCACACTGGCATACGTTATAAACAAAGGGGTTTTAGTATACATTACTGTGATCACATAAATGAAAAGCCTTCCAACCATGTCAAGGTAACCCCAGTCTGGAAGGTCCTAACTTCAAACCTTTTTAAATTTCTTTTACTTCAATACGATTAGCAAACTTTGCATTTCTCATTCTTACACACTGGATCCATATAACAGGCTCTCTCACTTCCCCCCAGCCCTTTGACGTGGTTGGAAGGCTTTTTATTCATGTGACCACAGTAATGTATACTAAAACCCCTTTGTTTATAAAGTATGCCAGTGTGCAGATAATATGATATTGTATGGGGCCTAGGAATGTGCATTGATTATCTTTTATATGTATATATATATATATATATATATATATATATATATATATATATAATTATTCACCTACAGATAGGTAGGAAAGTCGGAGCACACTTGAGATTTTTCAGACAAACTGTATTATTACCGTGGGCGGCCGTCGTCAGGATTACAGATTCACACGTAAGGTAAGAATAAATACACAAACTACACACCCCTATCCCGCCCTCGGTCCCTCCCACAAAAGGTTAACCCCCAAAGCTATAAGAGTGCCAGCTGTACCAAAAGTGCTGAGTAAAGCGCTAAGAGTATGGTAATGCAACTGTAGGAGCTTACAGGAAACTGAAAGTGCCCTGTGCATATAAGAGTCTACTATGAAAAAGTGCTAAGTATGTGCCGCTAAAACCAAAAAGGTTAAGATTGCCATAAAGTGCCAATTGCAAATCAACCACCACTGATAAAAAGGCAGTAGAGAGATTAATTAAAAGGCAAGAACAAAGGTAAATAGGTCCACTAGGTTAATGGCGGAGCACACCACTGGACAGTGAACAGAGAACAGACATCAGGAGCAAACAAGTGCCATAGAGCTGGATTCCTAAACCCACCCAGTATTGTGGAGTAAATCCTATGGTAAGACTAGTAAAATACTAGAGCCAGCCGTAAGGTACAGCCAAATAGTAACAGTGAAACAATTCAAAAGGAAACAATTTAAAAGGAAACAACGAAACAATTTATTAATTAAATACAGTATACAAAGGTCATAAAATAATAGATTATGAAATAAGGTGCAAACTGCAGACTTATTCTATAGGTAATGAGCTAAATAGCTGGAAAAAAAACTGCATTAGTGTTATGGTGATACGATCAGCAGATAAAGGGGGGGCCATAGTACTTGGCCTATTATAAAAAAGAGCTCCTTACCTAACTAGCAGATGAAACCACATACAAAAAACTGCCGGTGATCCCACATTGAAATTACAGAAAGCTTTGAACCTGAGGTTGCAGATGGCAGTTTTCAATGGGTGGATCACAGAGGGAGTACGTGGATATTTATACAATAAAACACCTAAAGAACCTATTATATGATAATGTACTCCCAATTTTCCAATCAGTTGATGCCCCCCAGGAAGACCTATTATAGCAGCATGTGGCTCTTTACTCAAACCGGTATCTACCTATATGGACTTCTATCTGCAACCTGTGGTCAAAAGTATGCAGTCATACTTAAGGGACAGTGGTCACCTCCTTGATATTCTTAAACAATATGATGGACCTGCTGACCACACAGTCCTCATGACGTGCGATATAAAAAATCTATGCACAATTATACCACAAATGAATGGAGTATTGGCCTGTAAAGAAGCCCTTATTAGATCAGGCCATACTACGCCACCCATAGAATTCTTGATGGATCTCCTAATGTTTTCTTTAGAAATCAATTACTTTAGATTTGAGTCTACATATTTCCAGCAAACCTCAGATACAGCTATGGGTGCCAACGCAGGGCCGTCCTTCGCTAATTTATTTATGCAGAAATATAAGGAAAAATACATACTACCGTTGTGTGCCAGTAAGATACTTATCTATAAAAGGTATATAGATGATTTATTCTTTCTGTGGGATGGGACTGAAAAGGGATGCGCAGAATTCATTGAGTATTTAAATATTCTGAACAATCCTGTAAGACTAACCTTTTCAACCAGCCTGGTATCAATTGAATACCTTGATCTCAAAATATATAAGGACAACAACAAACTCCATACCAGCCTCAACAAAAAAAACAATGGACAGAAATACATTAATGCATGCTACAAGTTTCTTTCTTACATCACAAAAGAAAGGAATTATTTACTCTCAGATGCTAAGAGTGGTTAAAAACAACACTAATACTCAATTACTGGAGATGAAGGGCATGCCAATGTGGCTATCTGATACAAAGAAGGGGTGTTTTAAATGCCAAGGATGTCTAGCTTGCCGCTATGTCATCGCTGGCCATGATTTCCCTCACCCACAGGGCAGTCAAAGGATAAAAATTAAACATAGATTAAATTGCCTCAGCCAATAAGTTATTTACTTTATTACCTGCCCATGTGGGAAATACTATGTTGGAAAGACCACGGTGAACAGTGAACAATCTGTCGCCAAACATTTTGCCCTTATGGGGCACCCACTGGCCACCCTCAAATGGAAGGCTATTGATCAACAAACACTAAAAAATGGAGAAGATAGAAACCGGGCCCTCCCACATGCTGAGGCACGTTGGATCAGGTTTCTCAACACGTTGTCCCCAGCTGGTCTTAACAAACAGTTGTCCTTATCATGCTTCTTATTGCTTGTTTCACTGTTACTATTTGGCTGTACCTTACGGCTGGCTCTAGTATTTCACTAGTCTTACCATAGGATTTACTCCACCTTACTCATGTAAGAGGTGGGTTTAGGTATCCAGCTCTATGGCACTTGTTTGCTCCTGACATCTGTTCTCTGTTCACTGTCCAACGGTGTTCTCCGCCAGTAATCTAGTGGACCTATTTACCTTTGTTCTTGCCTATTCATTAATCTCTCTACTGCCTCTTTATCAGTGGTGGTTGATTTGCACTTGGCACTTTATGGCAATCTTAACCTTTTTTTTTTTTGCCGGAACATACTTAGCACTTTATGCTTTTTCGTAGTAGACTCTTATATGCACAGGGCAGTTTCCTGTAAGTTCCTGCAGTTGCATCATCGCACTCTTAGTGCTTTACTCAGCACCTTCGGTACAGCCAGCAGTCTTATAGTGTTGGGGGTTAACCTTTTGTGGGAGGGGCGGGGGGCAGGATAAGGGTGTGTAGTTTGTGTATTTATTCTTACCTTACATGTGAATCTGTAATCCTGCCGACGGCTGCCCACAATATGGCCAAAACGCGTTGATGCTCACGGTAATAAACCATACAGTTTGTCTGAAAAATCCCACGTGTACTCTGACTTTTCTACATGGAATGGGCAAATGACAGCTTAAACCACACCCCTGTGTCTGCTCCATGTGAAAGGAAGTGTAATCAAAAAAAATTTTCTGTCTGCTACACAGGATGTGATGTGTATTGTAATGGACATATACACCAAGGCTCCTAAAATATCACCTCCAGCCTGCAGGTGGTGCCAGTTAGTAATAAAAGACAAGACATCCCTGCTTTCTATTGCTAGGAGGAGAGATAGTGAAATTAGATAGTGGTGTGTGCTTTGGAGAGATATTGACTGCAACACCAGATCCTGTGTATAAGACCCTTTGTATAAGATCCTGTGTGTAAGAACACGTTACCATCTGTTGGGAGAACAGATTATTGGACAGACAAGTTACCTTATTGGATACAAACTCAGGCACAGACAGGGACACCCCTGATTACTGCACATGTTCTGTGTGGACTCTGTTTGTGTGCACTGTCTGCTTTGTGCCAGACCACCAGAGCAACCCACTGTGTGCCATGCTACCCATAATCCTTCCATAAAGCAGTGATCTGGTACAAATTGGTGGCAGCGGTGCAATGAAATTCCACAATTAGACTCCATAGCTCTACCAGGCCCAATTGCCAAACCTATTTTTAAACCTGATCCATTTGATGGGGTAACTAGGGGGTGGACTGATTGGCTAGAACAATTTGAATTGGCAGCCATTATTAATGGTTGGGATGAAGGTGCTTGCTTGTAAGTCCTTAGTATTTTGCTTAATGGTAAAGCCAGCAGGAAACTAAACTGCTATATTTTTATCCATTCATTTTCTATTAGTTTCCTAAAAGTTTATGTTGTTGGTTCTGTTTCTCCCCTTTTCCCCAAGCCCCTTATTTAAGCCTTGTGAAGCACTTTGTCCTTAAAACGTATATTAAGTAATAATGGGCCATATTTATAAAGCCGCGGTATCGCTTTTTAGCGATGCCGTGACTTTAAAGATCGGTATTATTAATTTACGACTGTTAAACCGATCGGAGATTAATGATCGGTTTAACGATCATAAATGAATCCCAATCGTAAATTTCCGATAGCGATTGTAAATCTACGATAACCAAATCGTAGATTTACGATCCCCATAGAATACCATTGCGGTAGTTTACTACCGCACGGTATTCTAAGACTGAATGTTCTTAATTAACGAACGTTCGGTCGTTAATGTATGGTCGCGATCGTACATTTACAACCGCAATCATAAATTAACTAACTTTAGCGATACTGCGGCTTTATAAATATGGCCCAATGTTACAAAAAGGAAACAATAGGTAGACATTTTGCACTAGTTAAGAGGCTTTTTGACATGCACATTGTTTAAACTTAAAGGGGAAGTTCAGTGCAAAAACATATACTTTTCCAAAAAAAGAGCAGTATTTTTTCACCCCAATGACCTTAATCTGCCAATTCAGCATTTTGTCTGTGTATAAATAAATGCAACCAAAATACTGACTTCCTGTTTGCAGGACCCCTAGTAGAGAACGTTATGGTTTTGCCCTTGACCCAGCGCCTGGGTTGATTCAGTTGCTCAGTAGAGATCTGAGCATCTTTGACCCATCCAACAGCCAATCAGTAGAAATTACTGTTATGAACATTCCAAGGATGTGGTGCATCCTGGGAAGAAGAAGGACCGTTAGAACCTGAAATGTCAGCTCACTAATGTCAACAGCAGGGAACAGCAAAAGGTATGAAATCAACTGATTTTTCAAAATGCAAGAGAATATGTAGAATAGTATGCATTACACAAACTAACAATTTTTATTGATAAATATTGATAATTTCCACTGAACGGTCCCTTTAACTTTCTATTTATGTAAGCACATTTGTGAGCCAAGCACTTTCTTTCCTTCCTACTCATTATAACATTCACTGAAATCATAGTCATTTCATGCATTTTACAGATCTAGGTTCTCAAAGAAATTCCCTTGCTGTAACTAAATGTATTGGCAGAGCTACCCTGAATCATTTATATGCAATCAAATCATTATTACCTTGGATTTAATATAAAAGGTACATTGCATTATTTCATTCGTTTACCTTTTTTTATCTGTAAAATTGCCCAATGATGGCAAATTGGTACCCGAAACGGATTTCACAGATTGACCAGAACTTGAAAAAAAATGTTCAAGCTGTTGTCGATGATAATCAAACAATCGAGAAATTTTTAATTTATAAAATTGGAAAATCTGAAGTTTCTAGAAATCTCGAAAATACTACGTGGAATGTCAAAACAGGAAGCGTATGAAGCTTCTGGTACTGGACAGTGTTTTTTTTTTTTAAAGGGCATGTCCACCCTTAGATATATTTTTTAATATCTTATAGTGCTCCCTATTCCAACCCCAAATGCTTTAGTTATTTGTAAAAAAAAACAAAACCTAACGATACTTACTTCCCCATGCGCTGTAAACCTGGCCCTTTGCTTGCTAGAACTGCAAGCAGGGGCCCGGACCTACAGCCGCGTCCGTGATTGGCTGAGAGGCAGACAAGGGAGCCCTATACTACAGAAAAGGGGCTTGGAGTTAGGGGGAGGAAGGGCTCCACTGCGCATACCAAACTTCTCGTGGGGGAGAGGCAGGAGGCCTTTTAGGACACAGCCAGGTTCCTGCTCTTTACTTTTTGGACTTTGAACAGACATTGCAGGGCAGCCATTTGGAGCAAGGATGTAAGGTAAGGATTTTTCAACACTACAGAGTGGGGCCAGTAGTGGGTTAAAATATAGTTTTTAAAGGGACACGCCCTTTAAAGATTTTGGAAATTGATACATGTTCCCCAGACCATTTACAGAGTTCACCCATCTCTAATGGTAGACAATATTATTTGCCCTGGCACGCACATGTTACGCCCTTGTTCCATCAATGGCCTTCTGCTGCTTAATTCCAATCGCAAAAGCAGCAGAAGGGGCCAGACCGGCAGACCGGGTCATTGACTGATTCTCAGTTTCTGTGTATTATCTCTTATTAGAGTTACATCATGCCTGTTTTTTTATCGCTTATTATGGTTACCATGTGCCAGTCTTTTATCCTTGATTACGGATGCACCAGTTTATTACATCTTATTAGGGTTAACATGTGCCAGTCTATTATATCTTATTAGGGTTACCATGTGCCAGTCTATTACATCTTATTAGGGTTAACATGTGCCAGTCTATTACATCTTATTAGGGTTAACAGTCCAGTCTATTAATCTTATTAGGGTTACCATGTGCCAGTCTATTAATCTTATTAGGGTTACATGTGCCAGTCTATTACATCTTATTAGGGTTAACATTTCCAGTCCTAATAATCTTATTAGGGTACATGTGCGTCTATTATATCTATTGGGTTACCATGTGCCAGTCTATTATATCTTATAGGGTTACATGTGCCAGTCTATTATATCTTATTAGGGTTACCATGTCCAGTCTAGTACATCTTTTAGGGTTACCATGTGCAGTCTATTACATTTATTAGGTTAACATGTGCCAGTCTATTAATTTATTAGGGTTCCCATGCCCTAATCTATTATATCTTATTAGGGTTACCATGTGCCAGTCTAATATATCTTATAGGATTACCATCTGCCAGTCTATTACATCTATTAGGGCTCCCATGCCATCTATAGCAGTATACTATTAGGGTTATCATGTGCCAGTCTATTATATCTTATAGGGTTACCATGTGCCAGTCCATTATATATTATTAGAGTTCCCATGCCCTAGTCTATTATATTTTATTATGGTTATCATGTGCCAGTCTATTATATCTTAATAGGGTTACCATGTGCCAGTCCATTATATATTATTAGAGTTCCCATGCCCTAGTCTATTATATTTTATTATGGTTCATGTGCCAGTTTATTATATCTTATTAGGGTTATCATGCGCCAGTCTATTATATGTTATGTGTTACCATGTGCCAGTCTATACATCTTATTAGGGTTTCCTTGCGCCAGTCTATCACATCTTATTGGGGTTAACATGTGCCAGTCTATTACATCTTATTAGGTTATCATGTGCCAGTCTATTATATCTTATTAAGGTTTCCATGTGCCAGTCTATTATATCTTATTGGGGTTTCCATGCGCCAGTCTATTACATCTTATTAGGTTTCCAAGCGCCATTCTATTTATTTTATTAGGTTACCATGTGCCAGTCTATTATATCTTATTAGGGTTACCATGTGCCAGTCTTACATGTTATTAGGGTACCATGTGCCAGTCATTATATCTTATTAGGGTTATCATGTGCCAGTCTATTACATCTTATTAGGGTTACCATGTGCAGTCTTACATGTTATTAGGGTTACCATGTGCCAGTCTATTATATTTATTAGGGTTACTTTGCCAGTCTATACATTTTATGAGGGTTACCATGTGTCCAGTCAATTATTTATTAGGTTATCATTGCCTATATATCTTATTAGGGTTCACCATGTGCCAGTCTATTTATCTTTTAGGGTTCCCATGTGCCAGTCTATTATATCTTATTAGGGTTACCATGTTCCAGTCTATTATATCTTACTAGGTTATCATTTGCCGTCTATTACATCTTTAGTCCGAAATATAAAAACTCCGGGTCCTGATAGTTCGAGAAGTCCGAATTCGAATAGTTCGGCTCGAACTCGGGTTCGAGTTCTAGTCCTCTCTAGCCCTTTAAAGTATTTTTTTTCCTGAAAAATCAGAAAACAAACACATACAGTATACATAACATTATACAATTCTTATACAGTATATATAGTCCGTACACATACATAACATTATACAATTCTTAAACAGTAGGGGCCTATGTATGTGTCAGATGTGAGTGGGTTGCCGTATTGGAATCTGAGGTACAGAATCTAAGGGGTAAACTTGCAGCATTGCAGGACTTGGCAAACCTGGGGGAATGCAGGTACTGGCAGGGCCAGTAACTGGTGGGTGGAGATGGGGCAGATAAGGTGAAGAAGGAAGATAGATTTTAAGGGTCACCGAGGGGAATAGGGGACGGAAGGATAGGGGGCTTCTTCCCAGCTGGTCGATCCCAACAGATTTGCCATTTTAGGTGATGATGTGGAGGACGATGGCTCGGAAGCAGCATGTATGGAGCGGGCCTTTCCCTTGAGCACCCAGGGGACGGCTATCTCCAATACAGGGAGGGGAGAACTGGGGGCTAGGAAGGAAAGACAGGTGGTAGTGGTAGGTGATTCTATTATAGAAGGGTAGATAGGGTATCTGTCGCCAGGATCCTGCATGCCGAACAGTGTGTTTGTCTGCCTGGTCTAGGGTTCGACATGTGGTGGATCGTGTAGACAGATTATTGGGTGGGGCTGGGAGTGACCCGCGGTCTTTGTTCATATTGGTGCCATGACAAAGTTAGAGGTGGAGGTGAGGTCCTTAAAAATGATTTCTGAGAATTAGGGGCCAAGTTAAAAGCAAGGACCTCCAGGTAGTGATTTCAGAATACTACCGCAGCCACGTGCTACGCTAGGAGGCAACGGGAGCTCAGGAGTATAAATGCGTGGCTAAAGAGTGGTGTAAGGAGATGGGGTTGGGTTTTTAGAGAACTGGGGCTGACTTTTCTGTTGGCTCAGGCTCTTTAGTAGTGACGGATTGCACCTCAATGGTGATGGTGCAACTGTTTTGGGGGAGAAGATGGCTAGGGGGTTGGAGAGATTTTAAACTAGGTTGGGGGGGAGGGAACGTTTACTAACACAGGGTAGATAGAGAAGTTAGGGCTCTGGGGGCTAGTAACACACCGGAGGGAGGAGAAGGGGGAAGGGGGGAGCATAGAGGATAAGGAGGCATGTACGACCATGTATAGAAGTAAATCATTGATAATCTAAAATGTATGTTTACAAATGCAAGGAGTCTGCTGGAAAAACGGCGAACTTGAAATAATGCGTTAAAGGAAAGGTATGATGTAATTGGTATAGCAGAATCTGGCTTAATGATTCACACGACTGGACAGTAAATATTGAAGGGTACTCCTTATTTAGACATGACCGAGTTAATAAAAAAGGAGGAGAGTATGTATGTATGTTAAACAGGAATTGAAGCCAAATTAAAAGATGGAATAGATGGGGGAAGCAAACATCGGCAGAAACATTATGGGTGGAACTGTGTACAGGAAGCAAGAAGGTAGGTAAATAATTTTTGAGTGTGTTAACCGCCAAATGCCGGGGAAGAGGTGGAAATGATCTCCATATGCAGTTGGCGAAGGCTGCTGGTATGGGCATGTTCTGGTTATGGGGGATTTTAACTACCCTGAAATAGATTGGAGTAATGGAACTGCCAGCACCTCAAAAGGTATAAAGTTCTTAAATTTCCTATATGAGCATTTTCTTTCACAGATGGTAGAAGTTCCTACTAGAAAGAATGCGTTGTTGGATCTGGTGATACTATAACCCAGAGCTCATTTTGGAGATGAAGGTAATGGGAAGCTTAGGGAATAGTGACCATGATATAGTGTCATTTAATATAGTTGCAGAAAACTAAAGTGCACTGGCTTAACAAAAACTTTTAACTTTAGGAAAGCTAATTTTATGCTTTTAAAGGAATCGCTCCTGCTCATAGACCTGGGGGGAACTGTTTCTAGGTAAAGATACTGAGCAGATGTTGGACCACTTTTTAAAGTTTACTATACATTTCCATCGGTCACCTTTAGGAAACAAGTGTAAAAAATTAGATTAGGTCCATCCTGCATGGCTTATGCTCAGGTAAAAGGGAATGGAAAAAAAGAAAGGGCTTTTAAAATTTTGAAAGCAGAGTCACAGAAAGGCTTACAAAAATGAGGACTGAGTATGTGGGGACCATTAATAATGGAGCTGAGGTGGTTGTAGGATGCCAAAAAGGCTAATCTGCTAAACGTTTTTTTAACATCGGTTTTTACTGTTAGAATCCTTACAGTAGGATTGTAACAATGTGCAGGGAGGAAATGAAGAGTTTTCACATTGGATAACAGAGGATATGGTACGAATCAATTAGACAAAGTTAATATCAATAAAGCGCCAGGACCAGATGGATTGCATCCTAGGATTTTAAAAGAGCTTAGTTCAGTTCTAGCAAGACCACTGTGTCTCATCTTTTCAGATTCGCTTTTGTCGGGGGATGTGCCGCTGGATTGGAAAAAAGCCAATGTAATACCAATATTCAAAAAAGGTAGTCGTTCACAGCCTGGTAACTATAGACTGTAAGCCTAACATCAGTGGTAGGGAAGGTGATGGAAAACTTTGTTAAGGGATCATATCCTTGACTTTGTCTCCAGAGATCATCTTATTAGTAGTAGTCAGCATGGATTTATGAGAAATAGATCATGCCAGACAAATTAATTGGTTTTTATGAAAGTGAGTAAGAAGTTAGATTCAGGCACAGCTGTGGATGTGTTATTTGGATTTTGCAAAGCCTTTGATACTGGTGCACATAGGCGACTAATGTATAAACTGAGGACTGTTGCCTTGAAGAAAACATTTGTTCTGGATAGAAACTGGTTATTGGACCGCAACAGAAAGTGGTGGTTAATGGAGCTACATCTATTGTGGCTAAAGTTCTAAGCGGAGTTCCTCAGGGTTCTTGTACTGGGGCCGCTTCTGTTTATCTCGTTTATAATGACTTAGAAGGGGGCATTGAGAGCAAGGTCTCTTGTGTTTGCTGATGACACTAAATTATGCAGAGCTTTGGAAACTTCAATGATGTGCAAGTGCTGCAAGCAGACCTAGATAGATTATCAAAATGGGCAGCAGAATGGCAGATGAGATTCAATGTTGATAAATGTAAGGTGATGCATTTGGGATTTAATAATCCCTGTGCCACCTACACCATAAATAACTCTGTGTTAAGTGCATCTGTAATGGAAAAAGATTTGGGGGTTCTGGTAGATAACAGACTTAGCTGTAGCAAACAATGCCAGGTAGCAACAGCTAGGCTAGCAAGATATTGTCTTGTATAAAGAGGGGAATGGAATCAAGAGAGAAAAATATTATTCTCCCTCTTTACAAGGCACTGGTAAGGCCTCATTTGGAATATGCGGTGCAGTTTTGGAATCCCATATACAAAAGGGACATCTTGGAAATTGAGGCAGTTAGAGAAGGGCAACTAATTAATAAGGGGAATGAGGGGCTTGAATATGCAGGCGATTAACAAGTTAGGCTGTTTACATTGGAGAAGCGGCGGTTGCGTGGGGACATGATACCTATACAAATATATAATGCCATACAGTGAACTCTCTGGTGCATTGTTCACTAATAGGTCATATCAGAGGACTCGTGGACATCCTTTAAGGTTGGAAGAAAAGAAGTTTCCATCTTCAAGTTAGGAGAGGTTTCTTTACAGTGAGAACGGTGAAACTGTGGAACTGTCTCCAGCAGAGGTGGTAATGGCAAGTTCATTGAATAACTTTAAAAAGGCCTGGATAAGTTTTCTAAAACTAAAATTTTGAGAATTACTGGTATTAATGCATACAGATCTGGTTGATCCAGGGATACTTCTCCGATTGCCGTTTGAGTCAGGAGGATTTCCCCCCCCCTTTTTAGCTAGGGTTTTTTGCCTTCCTCTGGATTCAACTGTTGGTAGGGTTAAAAAAAAAAGTGAATAGGTTGGACTTGATGGACGAATGTCTTTATTCAACCTTAATTACTATGTTACTATGTTACTATAATAGACAGTTACATACATACATTTACAACTCCTATACAGTATATATAGACAGAATACAATACATCATTATACAATTCTTAACAGTATATATAGACAGTATACATACATAACATTATACAATTCTTGTACAAGTTAGTTTAATGATTTACATAGACAAGGCAGCTAGAAAGCTTAGGGAGAGGGGGGCCAAAAGGAGCAAAAAGCCCTCCACTGAGCATAAAAAGGAGAAAACACCTTCTTATAACAGAAGGCATCTTGCAGTCTTATGCTATATAAATAGCATTGCCCACAAAATCTAAGAAACAAGAAGTAATTTCTTACTCCCAGGTTCCCCAGAGTAAGCGGCGGAGATATGCAAAATACTCCTTTAATGTCCCTTAGCTTATGCATTTGTCCAGAACCGTTGGCTTAATAAATGCAATATCGCCTAATATATATAGAACCAATCATTCTGCCAGAACATGACATGTTTCGATCTTTTTTTGATTTTAAATATTCTTTGTCAAAAAATTATAAAACAAACATCATACCGTGTACTGTAAGCAGCACGTACTGGTACAATACACAAGCACTCTGTGGGTCACAACCTTTTAGTTGATACAACAATATAATAGGTCCTGCACTACTCATTCATGACTTTCGTTCTTACTATAACAGTACAAATAGAATTAGATCAACTGGACTTGAAATGTAGTTTTTGAAGACGTTCGCTGTCTCCGACTGGCTTTCTCAATTCAGAATGACTTGTAACAGAATCTGTGGCAATTATGTACCCTAAAATCCCAATTAGCATATCACAGCCAGGTGTTAGGTGTGATTAGATAGTGGCTAAGAGGGTGTTATAGAAGGCCCAAGTAGGTGATAAACAGCATTGTCATGGCAGACAGTTGGTGGTCGAACCCCCCCACCTCTATTTAGGCTTGGTTTCTTTATTTTCACATAAATAGGGGGTTCGACACCAACTGTCTCCATGTACAATGCTGTTTTACACCTTACTCTGGGCGTTCCTATAACACTCTTAGCCACTATCTATCACACCCTACACCTGGCTGTGATATGCTAATTGGGATTTTCAGGGTACATAATTGCCACAGATTCTTATACAAGTCATTCTGAATTGAGAAAGCCAGTCAAGATAACTAGCGAAACGTCTTCAAGAACTACTTTCAAGTCCAGTTGATCTAATTGAATACAACAGATATACCATGCTGGATGAATGAGACCTTCACAAGCAGTACAAATAGAGGTAATGCTGGGGGAGGTGTGGGCTGGGCCGGGGTAGATTACCTAACAAACACAAGAGGTGAAACATCAGGGGGGAGTTCAACAACACTTATGACGTTGTAACACAATTAAATAAAGCGACAGTGTTATAAGAAGGTTTTTCTCCATTTGTATGCTCAGTGGAGGGCTTTATGCTCCTTTTGGCCCCCCTCTCCCTAATCTTTCTAGCTGCCTGTCGCTCTGTAACCCAAGTCCTACACCATAGAACCATCAATCTGTATCTTGTACTGATGAGAATCTAACAATATCAAAACATGTCAGTCTGCAGTCAGATGATTGGCTCTATTTATTAGGCAATTTTGCATGTATAAGCAATATAGAACACATGTATAAGCAATATGGACACATGCATAAGCTAAGGGTCATAAAGGAGTTTTTGCCATATCTCTGCCCCTTACTCTGGGGAACTGCGAGTATTAAATTCTTGTTTGTTTAGATTTTGTGGCAATGCTATTCATATATCATCTCTCTCTATATCTTCTGATATTGGGACAGTCTTTTTTACTGAATATTTTTATCCTTTGAGTTTAGCCCAGTCGACAATCTACATAATGGAGAAAACAATAATATTATCTGATTAGGTTCCCATTTATAACAGATCCATAATAATTAGACCCAATCCTATGTATCCTTTCTAACTGGCTAACTGACAGATCCCTGTGTTCCCTGGCCTGGTCTATAATGTTTGAAATCACAAACCTCAAAGAACGGATGTCGCTTTATTCTTCGCTCCATTATAGCTTGCTCCAAGGCAGGTCCAGCCATCTTTATCCAAAAGCTGCAAAAACAGGTTTAATAGTAACATTTTCCTTGGGTAACTTATTCCTCTATTATCTTTGGCCGCCATACTGTAAGATTGGCTTCTCGTATAGGCTGCTTTCCTTCTGTTCTCTTTTATCCTTCCAGGGAATGGAAACAAATAAATTAGAGAACTTGTCCGTGTAAAACCTCCATTTACTATAAAAAAGGTAACAAAATATTAAAGGGCTACACATTCACCCTAATATAAATAAGGGCTGTAACTAAAAGGGAGCATGGGGAGCAACTGCGGGGCCCAGGAGCCAAGGGGGCTCCATCTTCTTATTTTTCCTGATATAGCTCCCTAACAGTAACCACTTTGGATGAAGCACAGATAGGAGCCCCATCATAGTTTTGTCAGAGGAGCTCAGTAATCCTAGTTATGCCACTGTATGAAACCAACCAGGCACTGAGAGCCAGAAAGAAACTTTATATCTTCTAGATAAGGTGATCATTTGTATGTGAATTCTCTCAAGAGATTTCTGGTCTGGGATTTAAACTACCTGGTCCTGGGCTCTGCAAAGCTGAGTAAACACCTTACAATCCTTCATCCCGACTGCCCATTCAGCCCTTCCGACCGGTCGGCCAGGTCCAGCAAAAGTAGTAGCGTCCAACAGGTTTTCGCGACCAAGTGTGTGCGCCATAGAGGAGAGGAGATAAAGTTACATCTGGCATGGATACAAAAAGACTGATATTTAAAGGGATTTTTAAAAAACTGAATCGGCGAACAAATGATCGGACGCATCGGAAAAACCACGACCGATCGTGTGGTCCTCTATGGGCTGCATGTTCGGTCCCGGCCAAAGCTTCGGACGCAGGGACAGTGATGACTCCTGGTATAGAACAAGAGCAGGGTATACCAAAAAGGGGGAGTGTTCACCTATAATACTCTTGGAGCAGAGCCAACACATGAGCTGCTTCTCATACACACCCGCAGTAGGACAAAAGTCTCAATCACATAGAAACCAAAACGTGATTCACGCTCCAAAGATAGAGTAAAAAAAACTTATTGTAATTTATTAAGCATACGTATCATTTAGTACAAGGGAACATGAGCGGGAAGGAGAGAAGTGGATAGAAGAGACTCCTGAGCCTATAATTAGAGCAATGCAAGCTTGAAACGCGTAAGGCGTACCTGTGAGTCTGTTTTGTGCATATTTGTTAAATAAAGTAATTTCTTTTATAAATCCCCATGTGATTCCTTTCTCAGAGTGCGCCTAGGTGCCTTGTTGAAACAATATTGTTGTGATCGGACTGAAGCAAAAGTTTCGGGGCAGGCTGCACCAGGACCACCACGTTGGAGTGGTGAGAAGAATTGTGATTATTGTATCGCTGCTTGGAATTACAGAGGAAGTGATGGGTTCAGGGTTTTTTACTCCCGCAACACCAGGCCTTAAGTAAGCTATTTGAGAAAACCCAGGGATGGGATGTGATATCTTGAAATAGATAGTGTTGACTGCAGCGTAGAATGTAGTGCTGTTACTTTGTATTCAATTGATAGAGAGACTCCGCCTTATTGCTTTTCATGACCTTATGTCACTTCCTCAGTCATCACAGGTGATGACTCCTGTTTGATGTGTGGTGTAGCAGTTGTGTAGTATTTACACTGTTTGGTTTCCACAGAGATAAAAGTACAAATAGACCACTAATCCCCTATATAACGTACCATGAAATCTCTTCTCCCTGCATTTCTTTGGTTGCTGTTCTTAACATCTACTGTTGTTTCTGTGTATATCTGAGGGTAATAGACTTACACACATGATATTTGTCTGATGTTTTCCTTTCCGTTCCCTTCATTAAGGGTTGACAAACTGCAAAACCAAACAGTAAATTATTCTAACTACACACATTGTTCTCAAGTCAGCAGTTATGAGGTCATAGTGATGTTACTAGCTGGTAGATGCCACTCATCCCCCTACTGCGAACGTTCCTACATTAAAATAAGAGCAGAAATAATATTCTATATCTTATATTAGTACAGAGGGTCAGATACAGTGATATCCAACACTTGGTAATATTTATCTTATTATACATTTAGACGATATTGAATGAATTCTCTTGTCTTATATGTAACTGGGAGATGTTTAATGCCATATGCCCCACTTAGTGTATGGGTCATTTTACAATGGTGTAGCTACCTTCATAGCTACCAGCAGAAAACCTTGAAGGTAACCTACATGCATAATAGCCATTGGTCTGGTCCTCTTTTGTGTTTACACGACCACAATTTTTTTCCTTTATGCTTCTCCTTTTCCTTGATGTTCAGTTAGTAAGAAAACTGCAATAAAAAGGACAAGACAGCACGTGTTAATGTGGTGATGTACTGCGTTCACACTGTTGTTACAAGAATAGAGATAAACGTATAACACAGACCAACGACCCTTCTATACTGTACCTGGGATTCCTCAGGTTCTCGCTCTTCCAAAGTAAATTACACTGTTAGCAAATCAAAAAATTCTCTTAGGCATTGTACATGACAAGACAAGAAGTGAATGTGCCCCATACTACTTAAGACATTAGCACATGTCCGTCTCTCTAAAATAAATGTCAATCTATCTAGAACCGCCTTGCCCGTTCTTTCATACAATCAATTTGAGATGAATGGTCAGTAGGAACATCTCAAGAAAAAAAACTGCTGCTTGTAAAATGTGGGCTTTAGACAGATAGATATCTCAATCTAATGTCTGCCTATGTATGGCCAGCTAAAGGAAGTTTCATGGTTACACCCATTATGTGCTTTTTGTAAAACTGTGACAGTCTTAGCCAATCAAAAATTCTCAGATTCACAATTTACTCCCCCCTCCCTTCTCCATAGAAAAATAAGACAACCCAGTTTCTGTTTGCTAGACAGAGTGATGTCTGTATATGATTAAAAAACTACCAGCATCTTAGAGAAATGGCCAGTTTTCCCTTTTTTCCCACTGATGATATATTAATAACATGAGGCTGTGAGGTACCTTCTGTTATAAGAAGGTCTACTTCATTTTATATACTCGGTGGGGAGTCTTTTATCTCCTTAGGTGAGAGCTGAGGGTACCTCACAACTTGCTGTGGTAAATACTAATTAGTATGAACCTAACATGTTAATCTGATCCTGTATAGGTTCTTAGGTTGCCAAATGATGCAGGTTAGATTGAACTGAACATTGTGAAAAGGATTGCCTGGGTCTGTTCTCAGATCTGCAGGTTTATTCCACTTAGACTCCATGGTTATAGCTGTCAGTGTAGGTGGAATATGAAAGTTGAGGCAAGTTGTGGTAAGAATTATGATTCCTACTGCTTAATGACCCATATAACTCCTTCCCTAATCCAATATTGTAATAGCTATGGAGTCTGTGAGGTACTTCTGTTTAAGAAGGCTCTATTTCTTTTTATACTCTGTGGGAAGCTTTAGCTAATTTATCCACACCTCTCCCTAACCATAAAGCTAAACCGTATCTTTGCTGACCTAACCTCATACTGACTGTAATCTGGTGCTATAAGTATGAACCTAGTATGGTAATCTGAAATACTGGTTAAGGTGTTAGATTGCTTAATGGTGCTGTTAGCTTGAAATGTACATTGTGGAAGGATTGCCTGGGTCTGTTCTCAGGCCTGCAGATTTATTCCACATAGACCCTCTAGATTGTAAGGGAGGGTATGTATTGTGTGTATGTTCATGTAATGTGGTGGGATTCCTGGGTACTTTTTAGGACCTTCAGGCTTATGCCATTTGAGCCTCCCCCTGGAGCTTGCTGGGAGTGGAAAAGGGAGAGCAAGTTTGGAAAGGTTCCTGATGCCTATCGGCTCTGAAGGGAGCTAACTACTTCTCTCTACTAGAAAGGCAGAACTTCGAAAGTTGGTCCATTTTAAACTTTCGAACTATATGGAAACTTAAATATAAATATAAGGGTAACTTAATGTAAATGGCTGTGGGACCTGGACAATGGTCTGGGGAACATGTTCGAATATCCAGGACATTTGAAAAATTCAATTTTACTCTCACTCGCGCTATTTTCGAGCTCTCACGGTCGAACATTCGATGTTCGCGCTAGTATCATGTACATTTTACTCGCGGATCGATGCTCGCGTATAGGCTTTAATGGACACTTTACTCGCGGATTCGATGTTCGCTCCTAGGTATCATGGCATTTTACTCGCGGATTCTATGCTTGCGTATAGGTTTTTATGGACACTTACTCGCGGATTCGATGCTTGCGTATAGGTATAGGAGGCATTTTACTCGCATATTCGAACAGTCGACACATTCGATATTATCGAAAGTCCGTAATATCGAAAAATCTGGGTCTGGGATAGTTCAAGAAGTCTGAATTTGTTCGAATTCGAATAGTTCGGCTCGAACTTGGGTTCGAGTTCTAGTCCATCTCTACTCTCTAGCCTTACGATTAACCTATGGGCATAAGGGAGAGGCAGAATGATCCCAAATCACTTCATGATTGTGCACTTTGTGTTGCTATCACTGAAAGTATGAAAGGTTGAAACTGCAGATCATGGCAGCATGGCCTGGGTCTATTCTTGGTTTCCCTGGAAGCTGATGACGTTTGAATAACAGTTTTAAAATATCCCTTTTAATTTTTAGACAACTGTATGTACACATAGCATTAATAAATCTACATATAACTATTAAAGTCTTGGAAGCTCCATCTCCCCCCAGCCCCATAGTGTGCAGTGTGAGTACAGAATCAAACACATACTTAATGTATACTGCTATTTAAAGATGACCGTCCCAATTGCAAAATTTCAGATATAAGTTGTAAAGCTAGGTACAACACCATCCGATAATTCAGTTTGAGACAAACGAACAGACGGCGCTCGGAAAGGACAGTTGGATGCTACTTTTGCTACTCAGAGCTACTTTTGCCACTCCTACAGTCATTCATCCTGGCCAACCAGTTGAAGTGCCAAACAGTCAGCCAGCGGAACTGATTTCCCACTAGGCACATAGGCCGTGGCCTAGGGCGGCAGAGTTGCTGGGGGGAAAGCACAAAATGGCATCCTTGGATCCCCTTGTAACATTTAGCAGTGAGCACTCACAAAAAAAAAAAGAAAAACAGTCACGTGGTGGGGTGTGCTCGGGGGACAGCATTCAAGTTCCCCCTTTGTCCCCTTTTTTCCCTTTTGGTTTCCCAGAAACAATTGGGGATCGGTGGTATTTAAGACCTTAATTACCAGATCCTATAGGGAGAGCAGTAGTAAGGGAGCCCCCCGTAACATCAGAGACTTACTCTGACACCGGGACCTCCCCTGGTTTTCCCCAAACAAGCCCTGGTAGTCTAGTGGAGGAAGTGAACTTGCAGTCGCCACTAGTCGCAAGTTCACTTCTTGCTAATGTTAAACTGAACTCTGGCTTACTATAGTATGTGGATGATCAAGAGATCCAGTCACAACACAACTTCCCTGGTGTAGGTACTGAACTGTGATCTCCATTCAGATGCAGTTCAGTACCTGCTGTAAGCTGTCCAATGAAAGCTTAATATAATATTTGTGAATGGATCAAAGAGATCCATTCACAAAAAGAGCAGGAGCACCCTGGTGGTCGAGTGGAGGTACTGGACAGTGATCAGTTTTTTGATCACAGGTCAGTACCTGCTATATAGTAAGATGGGGCAGTTATAAGTAAGTTAGGCTGGCCTAGATGAGGAGAAAAAAGTATGAATCCAGCCCTGTCGGCCAGGATGAAGGATCCAACGTGTGTCCCCGCTTAAGGCCTTTTCTATTTTACCAATACTTCCCTTTGTCACTTTGTACTTATAAACTGTATTGAACTATGTGTATTCTTTAAGGTACAAGTAACAGATACCATGGTTACTATTTTAGTGCATACTTTTCTTTCAGTATTCAATGCTGTGAGTCACATACAAAACACTTATCATTTATAATGTGTGTCTGAGCTTTATTAATATTGGTGTGTGTTCTAAAAGTAGCAGCTAATTACGTGGCATTAAAACACAGATACCAAAACAACTGTCCCTCACCATATAAAGTGGTGCAATGGGAGTTAAAAACTCGTTATTAAATAGGGGGAAACTTGCTATTGAAGCATACCATAGAGTGAGCCTGCCATTTGCAATACACAGATACTAATTGTTAATTATTGCAGCATATCCCGGTGGATTCATCATAGTGCTATTTTATGGTATTTATAATATTTTTATGTGATTTTCACTGTTGCAAAGTATGTCTTGTCTTCTCTCTGTTGGCTTTTTTTTTTTTTTTTTTTTAATAAGATTAAGGTGTTTAAGTGGGTTGTTCCTGAGCATCTTTTAGAAATAATGGTCTTCGTTCTATTATCTCAGTGGATTTCACTCTTGTTATGTGCTGTGGAGATGGTAGAAGTTCTCTGAATCAGCTGTAAGCGTCATTACCCCTATCGACACTTAAAACCAACACAAGGACTCAGTGTCTTGTGGATAATTTTGTCATTAAACACTGACATTAGGAATGGAATAGCTACTTAGGATTGCAAACGTAGTTCTATCTTGTATTATTCAATGTACAGACAGGTAAGATTCATTATAGTTTTGTTTCCTGATAGAATGGTCTTGTCAGTTACATGTTATTCAGACACTGGTCCAAATCAGTGCAAACTGGTAGTGTCTAAAACATTTCAAGCAGCTTACTTAAAACCTAGAAAAGTACGGGCCCATGGTCAAAGACCCACAGGGGTATAATATACTGTATGACCAGTGACCCTTTATAGACCAAATTTACATAGCTTGTGAATCCCTTATTTCCTCTGATATTATACCATAATGTTCTACAAGTATATACTCGATATTCGATGTTGTATTCATTATATCAACCGACTTTTAGTTCTTGAAGACGTTTCGCTAGTTCCGACTGGCTTTCTCAATTCAGAATTACTTGTACAAGATCTGTGCAATTATGTACCCTGGAAAATCCCAATTAGCATATCACAGCCCAGGTGTAAGGCGTGATTAGATAGTTGGCTAGAGGTGTTAGAGGAACGCCCAGAGTAAGGTGTTCAAAACACATTGTACATGGCAGACAATGGTGTCGAACCCCCCACCTCTATTTAGGCTTGGTTTCTTTTTTCACATAAATGGCCTCCTTAACCCCTCTCTTGAACCAATCACATTCCTTTGCCAATATGTTAACATTACAGCTTCAAAGGTTCCTTTATCCTTAAGATGCAGGTACACGGCAGTCCTCACACCATCTGTCGCCATGTACAATGCTGGTTTTGACACCTACTACTCGGTGTTCCTATAGCACTCTTAGCCACTATCTAATCACGCCCTTACACCGGCTGTGATTGCTAATTGGGATTTTCCAGGGTCATAATTGCCACAGTTCTTTGTACAAGTCATCGAATTGAGAAGCCAGTCGGATGACTAGCGAAACGTCTTCAAGAACTAACCTTCAGTCCGGTTGATCAATTGAATACAACAGATAATACCATGACCTGGATGAATGAGAACCTTCACAAGCGTATAATCTCGAGTATAAGCCGAGGTTTTTAGGTTTAAAAATAAACCTAAAAACCTTGACTCGCGTACTCGAGTCACATCGCACAATGTGCTGAGAAAGTTTTAAACTACCGGTACAGCGCCTACACAGCGCACGACACCGGTAGGGAGCTTAAAGTCCGGGAGGGAGAACACCGCTGCACAGAGCAGGGAATGTGCACGCGGGCACGTTAGGCACGGCGGCCATTACGTAAGAATTGTCACTGTTCAGGAATGGAGGAGCAGGGAAGAGCGGAGTGTCCGATGCTCCTGTCCGGTTCCTGTGGGACGGTAAGATAATTCCTTTTCTAATTTTTTTACTTACCGTAGTGACTTTATTGGAGGGTACAGAGTTGCCCAATACAATGTTAGGAAACTAAAACTCCCAGCATGACTTGATTGCTGGGAGTTGTAGTTTCCAAACATCGGAGTGCCTCTTCTACAGAGTTGGGAAGGTAATTTTTTTTGTGGAACTTGCCACTAGAGATGTTTAGAAACTACAACTCCCAGCAACCAAACGATGCTGGGAGTTTTGTTTCCAAACATCTGGAGAGCCTCAAAGAATACTGTACAATATGGGTTCAAATTGGGCAAGGGTTTTTTTTTTGCAGTTGAACTTCTAGTAGAATTGTCCATACTGGATTTGGTTATAACAGGCATTGTGTGGGACTAGGATGGGATTACCGTACACACGAGTACTTATGGGAATTCTGCTATCCATTTAAAGGGCACTAAAGCCTCAAAATAAAGCCTCAAAACAATACTGATTTTGGCAGAATACCGTACCTTGATATAAAGCAGTAATCAGTGCCTCACTTAACTACGGAAACTCTGCTCTTAAGGTATGGGGTTCAAGTTTTCTTCTGCTTCTTCTGTGTATTTTTAATCTGTTAGAAACGGTTGTCGTGGAAGAAACAGAAACGTAGATTTACGACGCTGGATTTAAACTGCATGTTTGTTCAAGAGCAGAAGAAAGTAATAATTCCATGCAGGCCGGGAATTTGGCGTTGACGAAAAACAGGTTATTTGGCGAAAAATAAAGGCAGAATTGGAGGAGATGCCGAAGTTTCAAAAAAAGGTCGTCGTGGTTTAACAACTTCATATGGGGCTCTAGAGACTGACTTACATAAATGGGTTGTGGAATGTCGTCTCAAAATAGATACTGTAACCGCATGGGAATCCGATTACTGCCCTTCAAATGGCTAAGACAAACAATATAAAACATGGGTATGAGAACTTCGTGAGATTCATCAGCTGGATGGTGTAACCCGATTCATGAATATGAGGTTTGGACTTTGCTGCGACAGCGAACTAAGATTCACAAAAGACTACCACAAAACCTTGAAGAAAAGGTTATGTCATTCCATCAATTTATTATAAAACAAGAAAGTTGTATAATTATGACCTTGGAAGTATCGGGAGACTGATGGATGAGACTGCAATGACTTTGATCTTCCAAGCAACAGAACCGTGGCATCCTTAGGAGGAAAAACTGTTTTCCTTTAAACGACAGGGACTGAAAAAAAATCATTTTTCCAGTGGGGGTGGATCTGAACGAGGGCATTTTTTGGGGTGTGGTTTTGGGTGGCCCATTCGTCAAGGCTCGGCCGGTGTTTATAGTGTAAAAGGCAGACGCGTTTTTGGTCCGGTTAGAAGTGTTCCGACAATTTTGCCCTGCGGGGGCGAAAGTTGGGGGGGTGGGGTACGTTGCGTTGGGTGGGTTGGTTGGGTTGGGTTGTGTGTGTGGGGTGCCACTAGGTGGGAGGCATGGGGTCGGGTGATGGGGGTGCGTTGTCTGCAAGGGAAGTCATCAAATAATCCATTTTGGGTTGGGCGAAAGTGTGATTAGTTTGTTCGGGAGGCGTGTTCGCAGCTCAGCTCGTGGGGAAAATGTAGAAGAGGATCGCTGTTGTCTGAGTTTCTTTTGTTTTTTCTTTTTTGGTTGTGTTGTGTGTTGGATGTTGCTTTGTTTTGTGTTTTGTTATTTTTGTTTTTGTGGGTTTGTTTTATTTGTTTTGGGTCGCTATAAGTTTTTTTGTTTTTTTTTTTTCCTGTGCTGTGAATGTGGTGGTGTGTTGTGTTGGAGTGGGGTGGTGAAAACAAGTGTGTCGTTGGGAGGGGGGGTGCGTATGTTTGGTGGGGGGGAAGAAGGGGGCAAACCGCGGTTGCGGTACTCGGGCGCGGTGTGGGTGGCGGACAGCAGGTGGGACACCCTGTAGGTGGAGGCATAGGACAAACCTGGAAACGCGGGTGCAGAAATGGCAGGGGGGCACAAAGGCAAACGCGGGCAGGAAGCCGAAGGGACGCACAGAGTGGGAGCTGGAGGGGCAGCCACAGAAAAAGAAGACGAGACAAAGTTAAAGCGGGCGGGTGGTGAGTATTGTGACAAACTCAGCAGGAAACGGGGCGTGGGCGAAAAGCGGGAGATAACCAGACAAAGAAAGGGTGGGGCGCTAGCGGCGAGGGGTGCGTGGGAGGTGGGGGGGGGGGTGGGGGTTTTTTGGTCGGGGTGTGCAGCTTTGTATGAAGATGATAAATGAGGATGGGATAAGGCTATCAGAGAAACCATGACACCATCGAAGGGAAGCAACGATATTTGGAGAACTGATGAGGAGAATCTGACTTTGGAAGGAGTTGGTTAATTAGAGTACTTAGCGATGTTTCATATTGGCAGAGTGCGTCAAAGCGAGTGAAAACAGTTGTTTTATTTGATGAAATAAAATGACTCTAAAATAAAACTAGAGGGTTTCCCACCTCTTGTATATTTCGGTGTGTTATTCGAATATTAAGTCATTACGGTTGGCAGTAGGGGTGATACTTCCTGCAGGTCGTCACCCTCGGGTCCGCGGGCTTATACCCGAGGTCAATCATTTTGTTAGGGCATTAATATATTAAGTTTCAGGGTAAAAGTCCGGGAGTCGCTTATACGCGGGCCGGACTTATGGGTGACTCGGTAGTAATGAACATGTCATTAGTAATATCCCAATGCTAGAACTATGTTATATAATGGAAGATAATATTGATTTACCTAAAATGCAGCACTCGCAAGGGAAAAAAAAGTGTTGAATTTTGGCTTAATTTAATTAATGGAAGCAGAATGTAGAATTTAGTGCTGGGGTTTTACCATTAAATGCGATTCTAAGAATTGCAATTGGAAGCTTTTTGGCTACTAAGTTTTCAAACATATTGCCTTTAACCGAGACAAAATTCCTATGCCTGAAAGGTTACACATTGTTTATTAGGCTACGAAAATAACTTCAGAACAAAGGGTTGAGCTGTAAGGGGAGGAACAAAACGGGCTGCATTGAATGTGTTCAAATAGGGAACTGTTAACATATTTGAAATTAAGCGACAACAGTCTTCGGCAAGAAGTAAGTGGATTCGCAACCCTCCTGACCTATAATGGCAGCGTTGAGGTCTCGGCTGTATAGTCCGCCGCTCCCGCTCTGGCTCCTTATACCATGCGCATCCCTCCCGCCCTGGTCATTTATCCGTTCGGACAGCTGTGAGGGGTCTGCATCCTCGCATTTCCCCCTTGTTGGTCGGTTGTGCAAGTGCACGCACTTGGGGGCTTTCTTATTATCTTTAGACCAGTGGTTGTTTCTGACCAAATTATTTAAACTTCCCTAATAGCAAAATACAAAGTTCATCTCGTAACCCGTTTCTCATCTGTGTCTATTCTCCCAGGTACACTTAATGCGCGCAGCCCAGAGGTGTTTATTTACTATCTGTTCGTAGTGTTCTTTGATCTTGTCTTGATCTGCCTGCCTGTTACTCTCTACTGACCTTTGCTCATCCTTGACCCTTGAGCCTCACTTGTCATCTCTCTTGACTCCTCCTGTGGTCGCGACCTCTGGAGTTTTGACGTCTGGGACCTTGCTGAGGCCTTTGCGTGGTGTGGGGTTGGGGGGGTTGCTTCGGACCGATTTGTGTATGACCTTTGTCTCCGTCCTCGACCTTGCTCGATCGAATTCTCATACCTAATAGTTGCTGAACCACTGACCCGAAGAGAGGCACTCAGCACTCGAACGTGCGTAGGTGCTTGGTTGGGACTGACTCATGCTTGCGGCGTTAGTGCCGTAGTGGCGAGGGGCAAGACGAAGCAGAGACGCGCGCTGTTGAGTTAAGAAGAAGACGAGCCGGATAATTCCGATGGTTGTGATTGGCCCTTCTCTGGTACCTTACCATACTGACATTTTGATCGGACATTTGTATCTCGATTTCGCCAGTGCCTGGTTGAACTTCTATTATTGCTCTCATGCACTTATGTAAGCTGGGTCCGGATGATCGTTTTTGGCTTTGGGCCGCACTACAATTGGGGGCCGTTGCTTTATATTATCTATGAACTTACCTTATTGCATGCCTGCCTGCATACGCTTTGCTACTACCGCCTCTTTATCCTCCTTCCTTTGGTAGCAGCGTTAAGGATTCCACATTTCATATTCTACTGCCCATTATTTACAGGTGTGTCAGTTTCCTGAAGTGGGCCCCTTTTTCCCGCTCATGAATTTTGTCGAGGTTTATTATATGTACGTATTAGTTGTACTGCCGTAAACATTGTGATCTCGTTTGTTGAGAGGGGCTTTTTTATGTCTTTTATATTCTTGGAGCTATCGTGTATAGAGCGGATAGTGGTGTTTTTTTTCGATACCACTGCTGGGCTTATGAATTAGGATTGATTGTCCTATTTTGGATAACGATTCCAGTACTTTTAGATACAGTGGAGTGCTGCTGGGCTTTTGGGTCCTCATTTAATAAAAACCGGGTTCTATGGCTGGTGCTTTTAATGTTCTCTTCTGATTTCTTATCTGTCTATCCACTCTTCCTTTTCTCTTTCTTTACTTCCTCTACAAGCTACCTGTATTCAATTTTGATTTTTTTTTATCTTGTATCCACCAGGATTGCAAAACCCACTTTAACTTAGTGACACTGTTTGGTTTACCATAATGTAACAATTCCCTTGTAAATGACACTATATCATGGTCACTATTCTCTATATTAAATGACACTATATCATGGTCCACTATTCCCTAATTAAATGACACTATATCATGGTCACTATTCCCATATTAAATGGACACTATATCATGATCCACTATTCCCTATATTAAATGACACATATCATGGTCACATTCCCTATATAATGACACTATATCAGGTACTATTCCCTATATTAAATCACACTATATCATGGTCACTATTCCCTATATTAAATGACACTATATCATGGTCACTATTCCCTATATTAAATGACACTATATCATGGTCACTATTCCCTATATTAAATGACACTATATCATGATCACTATTCCCTATATTAAATGACACTATATCTGTCACTATTCCCTATATTAAATACACATATCATGATCACTATTCCCTATATTAAATGACACTATATCATGGTAAATATTCCCTATACTAAATGACTATATTCATGATCACTATTCCCTCTGACGAAATTTCCGATTGCCGTTTGGAGTCAGGAAGGAATTTCCCCCCCCCTTTTTAGCTAGGGTTTTTTGCCTTCCTCTGGATCAACTGTTAGGTAGGGTTAAAAAAAAAAGTGAATAGGTTGGACTTGATGGACGAATGTCTTTATTCAACCTTAATTACTATGTTACTATGTTACTATATATAGACAGTTCACATACATAACATTATACAACTCCTATACAGTATATATAGACAGAATACATACATAACATTATACAATTCTTATACAGTATATATAGACAGTATACATACATAACATTATACAATTCTTGTACAGTTAGTTTAATGATTTACATAGACAAGGCAGCTAGAAAGCTTAGGGAGAGGGGGGCCAAAAGGAGCAAAAAGCCCTCCACTGAGCATAAAAATGGAGAAACACCTTCTTATAACAGAAGGCATCTTGCAGTCTTATGCTATATAAATAGCATTGCCCACAAAATCTAAGAAACAAGAAGTAATTTCTTACTCCCAGGTTCCCCAGAGTAAGCGGCGGAGATATGCAAAATACTCCTTTATGTCCCTTAGCTTATGCATTTGTCCAGAACCGTTGGCTTAATAATATGCAATATCGCCTAATATATATAGAACCAATCATCTGACCTGCAGACATGACATGTTTCGATCTTTTTTTGATTTTAAATATTCTTTGTCAAAAAAATATATAAAACAAACATTCATACCGTGTACTGTAAAGCAGCACGTACTGGTAACAATACACAAGCACTCATGTGGTGCACAACCTTTTATGTTGATACAACAAATATAATAGGTCCTGCACTACTCATTCATGACTTTACGTTCTTACTATAACAGTACAAATAGAATTAGATCAACTGGACTTGAAATGTAGTTTTTGAAGACGTTTCGCTAGTCATCCGACTGGCTTTCTCAATTCAGAATGACTTGTACAAGAATCTGTGGCAATTATGTACCCTGGAAAATCCCAATTAGCATATCCCAGTCCATTAGGTGTTAAGGGTGTGATTAGATAGTGGCTAAGAGGTGTTATAGAAGGCCCAGAGTAAGGTGATAAAACAGCTATTACATGGCAGACAGTTGGTGTCGAACCCCCACCTCTATTTAGGCTTGGTTTCTTTATTTTCACATAAATAGGGGGGTTCGACACCAACTGTCTGCCATGTACAATGCTGTTTTAACACCTTACTCTGGGCGTTCCTATAACACCTCTTAGCCACTATCTAATCACACCCTTACACCTGGCTGTGATATGCTAATTGGGATTTTCCAGGGTACAAATTGCCACAGATTCTTACAAGTCATTCTGAATTGAGACCAGTCAGGATAACTAGGCAGAAACGTCTTCAAGAACTACATTTCAAGTCCAGTTGATCTAATTGAATACAACAGATATACCATGACCTGGATGAATGAGAACCTTCACAAGCAGTACAAATAGAGGTAATGCTGGGGGAGGTGTGGGCTGGGCCGGGGTAGATTACATAACAAAACAACAAGAGGTGAAACATCAGGGGGGAGTTTCAACACATTATGACGTTGTAACACAATTAAATAAAGCGACAGTGTTATAAGAAGGTTTTTCTCCATTTGTATGCTCAGTGGAGGGCTTTATGCTCCTTTTGGCCCCCCTCTCCCTAATCTTTCTAGCTGCCTTGTCTACTGTACACCCAAGTCCTACACCATAGAACCATCAATCTGTATCTTGTACTGATGAGATCTAACAAGATCAAAACATGTCATGTCTGCAGGTCAGATGATTGGCTCTATTTATTAGGCAATTTTGCATGTATAAGCAATATAGACACATGTATAAGCAATATGGACACATGCATAAGCTAAGGGTCATAAAGGAGTTTTTGCATATCTCTGCCCCTTACTCTGGGGAACCTGCGAGTATTAAATTCTTGTTTGTTAGATTTTGTGGGCAATGCTATTCATATATTCATCTCTCTCTATATCTTCTGATATTGGGACAGTCTTTTTTACTGAATATTTTTATCCTTTGATTTAGCCCAGTCGACAATCTACATAATAGGAGAAAACAATAATATTATCTGATTAGGTTCCCATTTATAACAGATCCATAATAATTAGACCCAAATCCATATGTATCCTTTCTAACTGGCTAACTGACAGATCCCTGTGTTCCCTGGCCTCTGGTCTATAATGTTTGAAATACAGACAAACCTCAAAGAACGGATGTCGCTTTATTTCTTCTGCTCCATTATAGCTTGCTCCAAGGCAGGTCCAGCCATCTTTATCCAAAAGCTGCAAAAACAGGTTTAATAGTAACATTTTCCTTGGGTAACTTATTCCATCTATTAAATCTTTGGCCGCCATACTGGGAAGATATGGCTCTTCGTATAGGCTGCTTTCCTTCTGTTCTCTTTTATCTCTTCCAGGGAATGGAAACAAATAAATTAGAGAACTTGTCCGTGTAAAACCTCCATTTACTATAAAAAAGGTAACAAAATATTAAAGGGCTACACATTCACCCTAATATGAAATAAGGCGTGTAACTAAAAGGGAGCATGGGGAGCAACTGCAGGGGCCCCAGGAGCCAAGGGGGCTCCATCTTCTTATTTTTCCTGATATAGCTCCCTAACAGTAAACCACTTTGGATGAAGCACAGATAGGAGCCCCATCATAGTTTTTCAGAGGAGCTCAGTGAATCCTAGTTATGCCACTGTATGAAACCAACCAGGCACTGAGAGCCAGAAAGAAACTTTAGTATCTTCTAGATAAGGTGATCATTTGTATGTGAATTCTCTCAAGAGATTTCTGGTCTGGGATTTAAACTACCTGGTCCTGGGCTCTGCAAAGCTGAGTAAACACCTTACAATCCTTCATCCCGACTGCCCATTCAGCCCTTCCGACCGGTCGGCCAGGTCGCAGCAAAAGTAGTAGCGTCCAACAGGTTTTCGCGACCAAGTGTGTGGCCCATAGAGGAGAGGAGATAAAGTTACATCTGGCTATGGATACAAAAAGGACTGATATTTAAAGGGATTTTTAAAAAACTGAATCGGACGAACAAATGATCGGACGCATCGGAAAAACCACGACCGATCGTGTGGTCCTCTATGGGCTGCATGTTCGGTCACGGCAAACTGTCGGACGCAGGGACAGTGATGACTCCTGGTATAGAACATAGAGCAGGGTATAACCAAAAAGGGGGAGTGTTCACCTATAATATCTTGGAGCAGAGCAACACATGAGCTGCTTCTCAGTACACACCGCAGTAGGACAAAAGTCTCAATCACATAGAAACCAAACGAGAACGTGATTCACGCTCCAAAGATAGAGTAAAAAAAACTTTATTGTAATTTATTAAGCATACGTATCATTTAGTACAAGGGAACAGATCGGGAAAGGAGAGAAGTGGATAGAGAGACTCCTGAGCCTATAAATTAGAGCAAATGGCAGCTTGAAACGCGTAAGGCGTACCTGTGAGTCTGTTTGTGCATATTTGTTAAATAAAGTAATTTCTTTTATAAAATCCCCATGATGATTCCTTTTATCCAGAGTGCGCCTAGGTGCCTTGTTTGAACAATATTGTTGTGATCGGACTGAAGCAAAAGTTTCGGGGCAGGCTGCACCAGGACCACCACGTTGGAGTGGTGAGAAGAATTGTGATTATTGTATCGCTGCTTGGAATTACAGAGGAAGTGATGGGTTCAGGGTTTTTTACTCCCGCAACACCAGGCCCATTAAGTAAGCTATTTTTGAGAAAACCCAGGGATGGGATGTGATATCTTGAAATAGATATTGTTGACTGCAGCGTAGAATGTAGTGCTGTTACTTTGTATTCAATTGATAGAGAGACTCCGCCTTATGCTTTTCATGACTCTTATGTCACTTCCTCAGTCATCACAGTGATGACTCCTGTTTGATGTGTGGTGTACAGTTGTGTAGTATTTACACTGTTTGGTTTCACAGAGATAAAAGTACAACATAGACCACTAATCCCCCTATAACGTACCATGAAATCTCTTCTCCCTGCATTTCTTTGGTTGCTTGTTCTTAACATCTACTGTTGTTTCTGTGATAATCTGAGGGTAATAGACTTACCACATGAATATTTGTCTGATGTTTTCCCATTTCCGGTTCCCTTTCATTAAGGGTTGACAAACTGCAAAACCAAACAGTAAAATATATTCTAACTACACACATTGTTCTCAAGTCAGCAGTTATGAGGTCATAGTGATGTTACATAGCTGGTAGATGCCACTCATCCCCCTACTGCGAACGTTCCTACATTAAAATAAGAGCATAAATAATAATTCTATATCTTATATTTAGTACAGAGGGTCAGATACAGTGATATCCAACACTTGGTAATATTTATCTTATTATACATTTTAGACGATATTGAATGAATTCTCTTGTCTTATATGTAACTGGGAGATGTTTAATGCCATATGCCCCACTATAGTGTATGGGGTCATTTTACAATGTGTAGCTACCTTCATAGCTACCAGCAGAAAACCTTGAAGGTAACCTTACAATGCATAATAGCCATTAAGGTCTGGTCCATCTATTTGTGTTTACAGACACCACAATTTTTTTCCTTTATGCTTGTCTCCTTTCTCCTTGATGTTCAGTTAGTAAGAAAACTGCAATAAAAAGGACACAGACAGCACGTGTATAATGTGTGATGTACTGCGTTCACACTGTTTGGTTACACAGAATAGAGATAAACGTATAACACAGACCAACGACCCTTCTATACTGTACCTGGAAGTTCCTCAGGTTCTCGCTCTTCCAAAGTAAAGCTTACACTGTTAGCAAATCAAAAAATTCTCTTAGGCATTGTACATGACAAGACAAGAAGTGTAAATGTGCCCATACACTACTTAAGACATTAGACACATGTCCAGTCTCTCATAAAATAAATGTCCAATCTATCTAGAACCGCCTTGCCCGTTCTTTCATACAATCAATTTGAGATGAATGGGTCAGATAGGAACATCTCAAGAAAAAAACTGCTGCTTGTAAAATGTGGTCTTTAGACAGATAGATATCTCAAATCTAATGTCTGCCTAGTGTATGGCCAGCTTAAGGAAGTTCATGTGTTACACCCAATTATGTGCTTTTTGTAAAACATGTGACAGTCTTAGCCAATCAAAAATTCTTCAGATTCACAATTTACTCCCCCCTCCCTTCTCCATAGAAAGAAATAAGACAACCCAGTTTCTGTTTGCTAGACAGGAAGTGATGTCTGTATATGATTAAAAAACTACCCAGCATTCTTAGAGAAATGGCCAGTTTTTCCCTTTTTTCCCACTATTGATATATTAATAACATGAGGCTGTGAGGTACCTTCTGTTATAAGAAGGCTCTACTTCATTTTATACTCTGTGGGGAGCTTTTATCTCCTTTAGGTGAGAGCTGAGGGTACCTCACAACTTGCTGTGGTAAATACTAATTAGTATGAACCTAACATGTTAATCTGGATCCTGTATAGGTTCTTAGGTTGCCAAATGATGCAGGTTAGATTGAACTGAACATTGTGAAAAGGATTGCCTGGGTCTGTTCTCAGATCTGCAGGTTTATTCCACTTAGACTCCATGGATTATAGCTGTCAGGTAGGTGGAATATGAAAGTGAGGGCAAGTTTGGTAAGAATTATGATTCCTACTGCCTTAAGTGACCCATATAATCCTTCCCTAATCCAATAGTGTAATAGCTATGGAGTCTGTGAGGTACCTTCTGTTATAAGAAGGCTCTATTTCATTTTATACTCTGTGGGAAGCTTTTAGCTCATTTATCCACACCTCTCCCTAACCCATAAAGCTAAACCGTATACTTTGCTGACCTAACCTCATACTGACTGTAAATCTGGTGCTATAAGTATGAACCTAGTATGGTAATCTGAATACTGGTTAAGGTGTTAGATTGCTTAATGGTGCTGATTAGCTTGAAATGTACATTGTGGAAGGATTGCCTGGGTCTGTTCTCAGGCCTGCAGATTTATTCCACATAGACCCTCTAGATTGTAAGGGAGGGTATGTATTTGTGTGTATGTTCATGTAATGTGGTGGGATTGCCTGGGTACTTTTTAGGACCTTCAGGCTTATGCCATTTGAGCCTCCCCCTGGATGCTTGCTGGGAGTGGAAAGGGAGAGCAAGTTTGGAAAGGTTCCTGATGCCTATCGGCTGAAGGGAGCTAACTAGCTTCTCTCTACTAGAAATGGCAGAACTTTCGAAAGTTTGGTCCATTTTTAAACTTTCGAACTATATGGAACTTAAATATAAATATTAATGGTAACTTAATGTAAATGGCTGTGGGACCTGGGAAATGGTCTGGGGAACATGTTCGAATATCCAGGACATTTGAAAAATCAATTTTACTCTCACTCGCGCTATTTTCGAGCTCTCACGGTCGAACATTCGATGTTCGCGCCTAGGTATCATGTACATTTTACTCGCGGATTCGATGCTCGCGTATAGGCTTTAATGGACACTTTACTCGCGGATTCGATGTTCGCTCCTAGGTATCATGGACATTTTACTCGCGGATTCTATGCTTGCGTATAGGTTTTTATGGACACTTTACTCGCGGATTCGATGCTTGCGTATAGGTATAGGAGGCATTTTACTCGCATATTCGAACAGTCGAACATTCGATATTTATCGAAAGTCCGTAAATATCGAAAATCTGGGTCTGGGATAGTTCAAGAAGTCTGAATTTGTTCGAATTCGAATAGTTCGGCTCGAACTTGGGTTCGAGTTCTAGTCCATCTCTACTCTCTAGCCTTACAGCTTAACAGCTATGGGCATAAGGGAGAGGCAGAATGATCCCAAATCACTTTCATGATTGTGCACTTTGTGTTGCTATCACTGAAAGTATGAAAGGTTGAACTGCAGATCATGGCAGCATGGCCTGGGTCTATTCTTGGTTTCCCTGGAAGCTGATGACTGTTTGAATAACAGTTTAAAATATCCCTTTTAATTTTTAGACACTGTATGTACACATAGCATTAAGTAAATCTACATATAACTATTAAAGTCTTTGGAAGCTCCCATCTCCCCCCGGAGCCCCATAGTGGCTAGTGTGAGTACAGAATCAAACACATACTTAATGTATATACTGCTAATTTAAAGATGACCGTCCCAATTGCAAAATTTCAGAATAAGTGTAAAGCTAGGTACACACCATCCGATAATTCAGTTTGAGACAAACGAACAGACGGCGCTCGGAAAGGACAGTTGGATGCTACTTTTGCTACTTCAGAGCTACTTTTGCCACGTCCTACAGTCATTCATCCTGGCCAACCAGTCTGAAGTGCCAAACAGTCAGCCAGCGGAACTGGATTTCCCACTAGGCACATAGGCCGTGGCCTAGGGCGGCAGAGTTGCTAGGGGGAGCACAAAAATGGCATCCTTGGATCCCCTTGTAACATTTAGCAGTGAGCACTCACAAAAAAAAAAGAAAAACAGTCACGTGTGCTGGGTGTGCTCGGGGGACAGCATTCAAGTTCCCCCTTTGTCCCCTTTTTTCCCTTTTGGTTGTCCCAGAAACCAATATGGGGATCGGTGGTATTTAAGACCTTAATTACCAGATCCATATAGGGAGAGCAGTAGTAAGGGAGCCCCCCGTAACATCAGAGGACTTACTCTGACACCGGGGACCTCCCCTGGTTTTTCCCCAAAACAGCCCTGGTAGTCTAGTGGAGGAAGTGAACTTGCAGTCGCCACTAGTCGCAAGTTCACTTCTTGCTAAATTGTTAAACTGAACTCTGGCTTACTATAGTATTTGTGGATGGATCAAAGAGATCCAGTCACAAACACAACTTCCCTGGTGTAAGGTACTGAACTGTGATCTCCATTCAGATTGCAGTTCAGTACCTGCTGTAAGCTGTCACAATGAAAGCTTAATATAATATTTGTGAATGGATCAAAGAGATCCATTCACAAAAAGAGCAGGAGCACCCTGGTGGTCGAGTGGAGGTACTGGACAGTGATCAGTTGTTTGATCACAGGTCAGTACCTGCTATATAGTAAGATAGGGGCAGTATAAGTAAGTTAGCTGGCCTAGAGGAGAAAAAAGTATGAATCCAGCCCTGTCGGCCAGGATGAAGGATCTCAACGTGTGTCCCCAGCTTAAGGCCTTTTCTATTTTACCAATACTTCCCCTTTGTCACTTTGTACTTATAAACATGTATTGAACTATGTGTTATTTCTTTAAGGTACAAGTAAAGATACCATGGTTACTATTTTAGTGCATAACTTTTTCTTTTTCAGTATTCAATGCTGTGAGTCACATACAAAACATTATCATTTATAATGTGTGTGTCCTGAGCTTTATTAATATTGGTGTGTGTTCTAAAAGTAGCAGCTAATTACGTGGCATTAAACAACAGGATATCCAAACAACTGTCCCTCACCATATAAAGTGGTGCAATGGGAGTTAAAACTCTGTTATTAATATGGGGGAAACTTTGCTATTGAAGCATAACATAGATGAGCCTGCCATTTGCAATACACAGATACTAATTGTTAATTATTGCAGCATATCCCGGTGGATTCATTCATAGTGCTATTTTATGGTATTTATAATATTCTTTAATGTGATTTCACTGTTGCAAAGTATGTCTTGTCTTCTCTCTGTTGGGCTTTTTTTTTTTTTTTTTTTTAAATAAGATTAAGGGTGTTAAAGTGGGTTGTTTCTGAGCATCTTTTAGAAATAAATGGCTCTTCGTTCTATTATCTCAGTGGATTTCACTCTTGTTATGTGCTGTGGATGGTAGAAATGTTCTCTGAATCAGCTGTTAAGCGTCATTACCACCTATCGACACATTATACCAACACAAGGACTCAGTGTCTTGTGGATAATTTTTGTCATTAGACACTGACATTAGGAATGAATAGCTACTTAGGATTGCAACTGTATGTTCTATCTTGTATTATTCAATGTACAGACAGGTAAGATTCATTATAGTTTGTTTCCTGATAGAATGGTCTTGTCAGTTACATGTTATTCAGACACTGGTCCAAATCAGTGCAAACGGTAGTGTCTAAAACAATGTCAAGAGCTTACTTAAAACCTAGAAAAGTACTGGCCCATGTCAAAGACCCAAGGGGTATAATATACTGTATGACCAGTGACCCATTATATAGACCAAATATTACATAGCTTGTGAATCCCTTATTTCCTCTATGATTATACCATAAATGTTCTACCGTATATACTCGATATCTGTTGTATTCAATTATATCAACCGGACTTTTAGTTCTTGAAGACGTTTCGCTAGTCATCCGACTGGCTTTCTCAATTCAGAATGACTTGTACAAGAATCTGTGGCAATTATGTACCCTGGAAAATCCCAATTAGCATATCACAGCCAGGTGTAAGGGCGTGATTAGATAGTGGCTAAGAGGTGTTATAGGAACGCCCAGAGTAAGGTGTCAAAACAGCATTGTACATGGCAGACAGATGGTGTCGAACCCCCCCACCTCTATTTAGGCTTGGTTTCTTTATTTTCACATAAATGGCCTCCTTAACACCTCTCTTGAACCAATCACATTCCTTTGCCAATATGTTAACATTACAGTCTTCAAAGGTATGTCCTTTATCCTTAAGATGCAGGTACACGGCACCATCCTACACCATCTGTCTGCCATGTACAATGCTGTTTTGACACCTTACTCTGGGTGTTCCTATAGCACCTCTTAGCCACTATCTAATCACGCCCTTACACCTGGCTGTGATATGCTAATTGGGATTTTCCAGGGTACATAATTGCCACAGATTCTTGTACAAGTCATTCTGAATTGAGAAAGCCAGTCGGATGACTAGCGAAACGTCTTCAAGAACTAAACTTCAAGTCCGGTTGATCTAATTGAATACAACAGATATACCATGACCTGGATGAATGAGAACCTTCACAAGCGTATATACTCGAGTATAAGCCGAGGTTTTTAGGTTTAAAAATAAACCTAAAAACCTTGACTCGGCTTATACTCGAGTCACATCGCAAATGTGCTGAGAAAAGTTTTAAACTTACCGGTACCAGTCGCCTACACAGCCGCACAGACACCGGTAGGGAGCTTAAATGTCCGGGAGGGAGAACAACCGCTGCACAGAGCAGGGAATGTGCACGCGGGCACGTTAGGCACAGGCGCGCCATTACGTAAGAATTGCACTGTCGGAATGGAGGAGCAGGGAAGGAGCGAGCTGTCCGATGCTCCTGTCCGGTCCTGTGGGACCGGTAAGATAAATTCCTTTTCTAATTTTTTACTTACCGGTAGTGACTTTTATTGGGGGTACAGAGTTGCCCATACAAATGTTAGGAAACTACAACTCCCAGCATGCTTTGATTGCTGGGAGTTGTAGTTTCCAAACATCTGGAGTGCCTCTTACAGAGTTGGGAAAGGTAATTTTTTTTTGTGGAACTTGCCACTAGAGATGTTTAGAAACTACAACTCCCAGCAACCAAAGCATGCTGGGAGTTGTAGTTTCCAAACATCTGGAGAGCCTCAAAAGAATACTGTACAATGATGGGTTACAAATTGGGCAAGGGGTTTTTTTTTGCAGTTGAACTTGCTAGTAGAATTGGTCCAGTACTGGATTTGGTTATAACAGGCATTGTGTGGGACTACTGGATGGGATTACCGTACACTACGTACTTTATGGGAATTCTGCTATCCATTTAAAGGGCAACTAAAGCCTCAAAACAATACTGATTTTAATGGCAGAATACCGTACCTTGATATAAAAGCAGTAATCAGTGCCTCACTTAACTACGGTAAACTCTGCTCTTAAGGTATGGGGTTCAAGTTTTCTTACTGGCTCTTCTGTGTATTTTTAATCTGTTAGAAACGGTTGGTCGTGGAAGAAAACAGAAACGTAGATCTTACGACGCTGGATTTAAACTCAAGGTTGTTTCAAGAGCAGAAGAAAGTAATAATTCCATTGCAGGCCGGGAATTTGGCGTTGACGAAAAACAGGTTAGAGTTTGGCGAAAAATAAAGGCAGAATTGGAGGAGATGCCGAAGTCAAAAAAGGCTCGTCGTGGTTTAACAACTTCATATGGGGCTCTAGAGACTGACTTACATAAATGGGTTGTGGAATGTCGTCAAAATAGATACTGTAACACGCATGGGAATCCGATTACGTGCCCTTCAAATGGCTAAAGACAAACAATATAAAACATCGGGTATTGAGAACTTCGTTGCATCAGCTGGATGGTGTACCCGATTCATGAATAGGTTTGGACTTTGCTTGCGACAGCGAACGAAGATATCACAAAAGCTACCACAAAACCTTGAAGAAAAGGTTATGTCATTCCATCAATTTATTATAAAACAAAGAAAGTTGTATAATTATGACCTTGGAAGTATCGGGAATATGGATGAGACTGCAATGACTTTTGATCTTCCAAGCAACAGAACCGTGGCATCCTTAGGAGAAAAAACTGTTTTCCTTAGAACGACAGGGAATGAAAAAAATCATTTTACAGTGGTTCTAGCATGTTTGGCCAATGGAGTCAAGCTGCGGCCTGTTATTATATTTAAAAGGAAGACCTTGCCTAAGAATGCCAAATTCCCTCTGCGAATTACTGTTCGTCCACATGTTAAAGGCTGGATGGATGAACAAGGAACAAAAAAATGGCTAGAAGAGATATGGAATGGACAACCAGGAGTAGCTTTAAAAAAAAAAACCTCACTGCTAGTTTGGGATATGTTTAGAGCCCATATATGTGAAGATGTAAAAACAATGGCTAAGTCATTTCAAACCACTTTGGCTGTTATTCCTGGTGGGCTTACATCTGTTTTACAGCCCTTGGATGTGTCTATAAACAAACCTTTTAAAGACCGTGTGCGAAAAATGTGGCACGAATGGATGTCATCTGGTCAAGCCAAATTGACAAAAGGTGGAAATCTTATGAAGCCTGACATAGAAATAGTAGCAAAGTGGGTAAGAGATGCATGGGAGGACATTCCAGAAGACATCATCAAACGTGCTTTTCAGAAATGCGGTGGATGTAATGCCATGGATGGTACAGAAGATGATGTTTTGTTTCAGCACAGCAGCAGTGATGAAGATGATGTAAATATTGATGATGGTGATGATAATGTCTATGCAGATAACATTACACCAGCTGAATTTGAGGCACTATTTGGAGAAACTGATGATGAGGAATCTGACTTTGAAGGATTTTAATTAGAGTACTGCATGTTTCATATTGCTGCTCAAGCGATTGAAACAGGTTGTTTTATTTGAAAATAAATACTCTAAAAATAAAACTTGGACCACCTCTTTATTCGTGTTTATTTTCTAATCATTTAAGGTAATTACAGGTTTGCAGTAGTGGTGATAATTTCTACCCTCGGCTTATACTCGAGTCAATCAGTTTTTATTAATTTTTCAGGTAAGAATGGGTACCTCGGCTTATACTCGGGTCGGCTTATACTCGAGTATATACAGTAATTAGTACATATACAACAATGGCTAGAAAGCTATTGTTAATATCAGTGGAAGATAAAATATTGATTTATAAATGCAGAACATCGCAAAAGGGGAAAAAACAAATGGGTTAATTTTGATTAATGTTATTAATAACAAATGGTAGAAATTTTAGGTGCTGGTTTTACATTAAATCGATTCTAGAGAATCATTTAATACTTGTTTGCTAATAATGTTTTCAGAAATATTCCTTTAACCTAGACAAAGATTCACTAAATGCTGAAAGGTACAATTTTTTGATTATTCTACTAAAAATAACTTCATAAAAGTTTAGCTTTAAAGGGATGAAGCAAAAAACTGCTGACATTGAATGGTTATCAAATTAATAACTGTAATATTTAAATATGACAACATTCTTCTGCAAAGAAGTAGATTTAGATTCAGCAACCCTCTGACCTATAATGCAGCTTTTAGGTCTCGCTTATAGTCCTCCTGCTCCCTCTCTGTCTCCTTATCCAGGCGCCATCTCCCTCCCTGTTCAGTTCCTTCTGCACAGCTTTGGAGGTCTTCATCGGCATTCACCTCTTTTTGGTCTTTGCAAGTGCACGCACTTGGGCGTTCTTATTATCTTTAGAAGTGTGTTCTGACCAAATTATTTAAACTTCCACTATTATCAAATCAGTTCATCTCTACCCTGTTCTCATTGTTTCTCCCAAGTCACCTTTGCCCGCCCTAGTGGTTAATTTACTAATCTGTTCGTAGTGTTCTTTATCTTGTTTGATCTCCTGTTACTGACCTTTGCTCATCCTCTTGACCTTGATCCTCACTTGTCTCTCTTGACTCCTGCCTGTGTCCGACAGTGATTTTGACTCTACGCTTCTATACTTTGCCTGGTTTTTCGGACTATTTGTGTATGACCTTTGTCTCTGTCCTCGACCTTGCTCTAGTTCTATCCTAGTTCTAACCACTTGACCCGGAAGAAGAGGCGCTCAGCCTCGAAACGTGCGTAGGTCTTGGTTGGACTGACTCTATGCTTGGCGTTTAGTACGTAGTTGAGTGGCAAGATAGCGAGCGGCTGTTATTTAAGAGAGACTATGCACGGAGATTCCAGATGGGTGAGATTGTTCCCTTCTCTGGTATTACCATACTGACATTTTGATCGGGACTATTTGTATCTCTATTTTCGCCAGTGCCTGGTTGACTTTCTATTATTGATCTCATTGCAACTATGTAGCTGGGTCCGGATGATCGGTTTTGCTTGGGCCGCACTTACAATTGCCGTTGCTTATATATATATATGACTTACCTTATTTGCATGCCTGCCTGCATACAGCTTTGCTACTAACTCCTCTTTATCCTCCTTCCTTTGGGTACAGCTATAAGGAATTCCACATTTCAGATGCTAACTGCCCATTATTTACAGGTGTTCAGTCCTGAATGGGCCCTTTGTTCCCACTCAATGATTTTGTCGAGGTTTATTAAATATGTACTATTATTTGTACGCCGTAACATTGTGATATGTTTTTAGGGGCTTTTTGATGTTTTTATTATTGGATATGTGTATAATAAAGGCTTTGTGGTTTTTTTTCGATATCCACTGCTGGGCTTATTGATTAGGATTGATTGTCCTATTTATGGATACTGATTCCAGGTACTTTTAGATACAGTTGGAGTGCTGCGTGGGCTTTGGGGTCCTCATTTAAACCTGGTTCTATGTCTGGTTCTTTTTATTTTCTTCTGATTTCTTATCTGTCTATCCCACTCTTCTTTTTCTTTCTTTACTTCCTCTACAAGCTATCCCTGTATTCATTGATTTTTTGTTTATCTTGTAATCACCAGGAGTTGCACCCACTTTAATTAGTGACACTGTTGGTACCATATAGTAACATAGTAACATACATAGTAATTAAGGTTGAATAAAGACATTCGTCCATCAAGTCCAACCTATTCCCTTTTTTTTTTTTTTTTTTAACCCTACCTAACAGTTGATCCAGAGGAAGGAAAAAAACCCCAGCTAAAAAAGGGGGGAAAATTCCTTCCTGACTCCAAAGGCAATCGGAAAGTATCCCTGGATCAACCAGATCTATATGCATTAATACCAGTAATTCTCAATATTTTTAGTTTTAGAAACTTATCCAGGCCTTTTTTAAAGTTATTCAATGAACTTGCCATTACCACCTCTGCTGGAAGACAGTTCCACAGTTTCACCGTTTCACTGTAAAGAAACCTCTCCTAACTTGAAGATGAAACTTCTTCTTCCAACCTTAAAGGATGTCCACGAGTCCTCTGATATGACCTATTAGTGAACAATGCACCAGAGAGTTCACTGTATGGGCCATTAATATATTGTATAAGGTTATCATGTCCCACGCAAACGCCGCGCTTCTCCAATGTAAACAGCCCTAACTTGTCTAATCTGCCTGCATATCAAGCCCCTCCATTCCCCTTATTAATTAGTTGCCCTTCTCTGGACTGCTTCCATTTCCAAGATGTCCCCTTTGTATATGGGATTCCAAAACTGCACCGCATATTCCAAATGAGGCCTTACCAGTGCCTGTAAAGAGGGAGAATAATATTTTCTCTCTTGAATCCATTCCCCCTTATACAAGACAATATCTTGCAAGCTCTAGCTGTTGCTACCTGGCATTGTTTGCTACAGCTAAGTCTGTTATCTACCAGAACCCCCAAATCTTTTTTCATTTCAGATGCACCCAAACAGAGTTATTATGGTGTAGGTGGCACAGGGATTATTAAATCCCAAATGCATCACCTTACATTTATCAACATTGAATCTCATCTGCCATTCTGGCCCCATTTTGATAATCTATCTAGGTCTGCTTGCAGCACTTGCACATCATTGGAAGTTTCCAAAGCTCTGCATAATTAGTGTCATCAGCAAACACAGAGACCTTGCTCTCAATGCCCCCTTCTAAGTAATTATAAACAAGATTAAAAGAAGCGGCCCCAGTACAGAACCCTGAGGAACTCCGCTTAGAACTTTAGCCCACATAGATGTAGCTCCATTAACCACCACTCTCTGTTGCGGTCCAATAACCAGTTCTCTACATGAACAAATTTTTCTTCAAGGCCAACAGTCCTCAGTTTATACATTAGTCGCCAATGTGGCACAGTATCAAAGGCTTTTGCAAAAACAAATATACCACATCCACAGCTGTGCCTGAATCTAACTTCTTACTCACTTCTTCATAAAAACCAATTAAATTTGTCTGGCATGATCTATTCTCATAAATCCATGCTGACTACTACTAATAAGATGATCTCTGGAGACAAAGTCAAGGATATGATCCCTTAACAAAGTTTCATCACTTCCCTACCACTGATGTTAGGCTTACAGGTCTATAGTTACCAGGCTGTGAACGACTACCTTTTTTGAAATTGGTATTACATTGGCTTTTTTCCAATCCAGCGGGACATCCCCAGACAAAGCGAATCTGAAAAGATGAGACACAGTGGTCTTGCTAGAACTGAACTAAGCTCTTTTAAAATCCTAGGATGCAATCCATCTGGTCCTGGCGCTTTATTGATATTAACTTTGTCTAATTGATTCCGTACCATATCCTTGTTATCCAATGTGAAAACTCTTCATTTCCTCCCTGCACATTGTTACAATCCCTACTGTAAGGATTCTCAACAGTAAAAACCGATGTAAAAAAAGGTTTAGCAGATTAGCCTTTTCGGCATCCTCTACAACACCTCAGCTCCCTTATTTAATGGTCCCACATTCTCAGTCCTCATTTTTTACCATTTATATACTTAAAAAACATCTTGGGGTTGGACTTGCTGTTCGGCAATCCGTATTTCATTTTCTATTTTAGCTAGTTTAATTGCTTTCTTGCACTCTTTATTACAACTTTTGAAGTCCCTGTAAGCCTGTTCTGTGCCTTCTGCTTTCAAAATTTTAAAAGCCCTTTTCTTTTTTTCCATTTCCCTTTTTACCTGAGCATTAAGCCATGCAGGAGTGGACCTAATTTTTTACACTTGTTTCCTAAAGGTACCGATTTGGAGATGTTATAGTTTAATATCCCTTTAAAAGTGGTCCACATCTGCTCAGTATCTTACCTAGAAACAGTTCCCCCCAGTCTATGAGCAGGAGCGATTCCTTTAAAAGCATAAAATTAGCTTTCCTAAAGTTAAAAGTTTTGTGTAAGCCAGTGCACTTTAGTTTTCTGCAACCTATATTAAATGACACTATATCATGGTCACTATTCCCTAAGCTTCCCATTACCTTCATCTCCAAAATGAGCTCTGGGTTATTAGATATCACCAGATCCAACAACGCATCTTTCTAGTAGGAACTTCACCATCTGTGAAAGAAAATGCTCATATAGGAAATTTAAGAACTTTATACCTTTTGAGGTGCTGGCAGTTCCATTACTCCAATCTATTTCAGGGTAGTTAAAATCCCCATAACCAGAACATGCCCCATACCAGCAGCCTTCGCCAACTGCATATGGAGATTCATTTCACCTCTTCCCCGGCATTTGGCGGCTTATAACACACTCCACAATTAATTTACCTACCTCTTGCTTCCTGTACACAGTTCCACCCATAATGTTTCTGCCGCATCGTTTGCTCCCCATCTATTCCATCTTTTAAATTTGGCTTCAATTCCTGTTTAACATACATACATACTCCTCCTCCTTTCATTAACTCGGTCATGTCTAAATAAGGAGTACCCTTCAATATTACTGTCCAGTCGTGTGAATCATTAAGCCATGATTCTGCTATACCAATTACATCATACCTTTCCTTAGAGCTATTATTTCAAGTTCGCCGGTTTTTCCAGCCAGACTCCTTGCATTTGTAAACATACATTTTAGATATCAATTGATTTACTTCCAAACATGGTCGTACATGCCTCCTTACCTCATGTCCCCCTCCTCCTTCTCCTCCCTCGTTGTGTTACTAGCCCCCAGATCCCTAACTCTTTTCCCTCTGCCCCTGTAGTTAAACGTTCCCCCCCCCCATACCTAGTTTAAAATCTCCTCAACCCCCTAGCCATCTTCTCCCCCAAAACAGTTGCACCACACCATTGAGGTGCAATCCGTCACTACTAAAGAGCTGTAGCCAACAGAAAAGTCAGCCCAGTTCTCTAAAAACCCAAACCCCATCTCCTTACACCACCTCTTAGCCACGCATTATACTCCTGAGCTCCCGTTGCATTTTTTCCTTTTTTTCCCCCTAGGTAGCACGTGGCTGCGGTAGTATTTCTGAAATCACTACCCTGGAGTAGTGCACAATTTTGTGCACCCTTTTTGTCAATTTTTTCCCTTTTTCCCTTCATATCTAGTTCTATCCTTGTCAGTGCCTAGTCCTTCCTTGGACGCCAGTCTCTTTTATGTCCAGTGCCCTCTGCTGTCTGTTTCATTCGAACTTCTCAAGTATTCCTGGCCTCGCGTCATGGGACACAAAAGTTCCCTGACGCGTTTACTCCTCACGGGAGCTTAGTCATTGCCTATGACTAAGCTCGCGCGAGGAGCGAAACGCGTCAGGGGACTTTTGTGTTGTTGTTCTGTAGCACCCACCTCTGGTCCATGTTATATTAAGCCACGAGTGAACCTTTAACTTGTTGGCCCTGCATGGCCCGCAGTTCTGTCCATCACTAGCACGCCTATGACAGTCTCTTTTATGGAATACTATGGTGCTATAATTTTTAAATTCATCCAGCAGTCTTTTCTTTTATTTCATTTAGTAACAGGGCCACTAGACCAGTCTCTTTACTTTTTAGACTAGGAGGGCACAGAGTGCCTAGGGCTACCTGCCCTATAATTAGTTCCTCTTTTTGCCTTATTCTTACTATCTGATTTACTTTTGACTGCTGTGATGGGCTTTTTAACATAACATTTGTGTGTGATTTTAATGCATATTTATTAAATGCTATGTTTTAAACCCCCTTACTTTTTTGCCAGTTGCACTCTATATTGAGTTGCTGTTTGCACTTTATAAGGGGGTTTCTTTCTCCTTTTGTCTTTATATGATGTTTACCTGTGCCTGCCTATTCTTCCACATGGCAGAAATTTAAAGAGGGAGGGCCAGATAGGGGGAAGAAAGTGAATTGGTATGCAGGAAAGTGTTTGCAGCCTTCCTACAAAGTTTGATTGTACCATATCAAGTGTCATATGTGGATGCTTTTCTTTTTGCACATTGATTTTTCAGTAGCCTTCCTTGCTAAAATTGAATATTGAATAATATTTTGAATTAACAGTAATAGTTTTAATCAATATAGAGTCCTGAGGACTGGGTCTGGACACCCACAATTTTATATATATCCCTTAGTATTTAGTATTTGCTTTTCAGTAGGAATGATCAACTATTTAATTGTTTGTTCTTTTGGTCCCTACTCATGTCACTAATCAGTGGCCTTGACCCCAGAGCCTACTGTAGATTCCATCCTGTAATTAAGCTGGCTTTAAAAAAGTCAATTATTGTGTGTGTGGAAGCCAAGGATTGCTCCAAAATATTACTAATGCTTAAATGTAATTATGAGATTGGAAGCATACGTTCAGCAGATTCAGGAGCTGTCATCCTGAATCCTGAAATCATGCCAAACAATAAACAATTAATAAGATTAAACAGACTGAGCCAGTGTGTTTTTTTCCCCTCATCCTGATTCATCCAGAACCCCCCTCTCTCTTTGCTAAGCGCTTATCAGGCAGAATGAAATTCAACATTAACTACAAATGTCAAATGACTTGGCAACTATAAGAAAGAAATGAATGCTGGAGTGTACGTCAGTATCTTCTGCAATGGAGTTATTTATAAAACATTTAACATGCTGTACAAGATTGGTAGAGTATGCCATTAACATGCATAGCTATGTCACGTGTTTGAAAAGTTATTTTCAAAAAGGGCCACTGAATGATTGGTTAAATAAGATCAGGTGATCAAACTTTTATTCTGGACTTACAATGCATTGGCATACAAGACAAAAAAGCAAAGCACACTTGACCAAAGCCCAATTACAGAGGTTTGAATGAAATAATTGGGCTACTTGTGTGTGATTACAGCACAGTTATATAAAAACAGAGGACTTGGAACAATAAATTGTATACAGGGAATATTCCTTTAATCTATAATAGAGTCCCTATAATAACAATGTATACTTAATATATATAGATGATACGCACACACAAAACAGCTAGTGTAATAATCTGTGCATTGATATGTCCAAAAAACCCTGAATCAGATAAATACTGAAGACCAGTCCGTATAACTTACCCCTCAGGGCACCAAACCACACAGAAAGTCTGATTGTGGGGGAAGAGTAAGAGCCCAGGAATAGGAGGGAGAGGTTGGGATTTTCTTTATTAAACAAGGAGGAATGGGTGGGAATCTTGTCTAACAGGACCCTGACCCAGTGAGAAAGGGAAGTCCAGGCTAAGGGCTTAAACTTTGCCATCATTCCTAAAGCCATCCCTGTGGTGCATATTATAGCAGCCACAGAAGCCTCAATCCAAAATATTAATGTACCACAGAGTGAGGCATAACAACTTCACCTGTAGGTATCTGCAGTCTTAGCCAGTGCTAAAACTCCTTCATCTAACCTGACCACACAGGAAAGAAGAGCCTTAACATCCCTCAAGAAAGATTCCAGTATTACTCTGCCAGCAGACAAGGGAAGATGCACAATGGTACTCAACACCTATGACTACCATGCTAAGGTGACCACACTCCTGGCTGATAACAACAAGGGATCTCACCAGCCAAAACAAGAAACAGGTAATAGACTTACTACAACAGCTTCAAAAGGATAAAGCCATTAATTGATCAATGTATCAACACTTCTACCCTGGTAAGGTACATCCATGTATATATTGACTCCCAACGATACACAAGGAAGGGGCCCCACTAAGACCTATAGGAAGCAGCATCAACTCTGTAACATACAATGTGGCAAAATAACTATCCAACATCTTAGGGCCATTGGTTGGAAGTTCTAAGCATCACATCCAAAACTCACAGGATTTCACTAACAAGATTAAAGATGTAGTGCAAAAGAAACTATGGTGTCCTATGATTTGACATCTCTCTTTACCTGTATACCCACCAAGGAGACTGTTGATATGGTGAGAAAATGTCTAGACAAGACAGCACCCTAACCAGCAGAACAGATCTTAACCCAGAACAGATGCATTCCCTACTGGACTTGTGCTTGAATGCCATCTATTTCAAATACAGGGATAGGTTCTAAAAGCAAAAACATGGATGTGCTATGGGACAACACAGGCACTTAATACATTTAAGGGCATAGCACCTAGCCACTGGTTCAGATACGTGGATGACACCTGGGTTAAAATCCACCAGAAGGAAGTACAAACCTTCACAGAACACATCAATGCCGAAGACCAGAACATCAAATGCACAAGGGAAGTGGTACAAAACAACACACTGGCCTTGGACCGCTTGGTAGAAATCATGGAGAATGGTAAACTGGAAGTAGAGCTTTACAGAAAACCAACTCATACAGACCAGTATTTGATGTTTGGCTCCCACCACCCTTTAGATCACAAGCTGGGTGTTTATCAGAACCCTGCAACACAGAGTAGAGAACATTCCCATTAGCACAGAGGCAAAGGCTAAAGAAATGAAACATCTCAGAGGAGCCCTTAAAACTTGTGGATATCCAGACTGGGACTTTGTCAAAAGAAGTAGAAGGAAAGAAAAGAACACGAAAATACCAACAGTGAAGGGGAAAGCAAGACAGGAGAAAGAAGATGGTTATCCCATATGTAGCAGGGGTCTTTGAAAATTTATGAAGAATTTTCAAAAAACACTGTATCCCTGTCTGCTTTTAACTAAGCAACACACTGAGGCAGCAATTGGTACATCCGAATGACCCAATACCAAAACACAGGAAAAGCGATATCATATACATAGTGCAGTACAGTGAAGAGTGCTCTGATTTGTATGTGGGGGAGACCAAACAGCAACTGCACCAACCAACGTATGGCCCAGCACAGAAGAGCCAATTCCTCGGGTCAGGACTCAGCCGTGTACCTGCATCATAAGGAAAAAGGACATAACTTTGAAGATTGTAATGTCAACATCTTGGCAAAGGAACATGACTAGTTCAAGAGAGGTGTCAAGGAGGCCATTTATGTGAAAATAAAGAAACCAAGCCTGAATAGAGGTGGAGGAATTCGACACCAACTGTCTACCATGTACAATGTTGTTTTGACACCTTACCCTGGGCAGTTTCGATAACCTCTTCAAGAACTAAACTATAAGTCCAGTTGATCTAACTGAATACAACAGATACTCCTGGAGGTTTTGTGTGAGTTTGTGTGGTTTAGTGACATGAGGGGTAAGTTATATGGACTGGTCTACAGCATCTATCTGATTCAGACTTTTTTGCAAATATCTACACACAGATTATTACAGGGATTCTCAAACAATGTGCCTCCAGATGTTTGAAAACAACACCCAGCTTTTCTCCACTACAGAGGGAAGACAGGGAGTGCTGAGTTGTAGTTCTCATACATTTGAAGGCTCACTGAGAATCCCTGGATTATTACACTAGCTGCTTGCACAGACTTTTTGGAGATACATTAATCCCCTCATGAATTGGCTATATTACTCATTATGTCTTATTAATTACATTTTGCATATTATCCATATATATTGGAAGTATACATTGGACGCTATTATAGATTAAAAGAATATTCAGTTTTATAAAATTTTTGCTCTAAGTATTTTTGATATATATGTTTATTGGATAGCTGGAAGGCTATCTAGAATTAGGAACTTATTCTGGTGAATATTTGGAATTTTTAACAGGTTGAGTAACATTCTCATTGATCAAGTAATAGTAGTATAATCTCCCGTCAAATAAGACAAATAAAACAGGGCAGCAGGTGGTTAGCACAGTGGCAGCGCTGAAGTCCTGAGTTCGATTCCACCTTGGACACATCTGCAAGGAGTTTGTATGTTCTCCCCGTGCTCGCGTGGGTTTCCTTCGGGCACTCCTGTTTCCCCCAAAATCACATAGACATACTGATAGGTTGTATGTGTCAAATAAATGTGCTTAGATTGTAAGCTCTTTGGGACAGGGAATGATGTGAATGTATACATGTATTGTAAAATGCAACGGAAGATGCTGGCGCTATATAAATCCACAATAATAATAATAAAACTTAAAGCATGTACTTGTTTGATTGTGATTAATATGTGATGATGTGTGATTAATTTTGTTGTACCTCAGACTATATGTTGTTGATGCTCCTCTCCTGCATGCTTAACTTCTAGATATCTGCAAATCTTGTAGGGGCTGACAGTTAGGCCTGAAGCAGAGGATAAGTGCTATAGGCATGCTGGGAATGGGTCTTCAAAGCCTGGGTCAACTCACACATTCCTAATGTTATTACTTGGCAGATTGGTGACAGATTTGTTTTACAGCCCTAAGCAATAAAATATACATTTTATCATCATAGAATTCTGGAATATAATTTAGCTTAGAATACATGCAACTGAAAACTGATTTCTTACTACCGGTACACACATTATGAAATATATTCTTCTGTTGTTTGCACTATTGCAAAGGGCATTTATTTTTCCTCTTGGGTAAAGATTTATTTGTACCTGGGATGTTTAATTTATGTGGACATACAGTACTTTTCTCAAACTGCAGAGAAAATCCCTCAGAATATTTAGTCAATTACTTATCATACATTACTATCTGAGAAGCATTTTGTCACCAAGTCATGAAATTGCCATTTTAAAGGAGTGTGTAGGGATTTGTTAAATGATTTGTTTATGAATCACTGGATGAGGCAAGAGTATTCCAATGCTGTTGGTGCCTCTGGCTGCTAGTTAGTGTTGACTTCTTCTTTTCTGTTTATATGCTTTATAATGTGATACTGCTAGCACTTTTTTGTTCTCTCTCAATTTTTATGCTTTTAAACAATCCTCCTGTGGCTTTCTCTTGGTCAAGAGATTCTGACTCTAGCCAACTAAATAAACTTTTATAGGCAAATGTATTCCCATCCCAATTCCCATTGCTTTTCTTTTTCGCTTCGATTACCCCTTCTAAAGGCCTTTTCATGTATGTTTCTCTGTCCCTGAACAGATGTCTTCTTCTTGTACCCCTGCCATCCCATCTTGGAGTCCATTCTGCAGGAAGACCATAAATGAACTTCAGCTGGATAACACATAAAACCTAGACAAATTTTTGGCTACTGCCACCTTAGTATAATGGGCAATCCTGCCCGGTCTGGGATGTGCAATGCTTAATAAGCTTAAGATTTTAGGGGGGAATTATCATGATATTACACTGATGTAAACTGTAATAAGGTTGGCTTATCAAGAAATATACTAGTTGTTTCCTTTGTAGAGGAATTGCTGGAAAATGATCTTGTATACTTTCTAGAGTAATGGTGACATATGAGGATCACACCCAGCATACGTGAAATGTTCTAATCATTATGAGATGAGAAGTAGCTGAGGAATCTGCACAGACAAGCATCTCATTCAGTGAGTATGTAGTAAATAATGTCAGTGCACAAAAACCACAAACAAACCAAATGTTTCTGCTCTTTCTGCAGTTATTGAAATATTTACCTATCTATTCTTTTTGCGTAGTTTACCGGTAGTATTTATTGGAATTATTTATTTACTTTCTTTGTTAATATGTGAATTGTGAGAAATGTACTAATCAGAATAACTAGATCTCACCACTAGGGGGTGCTTATTGCATATTCCTTTTGGATTGTTCTAATGGCTTTCCTGTGGAGCCCTAGGGTGTTCAGATTTCCCTATTTTATCCCATAATACATTAGATACTGTCAACAAAAATATAATTATTTACAAACTTTCTGCTGTGCTTTACTTATATGGATGCATTTGTATAAGCAATAGAATTTAAAGGGGTCTTTTACACCACTGTGTCTATATTTTTATTCAGTAATAAAGTGTTGCTAAAATTCATCGACTGCCCACATGCCCAAAAAATTTAAATCTGTAAGGGGTGTGATTTTAATTCTGCTGAATAGTTTTCCATATTAAAAGTCTCCACACACACACACACAGTGAATTGCCATTAAAGGAAAGTGGACTGGATGGTATCGCATCAAGGTCATAAAGCTACAGTCTAAACATCCAGGCAATGCTGATCCTTAGAACCTTTGTGCCCCAACACCAAAGCCATGTTAACTAGAAAAGAATGTGCTACTAACTTTGTCTTTTATTATGACCTGCAGTTTTAAGCTGGATGTGTATTAGGGGCCTGAATGACCGAACTCAGCACTATGAATGAAAGGATAGAGAGCACTACTTACACCCTGTATCATTTTTACTCTAACCTTGTTGTATAATGAAACCCCCCATGCAGAGGTGTTGTGTATTTACCTACCTGCTGACTGTAAGGCTGATGTTCTGCCCTGTATAATTGCTGACATTACTGCTTCCATTGCACCATGTGTAATCATTTTAATCCCCGGTAGTATTCTGTACAATACAATGAACATTTGAATGAAATGATTTTCCAAATTTGACTAGCTAACTCCCCAAAACTTCAAAAACATTTTACTTACAGTGCCCCTGTAGTAAAAGCTTCTGACCATTTCTGTCTCAGAGCAGCTCCCATGGGTGCTGCAAAAATGCAAGAGCTTTGGTGCATGCTCAGAGAAGGAATTCCCAGGTAAGCCCTTCTGTCATTGACCATCACGTCAGCCTTACCCGTGGTTACCTCCTCTGATGGCGCACACAGCTATATCAGCTTTTACATTACCCTGGTGTGCTTCGATAGGACAGAAAATGGTCTGTTTTTTTTTAAATGCAGAAGATAGGAATGTTTAAGTGTGAGTGTTAAAATGGATGTCTATGGTCAAATAAATTCCAATGTTCTTTTCAAAAACACACACGCTTGCAAAACATTTTAAACTGATTTTGCACAGAGATCTTAACTTTATTACCTTTAACCCTTTCCCCTACCCATTCCCCTAAATTCAAGCAAGAATCTTTTGAAGATTTTATATTACTTTGGCTTGAAAAACAAATTTGTTTTTCTTTTATTCCACTAATTATCTGGACTGTATCTCAAACTAGAGACATGAAATTCAGTTCAGACCTACGGGACATATACTAGAAGGAACATGTTTGACGTGGTGTAATCAATGCTGATTATCTCTCTCTAGATTACATTCATCTGTGTTCAGACATAATCAGCGCTGATTGACTCTCTCTCTCGACAGCTGATCAGTTTGTAATTTAATTTACACTGTGTTTGATACATACATACTCAGTTTACAAATAAAAGATCTAACTACTAAAAAATAGCACAATAATAAAATGTCTATTTACTCATAGTGCAGTTGAAAAGTTAAACAAAACATCATTATAGGAATGTTATTGGATTTTAAAACTTGCAACACACATAGGGGCATATTTATAAAGGAGCGGTAACTTTTTGCGGCCGGGTTTCCTGCCATTTTCGCTAAAATCGCTAATAACGTGATTTACCAATGCGCGAAACCCAGCCGCGAAAGATTAATGCCTCATTAACTTCACATCAGTTACCGCAAACTTCTATTTATAAAGCGGCGGTAACTGATGTGCCGCGTTAATCTCGACTGTTTCACTTCGCCCTCAACCCCCCATGGCACATGCAACCACCCGCCGCGACCCCTTCCCAGCAGCCCCTCCCAAACTCCTGCCCCGTACTCTCGCGGGGAGGGAAGGGCCAGCTGGGGGAGTGACCCTTCCCAGCAGCCTCCTCCCCCGATGTTGCCAGCCGCTTCTTTCTTCTGCCATCTACTGCGATGGCATCTGAGGTCCACGGCAGAGTGCACCTCTTTATATAGGTTTGCAGAAAACCCTAATCTGTTTCTGATTGGTCAATTTTTTAATGCTTGGTTTACATGTTTTACATTAACCAATCAGAAATTTTATGAAATCTGATTGGTTAATGTAAAACATGTAAACCAAGCATTAAAAAATGAAGTGCAGTATCGCCGCAAAGATAGTTCAAATTACCGCCACACATCATGGCCACAAAGCATTTCGCCGCGATGCCGCTGACCATTATAAATATGGCAATAGCGGTATTTTTTCCGCTGCGATGTGCGGTGGTAATTTTACAGTGCTATTATCAGCCGTTTATAAATATGGCCCATAGACACACAGTTTAACAGAGTTTTGTGCAGCCATAGCATGTTGCCTTCAAAAATGCAGCCTTTCAAAACAAATTCAAAGTTTACATTTTCTAAACTTTCCCTCTCTAGTTCTTTTAAAGGCTATCTCCGGTGGTTAAAACCACTTTTGCTATTAACTTTTATTGAAGAACAGGAGGTAAAGGAACTGTGTCTTACCTCCAGTTCTTCAATAATACGTTCAGGAGCTTGGAATGAGGTTAAGAAACTTACTAGTCTCTCGCTCCTCTGCCGTCTCCTCTGACAGGTCCCGACTCTGTATTACATACTGTTATTGTTTATTTTATTGGTATTTTGGTTTGACCTTAGCATGTACAGTTTAGGTGTGTCTTGTATGTGGATTTATGGTCATTGAAAAAGTATAGTGAACTTGGGGGCATATTTATAAATCTGCGCTATTGGAATTATACCGTCTGCTAATGATGCAGCCATAACGTAATGATCATTATGGCTGAAGCCATATTTATATAGGCATCGTATTGCAATAACACACCTTAACTGTGGTTGTAAAATACTGATACAGTGCAGTATTGTACAGCCGCACCTTTGTTTCATGGCTGTGTCATAGTACTAATACTGTCCAGTATTTTACTAACACATGGTATTGGTCATTATAAAAATGCAATGGTCTTTAACAACCACAGTGGTGTTAAATGGCTGCAGTCTAAATAGCTGTGGTGTTTGCAGCAGGTATAAACTTATGGCACGGTTTCTAAATATGCTCATCATTGGATGTAATTTTTTATCAGCGTTGGCAGCCTTATTGGTATGGCAGGAAAATGCAGAATCCAATACAGAACACAACAGAGTGCACATCTATAGGTAAAACACATATCGTGTGTCTTTATTCAACCTCTACTACTATGTCACTATATTACTATTGCAACCTATTTTGAGCTGTGATTGATGAGTCCTGGGAATATTTATTGAACTTATAAATATAATTCTGCACAGACTTCTCCTTTTTAGTACAAACTGAAACTGTATTGTATTTTGAATGTTATGTGTTGCTATTTTTAGTTACCGGTATGTCAGTGTATAGTAAATATCTCTATAGATTGACATTATTCTGTGTATTTCTATGTTACAACGTACAACAAGGATGTACCTGCAAAGATATTTTGAAACTCGGTTTTAATATACTGACCTAGTTTCTTAGTGGGGAATGTGACTTAAAGGAAACTGCAGGGGAGAGAAGGATTGAAAGCCAATGAGAGTTTCTATCAGACCCAGTATCGTGCTTGTTTTCTAGGGTTTCTGTACTGTATATATTTTGAGTAGATGTGTTTCCTGGAAATTTCCCTGACAGCACAGGGTATTAACGCCTCTGCGACTCAGCTGTGGTTAATAGGCTCACTTTAAGCTTATTGCTGAGATACCAAGGAGGGGGTGAGCTGTTTTTTTTTTTATATCATTCAGATCCTAGAAACACAGTTTTATTCCCACCCCCACCCACCAAGCATTTTTATTGGTGAAATGAAGAGAGACAGGACCTGAGTATTTGCTCTTCTTCTAGAGGTTAATGACCCAGTTAGCAGCTCTTGGCTGCATTTCCCGACATTTTGCAGACATCAAGGCCATGTCTGCCTGCCAAGTACATCCTGTTCCCTGGAGCTCATCCAAACCCTCTCTGATTACTGTGTAATGCGACAAAAAGAGGAGGAGGGCTATGGACCAGCCAGAGAACGAGAGAGAAAAACACTGTGCAAACCCATATCTGCTATAGTTACCTTCACAACTGTTTGGCACACAGTAGGTTGATTTGTTCTCTAGGGGGATATAAAGTAATGCAAACACTATTTTCTTACTGGTGATTCTTAGAGAGGAAGTTTTATTTGAATTTATAGAAAGAAACTGTAATAGTAGAGAATTGTACCGTGTTAGTCATAGATGAGAGTGAAGACATCTTGGATATAAAGTAATACCTTTTATTGGCTAACTAGAAAGAAACAGGTAAGATAGCATGTCTGATTTCAGATTTACCCTAAAGGTAGATCAGATTATTGGTGGGAAAGTCTAGAAACCCCCTGGGTGGTGCAGTTCATGTCATTCTCATTGTTATCCATTGATTAATAGATATCCATTTATAGACGGCGCAGTTCACTAGGAATTTTCCTTGCCACACCGTGGATCCTTATCCTGTTTATCCACATCTTTCTCTTTCACACTCTCCCACGCAGAACAACACACTCACACAACATTCCTTTTCTGCATATTTGCATTCATACTTTTGAAGAACTCTTCATAGTCATATAAAGCAACTACAATCTCCTTTACAGACTGGAGAACACTTCATATATGGAAAGTAATATGGTACTTCCCACTCATACAGATAGTCCATATAGACAGCTGTATAAATAAACCGGGGATGATAACTGTTTGTAAGCAGGTTATTACTTATATAGCTAACATGTTTGTTTATAAAATGCTCATAAAACTTGTTTTTAGTGGTTTACCTTCAATTTCCTGTTTGATTTAAAAGTTTTAAAGACTAGAAAAATAAATCTAATCTTCAGTTATGATGTACCAGCTGATCACTTCACACAGCTGTAGTTTTCATTGTAATGTTGCCATATTGGTAATAACCAATCTCCTAAGTTTATAACAATGGCCGTGTATCTCTGGGGCTATGAGTTGCTGTATAACCGCATGTAACATCTATGGTCACAGATAGAAAGATGACAATCTCTAGTCAATCATTTATTGTAACTTTATATTATATTTTTTCCCTACTAATTTGCCCCTATAACCTGCTCCTAGAAGGTGTTAATGGGGCTGTGCTTCTGTGGGCACTATTTATAAACCCAGCAGTATTGAACATTACTAACACAGATATCCCACCCACCAGATCTTCCGGGAGTCTCCCTCGAATTGGGGTGGTCTCCCGCGAGACCACCCCAATCTCCCGCGACGGAGAGAAGTCCTGAATCTCCATCCCATCATGCCCCCTTTTCAGGCACCACGCCCCAAACCGCCCATGTCATACCCACAACCCCCGCAAGCCCGCAAGTACATGTCTGCTAACACCACACATTTATAATTAAGATTAATGTTTCTTTATAGCTGTCGTGTTTTGTCTTACAGCTGCAGTTGCAAATTTGACATTAAATTAAACACAACAGGTTTTTACAGCCAATACTGAACAGTTGATAAAATACTGCATGGTATTGTTATTTCTCATCTTGGCTGTTCATTTACAACCACAGTGCAAAATAAAGACACCACTGAAATATACAGATTATTATCAGTATTTTGCAGGGACAGTTAAAGTGTGGTATTGCAAATTTGGGCCTATAGTTCTTTTTTTTCCCTTTAAATTTGCTTTCCAGAAGGTGTCTCCTTCTCTCAAACATGCCCTCGCTTTCCTAAATCTAGATATTTGCTTTCTGACATGCTAAAAGAATGCAGTTAACGTTTAGACAAAACAAAAAGCTGGTAACATATCTCATTTCCCACAAAGAACATTATGGCAATGAGAGGAATAAAATATGCAGTGTCTGTAAGTTATTCCATTAACAAAGGACGAAACCATATTTTTCGGGAAGCAGCTCCCAGAATTGCTACCTAACATACAATGTATGTTACAGAAACTTAAACTAGACGTTTGCCACAAGGCTGGGGAGTAACATACTTTGTCACCCAGTTGCTGGAACACATGCAGTCCAGATCTCCCTACTGCTGGTCCAATCATCTGGGTAAGCACTGGTGTACTTCTTAGGTTAGTATTATTTTAATACTTCCTTTCAAAAGCCAAAAAGCTGGAATCCAAGGTGATGGATTGCTGCCTTGTCTTGCTCAAAGGTTACATTCTCATACTTCTTTAAGAATTATTCCCTAGGCAATGATAAAAGACATTACACCGCTTTAAAATCATTATCCTGCCACTAGAGATCACTGTTTCCTTTGTCAAAGTATCAAATGTAATGGTTACCAGTACAATAGCTACTACCAGGTTTTATTAAATGCAGAAAGATACACAGTCAATAAGGTTAACTTTGCAGAGCAATCATTACAGCATGTTTTCAGTAATATTTCTAAAAAAAAAGAAATGTCAGTCATGCTTAGAAATATGTAATATCCCCCCTTAAAACTCATTTGTATTGTGTTTTACCAACACTACGGGTACATCGTGTCTATTCATATTTTCACTAGTCTACCTTCAAACTGGTTTAATTGGTTTCATTTTCATTTAGGTGCTGTACAACCTCAATTTTATGACGATACAAGGGGTAAGTTTGTTCTTATTATGTTCAGCTCCCCTCCAAAAGTCAGCAATACTTTGCAAGGGGCACTTTACTGGAGCATCGATACTTTACATGGTGCACCAATATTTTATGGCCACTGTGGTATTGTATGTGTGATACCGCATGGAAGGATATACAATATATAAATTTATAATATGCATATACATTCCAGATTCTTATTAAAGGAGAACTAAAATGCAACAAGAACTAAAGAACGGACATAAGAGAGGAATACAGCTCCATGAATTGTTGCCCAATGTTTCTGAGTACATTTTGTAGAAATTATATTGGAAAATGTCATGTTGTGCTTGGTAGTTGTCATCACCCACCCCAACCAGAAGAATGGCATCACCTCATCGGCAGTCTTCCAGGGACACTAAAGCATGAGCAAACCATCCCTGCCCCTATCACATTAAGAGGTATTGTACCACCAATAGACATAAAGAGGTATTGTACCACCAATAGGCTAATTCAGCACTTAAGATCTACTGAGAAGTGGCCAAATAAAAATGTAGAAATAACATTCAACAGGAAATACACCAATTATTGCAGATCCAAATATATGAGTCATTATGAGACTGGGAAAGACTAAGAACGGAAAATACAAGGGGGAGGGAAATATTAATTTAGAAAAGTATAAATATAAAACAGGAAATGTGCCAACACCTAGTGCATATAATGGCATGGCATTCCTTATGCCTGTTTACCAGAGATTGTTAAACTACTTTACAGGCTTATGGCTTGAAGCTTCCAAACAGTTTTGGATTTTTAGTGAAAGAGGAGCAGGGATTTCTAAGGCCTAAATGTTTGCAAATTTAAAAAGAGCCTGAATCGGGAGAAATCTCTAACACTGTGGCCATATGCAGTAGATTTAGGATGTATTTTTAGGGGCACGTGGAAAAATCTCCCCAGCTGCTAAGCATGTTACTTCTAGTCAATGCATTACATATGTTTAGTGTATACAGTGCTCAGTAGCAACATATGTACACTATACACATGTACAGTACACACAGTGCTCAGTATCGCCTACATATGTATAGTATACACAGTGCTCAGTAGTGCCTACATATGTAAAGTATACACAATGCTCAGTAGCGCCTACATATGTAAAGTATACACAATGCTCAGTAGCGCCTACATATGTACAGTATACACAGTGCTCAGTAGCGCCTACATATGTACAGTATACACCAGTGTCTCAGTAGCGCCTACATACGTACAGTATACACAGTGCTCAGTAGCGCCTACATACGTACAGTATACACAGTGCTCAGTAGCGCCTACATACTGAGCACTGTGTATACTGTACGTATGTAGGCGCTACTGAGCACTGTGTATACTGTACGTATGTAGGCGCTACTGAGCACTGTGTATACTGTACGTATGTAGGTGCTTCGAGCACTGTATACTGTACGTATGTGGGCACTACTGAGCACTGTGTATACTGTACATAGTAGGCGCTACTGAACACTGTGTATACTGTACAATGTAGGCGCTACGACACTGTGTGTACTGTACATATGTGCACTACTGAGCACTGTGTGTACTGTACATATGTAGGCGCTACTGAGCACTGTGTATACTGTACGTATGTAGGCGCTACTGAGCACTGTGTATACTGTACGTATGTAGGCGTAGTGGCCTCAGTAGCGCCTACATATGTACAGTATACACAGTGCTCAGTAGCGCCTACATACGTACAGTATACACAGTGCTCAGTAGCGCCTACATATGTACAGTACACACAGTGCTCAGTAGCGCCTACATATGTACAGTATACACAGTGCTCAGTAGCGCCTACATATGTACAGTATACACAGTGCTCAGTAACGCCTACATACGTACAGTATACACAGTGCTCAGTAGCGCCTACATACGTACAGTATACACAGTGCTCAGTAGCGCCTACATACGGCTGGTTGTTCATTAAATCGATTCTAGAGAATCATTAATACTTGTTTGCTAATAATGTTTTCAGAAATATTCTTTAACTAGACAAAGATTCACTAAATTGCTGAAAGGTACAATTTTTGATTTATTCTACTAAAAATAACTTCATAAAAGTTTGCTTTAAAGGGATGAAGCAAAAAAACTGTGACATTGAATGGTTATCAAATTAATAACTGTAAATTTAAATATGACAACATTTCTGCAAAGAAGAGATTTAGATTCAGCAACCCTCTGACCTATAATGCAGAGCTTTTAGGTCTCGCTTATAGTCCTCCTGCTCCCTCTCTGTCTCCTTATCCAGGCGCCATCTCCTCCCTGTTCAGTCCTTCTGCACAGGCTTTTGGAGGTCTCATCGGCATTCACCTCTTTTTGGTCTTTGCAAGTGCACGCACTGGGCGTCGTTATATATCTTAGAAGGTTGTTCTGACCAAAATTATTTAAACTTCCACTATTATCAAATCAGTTCATCTCTACCCTGTTCTCATGTTTCTCCCAAGTCACCTTGCCCGGCCCTAGTGGTTAATTTACTAATCTGTTCGTAGTGTTCTTTATCTTGTTTGATCTCCTGTACTGACTTTGCCATCCTCTGACCTTGATCCTCAACTTGTCTCTCTTGACTCCTGCCTGTGTCCGACAGTGATTTTGACTCTACGCTTCTATACTTTGCCTGGTTTTTCGGAACTATTTGGTATGACCTTTGTCTCCGTCCTCGACCTGCTCTAGTTCTATCTAGTTCTAACCACTTGACCCGGAAGAAGAGGCGCTCAGCCTCGAAACGTGCGTAGGTCTTGTTGGAGACTATATGCTTGGCGTTTAGTACGTAGTTGATGGCAAGATAGCGAGCGGCGTTATTTAAGAGAGACATGCACGGAGATTCCAAGATGGGTGAGATTTTCCCTTCTCTGGTATTACCATACTGACATTTTGATCGGGACTATTGTGTATCTCTATTTCGCCAGTGCCTGGTTGACTTTCTATTATTGATCTCATTGCAACTATGTAGCTGGGTCGGATGATCGGTTTTGCTGGGCCGCACTACAATGCCGTTTGCTTATTATATATATATGACTTCTTATTAGTTGCATTTGACCTCGCATACAGCTCTTGCTAATAACTCCTCTTATCCTCTTCCTTTGGGGTACAGCTATAAGGAATTCCACATGTTAGATCTAACTGCCCCATTATTTACAGGTGTTCAGTCCTGAATGGGCCCTTGTTCCCACTCAATGATTTTGTCGAGGTTGTTTATTAATATGTACTATTATTTGTACGCCTCTAACATTGTGATATGTTTTTAGGGGCTTTTGATGTTTTTATTGATTGGATAGTGTGTAAATAAAGGCTTTGTGGTTTTTTTTCGATATCCACGCTGGGCTTTATTGATTAGGATTGATTGGTCTATATGGATACTGATTCCAGGTACTTTTAGATACAGTTGGAGTGCTGCGTGGGCTTTGGGGTCCTCATTTAAACCTGGTTCTATGTCTGTTCTTTTTATTTTCTTCTGATTCTTATGTCTATCCCACTCTTCTTTTTCTTTCTTACTTCTCTACAAGCTATCCCTGTATTCATTGATTTTTTGGTTATCTTGTAATCACCAGGAGTTGCACCCACTTTAATAGTGACACTGTGGTACCATATAGTAACATAGTAACATACATAGTAATTAAGGGGGAATAAAGACATTCGTCCATCAAGTCCAACCTATTCCCTTTTTTTTTTTTTTTTTTTTTTTTAACCCTACCTAACAGTTGATCCAGAGGAAGGCAAAAAACCCCAGCTAAAAAAAGGGGGGGGGAAATTCCTTCCTGACTCCAACGGCAATCGGAAAGTATCCCTGGGATCAACCAGATCTATAGCATTAATACCAGTAATTCTCAATATTTTTAGTTTTAGAAACTTATCCAGGCCTTTTTTTAAAGTTATTCAATGAACTTGCCATTACCACCTCTGCGGAAGACAGTTCCACAGTTTCACCGTTCTCACTGTAAAGAAACCTCTCCTAACTTGAAGATGAAACTTTTCTTCCAACTTAAAGGATGTCCACGAGTCTTGATATGACCTATTAGTGAACAATGCACCAGAGAGTTCACTGTATGGGCCATAATATATGTATAAGGTTATCATGTCCCCACGCAACCGCCGCTTCTCCAATGTAAACAGCCCTAACTTGTCTAATCTGCCTGCATATTCAAGCCCCCCATTCCCCTTATTAATTTAGTTGCCCGTCTCTGGAATGCTTCCATTCCAAGATGTCCCTTTTGTATATGGGATTCCAAAAAATGCACCGCATATTCCAAATGAGGCCTTACCAGTGCCTTGTAAAGAGGGAGAATAATATTTTTCTCTCTTGAATCCATTCCCCTCTTTATACAAGACAATATCTTGCCAAGCTCTAGCTGTTGACTCCTGGCATTGTTGCTACAGCTAAGTCTGTTATCTACCAGAACCCCCAATCTTTTTCCATTTCAGATGCACCCAACACAGAGTTATTATGGGTAGGTGGCACAGGGATTATTAAATCCCAAATGCATCACCTTACATTTATCAACATTGAATCTCATCTGCCATTCTGCTGCCCATTTTGATAATCTTATCTAGGTCGCTTGCAGCACTTGCACATCATTGGAAGTTTCCAAAGCTCTGCATAATTTAGTGTCATCAGCAAACACAGAGGACCTTGCTCTCAATGCCCCCTTCAAGTCATTTATAAACAGATTAAACAAGAAGCGGCCCCAGTACAGAACCCGAGGAACTCCGCTTAGAACTTAGCCCACATAGATGTAGCTCCATTAAACACCACTCTCTGTTTGCGGTCCAATAACCAGTTCTCTATCCATGAACAAATGTTTTCTTCAAGGCCAACAGTCCTCAGTTTATACAATTAGTCGCCATGTGGCACAGTACAAAGGCTTTTGCAAAATCCAAATATACCACATCCACAGCTGTGCCTGAATCTAACTTCTTACTCACTTTAATAAAACCAATTAAATTTGTCTGGCATGATCATTCTATAAATCATGCTGACTACTACTAATAAGATGATCTCTGGAGACAAAGTCAAGGATATGATCAACAAAGTTTCCATCACCTTCCCTACCACTGATGTTAGGCTTACAGGTCTATAGTTACCAGGCTGTGAACGACTACCTTTTTGAATATTGGTATTACATTGGCTTTTTCCAATCCAGCGGCACATCCCAGACAAAAGAGAATCTGAAAAGATGAGACACAGTGGTCTTGCTAGAACTGAACTAAGCTCTTTAAAATCTAGGATGCAATCCATCTGGTCCTGGCGCTTTATTGATATTAACTTTGTCTAATTGATTCCGTACCATATCTCTGTTATCCAATGTGAAAACTCTCATTTCCTCCCTGCACATTGTTACAATCCCTACTGTAAGGATTCTCAACAGTAAAAACCGATTGTAAAAAAACGGTTTAGCAGATTAGCCTTTTCGGCATCCTCTACAACCACCTCAGCTCCCTTATTTAATGGTCCCACATTCTCAGTCCTCATTTTTTTTACCTTATATACTTAAAAAAACATATTGGGGTTGGACTTGCTTTGTTCGGCAATCCGTATTTCATTTTCTATTTTAGCTAGTTTAATTGCTTTCTTGCACTCTTTATTACAACTTTGAAGTCCCTGTAAGCCTGTCTGTGCCTTCTGCTTTCAAAATTTTAAAAGCCCTTTTCTTTTTTTTCCATTCCCTTTTTACCTGCATTAAGCCAATGCAGGAGTGGACCTAATTTTTTTACACTTGTTTCCTAAAGGTACCGATTTGGAGAAGATGATAGTTTAATATCCCTTTAAAAGTGGTCCACATCTGCTCAGTATTCTTTACCTAGGAAAAACAGTTCCCCCCAGTCTATGAGCAGGAGCGATTCCTTTAAAAGCATAAAATTAGCTTTCCTAAAGTTTAAAAGTTTTTGTTAAGCCAGTGCATTTAGTTTTCTGCAACCTATATTAAATGCGCACTATATCATGGTCACTATTCCCTAAGCTTCCCATTACCTTCATCTCCAAATGAGCTCTGGGTTATTAGATATCACCAGATCCAACAACGCATTCTTTCTAGTAGGAAACTTCTACCATCTGTGAAAGAAAATGCTCATATAGGAAATTTAAGAACTTTATACCTTTGAGGTGCTGGCAGTTCCTTACTCCAATCTATTTCAGGGTAGTTAAAATCCCCCATAACCAGAACATGCCCCATACCAGCAGCCTTCGCCCAACTGCATATGGAGATTCATTTCCACTCTTCCCCGGGATTTGGGGCTTATAACACACTCCAACAATTAATTTACCTATTCTTGCTTCCTGTACACAGTTCACCCCATAATGTTTCTGCCGATCGTTTCCTCCCCATCTATTCCATCTTTTAAATTTGGCTTCAATTCCTGTTTAACATACATACATACTCCTCCTCCTTTCTTATTAACTCGGTCATGTCTAAATAAGGAGTACCCTTCAATATTTACTGTCCAGTCGTGTGAATCATTAAGCCTGATTCTGCTATACCAATTACATCATACCTTTCCTTTAGAGCTATTATTTCAAGTTCGCCGGTTTTTCAGCCAGACTCCTTGCATTTGTAAACATACATTTTAGATTATCAATTGATTTACTTCCATACTGGTCGTACATGCCTCCTTATCCTCTATGCTCCCCTCCTCCTTCTCCTCCTCGTTGTGTTACTAGCCCCCAGATCCCTAACTTCTCTATTACCCCTGTGTAGTTAAACGTTCCCTCCCCCCCATATAGTTTAAAATCTCCTCCAAACCCCCTAGCCATCTTCTCCCCAAAACAGTTGCACCATCACCATTGAGGTGCAATCCGTCACTACTAAAGAGGCTGTAGCCAACAGAAAAGTCAGCCCAGTTCTATAAAAACCCAAACCCCATCTCCTTACACACTCTCTTAGCCACGCATTATACTCCTGAGCTCCGTTGCCTCCCTAGCGTAGCACGTGGCTGCGGTAGTATTTCTGAAATCACTACCCTGGGAGTAGTGCACAATTTGTGCACCCTTTTGTCAATTTTTCCCTTTTTCCCTTCATATCTAGTTCTACCTTGTCAGTGCCTAGTCCTTCTTGGACGCCAGTCTCTTTTATGTCCAGTGCCCTTGCTGTCTGTTTCATTCGAACTTCTCAAGTATTCCTGGCCTCGCGTCATGGGACACAAAAGTTCCTGACGCGTTTACTCCTCACGGGAGCTTAGTCATTGCCTATGACTAAGCTCGGTGAGGAGCGAAACGCGTCAGGGGACTTTTGTGTTGTTGTTCTGTAGCAACCACCTCTGGTCCATGTTATATTAAGCCACGAGTGAACCTTAATTGTTGGCCCTGCATGGCCGCAGTTCTGTCCTCACTAGCACGCCTATGACAGTCTCTTTTATGGAATACTATGGTGCTTTAATTTTTAAATTCATCCAGCAGTCTTTTCTTTTATTTTTAGTAACAGGGCCACTAGACCAGTCTCTTTACTTTTTAGACTAGGAGGGCACAGAGTGCCTAGGGCTACCTGCCCTATAATTAGTTCCTCTTTTTGCCTTATTCTTACTATCTGATTTACTTTTGACTGGTGTGATGGGCTTTTTAACATAACATTTGTGTGTGATTTAGCATATTTATTAAATGCTATGTTTTAAACCCCCTTACTTTTTGCCAGTTGCACTCTTATTGAGTTGCTGTTTGCACTTTATAAGGGGGTTTCTTTCTCCTTTTGTCTTTATATGATGTTACCTGTGCCTGCCTATTCTTCCACATGGCAGAAATTTAAAGAGGGAGGGCCAGATAGGGGGAAGAAAGTGAATTGGTATGCAGGAAAGTGTTGCAGCCTTCCTACAAAGTTTGATTGTACCATATCAAGTGTCATATGTGGATGCTTTTCTTTGCACATGATTTTTCAGTAGCCTTTTTGCTAAAATTGAATATTGAATAATATTTTGAATTAACAGTAATAGTTTTAATCAATATAGAGTCCTGAGGACTGGGTCTGGACACCCACAATTTATATATAACCTTAGTATTTAGTTTGCTTTTCAGTAGGAATGATCAACTATTTAATTGTTTGTTCTTTTGGTCCCTTCTCATGTCACTAATCAGTGGCGGACCCCAGAGCCTACTGTAGATTCCATCCTGTAATTAAGCTGGCTTTAAAAAAGTCATATTGTGTGTGTGGAAGCCAAGGATTGCTCCAAAATTATATAATGCTTAAATGTAATTATGAGATTGGAAGCATACGTTAGCAGATTCAGGAGCTGTCATCCTGAATCCTGAAATCATGCCAAACAATAAACAATTAATAAGATTAAACAGACTGAGCCAGTGTTTTTTTCCCCTCATCCTGATTCATCCAGAACCCCCCTCCTCTTTGCTAAGCGCTTATCAGGCAGAATGAAATTCAACAAACTACAAATGTCAAATGACTTGGCAACTATAAGAAAGAAATGAATGCTGGAGTGTACGTCAGTATCTTTGCAATGGAGTTATTTATAAAACATTTAACATGCTGTACAAGATTGGTAGAGTATGCCATTAATGCATAGCTATGTCACGGTTTGAAAAGTTATTTTCAAAAAGGGCCACTGAATGATTGGTTAAATAGATCAGGTGATCAAACTTTTATTCTGGACTTCAAGCTATGGCATACAAGACAAAAAAGCAAAGCACCTGACCAAAGCCCAATTACAGAGGTTTGAATGAAATAACTGGGCTACTTGTGTGTGATTACAGCACAGTTATATAAAAATAGAGGAATTGGAAAAATAAATGTATACAGGGAATATTCCTTTATCTATAATAGAGTCCCTCTAATAACAATGTATACTTCAATTATATAGATGATACGCCACACACAAAACAGCTAGTGTAAAATCTGTGCATTGATATGTCCAAAAAAACCCTGAATCAGATAAAATACTGAAGACCACGTCCGTATAACTTACCCCTCAGGGCACCAAACCACACAGAAAGTCTGATTGTGGGGGAAGAGTAAGAGCCCAGGAATAGGAGGGAGAGGTTGGGATTTCTTTATTAAACAAGGAGGAATGGGTGGGAATCTTGTCTAACAGGACCCTGACCCAGTGAGAAAGGGAAGTCCAGGCTAAGGGCTTAAACTTGCCATCATTCCTAAAGCCATCCCTGTGGTGCATATTATCAGCCACAGAAGCCTCAATCCAAAATATTAATGTACCACAGAGTGAGGCATAACACTTCACCTGTAGGTATCTGCAGTCTTAGCCAGTGCTAAAACTCCTTCATTAACCTGACCACACAGGAAAGAAGAGCCTTAACATCCCTCAAGAAGATTCCAGTATCACTCTGCCAGCAGACAAGGGAGATGCACAATGGTACTCAACACCTATGACTACCATGCTAAGGTGACCACACTCTGGCTGATAACAACAAGGGATCTCACCAGCCCAACAAGAAAACAGGTAATAGACTTACTACAACAGCTTCAAAAGGATAAAGCCATTAATTGATCAATGTATCAACACTTCTACCCTGGGAGGTACATCATATATATTGACTCCCAACGATACACAAGGAGGGGCCCACTAAGACCTATAGGAAGCAGCATCAACTCTGTAACATACAATGTGGAAATACTATCCACAATCGGGCCATGGTTGGAGTTCTAAGCATCACATCCAAAACTCACAGGATTTCACTACAAGATTAAAGATGTAGTGCAAAAGAAACTATGGTGTCCTATGATTTGACATCTCTCTTTACCTGTATACCCACCAAGGAGACTGTTGATATGGTGAGAAAATGTCAGACAAGACAGCAACCTAACCAGCAGAACAGATCTTAACCCAGAACAGATGCGTTCCCTACTGGACTTGTGCTTGAATGCCACCTATTTCAAATACAGGGATAAGTTCTAAAAGCAAAAACTAGGATGTGCTATGGGACAACACAGGCACTTGATACATTTAAGGGCATAGCAACTAGCCACTGGTTCAGATACGTGGATGACACCTGGGTTAAAATCCACCAGAAGGAAGTACAAACCTTCACAGAACACATCAATGCAGACCAAAACAGACCAGAACATCAAATGCACAAGGGAAGTGGTACAAAACAACACACTGGCCTTCTTGGACCGCTTGGTAGAAATCATGGAGAATGGTAAACTGGAAGTAGAGCTTTACAGAAAACCAACTCATACAGACCAGTATTTGATGTTTGGCTTCCACCACCCTTTATGACACAAGTGGGTGTGTTATCAGAACCCTGCAACACAGAGTAGAGAACATTCCCATTAGCACAGAGGCAAAGGCTAAAGAAAGAAACATCTCAGAGGAGCCCTTTAACATTGTGGTATCCAGACTGGACTTGTCAAAGAAGTAGAAGAAAGAAAGAACACGAAAATACCAACAGTGAAGGGGAAAGCAAGACAGGAGAAAGAAGATGGTTATCCCATATGTAGCAGGGGTCTTTGAAAATTTATGAAGATTTTCAAAAAACACTGTATCCTGTCTGCTTTTAACTAAGCAACACATGAGGCAGCAATTGGTACATCCGAATGACCCAATACCAAACAAAGAAGAAAAGCGATATCATATACATAGTGCAGTACAGTGAAGAGTGCTCTGATTGTAGTGGGGGAGACCAAACAGCCGCTGACCAAACAACGTATGGCCCAGCACAGAAGAGCCCTTCCTCGGGTCAGGACCAGCCGTGTACCTGATCATAAGGAAAAAGGACATAACTTTGAAGATTGTAATGTCAACATCTTGCAAAGGAACATGACTAGTTCAAGAGAGGTGTTAAGGAGGCCATTTATGTGAAAATAAAGAAACCAAGCCTGAATAGAGGTGGAGGAATTCGACACAAACTGTCTCTACCATGTACAATGTTGTTTTGACACCTTACCCTGGCGAGTTTCGAAACCTCTTCAAGAACTAACTATAAGTCCAGTTGATCTAACTGAATACAACAGATACTCCTGGAGGTTTTGTGTGAGTTGTGTGTGTTTAGTGACATGAGGGGTAGTTATATGGATGGTCTACAGATTATCTGATTCAGACTTTTTTGAAATATCTAAACAGATTATACAGGGATCTCAACAATGTGCTCCCGATGTTGAAAACAACACCCAGCTTTTCTCCACTACAGAGGGAAGACAGGACTTGTGAGTTGTAGTTTCATACATTGAAGGCCACTGAGAATCCCTGGATATTTACACTAGCTGCTTGCACAGACTTTTTGGAGAACTTAATCCCCTCATGAAGGCTATATTACTCATTATGTCTTATAATTACATTTTGCAATTATCCATATATATTGGAAGTATACATTGGACGCTATTATAGATTAAAAGAATATTCCCTGTTTTATTAAATTTTTGCTCTAAGTATTTTGATATATATGTTATTGGATAGTGGAAGGCTATCTAGAATTAGGAACTATCTGGTGAGTATTTGGAATTTAACAGGTTGAGTAACATTCTCATTGATAGTAAGTATGTAGTATAATCTCCGTCAAATAAGACAAATAAAACAGGGCAGCAGGTGGTTAGCAATGATGCCTTGCAGCGCTGAAGTCCTGAGTTATCACTTGGACACATGCAAGGAGTTTGTATGTTCTCCCCGTGTCGCGTGGTTTCCGGTTTCCCCCAAAATCACATAGACATATGTGGTTGTATGTGTCAAATAAATGTGCTTAGGTGTAAGCTCTTTGGACAGGGAATGATGTGGATGTATACATGTATGTAAAATGCAACGGAAGATGCTGGCGCTATATAAATCCACAATAAATAATAAAACTTAAAGCATGTACTTGTTTGATTGTGATTAATATGTGATGATGTGTGATTAATTTGTGTTGTACCTCGAGCTCTATGTTGTTGATGCTCCTCTCCTGCATGCTTAACTTCTAGATATCTGCAAATCTTGTAGGGGCGACAGTTAGGCCTGAAGCAGAGGATAAGTGCTATAGGCACTGCTGGGAATGGGTCTTCAAAGCTGGGTCAACTCACACATTCTCAATGTTATTACTTGGCAGATTGGTGACAGATTTGTTTTACAGCCCTAAGCAATAAAATATACATTTTATCATCATAGAATTGGAATATAATTTACTTAGAATACATGCAACTGAAAACTGATTTCTTACTACACACATTATGAGATTATATTCTTCTGTTATTTGCACTATTGCAAAGGGCATTTATTTTTCCCCTTGGGTAAAGATTTATTTGTACCTGTGATGTTTAATTTATGTGGACATACATACAGTTTTCTCAAACTGCAGAGAAAATCCCTCAGAATATTTAGTCAATTACTTATCATACTTACTATCTGAGAAGCATTTTGTCACCAAGTCATGAAATTGCCATTTTAAAGAGTGTGTAGGGATTGTTTAAATGATGTTTATGAATCACTGGTGAGGCAAGAGTTGTCCAATGCTGTTGGTGCCTCTGGCTGCTAGTTAGTGTTGACTTCTTCTTTTCTGTTTATATGCTTTATAATGTGATAGCTAGCACTTTTTTGTTCTTCTCAATTTTTATGCTTTTAAACAATCCTCCTGTGGCTTTCTTGGTCAAGAGTTCTGACTTAGCCAACTAAATAAACTTTTATAGGCAAATGTATTCCCATCCCAATTCCATTGCTTTCTTTTTCGCTTCGATTACCCCTTCTAAAGGCCTTTTCATGTATGTTTCTCTGTCCCTGAACAGATGTTTCTTCTTGTACCCTGCCATCCCATCTGGAGTCCATTCTGCAGGAAAGACATAAATGAACTTCAGCTGGAGAAACACATAAACCTAGACAAATTTTTGGCTACTGCCACCTTAGTATAATGGGCAATCCTGCCCGTTGGGATGTGCAATGCTTAATAAGCTTAAGATTTTAGGGGGGAATTATCATGATATACACTGATGTACACTGTATAAGGGTGGCTTATCAAGAAATATACTAGTTGTTTCCTTTGTAGAGGAATTTGCTGGAAAATGATCTTGTATACTTTCTAGAGTAATGGTGACTATTGAGGATCACACCAGCATACGTGAAATGTTCTAATCATTATGAGATGAGAAGAGCTGAGGAATCTGCACAGACAATCATCTCATTCAGTGAGTTGTAGTAATAATGTCAGTGACACAAAACCCACAACAAACCAAAGTTTCTGCTTTCTGCAGTTATTGAAATATTTACCTATCTATTCTTTTGCGTGATTTACCGGTAGTATTTATTGGAATTATTTATTTACTTTCTTGTTAATATGTGATTGTGAGAAATGTACTAATCAGATAAATAGATCTCACCACTAGGGGGTGCTTATTGCATATTCCTTTTGGATTGTTATAATGGCTTTTCGTGGAGCCCTAGGGGTTCAGATTCCATTTATCCCATAATACATTAATACTGTCAACAAAAATATAATATTTACAAACTTTGCTGTGCTTTATATATGATGCATTTGGATAGCAATAGAATTAAAGGGGTCTTTTACACCACGTGTCTATATTTTATTCAGTAATAAAGTGTTGCTAAAATTCATCGACTGCCCACATGCCCAAAAAATTTAATCTGTAAGGGGTGTGATTTTAATTGCTGAATAGTTTCCCTATTAAAAGTCTCACACACACAACACACAGTGATTGCCATTAAAGGAAAGTGGACTGGATTGTATCGCATCAAGGTCATAAAGCTACAGTCTAAACATCCAGGCAATGCGATCCTTAGAACTTTGTGCCCCAACACCAAGCCATGTTAACTAGAAAAGAATGTGTACTAACTTTGTCTTTTATTATGACTGCAGTTTTAAGCTGGATGTGTATTAGGGGCCTGAATGACCGAATCAGCACTATGAATGAAAGGATAGAGAGCGCTACTTACACATGTATCATTTTTACTCTAACCTTGTTGTATAATGAAACCCCCCATGCAGAGGTGTTGTGTATTTACCTACCTGCTGACTGTAAGGCTGATGTTCTGCCGTTATAATTGCTGACATTACGCTTCCATTGCACCATGTGTAATCATTTTAATCCCGGTAGTATTTGTACAATACAATGAACATTTGAATGAAATGATTTTCCAAATTTGACTAGCTAACTCCCAAAACTTCAAAAACATTTTACTACAGTGCCCCGTAGTAAGCTTTGACCATTTCTGTCTCAGAGCAGCTCCCATGGGGCTGCAAAAATGCAAGAGCTTTGGGTCATTGCAGAGAAGGAATTCCCAGGTAAGCCCTTCTGTCATTGACCATCAGTCAGCCTTACCCGTGGTACCTCCTCTGATGGCGCACACAGCTATATCAGCTTTTACATTAGGTGTGCTTCGATAGGACAGAAATGGTCTGTTTTTTTTAAATGCAGAAGATAGGAAGTTTAAGGTGAGTGTTAAAATGGATGTCTATGGTCAAATAAATTCCAATGTTCTTTTAAAAACACACACGCTTGCAAAACTTTTAAACTGATTTTGCACAGAGATCTTAACTTTTACCTTTAACCCTTTCCACCCATTCCCCTAAATTCAAGCAAGAATCTTTTGAGATTTTATATTACTTTGGCTTGAAAAACAATTGTTTTCTTTTATTCCACTAATATCTGGACTGTATCTCAAACTGAGACATGAAATTCAGTTCAGACCTACGGGACCTATACTAGAAGGAACATGTTTGACGTGGTGTAATCAATGCTGATTATCTCTCTCTAGATTACATTCATCTGTGTTCAGACATAATCAGCGCTGATTGACTCTCTCTCTCGACAGTGATCAGTTTGTAATTTAATTTACACTGTGTTTGATAACATACTACTCATACAAATAAAAGATCTAACTACTAAAAAATAGCACAATAATAAAATGTGTATTTACTCATAGTGCAGTTGAAAAGTTAAAAAACACATTATAGGAATGTTATTGGATTTTAAAACTGCAACACACATAGGGGCATATTTATAAAGGAGCGGTAAATTTGCGGCCGGGTTTCTGCATTTTCGCTAAAATCGCTAATAACGTGATTTACCAATGCGCGAAACCCAGCCGAGAAGATTAATGCCTCATTAACTTCACATCAGTTACCGCAAACTTCTATTATAAAGCGGCGGTAACTGATGTGCCGCGTTAATCTCGACTGTTTCACTTCGCCTAACCCCCCATGGCACATGCAACCACCCGCCGCGACCCCTTCCCAGCAGCCCTCCCCAAACTCCTGCCCCGTACTTCCGCGGGGAGGGAAGGGCCAGCTGGGGGAGTGACCCTTACCACGCACCTCCTCCCCGATGTTGCCAGCCGCTTCTTTCTTCTGCCTATCCTGCGATTGGCATCTGAGGTCCCCGGCAGAGGCACCTCTTTTATAGGTTTGCAGAAAACCCTAACTGTTTCTGATTGGTCAATTTTTAATGCTTGGGTTACATGTTTACAATAACCAATCAGAAATTTTATGAATCTGATTGGTTAATGTAAAACAGTTAAACCAAGCATTAAAAATGAAGTGCAGTATCGCCGCAAAGATAGTTCAAATTACCGCCACACATCATGGCCACAAAGCATTTCGCCGCATGCCGCTGACCATTATAAATATGGCAATAGCGGTATTTTTTCCGCTGCGATGTGCGGTGGTAATTTTACAGTGCATTATCAGCCGTTTATAAATATGGCCCATAGACACACAGTTTAACAGAGTTTTGTGCAGCCATAGCATGTTGCCTTCAAAAATGCAGCCTTTCAAAACAAATTCAAAGTGTACATTTTCTAAACTTTCCCTCTAGTTCTTTAAAGGTATTCTCCGGTGGTTTTAACCACTTTTGCTAAACTTTTATGAAGAAAAGAGGGTAAAGGAACTGTGTCTTACCTCCAGTTCTTCAATAATACGTTCAGGAGCTTGGAATGAGGTTAAGAAACTTACTAGTCTCTCCCCTCTGCCTGCTCCTCTGACAGGTCCCGACGTATTACTACTGTTATGTTTTATTTTATTGGTATTTTGGTTGACCTTAGCATGTACAGTTTAGGTGTGTTGTATGTGGATTTATGGTCATTGAAAAGTATAGTGACTTGGGGCAATATTATAATCTGCGCTATTGGAATTATACCGTCTGCTAATGATGCAGCCATAACGTAATGATCATATGGTGAAGCCATATTATATAGGCATCGTATTGCAATAACACACCTTAACTGTGGTTGTAAAATACTGATACAGTGCAGTATTGTACAGCGCACCCTTGTTTCATGGCTGTGTATAGTACTAATACTGTCCAGTATTTTACTAACACATGGTATTGGTCATTATAAAAATGCAATGGTCTTTAACAACCACAGTGGTGTTAAATGGCTGCAGTCTAAATAGCTGTGGTGTTTGCAGCAGGTATAAACTTATGGCACGGTTCTAAATATGCTCATCATTGGATGTAATTTTATCAGCGTTGGCAGCCTTTTGGTATGGCAGGAAAATGCAGAATCCATACAAAACACAACAGAGTGCACATCTATAGGTAAAACACATACCGTTGTCTTTATTAACCTCTACTACTATGTCACATATTACTATTGCAACCTATTTTGAGCTGTGATTGATGAGTCCTGGGAAATTATTTGAACTTATAAATATAATTCTGCACAGACTTCTCCTTTTTAGTACAAACTGAAACTGTATTGTATTTTGAATGTTATGTGTTGTATTTTTAGTTACCGGTATGTCAGTGTATAGTAAATATCTCTATAGATTGACATATTCTGTGTATTTCTATGTTACAACGTACAACAAGGATGTACCTGCAAAGTATTTTGAAACCGGTTTTAATAACTGACCTAGTTTCTTAGTGGGGAATGTGACTTAAAGGAAACTGCAGGGGGAGAGAAGGATTGAAAGCCAATGAGAGTTCTATCAGACCCAGTATCGTGCTTGTTTTCTAGGGTTTCTGTACTGTATATATTTTGAGTAGATGTGTTTCCTGGAAATTTCCCTGACAGCACAGGGTATTAACGCCTCTGCGATCAGCTGTGGTTAATAGGCTCACTTTAAGCTTATTGTGAGATACCAAGGAGGGGTGAGCTGTTTTTTTTTTATATCATTCAGATCCTAGAAACACAGTTTATTCCCCACCCCCACCACCAAGGATTTTATTGGTGAAATGAAGAGAGACAGGACCTGAGTATTTGTCTTCTTCTAGAGGTTAATGACCCAGTTAGCAGTCTTGGCTGCATTTCCCGACAATTTGCAGACATCAAGGCCATGTCTGCCTGCCAAGTACATCCTGTTCCCTGGAGCTCATCCAAACCCTCTCCGATTACTGTGTAATGCGACAAAAAGGGAGGAGGGCTATGACCAGCCAGAGAACGAGAGAGAAAAACACTGTGCAAACCCATATCTGCTATAGTTACCTTCACAACTGTTTGGCACACAGTAGGGTGATTTGTTCTCTAGGGGGATATAAAGTAATGCAAACACTATTTTCTTACTGGTGATTCTTAGAGAGGAAGTTTTATTTGAATTTATAGAAAGAAACTGTAATAGTAGAGAATTGTACCGGTTTAGCCATAGATGAGAGTGAAGACATTGGATATAAAGTAATACCTTTATTGGCTAACTAGAAAGAAACAGGTAAGATAGCATGTCTGATTTCAGATTACCCTAAAGGTAGATCAGATTATTGGTGGGAAAGTCTAGAAACCCCGGGGTGGTGCAGTTCATGTCATTCTCATTGTTATCCATTGATTATAGATATCCATTTATAGACGGCGCAGTTCACTAGGAATTTTCCTTGCCACACGTGGATCCTTATCCTGTTTATCCACATCTTTCTCTTTACACTCTCCACGCAGAACAACACACATCACAACATTCCTTTTTGCATATTGCATTCAACTTTGAAGAACTTTCTAGTCATATAAAGCAACTACAATCTCCTTTACAGACTGGAGAACACTTCATATATGGAAAGTAATATGGTACTTCCCACTCATACAGATAGTCCATATAGACAGCTGTATAAATAAAACCGGGATGATAACTGTTTGTAAGCAGGTTATTACTATATAGCTAACATGTTTGTTATAAAATGCTCATAAAACTTGTTTTTAGTGGTTTACCTTCAATTTCCTGTTTGATTTAAAAGTTTTAAGACTAGAAAATAAATCTAATCTTCAGTTATGATGTACCAGCTGATCACTTCACACAGCTGTAGTTTTCATTGTAATGTTGCCATATTGGTAATAACCACTCTAAGTTTATAACAATGGCCGTGTATCTCTGGGGCTATGAGTTGCTGTATAACCGATGTAACATCTATGGTCACAGATAGAAAGATGACAATCTCTAGTCAATCATTTATTGTAACTTTATATTATATTTTTTCCCTACTAATTTGCCCCTATAACTGCTCCTAGAAGGTGTTAATGGGGCTGTGCTTCTGTGGGGACTATTATAAACCCAGCAGTATTGAACATTACTAACACAGATATCCCACCCACCAGATCTTCCGGGAGTCTCCCTCGAATTGGGGTGGTCTCCCGCGAGACCACCCCAATCTCCCGCGACGGAGAGGTCCTGAATCCATCCCATCATGCCCCCTTTCAGGCACCGCCCCAAACCGCCCATGTCATACCCACAACCCCCGCAAGCCCGCAAGTACATGTCTGCTAACACCACACATTTATATAAGATTAATGTTTCTTTATAGCTGTCGTGTTTTGTCTTACAGCTGCAGTTGCAAATTTGACATTAAATTAAACACAACAGGTTTTTACAGCCAATACTGAACAGTTGATAAAAATACTGCATGGTATTGTTATTTCTCATCTTGGCTGTTCATTTACAACCACAGTGCAAAATAAAGACACCACTGAAATATAAGATTATTATCAGTATTTGCAGGGACAGTTAAAGTGTGGTATTGCAAATTTGGGCCTATAGTTCTTTTTTTTCCCTTTAAATTTGCTTTCCAGAAGGGGTCTCCCTTCTCTCAAACATGCCCCTCGCTTTCCTAAATCTAGATATTTGCTTCTGACTGCTAAAAGATGCAGTTAACGTTTAGACAAACAAAAAGCTGGTAACATATCTATTTCCCACAAAGAACATTATGGCAATGAGAGGAATAAAATATGCAGTGTCTGTAAGTTATTCCATTAACAAAGGACGAAACCATATTTTTCGGGAAGCAGCTCCCAGAATTGCTACCTAACATACAATGTATGTTACAAGAAACTTAAACTAGACGTTTGCCACAAGGCTGGGGAGTAACATACTTTGTCACCCAGTTGCTGGAACACATGCAGTCCAGATCTCCCCTGCTGGTCCAATCATCTGGGTAAGCACTGTGTACTTCTTAGGTTAGTATTATTTTAATACTTCCTTTCAAAAGCCAAAAAGCTGGAATCACCAGGTGATGGATTGCTGCCTTGTCTTGCTCAAAGGTTACTTCTCATACTTCTTTAAGAATATTCCCTAGGCAATGATAAAAGACATTAACTCGCTTTAAAATCATTATCCTGCCACTAGAGATCACGTTTCCTTTGTCAAAGTATCAAATGTAGGTTACCAGGACATAGCTACTACCAGGTTTTTTAAATGCAGAAAGATACACAGTCAATAAGGTTAACTTTGCAGAGCAATCATTACAGCAATGTTTTCAGTAATATTTCTAAAAAAAAAAGAAATGTCAGTCATGCTTAGAAATATGTAATTCCCCCTAAAACCATTTGTATTGTGTTTTACCAACACTACGGGTACATCGTGTCTATTCATATTTTCACTAGTCTACCTTCAAACTGGTTAATTTTGGTTCATTTTCATTTAGGTGCTGTACAACCTCAATTTTATGACGATACAAGGGGTAAGTTTGTCTTATTATGTTCAGCTCCCTCCAAAAGTCAGCAATACTTTTCATGGGGCACTTTACTGGAGCAGATACTTTACATGGTGCACCAATATTTTATGGCCACTGTGGTATTGTATGTGTGATACCGCATGGAAGGATATACAATATATAAATTTATAATATGCATATACCATCCAGATTCTTATTAAAGGAGAACTAAAATGCAACAGAACTAAAGAACGGACATAAGAGAGGAATACAGCTCCATGAATTGTTGCCCAATGTTTCGAGTACATTTTGTAGAAATTATACTGGAAAATGTCATGTTGTGCTTGGTAGTTTCATCACCCACCCCAACCCGAAGAATGGCATCACCTCATCGGCAGTCTTCCAGGGACACTAAAGCATGAGCAAACCATCCCTGCCCTATCACATTAAGGGGTATTGTACCACCAATAGAAAAAGAGGTATTGTACCACCAATAGGCTAATTCAGCACTTAAAGGCTATGTCCACCCCGAAAATACATTTTTAATATGATGTTCCCCCAAGTCCCCCAGCCCCAACCGCATCATTTTTTTTTCAGAAAGCCCCCCAAACTCTTACTACCCCCTCGATCCTCCGCCGCACTGCCGGCCCTCTGCTTGCGAGAATGCAAGCAGAGGGGGGGACCGGCACGTCGCGTCTGTGATTGGCTGAGCGGCAGCCCATCACGGACGCGGCTGCCGGTCATCAGTGCAGCGGAGGAAAGCGGAGAGGTAAGTAGAGGTTTGGGGAGCTTTTAAAAAAAAAAAACATGCGGTTGGGGGGGGGGGACATGGGGGAGCACAATATTAAGGGGGATTTGAGCTAGGGGGAGGGATAGTAGAACGGGAGGGAGAGGGAGGGAGAGGGAGGGAGAGGGAGGGGGAGGGAGGGGGGAGAGGGCTGCAGCACGCATGGCAGGAATCTCCGGGAGGCCAGGTAGCAGGCAGTGTCTATATGGACCTGCTGGCCTCCTGGTGGGCAGTTTTTGGAACTTTGGGGGGGGACTACAGGAGAAACCAGATGGAGTTGGGATGTGAGGTAAGGATTAAACTACCTAAATGGTGGGGCCAGTAGTTGGGGGGATTATAGTTTTGGGGGTGGACATGCCCTTTAAATCTACTGAGAAGGGCCAAATAAAAATGTAGAATAACATTCAACAGGAAATACACCAATTATTGGATCCAAATATATGAGTCATTATGAGACTGGGAAGAAGACTAAGAACGGAAAATACAAGGGGGAGGGAAATATTAATTTAGAAAAGTATAAAATAAAAACAGGAAATGTGCCAACACCTAGTGCATATAATGGCATGGCATTCTTATGCCTGTTTACCAGAGATTGTAAACTACTTTACAGGCTTATGGCTTGAAGCTTCCAAACAGTTTTGGATTTAGTGAAAGAGGAGCAGGGATTTCTAAGGCCTAAATGTTTGCAAATTTAAAAAGAGCCTGAATCGGGAGAAATCTCTAACACTGTGGCCATATGCAGTAGATTTAGGATGTATTTTAGGGGCACGTGGAAAAATCTCCCCAGCTGCTAAGCATGTTATTCTAGTCAATGCATTACATATGTTTAGTGTATACCGTGCTCAGTAGCAACATATGTACACTATAAACATGTACAGTACACACAGTGCTCAGTATCGCCTACATATGTTAGTATACACAGTGCTCAGTAGTGCCTACATATGTAAAGTATACACAATGCTCCGTAGCGCCTACATATGTAAGTATACACAATGCTCAGTAGCGCCTACATATGTACAGTATACACAGTGCTCAGTAGCGCCTACATATGTACAGTATACACAATGCTCGTAGCGCCTACATATGTACAGTATACACAGTGCTCAGTAGCGCTATATGTACAGTATACACAGTGCTCAGTAGCGCCTACTACGTACAGTATACACCGTGCTCAGTAGCGCCTACATACGTACAGTATACACAGTGCTCAGTAGCGCCTACATACTGAGCACTGTGTATACTGTACATGTAGGCGCTACGAGCACTGTGTATACTGTACGTATGTAGGCGTACTGAGCACGTGTATACTGTACGTATGTAGGCGCTGTGAGCACTGTATACTTGTACGTATGTGGGCACTACTGAGCACTGTGTATACTGTACATTGTAGGCGCTACTGAACACTGTGTATAGTACATATGTAGGCGCATGAGCACTGTGTGTATGTACATATGTAGGCACTACTGAGCATGTGTGTACTGTACATATGTAGGCCTACTGAGCACTGTGATACTGTACGTATGTGGCGTTTCCGAGCACTGTGTATACTGTACGTATGTAGGCGCTACTGAGCACTGTGTATACTGTACATATGTAGGCGCACTGAGCACTGTGTGTACTGTACATATGTAGGCGTTACTGAGCACTGTGTATACTGTACGTAACGCCTACATATGTACAGTACACACAGTGCTCAGTAGCGCCTACATATGTACAGTATACACAGTGCTCAGTAGCGCCTACATATGTACAGTTACACAGTGCTCACTAGTAACGCCTACATACGTACAAGTATACACAGTGCTCAGTAGCGCCTACATACGTACAGGATTACACAAGTGCTCAGTAGCGCCTACATACGTACAGTATACACAGTGCTCAGTAGCGCCTACATTACGTACGTATACACAGTGCTCAAGTAACGCTACATATGTACAGTACACACAGTGCTCAGTAGCGCCTACATATGTACAGTACACACAGTGCTCAGTAGCGCCTACATATGTACAGTATACACAGTGTTCAGTAGCGCCTACATATGTACAGTATACACAGTGCTCAGTAGTGCCCACATACGTACAGTATACACAGTGCTCAGAAGCACCTACATACGTACAGTATACACAGTGGTCAGTAGCGCCTACATATGTACAGTATACACAGTGCTCAGTATCGCCTACATATTTACAGTATACAGTGTTTATAAGCACCTACATATGTACAGTATATACAGTGCTCAGTGGCACATATGTACTTGTAGTTCTATGTAAATATCTACCTAGCTGTCTTATCAGAGCAGACAGATGAAGAATTTGTGGCTTTTTCGTTTTCACTATTAATCTATTGGTTTAGATGGAATATTTCCCTTTGGGAAAAAGTCCTCAGTTTCTGTTCCTTTGTTTCTTGGCTTTGTTTTCAATGAAGCAGTAGATTTATGGCAGTTTGCCCACTTCAGTCACAGTTGAAAGGGGATTTCCTGAATAGAAACACCTTGGTGTGAGGGACATTAGCAATTCTTCAAAATTCACTTAACTTAAAGTCCCAGCATTCTCAGTTCTTAGAATCTCAGTTACTGTAGATCAACTTTGTCTGGAGAGACACGAGTGGCTAAGCACTGCTCTACAGTAAATTCCTGTGGCCTGCTAAAATGTAAGCATTTTTGCTCTATTTTAGAATAGAGAATATTATATTAATAACCTTGTATAATACTGACAATAACATAACCAGAGTGGGCGTCTCCGTGACCTTTCTGTCCCTAAAATTGATTTTGGACAGATTTAATGGTTTGCAATATTTTCTCTCTATAACTGAATAAAACTCTCTCAGCTTTCAAATGTAGAATTATGGTCTGGACTGCAGAAGAATCTTTCATGTTAACACCCAGAATTCAGCACCCAGGCTTACAATGTTCAGAAATAGGGCAACTAAATGGGACAATTTTTCACTAAAATAAAAAAGACCAAGTTCCCTCCCAGGTTACACCCATGGGGCAATAGACGTTATAGTCTATTGTCAGATCAAACGTGAAATCGGCTGTAAAGTGTACACCTTTAGACTACCAAGGCTTTTTAAAAATATGCTCCATTAAGTTATTAACTTTGTAAAGCAATAAAGTCTCCAGATACCTCCCCATTTACTTGATGACATACCAAAAGAATAACAGGTTTTCTCGCAGTAAAAGTATGACAAAGTAAACATGCTGCAAATCACATCTTATTGTTAACAATTGAAAGACCTTTGTGTACAATTCAGTACAGCCCTCCGTTCCATGTCATGATTCTGTACAGTCCCTTTCATGCACTTCTATGTTATAATTCAGACCCTGTAAGTCTGAATAACAGATTGCACTCTGCAGTTCCTTCCAATATATCTTATTTACAAAAGACATTAGTGGCCTTGGGGAGTTTATAGTTACTCTGCACGGTCAAATGAAATAAAGAATTTAATCTACACTGGTGAGTAGACATGGCCGAACAAACATTCAGTCCGATTTCATGTCCTCAAACTTCTGAAAAAGTTTTAAAATTCGAAAATTAAAGTCAATGGGGACAAATAGTTTGAAAATTTGGATAATATAATAATAAGGTTAAAACAGCAATGGTAACTTACTGTACATGGCTCTGGGACCTGAGAAATGGTCTGGGGAACACATAAAAATATTTAGATCATGAAATAAAGTCACTTTACACACATGCTACTTATGAGCTTCCACATTCGACATCCAATAATTTGTTCCATATTTATAAAGCTGTGGTATCGCTTTTTAGCGATACCGCGCCTTTAGCGATCGGTATCATAAGTTTGCGATCGTTAAACGGATCGGAGATTAAGTATCGGATTAACAATTGTAAATCTACGATACCGATTGTAAATCTACGATAACAAAATCGTAGATTTACGATCCCCATAGAATACCATTGCAGTAATTTACTACCACTCGGTATTCTATGATCAAACGTTCAGTAATTAATGAACATTTGGTCGTAAATGTACAATCGCGATCGTAAATTTACGACCACAATCGTAAATTAACGTACTTGCGGTATCGATACCGCGGCTTTATAAATACGGCCCCTAGTGAATTTTCAGAAAATTTTAGATTACTAGAATCTGTCTCTGAATCTCTAAAAAGGGGGTTTGTTCATTTTATACAAGAGGAATCATGCACAGCATTACTGTTTTTATTGCAGTCCATTATACACACCACATGGTTAGGGCATAAAAAAATGTATAAACATTTATTTACTAGGCCGATTCTAGATGCAATATGATGCACAAGTTCAAAAAAGGAACTGTATGTCCCATATATCTGTTGTATTCAATTAGATCAACTGGACTTGAAATGTAGTTCTTTCAAGTCCAGTTGATTTAATTGAATACAACAGATATACCATGACCTGGATGAATGAGAACCTTCACAAGTGTATGTCCCATAGTTGCATAGAATGGATATGGTGTCCTATGTCTCCAAGACTTGTTTTAAGGTAAGTGATATAAAGTTCCTTTAGAAAACCATTAGTGTGTCACACTCCAACAACCAGGGAAGCCTTTTTGACATTTGTTTTGGAATTTTATTATATACAGTGGCATGTCCACAGCCACAGCACATAGATTTATGTATTTAGGCAGAATGTGTAATGATGGAGTTTTTTGATTCATTCTAAAACACCTTTTCAAGAACTGAAGTTACTTATGGTAGATTCCATTTAAATATAGATATCTGAATAAAATATCGTGCTTAAAATCTTGGAAGTAGAAATGCAGCACACATTGAAAACAGTCGGGTGATTCCTGGTGCCTGGAATCCCCCCTTTCTGTTTGCTCAGTGCTGTCTGTTGTTCCACTTCTCCTGGTGTCCATAGACTGTCACATAGTTTGTTACATAGATTGTTACATTGTCAAATGGGGCTGTGAGTGACAAGCAGCATTTTTTTGTATGTTTCAAAAATGTATCTATTATGTATAATAGAACACATGAATGTATTCGGTCGTGAACCTCCTTCTGGGCTTGTTCAGTGGTAACCTATTTAGGAATCCCCCCCTTGAAAATCCTGTGTTTGCCACTGGTTGTGTACTAAGTATTTAAAAAAAAACTTTGGCATCTACATTAACTGGGTCATGTGTAGAAATTATTATTTAAAGTCTTTGCTGGGAACATTCAACATTCATCTAAAACAATAAGACTATTAATCCACCCTAGAACTTTTTTTTTTAAATTCAAGCACGGCTGTGATCCTGTTTCTGGACGTGTTCAAAGAATAGGAAGATTAGACTTAAATAAGAACTCTTCTTTGGAAAATGCTTTTGAATCTGCTGGAGACAAAGTAAGTTCCTAAATATATCTTTGTTTGCTTTTGTTAAAATCAAGATCCTGTATCACCACGCTCTCTAAAGTTAAAATTCTAAATATTAATCTTCCCAAATTCTTGAAATACTTCATGATTAAAGGGGAGGTTCAGTACAAATACATATACTTTTAAGAAAAAAAATGAGCAGGATGGTTCAATGCTAATGACCTTAACCTTCCATTTGCATGTATGTATAGTTTATTTATAAAGCGCCACTTGGGGAGCAGAGCTGTACAGTAACGAAATACAATAAAGTCATACAAGGGGAACAAATACATAGATAGTTCAGTACATAAATATATAAATTATATAAATAGAAGGGCTAGAGCTTTGCCACAAGAGGTAAGGAGGTCCCTGCCCCGTAGAGCTTACAATCTAGTTAGGTGGGTAACACACAGATACAATGGAATGGGTATAAGTGCTGGAGTGAAACGTATGCAGTGCAAATAAAACTCTCAAATATGACCTGGTTACCAGATAGGTAGGATGTAAGGCTAGATTTAAACCTGCTAATAGAGGTTTCTTGACGTAGAGAGAGGGGAATAGAATTCCAGAGGATGGGAGCCACAAGAGAGAAATGTTTTTGGCCTTTGCAACCTGCAGATCGTTTACAACCTTTCACAGAGCCATCTCGGTGGAATACGCAGGACAGAATCCAGATTGCAAAGGATCCAATAGGTTATTAGTATGAAGGTAGTTTGTGATACGGGGCGAAGACTAATCGTTCTAGCAGTTTAGAGGCTATCGGTAGGAGAGAGACAGGGCGGTAGTTGGCTAAACAAGACAGCAAGAGCTTTTTTAGTATTTTGTCTGTGTATAAATAAATGTTTTCAAAATACTGACTTCCTATTTGCAGGAGCCCTAATAGAGAGCGTTATGGCCATGCCCTAGACCCAGCGCCTTAGTTGATTCAGTTGCTCAGTAGAGAACTGAGCATGTTTGTCAAAAATCAGGGAATAGCAAGGGGTATAAATACAACTGATTTTTCAAAATGGAAGAGATTATGTAAAGTAACTAGGTATGCATAAAATAAACTAAGCAAATATCAAGCAAATGAAAGAAATGTAACTGCATTAGGTCTTTCCTCATAATCCTAAGCAAATCCAATCACTGACCCCCTCTTTTTCCCAACAAATGAATAATTTATCTGTGATGTTGAAAAACTCAGGTTTTCCAACTTCCTCTGGTCGGCATACCGCTGAGCCCAAAAGATTATTGAATGGCCTATGATCCAGGCTCATAACTGCTTATGACCTGCAATAAAAGGTTTATACACTGTATATTTTCTATCAGCAGTGGCCTAACATACAGATCATACCTGTTGGATTGCCATCTGCTTAATACATTCAGGACTAAAGTTTAGCAAATACCCTTGGGTATGAATGTCGGCAGTAGTTCCGCCAATCCAAACCCAAGATAAAAATTAACTGTGCCGTCTAACAAAAAGAGCACCCTCCTGTCTACCCCGTAAATCCCTGAAATCCAGATACGTTTGAGTTAGGCATCCCTTGCTATATTACTATTTACCACCTAGAGTGTCTTACCCCTACCCATAGTGTCCATTTTTGCCCTATTTATAATTACCTGCATCTTATCCCCTATTACACTATCAGAAAATCTCAGATCCCCATTATTTTAAAAAGGGTAGCTAGTGTAATTTGGTGTCTGGAATCCAGTGGTGTAGCTATTGGGTCCATGACGGTGGGGGCGCCCAGGAGGTAAGTGGTGCGTGACCCCTTCCACAGTCTCCACAATCTACTGTTTTTAAACAGCTTATCACGTGTATGCAGTAATAAAACGTATGATCAGCCACCAATCTCACAAGGGGGCCAGGCTCCTGCTGGAATCCTGAAATGGATGAGCCCTGTGAACTGCTTTGAGAACCTATTTAAAGATGGGTCATATATAGAATACCCTATTGTATGCTATCCTATGTCAAAAGGAGACTCCCACAATTGTTTTGCTAATGCTAGCAGCTGACATTTCTCCATCGAGAAATCTCATCTCCTCTGCAAAGTCCAACCAAAGAGACTAACTGCTATTGTATACAATCTACGTCTTAGAAGCCACGGATGTGTAAATTAGATCTCTCATTCTAGCTGAATAAGCCTCCAATAATCGTGCGCTATTCTTATTCTGTCTTCCTGACCACTGCCCGAGACTTCCTCAAAGCGCTGGGTCTGTAGACAAGACAAAGCACGTGCAAGGGAATTTTTAAAACCAGCGATATATCATTCTTTTATCCATAGATTCAAACACAATCAACATCACACCCACACTAACAACGCAAAAAGGACTGGGACTATTTCCAGGAAAACAAAGTTGTACATCCACTGATATTTTTGCCACTCCTTTAGACACTCCTCAGAAAACAAACTTCCCCCGAAAAGTTGCAAGTGTTCACAAGAAATAAATTCCTCTTGTCATCTGATGTTACCATTAAATTGCTTTTTTTATTTCTTTGCTTAACCTGACATGCCAAGAAGGATTTTGCATGCCACCAACGCTGTAAATTAACATTTGATTAAGAGCTCTACCCATGGGAATAAATCGGCCGGGTTGCAAAATAAAGGTGTCCTAATAAAGATTGAACCTCCCTCACTGTGACTTTTTTAGCGTGAATCCTTATTAATTTCTTAAGCTTATTCCTCTTATCCTCTGGTAGGCTGAATTCCATGCTCTGTGAATCAATCATGATTCCCAAGAACTGTATTCTAGTTGCTGGCATTACTGACTTGTCTTCTACGATTGGGATGCCAAATCTCTCTGCCAGGAACATAAAGCTCTTAAAAGATTTTAAACAAATGTTGGAACCCCCTGGTCCCACAAACAAGAAATCATCCAAGTAAGTAAAACCAGCTTAGATCGCGATACATATATACATACATAAGACAATGTATAGATAAGGAGACAATGTATAGATTAAAAAAGAAATATACAAAGAAAAGAATCAATGCACATTCCTGGGCCCCATGCAATGTCATTATCTGCACAGTGGCATACATTATAAACAAAGCAGTTTTAGTATACATTACCGCATGCATTTCTTATACTTGTGCACTGGATCCAAATAGCAGGCTCTCACTTCCCCTCAGCCCTTTGGCTTTTTAAAATGAGGGAAGAGGCCGTCCTTCCATTGCTTTATATTAAAGTATAGGACCTCCAATTAAAGGGCCATGTGGGGGGTGTTATTACTACATGGATGTTTGACCATGTTTCCTAATAGATACAGTACATACAATAGAATCACTCTGGAAGCACTCCTTAGGATAAATGACATTTTGCAGAAGTGCTACTTTATGAACATGTATAAGTAAAGTAAATATATATATATATATATATATATATATATATATAGGCAGTATAAAAATGCAAATATTACATATATGCAATTATTAATAAAATGCAATACAATATATATGATATTCCACTAATAAATGCTGTGCCATTCTACAAATGTGAAAAATAGCTCTCATCAGAAGATATAGCTCATAATAGATCTTCACCCCCCATTTGAATCCTAAGATATGGTGGCATTCAGGATGAATGGGTAGCTGACTCTATATCAGCCTTCGCTAATAAGGCAAAGGGAACTGTGGTCTCCAAACAAGTTCAGTTTAAATTTAAGGACAGTTTCCTACCTTTAAAACAAGCCATCAACCACCTCTCTATGTGCCCCACAGCCCAAGATATAAAGAAATGACTGATACAGAAAGTTAATGGGTGGGAGGCTGACATTGCTTCTAAGGCATCTCCTGCACAGTGCCGCGGCGAGCACAGCCTCAGACTCTCAGTGTGTGAGGGAGACAGGAAGTCCCTCCTCTCTGCTGTGTGAAGGACCTGCAGCTGCAGAGAAGGTAAGGGAATCTACAGCCCTTCTCTCTCTCTATATGTGAAAACAGCCTTTTCAGGCAGAGTTCTCACTCTGGGGGGTGTCAGAGTGGCCCACAGCACCTGTGAGTGGGTGGGACTTAGGCACCCGTGAGTGGGCGGGGCCACAACGCCCGTGAGTGGGTGGGGCCATGGCACTCGCGGGTGGGCGGGCCACATGGGGCTGTAAGGGAATGGGCCAAGGGGGGCCTGCAACTGGAGGGACCATGGGGTTGCATGAGTGGAAGGGACCAGGGGGGCTGCAAAGGGGAGGAGACACAGGGCAGATTGACTGACAGGTTTCAGAGCAGGAAGCAGGAAGTGCAGGGGACCTGGTGATGCTGCTGCCATATCACACACAAAAATGTAAATATCTTCAAAACTATGCAAAATAAACAATAGAAATAAATTGCAAAAACTCCCAGGAGAGCAATTCCTATCAATTTACCTAAAGTCATTTTTGGACCACAGTTTCTCTTTAAAAGTACTAAATTCTTATCTAAATATGCTGTTTAACAGTGCACAGGCCAGCATCAAGAGTACCTGATTTCCTACCTAAAATATCTTCTTTTTAAATTTGGATACATTTTTACAATGTAAACTGGGGTAAAAAAAAAAAAATCTTTTAATGGTAGGGATAAGGCAGCCATAAAGGGAACCGGAGGGTGGCCGGAAGGGAGGGCTCCAATGCGCATGCCAGAGACCAAGGAAGAAGCAGGGACTAGATCAGGGGCGTAACAGCAGAGGTTCCCCCCTGTGCGAAATTGGAGGCCGGGCCCCTGACACACCCCTCCTTCCTGAGGTACGCTTGATTGGTTACCCTACACCCCTGAGCGAACTTTAACTTGTCTGTATCTCCTATGAATAGCTGGGATCATCCTATTGGCATACCCCACCTGCCAATGCCCCTTGTGCTATATGACTTCTCCCCTTTCCCCACCCCTGGAACCTCCAGCCTGCCCAGCCATTTTGCTGGAACCCTCGCTAATTGCACCTCCAATACCTTTTTCCTTGCCCAGTCCCAATTAAGAGGGGAACCCCTTACAGGCAGTGCCTTGCTCAGAAACATTAAAATAAACATTTAAACTATCCCGTAATCCTGGAATAACATCAAGAAAAAATGTTATTACCTGTTCAAGGACCAGGCACCATACTGTCACCCAGGTTTTCTTTAGCAGCTCACTCCCCTCTAGTCCCCATTTTAGTATCCAAAGCATCTTCCTGTTGCCTGTTGTAGAATCTCTGGTAACAGCCAGTACTGCTCTACAGGGAGGTGGCAAACACAAGTAGAACAATGTGATCATTCCTCCAGTATCAATAAGGGATCAGTCAGGATGAAACATTACAGCACCGGGAGAAAGTGTGGGACCAAATGTGGGAGGCAAACAACCTTGAATAGTTACTGTTTAGTTCCAAGAAGCAAAAACTTACTGACAATCCCGAGAACATATAACTAGCAACTACAAATGTAGTGTAGTTTCTTTAATGGTCCAAATAGAATTTCAAAACAATTCATTAATTCAGTCTACATTTAACCCATTATAATTGAATTTAAGGGCAACAATACCCTCCCAAACCACCCTCCCTACCCTAAAAGTACCCATAGTAGGCACTTAAACCACTAGGTCCTTACACCTGGGTTTGCTTTGGGAGGGCTTGAAGCAGTAGTCGCTACTTTATGAACAAAATAAAAATTTGAGTGCACATTCGATAGAAAGTACATACATGTGCTACATACCATATAACCTATATTCATCCAAAAGTGTGTCTGCCCTATTTTAACCTGGTCGTAACCTACCAATACTTGTCTTTTATGAGTCTCTGCAATGTTCCTTGTCTCTTAAAGACCAATTCACATGCTTTAAGTGCTTTCTTCAAGTAAGCACATGTCGATACTTTGGTCGGACTATAAATTCTCAACACACACATTTTTAAGAAAAGTTGCAGTTTTTCAGTGTCATTAAACTGACTATATACTCTAGTCTGGATATTTTCACCCATTTGAGGAAAAAATATAAGCGAAAAACATAATTTTCCATTCCTTTTAGAATTGCAAAATCTGCACAAAATCCAGTTGTTAGTTTGCTAAGAATAAAATAAAGGTTCCGCCATACATTCCACCAGAATTCTTTTGAGTCCAAATAGAATACATGCAATGGTAGCCCAGCAACATGTTTTGTTAAATAATTTGATATAACAGAACTATTAGAACAAATAAATATAGTGACCGCAAAAATCACAATAAAAGCTAAACAAGTGTGCACTGCATTTCCCACCTCTTGTTGCATAAATACAACTGAATGAAATGTCCGTAAGTGATCAATAAAAGGCTTTATGCATTCCTGCTTTACATAAATGCAGAAAAGATTAGCAAATATTACGCGTGCACTTAACAAGAAAGGAAATTTAATATTGGCCCTTAACACTCTGAAGTCAACTGTGTTTAGAAAATTTTAGTAAAGTGTGTATGTTTGCTATGTGTGGATACAGTGAATATAAAAAGTCTATACACCCTTACAAAATGTGGGATTTTGCACATAATAAAAAGAAACAAGGCAAAGCTTACCTGAACTTATTCTACCTTTTATTATAAAATTACCATTTACTTGCCTAGAGATCCTGCAGATCTTTTAATGTTGCTACCAGCTTTTCATCAATTGAGGGACCTCACTGTTGATCCATATTTTTTTTACTTATTGATGATTGTCTTCATTGTGGGTTGTTCAATACTATGGAGGAATTATAAACGACTAACAAAGGTTGTCTGTACTGCTGATTGGAATCTTGGAGCTAATGATTGTGTTTCTATTACTGAATAGGACTTGGTATCCTGTTATAGTTTCAAAACACTAAACATTTTTATTTTACTTTTATGCCCATTATATAACTCCATTATGTAGGTATGTGTACAGTCTTTATATATAAATTATTCTTGGATATAATTATTTGGGCTTGTGTTTTGTATTTCTAAATTATTGTCAGATTATTAAGTTTTCTACTTGCATGCCCGCTTTAATGTATATGATACTGTTACCAAAGATTTACATATAGGTAATGAACTTTGGATTATAGTGAGATGTGTCTGTATGAGGATATTTGGAGAGTCTTTATTAATTTGGCTTGAAAAAGCCAAATTACTGTTCTTTCTATTTCTTCTTTTTCTTCTTCCGTTTTATTCTTCCGCTTTTTTGGACCATATCTCCTCCCACAGTTTTTGAGCTAGAGACATGAAATTCGGTACAGACATGCGGGGCATATAGGAGAAGTGTGCGATCTTCTACCTAAGGAATCCACGAAAGCGTTACGGCGTTATCTGCGAATTTCCGGACATTGTTTCCCATAGACTATAATGGTAACAATCCTCAAATGTGGATATTTCAAAACAGTTTTTTTCATGGTCATAAATACAAATGGTGATACCCCCAACCCCCCACACAGACCCAGGTACACCCACCTACTGACCTACCTTTCCATTCCTATGGAAGCCATATATAAAGGGTATAACAAAGTTCAAAAAAACTAATTTAGTTTATCCTCAATAAAAGTTAGTTTATGGTTATAAACACAAAAAGACATACCCCTCAACCGACCAGGTACACAACCTACTAATCTACTATCCATTACTGTGGCAGCCATACTTAAAGGGTAACTAAAGTAAAAAAAAAAAACAACTAATTTTGATAATTCTCAATAAAAGATAGTTTTATGGTGTAAACAAAAAAAGACATATCCCCTCAACCAGACCCAGGTACACACCTATAATTACTAATTCATTATGGTGGTAGCCATACTTAAAGGGTAACTAAAGTCAAAAAAATAATTTTGAATAATAATAAAAAAGGTTTGTTTTTTTAACCCCCATGTGGCACAGTTACATACACCTACTGACCTACCCCTCCATTACTATTGCAGCCATACCTAAAGGGTAACTAAAGTAAAAAAATTTTTTTTTGACTAATCATCAAAAAAGTTTGTTTTTTTAACCCCCAACCGGACACAGGTACACACACCTACTGATCTACTTATCCATTACTGTGGCAGCCATACTTAAAGGGTAATTAAAGTCAAAAAAACAAATTTTGACCAATCATCAAAAAGATACAGAGAGAGTCAATAAAAGTTCTTAGGTACACACACCTACTGATCTACTTATCCATTACTGTGGCAGCCATACCTAAAGGGTAACTAAAGTAAAAAAAATTTTTTGACCAATCATCAAAAAAGTTTTTTTTTTAACCCCCAACCCGACACAGGTACACACACCTACTGATCTACTTATCCATTACTGTGGCAGCCATACTTAAAGGGTAATTAAAGTCAAAAAAACAAATTTTGACCAATCATCAAAAAGATACAGAGAGAGTCAATAAAAGTTCTTATCATTGAAAATGGTGCTAATTTTGCCCTAACCAATCAGATGTTAGCTTTCTGATTGATTGGATCAAAATTAGCACCCCTGTGATTGGCTGAGACACGACTGTTAAACCAATCACAGGCACCGCTTGTTCTGCCTCTTTTGATGCTGCTTGTTATTGTTCTTTACAACCACTTCATAAATTTGACATTATAAGGTATAAGGAAATATAATATCTAGTTGGTATTTTTCTTTGGGATCACCACATCCCTATGATGACCACACATACCTGTAGGCCCCAACATCTAGGACTGAACAAGGGCATTTTACTGCATTGTTCATTGAATCATTTAGTAATAGAACTGTACAAAAAAAAATACTTTGGCTAATAAGAACCTTGTAACATTTTTTCTTTTCAGATAAACAAAACAGTCCCATTGTTCATTAAATGCAATGATTATAGACTATGACCAAGGCCTAAGAAAGGAGGTGACAAAGCAAAATGTTCCTATGCGGGTAGACATAACAAATATTGTATATAGATAAAGTGCAGCCGTAAGTATAAGTGCAGCGTATATGCTGATATTAGGTTCTCTTGCTTTTACTCCATTTATGTTTTTGTTAGTATTTTGCCCTTTACTTTACATTATATCCCAATATAAAAAATACGTGCAGGAACAAATTGTGTAAAGCAAAAGAAAAGAAATTACAGAAAAACGAGATCTTAAAGTACAACACTATCAAAATAATAACATCACCCCTATTACATGTCCACCCTTCCAGCAGCTGAAATCACTTACTCACATGTACAGCCGTGATAAATGTCTGCCTCCAGGCTGGCCCAGGGCCATGGGTTAACACGCACTTGTCATTGGCTGTAGGAATGTCTGTTACAACACCTCTTCCTCCTCCTCTGGCAGTCAAACAAACTTGGAATGTCCTGTTGCTAGGATACAGCCTACATAATCAAGCTGATTAAGGTGGGGGGAGGTGTTTTCTCTCATGCTAGCTTGAGAGTGACAGTTATACAGAATAGTTACGCCCCCTTCACAGCATGGCTATTAAAGGCAGAGAGGCTCAAAATCAGGGAAAGAAATGTAGGGGGGGCTGCATTTTTTAAAAAATGCATTAAGGCATAAAATTATCCTTTAAACCTAAACCCAAACATGTATACTACCATAAAGAACATAATAGATAAGCATTTAACTGCAGGATATATGATTTTCTCTATATACCTTGAGCCATTTGAACGGCCATATGTGCAAGTACACCTTCTGTCCACACATCTAGATCTCAGCCATATGCTTCATATAAGGATTCCAAACGTCTCTGTATTGAACCATAACATAACTGATCGCTGGGACGTGACCGGCTAGAACAATCTCCTGCATTACTAAGCATGTGACAACAGTCAGTGATTAAAATCGTGGGTTTGTGTGTGTGCTGAGAAACAAGGTACATCACCCACATGTTAATAGGGTAACGTTCCAGTCAACAGCTAAGGTAAATAAGAGACAAGACAAAAATTAATGTCTTTAAGTCAAAGTGCTCTGTCTTCTAATTCATGTTGTTTGGAGGCTTTAGTCCCTAGTTAAAGATCCTTAAAAATACAATAATTTGTAAAACAAATAATTTATAAACCTCCCTCCTCCCTGCTCTGTAATAACATAGTGATAAAAGCATTAGCAGGGGGGGAGAGGTAGCTTGAGATGGCAGAGATAGTCTGCACTTGACCCCCCTTCTTGATACTTTCACTGATTGATGATGGGTCACAAAGGGAGAGATCAGGACACAGAGATCCATGTCTTCAGGACAGCTTGCTTTCTATTGGCCACTGTGCGTGGGTGTGTTTTTCAGGATGTTGAACTTTTAACTCCTACTGCACTGATAAGCTTGTCGGTTAGCCAGAGTTGAGACATGGAGGATAACAGAGGGGAGGGGAAGGGGGGAGTGCTGCACAGAGATCTAACACCATGGAAAAACAAAGTCACTGACAGGGATAGGATTAAGGCATCACAGAGTACATGAATTTAACTTTGCACTGGCCAATGTGTTTTTTTCACTATAATGCCCTTTAGTCTCGCTTTGTGGTGGCGGTGCGAGTCCCAAGAGGCACTTGTGCAGCCGGCGCAAAGCGATCCACCAGAGGCTGCCGGTCTTAGCGCGTAAGTTTTTAAGCGCCAGCCGTTAAATACTTACGCGTGGGTGAATCTCCCTGCTAGTATCTGCCAATGGCACTTAGTTCAAATTACTAAGCCCATACACAATTGGAAAATACCCCTCACTATAAATTAATGAGTTATAATTAGTTTATTAGTGAATGGTATTTTCCACTTGTGTATGGGGTTAGTGATTTGAACTTAGAGTGACATTGGCAGATACTAGGTATCTTGTTTGGTTATGCATTTGTTCTGCAGGCACCAACTTCTTAAAAATTGTCATCATTCATGTGGCTGGAGACATCATATTTATGGTTGCCGGAACTTGCAACAGCGGCTGGACCACCAGCCGCATGTGTATTGGTTGAGAAGCAGCCAACACAGACGTGGCTGCCGTCAATGGAGAGCGCCACGAAAATGAAGGGCTAAAAGTACATTTCTGATGTATTTAAGAAATAATTTAGGGTTAGGGGTGGCGGGGGTATCATATATTTAATTGATTTTACACTAGGTGGAAGAACAAGGGGAAGAAAATGGCTCCCCTGTGCATGTCACACTACCTCCCGAGAGCTGCAGAAGAGGCAGAAACTTGGACAGGAAGACACTCCTACTCTTCACTTTCCTGGACTTTAGACAAGCACTGCAGGAGAGCCTAAGGAGCAGAGATGTAAGTAAGGATTTTTTTTAAACTTCACATGGGGCCAGTAGTGTGTTAAATTTAATTTTTTGTGGGTGGACATGCCCTTTAAATACCCAGGTTCCCCTCACAGGCTCACTCGAAGGAGGCAGATATAAAGATAGAGACAAAGATAGTTGTGATTGTTCTGAATGCTGGTCTGTTTTTGTTTAGTAACATTTCCCAATGTTTATCATCTGAACTATTACATGCGTACAAGAAACAAAATAATAACTTTCAACACCAACACAGCTCTCTTACTTCAACCAAGACCAATTCCTTTGAAAACGCCTTATCACTATATCAATGCCTTTCTTTCTGCATCAGGAAACAACTCAATGTGTTTTCATCTACTATAAAAATCCGGAGGATCAGCATATTACAGTATTTAGGTCAGTGAGAGCAATAACATTCTTTGTAGCATCTGTATACACTCCGTTCTGTATATAGTGAACTCTGGTACAGGGATATCATTACTTTAGTTCCAAGAAGTACACATAAATCACAATACCTGATAATTGCATATTTAAAAGTTGCTTATGTAGCTTCCAATTTCATTGTATCAATCCCTGTAGCGTGTCCGCTCACACCAAATACTCCAACAGGACAACAATAGAAGCAGGGAGACACAGGCAAAGCATAGCTTGCAATCAAAGTGATTTTAATGCTGCTTAAACAGGATCACAACATGTTTCGAACGTTCAGGCGTTCTTTATCATGTGTATAATTTCTCAAGTGTAGCAACTGGGTATTAAGGACTATAGTTTCTGAGCTTGACTGCACATACGTTCTTCCCCGTTACCTTCTCCATGTCTTAACCCCGGCTGCCCGACAAGCTTTTCATGTGCGCAGAGTTTAAGTTCAACATCCTGAAAAACACACCCACGCACAGTGGCCAATAGAAGCTATCCTGGAGACATGGATCTCCTTGTCCTGCTGCAATATGATCTCTCTTTATAACCCATCATCAATCAGTGAAATTTATCAAGAAGGGGTGGATCAAATGCAGCCTTATCTCTGCAGTCAAGCTACCTCTCTCCCCCTGCTAATGTTCTGTTTGTAACAGAGCAGTGAGGAGAGGGACTTGAGCCGGGAAGAGGGTCACGTCACAGGATTGATTGACAGTACAAGTAGGAGTAGAGGAATGCAATCACTACTTCTAATTTGTGTACTTAGGAAAGAGAGGGAAACTGAAGAAAATAAAGACATTCTGGGGTTGGGGGGAATTACAAACACATGGAAGAAAAAGGGGGAAGTTATTTCCCCACTATAGATGCCCTTTAAGACAATATGTTAGTGTTAAACTGATTGTTAGTGTACAACAAGGAGGGAAAGTTCACTGGAACTTGAATCCAGATCTTAATTCTTGTTTATAATGTTCAATTTTCATATTGCCCAAAGCGTTCCTTTAGACTGAAGAGAAAGCTTGCAAATTTTTTCAAATTAGACTGGAAAGGGTCAGGAATCTAAGACATGAAACAGCTGTTTGGTTTCATTCTGTATTATTACAGTTTGTGATGTGACCAACTGGGAGGAAGGAATGCATTTAAAAAAAAAATCAACCTAATTTTCACACAAAGTCAACAAAGCACCAAAAATAGCAGGAGAGCAGACATATTTAAGGGATATTTGTAGAATATTCTATCTGCTTTTGTCACTTTTGATGACCTGTAGGGGCTGGTGGAATCAGGATCTGCCTCAATCCCCTTCTTTTAATGCAGTTAAAAAGGGCTTGTACTGTGTCACTCCATATGTTGCAATGCAGCCATGGAAATGCCAGTACCATTACATACATGGACTGCACTTTTTGAGTTCAGATGAATGAGCACATACAATCTGATCAATCTGATGAATCTTTATTTTGAACACATAGCTCCCACTAATAACCATCCCTTTAACTTTATGAAGACATTTTTATTATGATTTGCATTCACTATTTTCTGAAAAATTAAAAAAGGGACAGCAGTTTATTAATGTTATATATTTGCGGGAGGCACACTCAACGAATTATAAATCAATCATTATTCAGTGCCATAAAAAACAGGTACACAACATTTTGGGGTTCAAACCCGATCCTCAGTGTAAACCAGGGTCTGGGCTCTTTCATCTGTAGTCTTGGCAATGTCAGCAAAAGACTATTCACTGCCCAGATGTCCTTTGTTAGGATTCCACTATGGCAAAATGCATCCAACTTCAATAAAGCTGTGGAATTCGTACAGTAGGTTTTGAAGCGCACCCCCTGAAGCCTGTCCCACATCAGGTAAGTATCAATGTACATATATTTGCAGGGAGGCACACTTAACGAATTATAAATCAATAATCTTTATTCAGGTGCTGAAAAAAACAGGTACACATCTTTTCGGGGGTCACACCCCCTTCCTCTGGTGTAATCAGCCACAGACATTGTCCAAAGAAGAAGCAGTAAAGCTGTCAGGTTAGGTTGTTGGTTTTGTTAGGGTGTTTTAATCAAAATATGGACCATTGTAGGTAGGTAGTTATTAAAGCAAAATATTACTCAGGATTAATTAAACACACACACACAAGTTTTAATGCAAATAGGAATATTTAATGTGAAGCATTGTGCATATTATCATTAGGAAAAAAATCTAGATAAAAAAACATTAGTATAAAATCAAATTAGTAAAAGGACAGAGACCCAATCGATTCTTTGCTTAAATACAGTTTCAAAGATTAACAAAACATTTTGTGCAAATTGGAACATAGCTAAATGCATTACTGAGAGAATATTCCAGCACATGTGCCCCGCTGTTCTATTAAGATGCCACTTAGTTTCTTTAACAAAAACTACACATATTTTGCCAAGTTCCATATTTTAGTTACTTAAGTTATTTTAATAAAAATGTAAAAAAAACAAATATATAAAATTTCCTATTGCTTTGGTTTTTGTTGTACAGTATGACTGTCTACAATTAGTTTCCCTGATTTTGCACCTGCAGCTTTGTATATAACTGGTCCTGTACAAGATGTTAAAATGAATTCGGATTTGTCCAACAGATTACTGCTGCACTAAAGTACTGAAGGTAATTTAGAATGGAACTTTAAACAGTAGGATACAGAGTATTTGAATATACAGATACATAAATAATGATATAATCTATATGTATATGTCATTACCCCAGCGCAATTCATTTGGAAGTATGCATGTTTCTGTTAGTTTAAGGTTATACTGATGAATTATACACTAAAAATAATCCATATCTCAAGTGTCCCACTATAAAAGGAAATGATTTCAATGTTTTTTGTGTGGCAGAAAATTGCTTGTGTCAATGTCACAGAGCCCTAAAAGAATAGGCACAGAGCACTGAAGCCACTGGATTGTCTGTAATCTACTGTGGTTTACTAATGCATTCCCCTGTAAAAAAACACAGTGTTTCATTCATCTATGATTACCCCAAAGCCAAACATACATAGGATAACTTGTTAGCTAAACTATTGTAAATAAATTATTCGCACAACCATCACAGGAACTGATATTTTGATTCTTAACTAATTAGCCAATAGAAAACAAATCATTTTTTAATTAAAGGTCATGTATACAAATGCAATCCTTTTAACCATCTTACCTTAACTGATATTCCTGCTCTTGGCTCCGTTATCTATCAGTTCTTACAGGAGCACAGTCATTCATGGTTGTGACAGGTGATGCCATGGCACATGACTGACTGCTGTTCCCAAACCGCCACCTCTCTTTACAAGCTTGTACAGCAAACATTTCAAAAGCCAGTGGAGTTGGAACATCGATCTGCTATAAGGTAGTAGTTAGGGTAAGTAGTTAAATGAACTGGGTGGGGGTGATCTGTTTATATAACCCTTTAAAGGTTAGGTCCACTGCTTTTTTTAAACTTACTTTCATCAGTTTATCTAAAGAAGGGAGGTAAACTTTGTCTTACCTCCCATTCTTCAGTGAAACTTGCAGGAGAAGAAAGAACTTACTCACGGATCGCTCCAGTTTTGGTTCTCTGACAGTCTCTGAAGCATCCACACATCCTTTGCACTGTGTGCGCACAATGCAAGGACTGGAATGTTCAGAGTATGTCAGTGGCGTCTAAGTCTGTCAAGCGCGCAGGACACCTGGGTAGGTTCTTTCTCCACTCCTGCAGTTTTACAGAAGGGAGGCAAGAACAGCTCATTTACCACCAGTTTTTAAGTTAGACATAGTAAAAAAGGTTAAAAAACAGTAGCCATACGCTTAGAGTTTTGTGGATACAAACTTAAGTAGCAAGCAGTGCAAGCAGCAACAGCTAAACAAGCAAGATATTGTCTTGTGTAAAGAGAGGTATGGATTCAAGGACGAAAATGTTATTCTCCCTCTTTACAAAGCATTGGTAAGGCCTCATTTGGAATATGCAGGGCAATTTTGGAATACTGAATGCTTGAATATAAAGACAGATTGGATAAGTTACAATTATGTACACTAGAGAACAGAGTATTCAAGACACAGGATACCCTGAATACTTGAAGAAAAGAAGTTTAGTCTTCAAGTTCAGAAAGGGTTTTTCACTGTAAGACGTAAAAACTATAACTGTCTTCCATGGTTGTTGTGATAGCAGGTTCATTGGATAGTATAAAAAGAAGCTGGATGAGTTTCTAAAAACAAGGAATGTTACAAGAATGTGCCTGGATCAACATTTAGGCAGGAAATGTGAGTATATTCTGCTCTATATTGAAGTGGAGTTTTAATAAAGGAAAAATATGTTTTATATCAATTATTAAGTCATTGGCGAGTCCGATACTCTGGTAATGATAGACAAGCGACTTTGGCTCTTTATGGAATATTAGAAAAAAGGAGGGGAGAGGGGGATTAGATTGTGTTTAATTGTCCTTTAACTTCTTTATTTTACAATTTAGAACTATTTGTAGCATACAAATAATTACCCTTTAGGGCTAGGCCACACTGGTCATTTCTCACACTGTTCCGATCATTTTTTTTTTGCGATCAGCGAGAATCTTAGCAGTTTTCAGAGCACTATATCACCAGTTTTTTCTGTGATTGTATATGCTCTGATAACAGATTGTTAGAATCTCACATAAATGAAATGTGAATGCGCTGCATCATGCTTTTTACATTTTTTACTGTCCATTGATATTGTGGCCGCAGCCTTAGAACCTAAAGCTCCTTCTAACACAGTAACCACTGTCTAAAATGTTTGCCTGTGAATGCAATAAATATAAAACGCTCTAAACTCCATTTTCCTCATCCCGCACCAATGACCAATTTAAGTGAAATCATATGACATTTTTCCATATTTCCACAGTAGGTACATGTAGATGTAACACAACACACAAATTGAGATTCTCAGACCTAAAATAACCTAAATGCAATAGGCATCTAACACCTGTTCCGTAGTTACTATTCAAGCATATTGCGGTCTTGCTATATAAAAAGTATTTGAAAATAGTTACTTGCTTACACACAGATTGTCTTTTAGCCTTTTGAATTTATTCAATATGACTGGAATAGCTATCACTTGTTATAAAGATATATTTCACTGACAGTTAAATGATTAATGCCACTTGTATTATTGTGCATCCCTTTATTGAACCATTTAACTGTTATATACTGCAAACTTGAGCATAACAACAAACTAATTTAGATTGCAGTTCATCCTTCCTTTCTCAACAACTGTCTTCTTTAGGATTCTGAGGACTTTTTGCTCAGTTAGTCATAAAAAAGGGGGTGCTTGTAGCCATATTAATAATGATTTTGTTATTATTGCGTGTTGAAAATATAAATTTAGCTAACTGTAGGGGTGGCATATAACTTAATCATTAATTTGGCTATCCTTTGAAGTAATGCTTAGCTTACTAATAATGTCCCCAAATGGATTGTTTTCTTGGACTTAAAGGGTATGTCCACCCTAAAACATCATTTTAATATGATGTTCCCCATGTCTCCCAGCCCCAACCGCGTAAATTATTTTTTCAGAAAGCCCCCCAAACTCTTACTTACCTCCCCTCGTTCCTCCGCCGCCTGCCGGCCCCTGCTTGCGAGAATGCAAGCAGAGGGGCGGGACCGGCAGTCGCTGTCTGTGATTAGCTGAGCTGCAGCCAATCACGGACGCGGCTGCCGGTCATTCAGTGCAGCGGAGGAAAGCGGAGAGGTAAGTAAGAGTTTGGGGAGCTTTTTGAAAATAAAAAATATGGTTGGGGCTGGGAGACATGGAGGAACACATATATAAAGGGGGTTTACGCTGGGGGAGGGATAGTAAACGGAGGAGAAGGGAGGGGGAGGGAGGGGGAGACCGGAGGCAAGATAGCAGGCAGAGCCCTGCTATCCTCCTGTGGTTAGTTTTGGACTTTGGGGGGGGACTACAGGAGAACCCTATGGAGCTGGGATGTGAGGTAGGATTAAACTACACTTCATGGTGGGGCCAGTAGTTGGGGGATTATAGTTTTGGGGTGGACATGCCCTTTAATATTGAGATACTAATGTGGGCTTCTGTAAAGTTAAAGTTACCCTTTAATAAACTAATGACTATTAATGTGAAATGCAAACCTCACAAAACATAAATGCATGGATAAGAAAACCTTTGAGGTTTTTTTTAGTAATTTTAAAAGAATGAAAAAATAAATAATCAGTGAGTAATTAATTACTTTAATAAAACAAACAACTAGAAAGTATTGGGTAACATTCAGTTATTCTTTGATGTTCTGATCTACTTCCTGCGCCATCCTCTACTTCAGGTTTTCGTTTATAGAAACTTTTTATTATCTCTGTTTATTTTACATAACTGTGAAAAGAATCTACTAAAAAAAATGAATTACCTTTGAACTAATGCTTTCCATATGTAAGCATATTGCAGGTATGAAAATACAAAGGCAGTTGTATTGACAATAGTATAAACAGTGGGTTAAGAGTCAGATTAAAAGATACAGTATCATCTATTTTATATATTAACTGAAAAGTTGGAATATACATTGGCACTTTGCAACTTTTATTCTAACAACAAAACCATGTACAAAAATATATTAGTTTTTTAACGCATATTGTTACATGCAATAATATTTGAGCCATAATCATTCCAGCTAAAACATTTGATGTGTCTTATAATAATTTGCAATCTTCTGGTTACATGAAACTACATGATGAGAATACAATGACAGCTGTTGAACAATACAACCATCCTCTCAGGCAAACATGAAGTTAAGGAATGACTGTATTCTCATACCAAGGTTACCTTTGTGTCAGTAGAACTTTTCTTTCTTATTCTTTCAATGTAGGAATAGTGAACCGAAATATAAAAAATCATTTTCAGATACTGTTATGCCCTACTTTACTTAAAAATATTACATATGTTCGGAAAACTGCATGGGAATTTGGATCACCAAGAGAGTAATTGCAGTACTCTCTTTTTAAGGCATCTAGTTAGACCTGTATATTTGAGGATCACACACTCATAACAAGACTTGACAATTTTAGCATTTACCTTTTGCTGCAAAATGTATGCAGATAGGCAAGTGCTATGCTTGCATATTTATAATCAATACAACGGGGGAAAAAAAGCACATTTAAAATATCTATTATGTATGTATTATTCCATCACCAGCAGCAGTGGCAAATAGTGTGGTACAGGGAGCAAAGCCATGAAAAAAAAATACAAATAATGAAATGAGCTAGAAAAAGCAGAACCCAGTAAATATTTTCCTCTAGTCTTAAACTATTATTTTCTTTGTAATTGTGTTCTGCATGAAAGCTCCAGTCTATTAAACATAAAACATGGGGAATTGCACGGTTTTGCGCTTAAAACCATAGAGTAAGTAATTCATGAATAAGCTCCTCTCTAGATGATATAAACAAGAGCTCAACAATGTAAAATGCATTTTTGGAATTTTCCACGAACATATACCTCTCAAAATATAGCAATGTTTAAGGGTATAATATAGTTATATTCATGAAAAAATGATGTGTATAATACACACAGCTATAGGTGTTTTAAGATTTGAAGGTTTGGTTTGTTGGTTTTGAAGGGTTTAAATAGGAGACTATAATGTTTGGTGCGATAAATGGTGTGAAATGCTTCATAACTTGATAATGTTTATAAGAAAGACATTTATGAGAAGTAAAAACTTCATGGACCTGAACAAGCTTTGATAAAAGAAGACAGAAGCCCATGGGATTGAGAGGAAAATCCTCAGTGCTTCTCTATACATTCAAGTGGATGTTTATCTCATTCACAGATCGGTGCTAGACTTGGCGTTAGAGCCTGAATACGGGCTGCATTGCAGGCCTTGCATAAATGTGTCCATCCAGCGGATAACAACTTGATTTTCACCTTCAGACAGGAGGCTTCCACAGTCCTATTAAAAAAGTACATGGTTGTACAAGTGTTCATGTTAGGCCATTTAATTAGACAAGCCAAACCACCCTGCCCCCCTCCAAGCATTTAAAGATTGAGTGTCCTTTTTTATCATGAACATGTATTCAGTAATAAAGTGATCTCATACTTTTCAATAAAATTAACCAAAAATGACTTTTTGCAGAGATTTTTTGCAAACTGGAGCACATAGAAGTAGGCTTGTAATAAAGCCCTAAGTCTGTGCGAGTGTCTTTTTTGTTTTGCGCATGTGTGCGTGTCCCTGAAGTTCCCTCCCCCCCAGCGAAGAAGCGCATGCATGTACGGACGTGTATGTACGGACATAACGGGATTCGGAAATGCGGGAATGGTGGTACATTGAAGAGGCGTATGGCTGGGGAGAAGGAGGATGATTAATGTCTAGCGCCGTTTATTTAATGTCTAGTTTAATAACTTGTGACCATGCTTTACCCCAGGCGATACGAACCTCACAGCGATAGCACTGTACATGGAAATCACGGTCCAAAGCTACAATTCGTACGGTTTCCTCTCCTGGCAGAGCAGGCATTATGGGTTCCTTACATACAGAACACCTCGGAGCAAATTTTCTAGAATGAAAAATGTTATTGCATTGAAACTAAAACCGTCTCTCATATAGTTTGTCCATTATTTGTCCCCCCCCCTTAATTTTCCTAACAAAAGATCTCAAGAGTCTCTCAAACCTGGAACTATTGGTATTTTAACAGAAATATATCAAAAATTAAAATCTAAATTTACAGCCTAATCTTAAGCCTTATAGTTAGACCACATATACGCAGTACGCGTTCTAACGTGTGTACAAGGCTTTACAGTTTGATACTTCTATCGTGCAAAAAACCTTTTTCCTGCCCAGTCTTTTTAATACTATCAAACAAGTTCATTAAAAGACAAATCTAATTTAAAATCATACACAATTTAAATAAGAACATGGATGTGCTCTGTGAAAAAACACCCTTGGAACAATCATAGACAACCTGTACATGTTTTAATAATACACTTAAAGCCAGGGCTTCCTCAACTTTAGTTGGCATTAAGGACACACAACTATAGCTACCTGGTCAAGGGCAAGTTACACAACATTCAGGAAAAGTTTAATTTACGTACCATAAAATTAACACTTGTAGCCAATATACCATTGCATTGATTGTGACACTAAAAACCAGAAGCACAAATTCAGAAAAAAAATTCACTAGAGTAAAGATTTAGTCACTACCCTCTGCACCTTAATGGTACAGGAATGTAAGGTTAATAACCACCACCAGGAAGAGAAAAGCAACTTTCGTATAGTTAATTCTTCTCAACCAGGAAAACCAGCATCTAAATTTATCTTTGTATTGAAGTGATGTATAATTTTAGTTGGCAGGTTCGGGGCAACAAGACGGAAAAATGCATTTTAGTCTTTAATCCTACTTTAAATGTACCCCTCTTGCAAATCATTTAATAGAACTGCTATGAAAGTTTATGATCCTCTCTTGATGAGAAGGGAAAATATTGTAGTCAGTACAGTACATTCCACACAATTTACTGCACTACCAAAGTCATAGGAAAGGGTCATTTTACAGCACAGATGCCAAACTGGGACCCTCCAGATGATTTATAACCACAACACTCAGCATTGGAGTGTGTTTTCAAAACATCTGGAAGGTTGCAGGTTTGAGATCCCGGTTTAAGAGTATGCTGGTCTTTTAGTGCATAGTTAATATATTAAGTAGAAATGCATTTTTTTATGTTGTACTGTAATTAGACTGTTAAATGCATAGATGGCTTGCTGAATTCCACCAATTATACATTTTTGATGTAAATAATTGTGATGATGATGTGCAAAATCATTCAAAAACCTTCTAGTAAAGGATTCACAGATTCAGTTTTTTGAAGAAAAAAACCTTAAAGGTATATACACTACAAAGTATGTTTTCTATGAAATGGTTTTTCCCAACATACATATATTCTACATAGTGAAGCCTACATTTTTATCATGCTTAGAACTTCTTGGTGGTTTCTGACTATTTATATTACACAAGGACCAATCTTCCTATATAGTACACTATTTTAAAATCAGCAATACACTTGAAAAGGCAGATTTAAATAAATCCTATTGAATTTCCCTACCATAACATTCCAAAAAGACTAAAAAAAACACTTGATCATTTTACAGAGCATTTAAACCAATCGAACATTATCGAACAAAGATAGAAAATATTGGATGCAAATAGAGGTGGTGAGGGACATGGTATAATGCTTTTTAGTGGCAGGATAACCATCCTATTAGCTTAAAGTTGACCACATTACTTATTTCATATCTACTTTTTATTCCATACTCTATTAACCCTAAAACTGTATGTTTTCATCAGATTTATACGGCAGCATACCTAAAAGTGTGAGCCCCTGTGCTATTGCATTATCTTCCCACTATGACAGACGAGTAAAGCCTCATTGCCACCTTTTAAATTGAACTTCCCAGATCAGAATTCCTGCCTTATGGTACTCCTGATGGGAAGAGATTTAAACAATCGATTTCTCCTGGTTTTGAAAAAGCCAAAAGTCACTAAATCTCTAACACAAGAGAAGGAGAAAATGGTGCCAGGGAGGCTAGGCACATGGTAGTGGACTCCATTATTAGTAAAGTGGATGGTTTTCTGCCAACAACAGTGTTTTGCCTAGCTGGTGCTAGGGTTCAACGTAAATTTAGAAAATCCTGCAGCAGTCCTGTGCTATGTTAGGAAGGCAACATGAGGTTAGGACTATTACTAAGAAGATGGTTTAAGGAGGAGGGGGTAGGGATTTTTCAAAACTGGGCAACTTTTCTGTTGGCTACTGGCTCTTTACCAGGGATAGATCACCTCCCTGATGATGGTGCAGCTGTTCTGGGGGAGAATATGGCTAGAGGGTTTGGGGATATTTTAAACTAGGTATGGGGGAGGTATTGTAGACATCTCTGAATTAGATACAGGAATATGAGCATCAGGAGGTAGCATGAGATGAGAGAGGCACAAACATCAAGTGTGAAATCATTTAACAATAATCTAAAATGTAGGATGCAAGAAATCTAGTTGGAAAACTAATAGCTAAAAAGAAATGTATGATGCGTGTAAATATAGCAGAAACATGGATACATGATCACATAAATGGGTAGTAAATCAAAAGTTTACTCCTTGTTTGGACAAAGTTAATAAGAAATGAGGGGGTATGTACCTCATAGGTATGTTAAACAAGAGATGATGCCAAATTTAAAAAATAAATAGCTCGGGGAATAAATGATAAAGAAGAACCCATATGTGGAGCTGGGCACAGAAAGCAAAAAGGTGGTTAAATTAATTGTTGGTGCCTGTTACAAGCTACTAATACTACTGAGGAGGAGAAATTTACCTTCAAATACAGATGGCAAAGGCTGCAAGTTAGGGCACGTTCTGGCCTTGGGGAATTTCAATTACCCTGACATTGACTGGATTAGGGGAACTGCCATCACCTCACAAAGGTAAAAAGTTCCTATATTTGCTGTATGAGAATTTAAAAAGGTATCCCCCTGGTAAAATATTTTTTTTTTATTCAGTTTTATTGAAGAACACGAGGTAAAGGAGCTGTGTCCTACCTCCTGTTCTTCAATAAGAGTAGCTTTGCGTCCATCGGGACCAGCTTATGCACTTTTTATTGAGGAACGAGGCAAGACACAGCTCCTTTACCTCTTTATTCAATAAAACTGAATACAAAAATTCATTTTACCAGTGGAGATACCCTTTAATCACAGCCTGTAGAAGGTCTTACTAGAGAGGATCTTTGTTGGATATGGCAATATCTCAATCCAAGCTCATTATATAGATGATGGTAATGGTTAGCTTATGGAATAGTGATCATAATTTAGTGTATTTAATATATGTTGCAAAAAAGAAAAGTACACTAGGATAACAAAGTTAGCAAAACCCATTTTTATGTTGTTAAAACAATCCCATCAGCTCATAGACTAGGATGATTCAGAGGGAACAGAGCATCCTACATTAAAATAAAAGCTGTAAGGAGTAGAAAATAATTGAACTAATTAAAATGAAAATTTAGTACAGCTAGCTGAACCAAGCAAATCTAACCCCAAAATGTTTTTTAAGTATATCAATAGTAAAAAGGAGGACAGAGAATAATTAAAAATAATTACATACCGTAATAGGGCTAAGATGGTTTAGGAGGATGCTAAAAGTCCAATGCCATTGAGTACTTATGGGATACCTCAGGGTTCTGAACGGGGCCACTTCTATCTAATGCGTTTATAAATGATTTGGAAGTGGGTACTGAGAACAAGTTTTCTGTATTTACTGATGACAAAAACTATGCAGAGCATTGAAAACTTCAAATGATGTGCAAATGGACCTACCGTACACAAATTGTCAAAATGGGCAGCAGAGTGGCAGATGAGATTCAAGGTTGATAAATGTAAGGTTATGCATTTTAGTTTTAACAAACTTTGTACACACTAATACTCAAATTGCTCTGTAGGGTTCTAGTAGATAACAGACTTGGTGGTAGCAAACAGTGCCAGGCGCATCGCTAGAGCTAGCAAGACATTGTCTTGTTAAAGAGGGGTAAAGATTCAAGGTGGGAAAGTCTTCCTCTCACTGGTTAGGCATCATTTGGAATATGCGTTGCAGTTTTGGAATCCCATATATAAAAGGACATCTTGGAAATGGAAAAAGTTCGAGATGGGCAACTAAATTAATAAGGGGAATGGAGGGGCTTGACTATGTAGGCAGACTAACAAGTTCATTTTTCAGGTTAGGAAAGTTTTTATTAACAGTGGCAACAGTGAAACTTTGGAGCTGTCTTACAGCAGGTGAGCAATGGAAAATTCATAAAATATCTTTAAGAGTGGGCTGGGCAAGTTTTCTAAAAATATTAAAATTACTGGTATTAATACAATAGGCAAGGCACTGAAAAGCTTAAGGAGAGGTGGGCAAAAGGAGCAAAATCCCTCTAAAGAGCATAAAAATGGCAGAGCCTCTAATAACATAAGGTATCTTGCAGTCTCATGCTAATGAATAGCATTGCCCACAAAATCTAAGAAACAAGAAGTGATTTCTTACTCCCGGTTCCCCAAGAAAGGGCGGATATATGCAAAACTTTTCCTTTATGTCCTATAGCTAATGCATGTGTTTTGAGCCATTTATCTGTATCTTGCACTATGAAGATCTAACAAGATCGAACATGTCATGCCTGCAGGTCAGATGATTGGCCTCTATCACAGGCTGTATTGCATGCCAGCAGTTCTGGACACATGAATTAGCTATAGGACATAAAAGAGTAAGAAATTACTTTGTTTCTTAGATTTTGTAGGCAATGCTATTCATATAGCATGACTGCAGTACCTTCGTTATAAAAGGCTCAGTTTGTGGTATTAATACATTAAAAAGGAGATTGTATAAAAGCTCTAATTTTTACCACCACTTTGGGCAGGGTACACACAAAAGTTTTTTTTGTCCAAACAAGCGTTCACTACAAACTCATCATTCCCATTATTGACTTTTAAAATCTGCAGCAAACACACATATTCCCTTCCAAAATGCAGCCCTTCAAGCCAAATTCAAAGTTTATACTTAAACTTTCTCTTTCTAGTTAATAATACTGTGTATATTGTGACATATGTGCCACAATATTTCTACCTGCACACCAGCAGCTGCTTCTGAAAAAATGTATCATGCTGCTATCCAACATGGAGGAACACTTGGTAGAAGCTTCCCTCTCTGACTACAGATAAGAACCAAAGACTATCCATGAGGGTAGGTCCTATACTTCAACAGACTAGCCTCCCTGTTCACTTCTTTCCCCCCCATCTCTCTATAGGAGTTGTAATGTAGGGCCCTATTTATAAAAGATTGCTATCGTTATCGAAAAAATAACTGTCGTTATCGTAAAATAACGATCGGTATTTAACGATAACGACCGTTATTTTTTCGATAACGCCCGGTATTTACCGATAGTGACAGTTATCGGTAAACCGGTCGTTATCAGTAAATACCGGCGTTATCGTTAAATACCGGACGTTATCGGTAAATACCGATCGTTATCGAAAAAATAGCGGTCGTTATAGTTAAATACCGACCGTTATTTTTTCGATAACGATCTTTTATAAATAGGGCCCATAGTTTCTTGCCAAACCTAATTGTACACAGCTTACATGCAGCATTTTTAATTTATTGTTGTTTATCTACTTTTTTTCTGTCAGATTGATCTTCTAGGTGAGCATCCGCTCCCAACGCTACATGATTGCAACCCCAGATTCCTTGAACCCCTACGTTCTCCAATATTTCCCCTTCATTAGTTACAAAGACAGGTACCCTAAAACTGTTGTCTCTTAACGTAAAGGGACTGAACTCTGTGAAATGGAGGCTTCTATACCAAGAGGCCAAACACTCACTGGCAGACGGCTGGTTTCTTCAGGAAACTCACCTACAAGGCCCTGATGCCTTCAGATTCTTGAAGCATTTATACCCTACTGCCTATACCACATCTGCTGGCCATAGGAAAGCAGGTACGGCTATTCTAATACACAAAAACAATTCATTCCACATTTCCAAACTAATTACACATGCAGTAGGCAGATATATTATCATACATGGTACACTGCACCTACCACTGGCCTACCTCATTTCCTAAAAGAGATTTTACACCATCTTTCTGCTTTGGATATCCCTTTTATTGCTTGCAGGGGATTTTAATATGGTCTCCTCTACCAGAATGGATAAGCTCACACTACAACCCAGATCTCTAAGAGGTTGAGGGGAAACTATCTCTAAACGCTTTCGACAACTTATGCACCAATGCCAAATGACACTTGGAGGATCGAGTTTTTCACAGTTTGACAGTACACATTGTACTCCCCTCACCACACACATTCCCGTCACAATTCCCACATTCTTCCCATTACATGGTAAGACCATAGCCCTAGTGCATTTTTTTCATTTGCACTTTACACCTTTCATCCCAACACCCCAATTACACGATCCTGCCAATGGCGACTGAATGAGACTATGCTGAAAAACCCGGGCTCAGTAACTACTATTGGCACTCTTTAGAAGGCCCATAAAGCAGTCTTGAGGGCTCCAGACTTAAGAGGGATTCTAGACACCGCCACCGGGAACTGAAGGCGCAACTCAAACACTTTCAGCAGACTTTAATCAACAACTCCTTTGTATCGACTCTTCATAAAGTACTAACCCTCCACACCCAGCACAGACTATTGGAAATAGGTAAAGTAGAAAAATTGCTACTTTGACCTCAACAAAATTTACGAATATAGTGGCAAGCTATCAACACAGACTCAGGCTCTCAGGCAGTAAGTCCAGGTCAAATAGCACAGGGCTTTAAACTGTACTTCAGTGACAGCTTCGTGCATGCTGGAAAGAGACAACAGGCCCTCCTTACATATCTCTGGTCCTGTCACTTTCCAAATCTCTCTACAACATACAGTAGCTGGACCAACTCAATAGGACCATCATGGCCTTGGTGATCCAACAAAAATTGAAAGGGCTTCCCCATGAAAAATCTCCAGGGCCAGACGGTCTTACATATAAATACTATAGCATTTTTCTTGCAACTTTATTTCCACATATGGTCACCTTTTTCAACTCCCTACTGAACGGTTCAGAGTTCCCTCACTCATCTACAGCCTCATTTATCACTTTTATTCCCAAGCAGGGCAGGGACCCAACTAATAGAGCTAACTACAGTCCAATCGCCTTACTCCATTCAGATTACAAAATTTTCATAAAAATACTAGCCAACAGATTGTAATGTTTAGTTCTTGAAGACTCAAGACGTATGTCTTTATTCAACCTCAAATACAAATATGTTACCTTTTCCCTTGGCTTTCTTCATGCCTTGCTTCCATGCCTTTATTGTGCACAGAAGCTGGCCCAGACAGGTTGCAGTGCCTGTGATTGGCTGAGACACGATGTCTAAACCAATCACAGGCACCGCTGTCTGGCCTCTTCTGATGCTGCTTGTTATTGTTCTTTTACAACCACTTCATAAAATTTGACATTATAAGGTATAAAGGAAATATAATATCTAGTTGGTATTTTCTTTTGGGATCACCACATCCCTATGATGACCACCACATACCTATGAGGCCCCAACATCTAGGACTGAACAAGGGCATTTTACTGCATTGTTCATTGAATCATTTAGTAATAGAACTGTACAAAAAAAAATACTTTGGCTAATAAGAACCTTGTAACATTTTCTTTTTCAGATAAACAAAACAGTCCCATTAGTTCATTAAATGCAATGATTATAGACTATGTACCAAGGCCTAAGAAAGGAGGTGACAAAGCAAAATGTTCCTATGCTGGTAGACATAACAAATATTGTATATAGATAAAGTGCAGCCGGTATATGTCTGATATTAGGTTCTCTTGCTTTTACTCCATTTATGTTTTTGTTAGTATTTTGCCCTTTACTTTACATTATATCCCAATATAGAAAATACGTGCAGGAACAAATTGTGTAAAAGCAAAAGAAAAGAAATTACAGAAAAACGAGATCTTAAAAGTACAACACTATCAAAATAATAACATCACCCCTATTACATGTCCACCCTTCCAGCAGCTGAAATCACTTACTCACATGTACAGCCGTGATAAATGTCTGCCTCCAGGCTGGCCCAGGGCCATGGTTAACACAGCACTTGTCATTGGCTGGTAGGAATGTCTGTTACAACCTCTCTCCTCCTCCTCTGGCAGTCAAACAAACTTGGAATGTCCTGTTGCTAGGATACAGCCTACATAATCAAGCTGATTAAGGATGGGTGGAGGAGTGTTTTCTCTCATGCTAGCTTTGAGTGACAGTTATACAGAATAGTTACGCCCCCTTCACAGCATGGCTAATTAAAGGCAGAGAGAGGCTCAAAATCAGGGAAAGAAATGTAAGGGGAGGGCTGCATTTTTTAAAAAATGCATTAAGGCAATAAAATTATCCTTTAAACCTAAACCCAAACATGTATACTACCATAAAGAACATAATAGATAAGCATTTAACTGCAGGATATATGATTTTTCTCTATATACCTTGAGCCATTTGAACGGCCATATGTGCAAGTACACCATCTGTCCACACATCTAGATCTCAGCCATATGCTTCATATAAGGATTCCAAACGTCTCTGTATTGAACCATAACATAACTGATCGCTAGGACGTGACCGGCTAGAACAATCTCCTGCATTACTAAGCATGTGACAACAGTCAGTGATTAAAATCGTGGGTTTGTGTGTGTGCTGAGAAACAAGGTACATCACCCACATGTTAATAGGGTAACGTTCCAGTCAACAGCTAAGGTAAATAAGAGACAAGACAAAAATTAATGTCTTTAAGTCAAAGTGCTCTGTCTTCTAATTCAATGTTGTTTGGAGGCTTTAGTCCCTATTTAAAGATCCTTAAAAATACAATAATTTGTAAAACAAATAATTTATAAACCTCCCTCCTCCCTGCTCTGTAATAAACATAGTGATAAAAGCATTAGCAGGGGGAGAGAGGTAGCTTTGATGGCAGAGATAAGTCTGCACTTGACCCCCCTTCTTGATAGCTTTCACTGATTGATGATGGGTCACAAAGGGAGAGATCAGGACACAGAGATCCATGTCTTCAGGACAGCTTGCTTTCTATTGGCCACTGTGCGTGGGTGTGTTTTTCAGGATGTTGAACTTTTAACTCCTACTGCACATGATAAGCTTGTCGGTTAGCCAGAGTTGAGACATGGAGGAGGTAACAGAGGGGAGGGGGAAGGGGGGAGTGCTGCACAGAGATCTAACACCATGGAAAAACAAAGTCACTGACAGGGATAGGATTAAGGCATCACAGAGTACATGAATTTAACTTTGCACTGGGCCAATGTGTTTTTTTCACTATAAATGCCCTTTAAGTCTCGCTTTGTGGTGGCTGTGCGAGTCCCGGAAGAGGCACTTGTGCAGCCGGCGCAAAGCGATTCACCAGAGGCTGCGTCGATCTTAGCGCGTAAGTTTTTAGCGCCAGCCGTTAAATACTTACGCGTGGGTGAATCTCCCTGCTAGTATCTGCCAATGGCACTTAGTTCAAATTACTAAGCCCATACACAATTGGAAAATACCCCTCACTAATAAATTAATGAGTTATAATTAGTTTATTAGTGAATGGTATTTTCCACTTGTGTATGGGGTTAGTGATTTGAACTTAGAGTGACATTGGCAGATACTAGGTATCTTATTTGGTTACTGCATTTGTTCTGCAGGCACCAACTTCTTAAAAATTGTCGATCATTCATGTGGCTGGAGACATCATATTTATGGTTGCCGGAACTTGCAAGCAGCGGGCTGGACCACCAGCCGCATGTGTGATTGGTTGAGAAGCAGCCAATCACAGACGTGGCTGCCGTCAATGGAGAGCGCCACGAGAATGAAGGGCTAAAAGTACATTTCTGATGTATTTAAGAAATAATTTAGGGGTTAGGGGTGGGCAGGGGGTATCTATCATATATTTAAATGATTTTACACTAGGTGGAAGAACAATGGGGAAGAAAATGGCTCCCCTGTGCATGTCACACTACCTCCCAGAGGCTGCAGAAGAGGCAGAAACTTGGACAGGAAGACAGCTCCTACTCTTCACTTTCCTGGACTTTAGACAAGCACTGCAGGAGAGCCATAAGGAGCAGAGATGTAAGGTAAGGATTTTTTTTAAACTTCACAGTGGGGCCAGTAGTGTGTTAAATTTAATGTTTGTGGGTGGACATGCCCTTTAAATACCCAGGGTTCCCCTCACAGGCTCACTCGAAGGAAAGGCAGATATAAAGATAGAGACAGATAGTTGTGATTGTTCTGAATGCTGGTCTGCTTTTGTTTAGTAACATTTCCCAATGTTTATCATCTGAACTATTACATGCGTACAAGAAACAAAATAATTAACTTTCAACACCAACACAGCTCTCTTACTTTCAACACAAGACCAATTCCTTTGAAAACGCCTTATCACTATATCAATGCCTTTCTTTCTGCATCAGGAAACAACTCAATGTGTTTTCATCTACTATAAAAATCCGGAGGATCAGCATATTACAGTATTAATGGTCAGTGAGAGCAATAACATTCTTTGTAGCATCTGTATACAACTCCGTTCTGTATATAGTGAACTCTGGTACAGGGATATCATTACTTTAGTTCCAAGAAGTAGCACATAAATCACAATACCTGATAATTGCATATTTAAAAGTTGCTTATGTAGCTTTCAAGTTCATTTGTATCAATCCCTGTAGCGTGTCCGCTCACACCAAATACTCCAACAGGAACAACAATAGAAGCAGGGAGACACAGGCAAAGCATAGCTTGCAATTCAAAGTGATTTTAATGCTGCTTAAACAGGATCACAACATGTTTCGAACGTTCAGGCGTTCTTTATCATGTGTATAATAATTTCTCAAGTGCTAGCAACTGGGTATTAAGGACTATAGTTTCTGAAGCTTGACTGCACATACGTTCTTCCCCGTTACCTTCTCCATGTCTTAACCCCCGGCTGCCCGACAAGCTTTTCATGTGCAGCAGGAGTTTAAAGTTCAACATCCTGAAAAACACACCCACGCACAGTGGCCAATAGAAGCTATCCTGGAGACATGGATCTCTCCTTGTCCTGCTGCAATATGATCTCTCTTTATAACCCATCATCAATCAGTGAAATTTATCAAGAAGGGGTGGATCAAATGCAGCCTTATCTCTGCAGTCAAAGCTACCTCTCTCCCCCTGCTAATGTTCTGTTTGTAACAGAGCAGTGAGGAGGGAGGGACTTGAGCCGGGAAGAGGGTCACGTCACAGGGATTTGATTGACAGTACAAGTAGGAGTAGAGGAATGCAATCACTACTTCTAATTTGTGTATCTTAGGAAAGAGAGGGAAACTGAAGAAAATAAAGACATTCGGGGGTTGGGGGGAATTACAAAACACATGGAAAGAAAAGTAGGGAAGTTAATTTCCCCACTATAGATGCCCTTTAAGACAATATTGTTAGTGTTAAACTGATTGTTAGTGTACAACAAGGAGGGAAAGTTCACTGGAACTTGTAATCCAGATCTTAATTCTTGTTTTAAGTTTAGATTTTCATATTGCCCAAAGCGTTCCTTTAGACTGAAGAGAAAGCTTGCAAATTTTTTCAAATTAGACGGAAAGGGAGTCAGGAATCTAGACATGAAACAGCTGTTTGGTTTCATTCTGTATATTACAGTTTGTGATGTGACCAACTGGGAGGAAGGAATGCATTTAGAAAAAAAAAATCAACCTAATTTTCACACAAAGTCAAACAAAGCACCAAAAATAGCGGAGAGCAGACATATTTAGGGATATTTGTAGAATATTCTATCTGCTTTTGTCACTTTTGATGACCTGTAGGGGCTGGTGGAATCAGAATCTGCCTCAATCCCCTTCTTTTAATGCAGTTAAAAAGGGCTTGTACATGTGTCACTCCATATGTTGCAATGCAGCCATGGAAATAGCCAGTACCATTACATACATGGACTGCACTTTTTGAGTTCAGATGAATGAGCACATACAATCTGATCAATCTGATGAATCTTTTATTTTGAACACATAGCTCGCCACTAATAACCATCCCTTTAACTTTAATGAAGACATTTTTATTATGATTTGCATTCACTATTTTCTGAAAAATTAAAAAAAGGGACAGCAGTTTATTAATGTATATATATTTGCAGGGAGGCACACTCAACGAATTATAAATCAATCAATTATTCAGGTGCCATAAAAAACAGGTACACAACATTTTGGGGGTTCAAACCCGATCCTCAGGTGTAAACCAGGGTCTGGGCTCTTTCATCTGTAGTCTTGGCAATGTCAGCAAAAGACATATTCACTGCCCAGATGTACCTTTGTTAGGACTTCCACTATGGCAAAATGCATCCAACTTCAATAAAGCTGTGGAATTCTAGCAGGTAGGTTTTGAAGCGCACCCCCTGAAGCCTGTGCCACATCAGGTAAGTATCAATGTACATATATTTGCAGGGAGGCACACTTAACGAATTATAAATCAATAATCATTTATTCAGGTGCTGAAAAAAACAGGTACACATCTTTTCGGGGGTCACACCCCCTTCCTCTGGTGTAATCAGCCACAGACATTGTCCAAAGAAGAAGACAGTAAAGCTGTCAGGTTAGGTTGTTGGTTTTGTTAGGGTGTTTTAATCAAAATATGGACCATTGTAGGTAGGTAGTTATTAAAGCAAAATATTACTCAGGATTAATTAAAACACACACACAAGTTTTAATGCAAATAGGAATATTTAATGTGAAGCATTGTGCATATTATCATTAGGAAAAAAATCTAGATAAAAAAACATTAGTATAAAATCAAATTAGTAAAAGGACAGAGACCCAATCGTATTCTTTGCTTAAATACAGTTTCAAAGATTAACAAAACATTTTGTGCAAATTGGAACATAGCTAAATGCATTACTGAGAGAATATTTCCAGCACATTGTGCCCCGCTGTTCTATTAAGATGCCACTTAGTGTCTTTAACAAAAACTACACATATTTTGCCAAGTTCCATATTTTAGTTACTTAAGTTATTTTAATAAAAATGTAAAAAAAACAAATTATATAAATTTCCTATTGCTTTGGTTTTTGTTGTACAGTATGGACTGTCTACAATTAGTTTCCCTGATTTTGCACCTGCAGCTTTGTATATAACTGGTCCTGTACAAGATGTTAAAATGAATTCGGATTTGTCCAACAGATTACTGCTGCACTAAAGTACTGAAGGTAATTTAGAATGGAACTTTAAACAGTAGGATACAGAGTATTTGAATATACAGATACATAAATAAATGATATAATCTATATGTATATGTCATCTACACCCAGCGCAATTCATTTGGAAGTATGCATGTTTCTGTTAGTTTAAGGTTATACTGATGAATTATACACTAAAAATAATCCATAGATCTCAAAGTGTCCCACTAATAAAAGGAAATGATTTCAATGTTTTTTGTGTGGCAGAAAATTGCTTGTGTCAATGTCACAGAGCCCTAAAAGAATAGGCACAGAGCACTGAAGCCACTGGATTGTCTGTAATCTACTGTGGTTTACTAATGCATTCCCCTGTAAAAAAACACAGTGTTTCATTCATCTATGATTACCCCAAAGCCAAACATACATAGGATAACTTGTTAGCTAAAACTATTGTAAATAAATTATTCGCACAACCATACACAGGAACTGATATTTTGATTCTTAACTAATTAGCCAATAGAAAACAAATCATTTTTTAATTAAAGGTCATGTATACAAATAGCAATCCTTTTAACCATCTTACCTTAACTGATATTCCTGCTCTTGGCTCCGTTATCTATCAGTTCTTACAGGAGCAGCAGTCATTCATGGTTGTGACAGGTGATGCCATGGCACATGACTGACTGCTGTTCCCAAACCGCCACCTCTCATTTACAAGCTTGTACAGCAACATTTCAAAAGCCAGTGGAGTTGGAACATCGATCTGCATATAAGGTTAGTAGTTAGGGTAAGATAGTTAAATGAACTGGGGTGGGGGTGATCTGTTTATATAACCCTTTAAAGGGTAGGTCCACTGCTTTTTTTAAACTTACTTTCATCAGTTTATCTAAAGAAAGGGAGGTAAAAGCTGTGTCTTACCTCCCATTCTTCAGTGAAACTTGCAGGAGAGAAGGAAGAACTTACTCACGGATCGCTCCAGTGTTGGGTTCTCTGACAGTCTCTGAAGCATCCACACTCCTTTGCACTGTGTGCGCACAATGCAAAGGACTGAGGAATGTGTCAGAGTATGTCAGTGGCGTCTAAGTCTGTCAGCAGCGCAGGACAACCTGGGTAAGTTCTTTCTCCACTCCTGCAAGTTTTACAGAAGGGAGGCAAGAAACAGCTCATTTACCACCAGTTTTTAAGTTAGACAGATTAAAAAAAGGTTAAAAAAACAGTAGACATACGCTTAGAGTTTTGGTGGATAACAAACTTAAAGGTAGCAAGCAGTGCAAGGCAGCAACAGCTAGAACAAGCAAGATATTGTCTTGTGTAAAGAGAGGTATGGATTCAAGGGACGAAAATGTTATTCTCCCTCTTTACAAAGCATTGGTAAGGCCTCATTTGGAATATGCAGGGCAATTTTGGAATACTGAATGCTTGAATATAAAGACAGATTGGATAAGTTACAATTATGTACACTAGAGAACAGAGTATGTCAGAGACACGAGGATATCCCTGAATACTTGAAGAAAAGAAGTTTAGTCTTCAAGTTCAGAAAGGGTTTTTCACTGTAAGAACGTAAAAACTATAACTGTCTTCCAATGGATGTTGTGATAGCAGGTTCATTGGATAGTATAAAAAGAAAGCTGGATGAGTTTCTAAAAACAAGGAATGTTACAAGAATGTGCCTGGATCAACATTTAGGCAGGAAATGTGAGTATATCTGCTCTATAAATTGAAGTGGAGTTTTAAATAAAGGAAATATATGTTTTATATCAATTATTAAGTCATTGGCGAGTCCTAGACTCTGGTAATGATAGACAAGCGGACTTTGGCTCTTTATGGAATATTAAGAAAAAAGGAGGGGAGAGGGGGGATTAGATTGTGTTTAATTGTCCTTTAACTTCTTTATTTTACAATTTAGAACATATTTGTATCATACAAAATAATTACCCTTTAGGGCTAGGCCACACTGGTGCATTTCTCACACTGTTCCGATCATTTTTTTTTGCGATCAGCGAGAATCTTATGCCAGTTTTCAGAGCACATATGATCACCGTTTTTTTCTGTGAATTGTATACGCTCTGATAACAGATTGTTAGAATCTCAGCATAAATGAAATGTGAAATGCGCTGCATCATGCTTTTTACATTTGTTACTGTCCATTGATAGTGTGGCCGCAGCCTTAGAGAACCTAAAGCTCCTTCTAACACAGTAACCACTGTCTAAAATGTTTGCCTGTGAATGCAATAAATATAAAACGCTCTAAACTCCATTTTCCTCATCCCGCACCAATGACCAATTTAAGTGAAATCATATGACATTTTTCCATATTTCCACAGTAGGTACATGTAGATGTAAACACAACACACAAATTGAGATTCTCAGACCTTAAATAACCTAAATGCAATAAGGCATCTAACACCTGTTCCGTAGTTACTATTCAAGCATATTGCGGTCTTGCATATATAAAAAGTATTTGAAAATAGTTACTTGCTTACACACAGATTGTCTTTTAGCCTTTTGAATTTATTCAATATGACTGGAATAGCTATCACTTGTTATAAAGATATATATTCACTGACAGTTAAATGATTAATGCCACTTGTATTATTGTGCATCCCTTTATTGAACCATTTAACTGTATTATATACTGCAAACTTGAGCATAACAAACAACTAATTTAGATTGCAGTTCATCCTTCCTTTCTCAACAACTGTCTTCTTTAGGATTCTGAGGACTTTTTGCTCAGTTAGTCATAAAAAAGGGGGTGCTTGTAGCCATATTAATAATGATTTTGTTATTATTGCGTGTTGAAATATAAATTTAGCTAACTGTAGGGGTGGCATATAACTTAATCATTAATTTGGCTATCCTTTTGAAGTAATGCTTAGCTTACTAATAATGTCCCCAAATGGATTGTTTTCTTGGACTTAAAGGGTATGTCCACCCTAAAACATCATTTTTAATATGATGTTCCCCCATGTCTCCCAGCCCCAACCGCGTAAATTATTTTTTCAGAAAGCCCCCCAAACTCTTACTTACCTCCCCTCGTTCCTCCGCCGCACTGCCGGCCCTCTGCTTGCGAGAATGCAAGCAGAGGGGCGGGACCGGCAGTCGCGTCTGTGATTAGCTGAGCTGCAGCCAATCACGGAGCGGGCTGCCGGTCATTCAGTGCAGCGGAGGAAAGCGGAGAGGTAAGTAAGAGTTTGGGGAGCTTTTTGAAAATAAAAAATATGTGGTTGGGGCTGGGAGACATGGAGGAACAACATATAAAGGGGGATTACGCTAGGGGGAGGGATAGTAGAACGGGAGGGAGAGGGAGGGGGGGGAGGGGGGGAGACCGGAGGCAAGTAGCAGGCAGAGCCCTGCTATCCTCCTGGTGGTTAGTTTTGGGACTTTGGGGGGGGACTACAGGAGAACCCTATGGAGCTGGGATGTGAGGTAAGGATTAAACTACACTTCATGGTGGGGCCAGTAGTTGGGGGGATTATAGTTTTGGGGGTGGACATGCCCTTTAATATTGTGATACTAATGTGGGCTTCTGTAAAGTTAAAGTTACCCTTTAATAAACTAATGACTATTAATGTGAAATGCAAACCTTCACAAAACTATAAATGCATGGATAAGAAAACCTTTGAGGTTTTTTTTAGTAATTTTAAAAGAATGAAAAAATAAATAAATCAGTGAGTAATTAATTACTTTAATAAAACAAACAACTAGAAAGTATTGGGTAACATTCAGTTATTCATTTGATGTTCTGATCTACTTCCTGCGCATCCTCTACTTTAAGGTTTTCGTTTATAGAAACTTTTTATTATCTCTGTTTATTTTACATAACTGTGAAAAGAATCATACTAAAAAAATGAATTACCTTTGAACTAATGCTTTCCATATGTAAAGCAATATTGCAGGTATGAAAAATACAAAGGCAGTTGTATTGACAATAGTATAAAACAGTGGGTTAAGAGTCAGATTAAAAAGATACAGTATCATCTATTTTATATAAATTAACTGAAAAGTTGGAATATACATTGGCACTTTGCAACTTTTATTCTAACAACAAAACCATGTACAAAAATATATTAGTTTTTTAACGCATATTGTTACATGCAATAATATTTGAGCCATAAATCATTCCAGCTAAAACATTTGATGTGTCTTATAATAATTTGCAAATCTTCTGGTTACATGAAACTACATGATGAGAATACAATGACAGCTGTTGAACAATACAACCATCCTCTCAGGCAAACATGAAGTTAAGGAATGACTGTATTCTCATACCAAGGTTACCTTTGTGTCAGTAGAACTCTTTTCTTTCTTATTCTTTCAATGTAGGAAAATAGTGAACCGAAATATAAAAAAATCATTTTCAGATACTGTTATGCCCTACTTTACTTAAAAATATTACATATGTTCGGAAAACTGCATGGGAATTTGGATCACCAAGAGAGTAATTGCAGTACTCTCTTTTTAAGGCATCTAGTTAGACCTGTATATTTGAGGATCACACACTCATAACAAGACTTGACAATTTTAGCATTTACCTTTTGCTGCAAAATGTATGCAGATAGGCAAGTGCTATGCTTGCATATTTATAATCAATACAACGGGGGAAAAAAAGCACATTTAAAATATCTATTAATGTATGTATTATTCCATCACCAGCAGCAGTGGCAAAATAGTGTGGTACAGGGAGCAAAGCCATGAAAAAAAAATACAAATAATGAAATGAGCTAGAAAAAGCAGAACCCAGTAAATATTTTCCTCTAGTCTTAAACTATTATTTTCTTTTGTAATTGTGTTCTGCATGAAAGCTCCAGTCTATTAAACATAAAAACATGGGGGAATTGCACGGTTTTGCGCTTAGAACCATAGAGTAAGTAATTCATGAATAAGCTCCTCTCTAGATGATATAAACAAGAGCTCAACAATGTAAAATGCATTTTTGGAATTTTCCACGAACATATACCTCTCAAAATATAGCAATGTTTAAGGGTATAATATAGTTATAGTCCATGAAAAAATGATGTGTATAATTCACACAGCTATAGGTGTTTTAAGATTTGAAGGTTTGGTTTGTTGGTTTTAAGGGTTTAAATAGGAGACTATAATGTTTGGTGCGATAAATGGTGTGAAATGCTTCGATAACTTGTATAATGTTTAATAAGAAAGACATTTATGAGAAGTAAAAACTTCATGGACCTGAACAAGCATTTGATAAAAGAAGACAGAAGCCCATGGGATTGAGAGGAAAATCCTCAGTGCTTCTCTATACATTCAAGTGGATGTTTATCTCATTCACAGATCGGTGCTAGACTTGGCAGTTAGAGCCTGAATACGGGCTGCATTGCAGGCCTTGCATAAGATGTGTCCATCCAGCGGATAACAACCTTGATTTTCACCTTCAGACAGGAGGCTTCCACAGTCCTATTAAAAAGAAGTACATGGTTGTACAAGTGTTCATGTTAGGCCATTTAATTAGACAAGCCAAACCACCCTGCCCCCTCCAAGCATTTAAAGATTGAGTGTCCTTTTTTATCAATGAACATGTATTCAGTAATAAAGTGATCGTCATACTTTTCAATAAAAATTAACCAAAAATGACTTTTTGCAGAGATTTTTTGCAAACTGGAGCACATAGAAGTAGGCTTGTAATAAAGCCCTAAGTCTGTGCGAGTGTCTTTTGTGTTTTGCGCATGTGTGCGTGTCCCTGAAGTTCCCTCCCCCCCAGCGAAGAAGCGCATGCATGTACGGACGTGTATGTACGGACATAAACGGGATTCGGAAATGCGGGAATGGTGGTACATTGAAGAGGCGTATGGCTGGGGAGAAGGAGGATGATTAATGTCTAGCGCCTGTTATTTAATGGTCTAGTGTTTAATAACTTGTGACCATGCTTTACCCCAGGCGATACGAACCTCACAGCGATAGCACTGTACATGGAAATCACGGTCCAAAGCTACAATTCGTACGGTTTCCTCCTGGCCAGGAGCAGGCATTATGGGTTCCTTACATACAGAACACCTCGGAGCAAATTTTCTAGAATGAAAAAATGTTATTGCATGAAACTAAAACCGTCTCTCATATAGTTTGTCCATTATTTGTCCCCCCCCCTTAATTTTCCTAACAAAAGGAATCTCAAGAGTCTCTCAAACCTGGAACTATTGGTATTTTAACAGAAATATATCAAGAAATTAAAATCTAAATTTACAGCCTAATTCTTAAGCCTTATACGTTAGACCACATATACGCAGTACGCGTTCTAACGTGTGTACAAGGCTTTACAGTTTGATACTTCTATCGTGCAAAAAACCTTTTTCCTGCCCAGTCTTTATTAATATACTATCAAACAAGTTCATTAAAAGACAAATCTAATTTAAAATCATACACAATTTAAATAAGAACATGGATGTGCTCTGTGAAAAAACACCCTTGGAACAATCATAGACAACCTGTACATGTTTTAATAATACACTTTAAAGCCAGGGCTTCCTCAACTTCTAGTTGGCATTAAGGACACACAACTATAGCTACCTGGTCAGAGGGCAAGTTACACAACATTCAGGAAAAGTTTAATTTACAGTACCAGTAAAATTAACACTTGTAGCCAATATACCATTGCATTGATTGTGATTCATACACTAAAAACCAGAAGCACAAATTCAGAAAAAAAAATTCACTAGAGTAAAAGATTTAGTCACTACCCTCTGCCACCTTAATGGTACAGGAATGTAAAGTTAAATACCACCAGGAAGAGAAAGAGCAACTTTCGTATAAGTTAATTCTTCTCAACCCAGGAAAACCAGCATCTAAATTTATCTTTGTATTGAAGTGATGTATAATTTTAGTTGGCAGGTTCTGGGCAACAAGACAGGAAAAATGCATTTTAGTCTTTAATCCTACTTTAAATGTACCCCTCTTGCAAATCATTTAATAGAAACTGCTAGTGAAAGTTTATGATCCTTCTCTTGATGAGAAGGGAAAATATTGTAGTCAGTACAGTACATTCCACACAATTTACTGCACTACCAAAGTCATAGGAAAGGGTAACTTTTACAGCACAGATGCCAAACTTGGGACCCTCCAGATGATTTATAACCACAAATCTCAGCATTGGAGTGTGTTTTCAAACATCTGGAAGGTTGCAGGTTTGAGATCCCGGTTTAAGAGTATGCTGGTCTTTTAGTGCATAGTTAATATATTAAGTAGAAATGCATTTTGTTATGTTGTACTGTAATTAGACTGTTGAAATGCATAGATGGCTTGCTGAATTCCACCAAATTATACATTTTTGATGTAAATAATTGTGATGATGATGTGGCAAATCATTCATAAAACCTTCTAGTAAAGGATTCAACAGATTCAGTTTTTTGAAGAAAAAAAACCTTAAAGGTATATACACTACAAAGTATGTTTCTATGAAATGGTTTTCCCAACATACATATATTCTACATAGTGAAGCCTTACATTTTATCATGCTTAGACATTCTTGGTGGTTTCTGACTATTTATATTACACAAAGGACCAATCTTCCTATATAGTACACTATTTTAAAATCAGCAATAACACTTGAAAAGGCAGATTTAAATAAATCCTATTGAATTTCCCTACCATAACATTCCAAAAAGACTAAAAAATAACACTTGATCATTTTACAGAGCATTTAAACCAATCGAACAATTATCGAACAAAGATAGAAAATATTGGATGCAAATAGAGGTGGTGGAGGGACATGGTATTAATGCTTTTTAGTGGCAGGATAACCATCCTATGTAGCTTAAAGTTGACCACATTACTTATTTCATTATCTACTTTTTATTCCATACTCTATTAACCCTAAAACTGTATGTTTCATCTAGTTTATTTATACTGTCAGCATACTTCTAAAATGTTTGTTTTTTATGCCCCTGTGCTATTGTCATTATCTTCTTCCACTTTGATATCTAGTACGATATGTTTTTTAAATGCCTTCATTTTGCCACCTTTTAAATTTGAACTTCCCAGATCAGAATTCCTTGCCTTTATGGTACTCCTGATGGGAAGAGATTTAAACAAATCGATTTCTCCTGGTTTTGAAAAAGCCAAAAGTCACTAGAATCTCTAACACAAGAGAAGGAGAAAATGGTGCCAGGGAGGCTAGGCACATGGTAGTGGACTCCATTATTAGTAAAGTGGATAGGGTTATCTGCCAACAACAGTGTTTTGCCTAGCTGGTGCTAGGGTTCAACATGTGGCAGATCGTTAAAAGTAAGGACCTCCAATGTCGTAAATTTAGAAATACTGCAGCAGTCCTGTGCTATGTTAGGAAGGCAACATGAGGTTAGGACTATTACTTAAGAAGATGGTTTAAGGAGGAGGGGGTAGGGATTTTTCAAAACTGGGCAGACTTTTCTGTTGGCTACTGGCTCTTTACCAGGGATAGGCATCACCTCCCTGATGATGGTGCAGCTGTTCTGGGGGAGAATATGGCTAGAGGGTTGGGGGATATTTTAAACTAGGTATGGGGGGAGGGTATTGTAGACATCTCTGAATTAGATACAGGAATATGAGCATCAGGAGGTAGCATAGAGATGAGAGAGGCACAAACATCAAAGTGTGGAAATCAATTTAACAATAATCTAAAATGTATGATGCAAGAAATCTAGTTGGAAAACTAATAGCTAAAAAGAAATGTATGATGCGGTAAATATAGCAGAAACATGGATACATGATTCACATAAATGGGTAGTAAATCAAAAGTTTACTCCTTGTTTGGACAAAGTTAATAAGAAATGAGGGGGTATGTACCTCATAGGTATGTTAAACAAGAGATGATGCCAAATTTAAAAAATAAAATAGCTCGGGGAATAAATGATAAAGCAGAAACCAAATATGTGGAGCTGGGAACAGAAAGCAAGAAGGTGGGTAAATTAATTGTTGGTGCCTGTTACAAGCTACTAAATACTACTGAGGAGGAGGAAATTTACCTTCAAATACAGATGGCAAAGGCTGCAAGGTTAGGGCACGTTCTGGCCTTGGGGAATTTCAATTACCCTGACATTGACTGGATTAGGGGAACTGCCATCACCTCACAAAGGTAAAAAGTTCCTATATTTGCTGTATGAGAATTTTAAAAGGTATCCCCGCTGGTAAAATATTTTTTTTTTTATTCAGTTTTATTGAAGAACACGAGGTAAAGGAGCTGTGTCCTACCTCCTGTTCTTCAATAAGAGTAAGCTTTGCGTCCATCGGGACCAGCTTATGCACGTTTTATTGAGGAACAGGAGGCAAGACACAGCTCCTTTACCTCCTTTTATTCAATAAAACTGAATACAAAAAATTCATTTTACCAGTGGAGATACCCTTTAAGTCACAGCCTGTAGAAGGTCTTACTAGAGAGGATGCTTTGTTGGATATGGCAATATCTACTAATCCAGAGCTCATTATATAGATGATGGTAATGGGTAGCTTATGGAATAGTGATCATAATTTAGTGTAATTTAATATATGTTGCAAAAAAGAAAAGTACACTAGGATAACAAAGTTAGCAAAACACATTTTTATGTTGTTAAAACAATCCCATCAGCTCATAGACTAGGATGATTCAGAGGGAACAGAGCAGTCCTACATTAATAATAAAAGCTGTAAGGAGTGCAAGAAAATAATTGAACTAATTAAAATAGAAAATTTAGTACAGCTAGCTGAACCAAGCAAATCCAACCCCAAAATGTTTTTAAGTATATCAATAGTAAAAATATGAGGACAGAGAATAATTAAAAATAATTACATACCGTAATAGGGCTAAGATGGTTTAGGAGGATGCTGAAAAGTCTAATGCCATTGAGTACTTAGTGGAATACCTCAGGGTTCTGAACTGGGGCCATTTCTATCTAATGCGTTTATAAATGATTTGGAAGTGGGTACTGAGAACAAGTTTTCTGTATTTACTGATGACAAAAAACTATGCAGAGCATTGAAAACTTCAAATGATGTGCAAATGGACCTACCGTACACAAATTGTCAAAATGGGCAGCAGAGTGGCAGATGAGATTCAAGGTTGATAAATGTAAGGTTATGCATTTTAGGTTTTAACAAACTTTGTTACACACTTCAAATTGCTCTGTAGGGGTTCTAGTAGATAACAGACTTGGTTGTAGCAAACAGTGCCAGGCAGCATCGGCTAGAGCTAGCAAGACATTGTCTTGTATAAAGAGGGGTAAAGATTCAAGGTGGGAAAAGTCTTCCTCTCACTGGTTAGGCATCATTTGGAATATGCGTTGCAGTTTTGGAATCCCATATATAAAAGGGACATCTTGGAAATGGAAAAAGTTCAGAGATGGGCAACTAAATTAATAAGGGGAATGGAGGGGCTTGACTATGTAGGCAGGACTTAACAAGTTCATTTTTCAGGTTAGGAAAGGTTTATTAACAGTGGCAACAGTGAAACTTTGGAGCTGTCTTACAGCAGGTGAAGCAATGGAAAATTCATAAAATATCTTTAAGAGTGGGCTGGGCAAGTTTTCTAAAATATTAAAAATTACTGGTATTAATACAATAGGCAAGGCAGCTGAAAAGCTTAAGGAGAGGTGGGCCAAAAGGAGCAAAAATCCCTCTAAAGAGCATAAAAATGGAGCAGAGCCTTCTAATAACATAAGGTATCTTGCAGTCTCATGCTATATGAATAGCATTGCCCACAAAATCTAAGAAACAAGAAGTGATTTCTTACTCCCAGGTTCCCCAAAGTAAAGGGCGGATATATGCAAAACTTTTCCTTTATGTCCTATAGCTAATGCATGTGTTTGAGCCATGTATCTGTATCTTGCACTGATGAGATCTAACAAGATCGAAACATGTCATGCCTGCAGGTCAGATGATTGGCTCTATATCACAGGCTGTATTGCATGCCAGCAGTTCTGGACACATGAATTAGCTATAGGACATAAAAGAGTAAGAAATTACTTTGTTTCTTACTGCAAGATACCTTCTGTTATAAAAGGCTCAGTTTGTGGTATTAATACATTAAAAAGGAGATGTAATAAAAGCTCTAATTGTTAACAATGGTGCTAATTTTGCCCCAACCATCAGATGTTAGCTTTTAAATAGTAAATAACATCTGATTGGTTCGGGCAAAATTAGCACCATTTTTAACAATATGAACTTTTATTACATCTCCCCAATAGTTCTTGTTGATCCAGGTATCCTTTCTGGTTGCCATTTGAAATATTTTAGGTAGGATTGACGAGTAAGCTAAAAAGGAAATGGATGGACATGTGTCTTTATTCAACCTCCATAACTATGTATTCTACTTTGTAAGTAAAAGTCGAAAAAAAGATTGATGACTCCTGAATCAATTCTTACCAGGAAGTTATTAATAATTTGCTTGAGGCAGTTATGTATTAAAATTTGGAAGAACCATAAATGCTTTTTTGGTTGCAAATAGAGAACAGAAAACAAAAAAGGGAATTAAAGCACTAGACTTTTAAAGATTAGTAGAAAAATGATGACATTGTTTTTAGGTTAGACAACTGTGTGTGCACACTTTTAAAACAATAGTATTCCATACTTATGGAAATCCTCAATGCAGTGAATCTGTCCAGAAGCATCAACAGTGAACGGAATTCCATCCAAGCTGCGGAAACACACCACGCAGGTGAAGCAGTGAGGGTGATAGGCTTTCCCTGTTGCTCTCAGGATCCTCTCCATGATTGGCTTGGCACAAACATTGCACTGCTCAAGTGTGCGCTAAAAAACATAAATAAGGCAATAATAATTATATAGCACTTACATATATTTGTACACAGAGCTGGAATGCACATTAGATAAATAGTATTAATCTTATCATTAAATGATTGGTCTCACAATCATTTTTATCACCTTAAATCCCCAGCAGCCTGTTCTTTTAAAAGGCGGCGGTGACAGTGGGCCCCCATGAAATTTTTTATTAATCTGGCAGGATAGATCACTAAATGTTAGCAACGCAGATGTTCATCAGTCAGACTATAGCTGTCCACAAGCGCACACAGACCCTACTTTCACGCACACACGCACCCGTGACTGAGAGGGAGGTGAGAGAGAGAAAGAGAAGGGGGAAAGAGAAAAAGGGGGAAGAGAGGAGGAGGGAGAGAGAGAAAGAGGAGAAGACAGTGGGGAGAGAGTAGGGAAAAGAGAGAGGAGAGGGGAGAGAGAGAAAAGGGAAAAAGAGAAGGGTGAGAGAAGGGAAAGAAAGGGGAATGGTCTTTAAATGCAGGGTTGAACGGGATTTGTGATTCTTTAAAGAATCCTGTGTTTGCTAGTAGAATATAATGTGCTTACATTTTTGCTATCAGTCAAACCAAACAAGGCAAACCAACAAATAGAAAAGGCAGAATTTGCAAACCATGATAAAAGTTAAGAAGTATGACCCTATTAAACTAATTTTAAATTATTCTATTAAAGGGGAACTGTTGTCTGTTTACAAGTGGCCTATATATAAAAGTGAACACTTTAACCTTTAAAATGACTCCAGGATCATGCTTCTAGCTGCAGGCTATCCAAAGTTGCAGCAGTTTGAAAGGAGGTTCTTCCTGCTAGCACTGTGAGCTGTGACATCACCAGCATTTGAGGTCTGCTTCCAAGTTTAAGGTACGAGCAAGCCCACTGCTGGGACAGAGCATTATCAGCTTCATCATAAGCCCTGCCCCCCAACTTTTAAATAAGTATTAAAGCTAGCCACAAACTTGAACATGTTTTTTTTTTCTTTACGTAAGGTGTTCATGGGAAGAGGAAAGGACAGAGAATGGTTGCAGGTCCCCATACACGATCAGAATTTTGAGTGATCCGCTAAATTCAACCAGAGCACTCAAAACATGATCCTTGTATGACGTTTTTTCGATCCACAATGTTGAGCTGTTTATTGGAAAAACAAAGATCAGGCCAGGTGGAAAATTTTACACCGACTACATCTTCAGTCCTCATCTATCCATGGACTTTAATAGAACTTCTAAGGAAAGATCGGAGCCGTTCTGATTGTTGCCCTTGATTGAAAGGACATCTGGCCATGTATGGCTAGCTTAAGAAAAGATTAATTTTTTAGTGGTGACATCTTAAAACATATGCCTGTCACAAAGGCAGGGTATTCAGGAAAGTGTAACTTTACAAGCCCACAACTTAAGATCGATAGATCTTAAGCTAGAGACATCCTAGTTTAAAAGGTAAGAGAGAATGTGCATGGAGAAAACAGTTACTGTATAAAGTAGAACAAAGGGTTAAATGTAAAATCTTAACAGAAAATTTAGATCTTCTAAAATTTCAGAAATAGCAAAGAGGGGAAGTTGATGTTAAGTAGCCCCTATGACTTACATAGTCAATAGTCAAAAATGAAAATACATTTTGAAAAATAAAGAAATATAAAATATTAAAATAATGGATTCCTTGCTTTTTTATATGTCGTAGGTTATTATTGCCAATTTTTTGTAAAAAGAACAGGTAGTATGGCTAAACATATTATTTAAGTCTAAATGAACTGGATTTCAAACTACAATATGCTATCCAAGATGCTGACAAAGAAAAGAAAATATAAAGAAGAAAATGAATAATCCAAAGTCTTCTTGTAGGCCATGAAGGTCCATCAAACTTTCTCAACCTTAGTCGTATGGCCCAAATTTTTATTTTGTTTAATACAGAATTGATATTTTTTTCCCTTTCTTTCTGGAATTGACATTCCTGAGAACAATGTGCTTCTTCATGTGTGTTGCTTTGTGCACATATATAAAAACATAATGCTGCTCTAATGAATGGAAAACCTAAACTCTCTTTAAACAGTTACATATGTTTCTAACCAAAAAGACACCAACTCTTTTTTGTAGTTATCAATGGGTAAACAGCAGTTCATCTGGTGACAAAAGCTACTTGAGTTGCAACCTATCATTACACTTCACATCAATGTTTAGCATCAACATTTGACTATAATTCACTTTTGAGATTGCAAATGAAATGAACAAGAAGATGTATGTACTTTTCACTACTAATAAAATAAGGCAGGTGTGGAATTATACTTGATAAAGGGTCCAGTACCCCAAACATGCTGTGACAAATAAAACAAGCTTTGCTATGCAGCATATACTGTCTGCCTTTGTCCCTTTCTCCCTTTTTTCTCTGCTCTGAAACGGATATACCTGCATTTGGACAATTGTGGGACACATTTTGTCTTAAGAGTGTGGAAGGTACTGTTTGAATTACCAATACATACCTACACCTTTAAAGCCATATTGCAGTAAAGCTACTTCCTAAAATTTGCAAAATAAGTATGGAGTTTTGCTTCTTTTTGTATAGGAACATACATCAGTACAAACTATGTTTGAAGAACTGAAAGTTTGATGATGAGGTGAACTCAAAGATATAATTGTATTCCTTATAATACCAGACTTAAATAGATGTTCAATATATGGATTCAATTTGCCCAATGCATAGTATTAAAACATCTGTCTTTTATAGACTCCTGTACATGATCATATCAAGCTATGTATCTTGATGCCACTTGTTTTCAAGCAGTGTTTCTACTGAAGCATGGAATCCAGCACATTTATTTTGGGTGATGTACTAATTATTTGATAATACAGCACATTTAATAATGTAAACACAACAATTCTTAGGCTCAGACAGTGTATGGTGTTGCCATGGTAATGAATGGTTACACACATTAAGCTTAATTGGGATGAAGTAAGTAGCAGATTTTCAGGCCGTGATTTGTATTTAAATGTAGAGGACACATTTGTAAGAAACTACAGTATATATGACATTAAATAGGCTCAGTTATTATCAGTTATTACTATACAGCAGATCTAAAAAAAGATTATTGTCTTGTCAAGAAAAATGAAACCCTTGGGCTCTAAATAAAAACTACAATGTTTCTAGGAGTTTTTAAATCATAATGCTTAATCAAGCCAACTCAATTGGTCAAATTGCTCTTAAAAGGTTTTCTGATATGATCAAAGGTTATATATAGTTTAGTATGTTATTTTACCGTAAATATAAAAGTCTACACACCCCTGCAAAATTTTTTTTTCTTTTATAAAAAAGAGAAACCAAGATAAATCAAAACTCATTCTACTTTTATTGCAAAATTACAATCTATACAAACAAAAAGTCAAAATCAAAGATGAAACAGTTTTGTAGGGAAAAAAATAATGCCCACCAATTCCTAGTTGCATTAGTGTGCACAAACCCTTAAATAATAACAGTTTTAAAATCCTTTTGATTATTTAACAGCACTCCATTGTTTTGGATAAGTATCCATCATTATGACATATTCAGACTTCAAACTGTGAGGGTCTTCTGTGCACAGCCCTCATCAGGTTACCCCCACAGATTTTTAAAAGTCTGGGTTCTGACAAGTCAATTTCAAATAAATGACCCTCTTTCCATTCAAAAATAGGTTACCTGTAATGTTTAATGGGATAGAAGCGAGTACAGTGGTGAGCTGTTAAGCTTGCAGTTGTGCAAATCCAATTCAGAGTTTATGACCAACTAAAGTTTAACAGTTCACCCCTACACAACAATTAAATCATTTAAAATATATCCTTGTTGAGTAGTTCAGTGACAGTTTTTTTTTTTTTTTAAATTACTCACTGGCGTGCCTCAAAATTTTGGGATTAGAAATATTTTCACCCGAAAATTTATTTTTCTTTTTTTCTAACCCCCCACCCCCGAGAAACTAAACAAACTTGAAGTAATTTTGGTTTCCAAGTCACTTATTCATGGCATGGTCCCCACCACTAGCCTGCTGTCACAAACAGAATAAAAGATAGTCCACTCCCTCTCACTCATCTCCGGTTCCAAAGCTACAATATCTGCAAAATAATATCTAGGAAGGTTGGTAGGGTGTTGATAAAGGCTGTCATGGACAAGTGACTGGGAAACCCAGTTGGTTTAATTTCCCATTTTTCCCAGTCACCATACCAGCTATAACCAACCAACTTTTACAAACAAAAGTTTAAATTTATTTGGAGCTAACACAGCTTGTAAAACATTCTTTCTAAAGACAGAATCTTGAGTATCTAGGATGTCAAATCTGCACTGCCTAATAAATGTATTGGAAGAGGACCATCTTGCTGCTTTACAGATGGTCTCTATGGGTGCTTATGCAGCCAATGACATTGAGAGAGCTCAGATGGAATGATTGGCTTGGATCTGTTTGCTTCTTAGATTATAGATTTTTGAGATACAATTAGTAATCCATGAACTGACAGTTCTTTTTGTCGGTGCTTGACCTTTTCCTAAACCTCTTGGAATAACAAATAACCTGATTTCCTTCAAGTTTTGGCCCAAGTTTAGTTTCCGCTAGTGCCCGATGCGCAGGGGTCTTTTACCTAACGCGCGCATCCAGCACTATTAAGGAGTTTAAGTCACGCTAAACGGTAGCGAACCGCTTAGCGTGACTTAAACTACAAAAACCTGCAGAGCGCTGGTGGGAAAATTGCCCCATAGGTGTGCAAGTGTACTTCTTCCACTGTCTGAAGGTTTGAAGAAAAAAAAAAAACCCAGGTAGTATAGCTTCTAAGTCCTTGTGGAATTTTGAGTACTTTAGGAAGAAATTTAAAAGAAGGACGTTGGACTACTCTATATCAACAAAAATGTCCAGTTCAAAAGATGACACAAATTTCAAGCGGTCATCAGACCCAACAGTTTGAGGGTTTCTTTCACAGTTATTCTTTAAGTTAGAATCATGTCTTCAATGGCCATTTTTTCTGGACATGGAAACCATGTTGTGTTTCGAGTTGAAATGGGCGCCTAGAAATACTAGACAATGAGTTGGTTTCTAGGTAACTTTTCTCGAAGTTCACTTCCCAAATGAAGGTTTGCAGACATGAAACTACTCCTTGGGCATATTGTTCTGATTGATGACATGAGTCTGCCACTATTAAGACATCGTTGAGATACTAATAAATGCGGATTTTCTTCCTTCTTATTTCTGCTATTAAGGCTACCAACACTCGAGGTGACTGTACGAAAGGTAAGCAGGTATATTGGACATGAACAGGACCAATGGCAAACCTGAAGAAATTCCTTGAACTTAGATTTATAGGAACATGGTAGTAAGCCTCCATTAAGTCTATATTTACCATCCCCGCACCTAGTGTCACTGTTTCTTGCTTAACGAAAAGTGTTGAAAGGGCACATAACTAAAATTGCCCTTCCTGCTATGGTGAAGGAATACAAGAATGCACTCCCTGCTGTTTTACAACATTAAACTGGCAAAAATTACAGAATGGGAACAAATATGTTTCGAAATATTTGGCTCCATCCGCATTATAAACACTGCTTGTTTTGCACTGCAGGATGTTTTTTTTAAATTTTCCCCTGGATTAAATACTGTGCAGTCATTTCTTGAGATAGCGTCACAAATTCCTGAACAAAAATAAAATAACATTCAGACTTGCACTGTGTCCATTGACAGTGAAGGAAGTTGGCTCTGTCTGCCAAGTGTAAATTTTTATAAGGTTCTGCCACATCCTAAGAAGTAGCACTGTACCTAGCAAACAGCTGTGTGACTGCAGAAAAGTGTACGTTCTCTCACAAACACAAACCTTCTTTGTAGGTTATATAGAAAATGATAAAGTAAAAAAAACGATTTAAGTAACTTTTATCTATAGATTTTGTACAATATTTAAATGCTGCTGCAAGAAAGAAAAAAAAAGAAAAAAAACTTAACATGCAGATCAAAAGTAGATTTACAGTTATACAGTAATTGTATTTTTAGTACCACAAACATTTTATAGAAGATGCAAAAATCTGTGACCTTAGTATTTGCTGTGTTAGATGTGCAGAACACAGAACATCAATATACAGTACAGACCTGCTAGAAAGTGTGCACTTTTATGTCATTATATAAAGAAAGAGAATGAATAGAGAGAAACATCTGTTTGCTGGTTTTTAATAAACGGTTAAAACAAACAAACAAAAAAAAACCCCAAGAGCACAGAAGCTACTTTTGTTTCTTATAAAACAGTCTACAGAGTATAAGAGAAGACAAGTAGGGTAGAAAGATGGCCAGGTTTGTAGTAAATAAAGAGAACTATATACAGTGTTTTAACTAGACCTTCACATTTAGACATTTGAAGGAATAGTTCACTGCAAAAGTGAACTATCCCTTTAATGCATTGATTGAAGAACTTAAGGAGCTATGCCTTACCTTCCGTTCTTCAATCACTGCATGTGGAGCCAGGAATGAAGATAAAAGAAACGTACCTGTCACACGATCCACACACAGTACTAACAGGTCCCAACCAATTTCTGGTTCTAATTAACTATAGCGCTCTATAGTTAAACAGAACCAGGAAGTGTTTGGGAATTTCAGTGCTGCTACAGATGATCATGTGAATGGTAAGTTTGTTCTATCTTCGTTCCTGGCTCCAAATGCATTGATTGAAGAACGGAAGGTAAGGCATAGCTCCTTAACCCTCCGGTCTTCAATCAATGCATTAAAGGAACAGTTCACTTTTGCAGTGTACTATGCCTTTAAGTTCTTTTCAATTAAAATACATTAAAAAAACAGTCAGGGTAATTCAATAAAACTTCTTATTTAAAATGGTGCTAATTTTGCCCCAAACAATCAGATGTTAGCTTTCAAATGTTAAATAAGTTCTGATTGGTTGGGGCAAAATTAGCACAGTTTTAAACGATAAGAACTTTTATTGAATAACCCTAAGTGTGTTTAATGCAGATGAACAATAGCTGGTGACTCTGAAGTCCTAACTACCTGATGTTTTTTAGAACCAACAGAATGAATAAGCAATCAAAACAATATTTTTTAATTTTATTGATAAGCTGTAGGGGGCCTGAAACATATTGGTAGTTTTTTCACATGCATCATTATTTTGGTAGATGAATGAACACTTATTTCTATTCACATTACTTTTGCAGTACCCCTTAAAATACTAATCATAATAATAAATCATATACCGTAATAATATATATATGATTCATATATAATATGAATACTATAATAAATCAATCTTCAATGCCGCACGGTTACATCTTTTTAATTTTTTGAAAATATCAGAAGCATAATTTTGTATTGAAATGTACACTAGGCAATGTATGGAACAGAGTAGAATATATAAAAATGTTAATAGGTTAAAGTCCAGCCATTATTTTTAGAAGTTCCAGTATTTCTAAAAGCAATCCCTAAACACAGCATAAAAACTAAAACTAACTAAAACTACTAACTAAGTTGTATGGTAATAGAAGAGGTAGTATATTCTGATACTGCAAAAGTACAAAATTCTGCAAAATTACACAAATTTGCATGTACAAATAAAAGAATTGCAGCATTACATAGCTGAAGGTTGCGTTTAGCAAAAAAAAAAAATCATATTTGCACTTACAGCAGTTATGTTTTGGGTCCTTTCAGGGCTTTTTGCTTTCCAAATCTCTCTGTAGACTGATGCATGTGACATACTGTTTGAATAAGGACATTTGGAAGATTACGGTAATATTTAGTTTTGGTTGATCCAGGTATCCTTTCCAATTGCCATTTGGAGTCAGGAAGACATGCATCCCTCCTCACAGTGGCTTTAGAGATAACAATGCAAATGGAAAGCACCAGATTCCATTGTGAATAATTGGAAACAAGCTTTGGGCATAATGTATATTATTAACTTAGTGTATTTGTATTCATTATTATATAAGAATATGCTTGTGAATGTTCTCATTCATCCGGGTCATGGTACATCTGTTGTATTCAATTAGACCAACTGGACTTAAGGCTGAGGCCACACTACAACGCACCAAAGCGCATACGTTATCGCACGCGACTTCTGTGCGTTAATGCGCATTGTTTCGCATTTCCGCATGCATTTCCGCTATTTTCAATGACAAACGCATGCAATTGCGCGGAAAAAATGCCTGAATGCAAAATGGAAGCACAATTGCATCAGAAATCGCTGGAATTTTTGCGTTCCTGTTTCCATGCTAGCGAAAATCGCATGCACAAAAGCACGAAAAACACGCTAGTGTGGCTAAGCCCTAAAGTTTAGTTCTTGAAGACGTTTCTCTAGTCATCCGACTGTATTTATCAATTCAGAATTATGTACCCTGGAAAGTCCCAAATAGCATATCACAGCCAGTTGTTAGGACCTTCTGAATGCAAGGCGTGATTGCACTGTAGCTAAGAGGTGTTATAGGAACTGCCCAGGGTAAGATGGAAATTAAGGGAGGAAGGTAAGGAGCAATAAACCGGATTAAATAAAACTCAAAAACAATGAAGGCTCCACAGAGAAGCCCAGAAAACAAACAAATACCCTATCCACACAATTGCTAACAATAGATTTGATAGTTTTAATTATTATTATACATAAAACACTTTTACAACAAGCATGTTTTGACAGCATTATACTTGGAAGTGCAGTATTTCTAATGTACAAGAAAACAGCAACTCATTTTATAAATCACACATCCCTGGTTGATACAGATACCCCCAATCCCATTCTTTTAACACTATTTATGGGGCGGTCTCAAAGCGGCAATCACTCATTTATCTGGAAATTTTAAATTAATGATTACATACAGAAAAGTACTATATGCAACTAAAAATAAAGATTATATGTATGCCAGTGCACATTTGCTAATTCCGTATCGAATAACCTTTCCTAAAGGCACATATTTCAAAAGAGATAACCGCTGAATCTTCAGCATCAAGTTAGATTAACATAAACCAAATAGCTTTGAATTAAAAATCTTATTAAAACAATGATTCATATCAAGATTAATTAAAAAATGTAGGGCTCAACAGTTTGAACATTAAAAGCGAGAAAAAAATGCAGCAAAATCAACTTTTATCCTATAATTTAAGGCTTGGGAAAATAAAAAAAAAAAGTATATAACTAACAGTAGTTAAGATGCAATTACTTGTATGTTTTATAGCAATTTTCACCTGATTTTTAGATTTCCATTAGTATTATATGGCTTTTTGTCAGTAAAAAGTGGAATGATATGCAGAGCTACAGAGAATGCTTTGTAAAGGTAATTAGTTGTTTTTTTTTTTTCTTGATCTTGGCCATTATAGGGCATGTTCACCCCCTAACAAACTTTTTACAACAATATTTAAATAAAGCTTTCCGGTTCTAGCCACCAGTTTAAAGTCACAACCGCTGCAAGAGCTTCCTTCTTTATGGCTGTATATATTCATCAACAGCTTGTTATGATGGCAGAAACAGTGTGGCGAGGGACCAGCAGACCTGGAGTTAAATATCTTGTTTCAGGAACGCCAGAGAAGCAAAGAAATTATTGTGAAAGAGAGGTTTTGGGTTTATGGCACCTACCCTACAATGTTAAAAGCAAAACTGTATATGGGTAGGGATATTCTGGTGAATAAAGAAAACTATTAACACGACGAGTTATAAGAACTTACACACAGCCGATCTCCCACACAGCATCTTCTTCCTGGTAACGACTGCCATTCATGGCAGCGAAGGAGACGCAATGGCCAATGGCTGACAGACACTCCCAAACAAAGCAGTTGCTCGTAACCAGCTCGCAAGTAGGAGTAAAGGAAGCGGTACTTCTCGCGAGGGATCATCTGTTATTAAGTCCTATTAACTCGGCATGGGAGCGTCGGAGAAAGGTGATTAATACATGAGCTTTAGTTTTTAGCCTAGTTTTTTGGGGCTGGAGTTTTCCTTTAAAGAACAACTCCACCCTCATAAGAACATCTTTAAGAAAGAATGGCCTCTTTAAAATATGTTGATATATCATAGATTGTCCTATGAATTCATTACTGTATGCCTGCTATGCTTCTGGAGGCCTCATGAAAATTGAGCAATTTAGAAATCTGTACTGAGCCTGGGCATGCTCAGAAGAGGCAGACAGGGGATTAACATTCAGTCATTGGCTGTGATATCAACTGTCAAATCCATAATTGACAATTGCTAACTGGAAGAACTAGGAAGCAAAAACAGGACATTGTGCAGTATTTCAGGTTAGACTTATATATTTATATAAGACTTATATATTTCAAACTATTACCATTTAGGGTTTTTGGGGTGATTTACCTGTATGTAAAATTTTGGGGCTAGACTTGCCCTTTAAAGGCATGCGCTTCCATGCGCAATTGGACCTTAGCGGGAGGCATGCGATACAAACCAAAAATGGTAATCAAATGTGCTCCAATAGCGCACAGAAGCACACTGTAGTGGTGCTGGTCCCATAAGCTATTACATGCCTGCGCCCCCACTAGCCCAATCCGATCGCAAATCTCTATCTAAAACACACTAGCGGGGCCTAGCCCTAAAAGCCTGCATCATGCTTCTCATAGCATATAATTATAACCTGCCATTATTCTTGTATATTTCATATGTGTTCTAGGTCTTTAAGGCAAAGGTGGCAAACCTAGGCCTGTGTCTTTGTTTGTTTAATCTGCAATATATTTGTTTAAGCTTGGATTTGGTGGACTGGAAGCTGTAGGTTAGACATACGTTATTTCAGATGCAGACATACTAGATACCCAGACCTATGTACGTGACACTACAACACTGCTACTAGGAAAGTGTTAATCAATGAATCTCTCTGCACAACCCAGAAACTTCTGCAATTTGAATATTGATGATTTAATATATTCCTACATCCTAGAGGTTAAGAGGTGGGAGTGGAAAACACAGGTGCAGGAAATGTAATGAAGGTAAAAGTACTGGCAGGCAAGAGAAAATGTCAGCTTCAGCTTTAGGGAACAAACAGAACCTAAAATGAGTAAATACAGGAAAAGGAAAGGTCCCTGTGTGTGATCTTCATTGCCGAGAAGGATGTTGAGGCAAGGATGTTGATCTGTCGCATCAGCAGACAGGGGCATGCTGGTGATGCGACAGATCACTATTAAAGCAGAATGTACCACCCTTTATATTGTTAGAAGTCTGGATAGACAGCAGCTAGAAGCAAAGAGAATACAATTTTAAATATAAGGCACTTGTATGGAGAACGCAGTTCCCATTCAAGGTCAAAAATGTACATTTGCTATTAAAGTGACATATCAATCTTAGATTTCTGGGTTACTAATATTTCAGTTTTAGTTCACCTTTATTTACATACTGGAGTTCAAAAAAAGACAATAGTACAATAGTACATACATGCATGCATGGGCTGGAGCTTTTCTCTGCACCAAGAAGTTAAGTTTCTTTAACTGCTTATATTAACACATTGGTGTATATTACCTTTATCTTATTCCAGTAATGTATAATGGTCTTAAAACTGAGATTATGCCTAAACTAGCTTCCACATTAACAATTTAGTCCTAATTCTGATAGAATTGACATGACTTTAAAGCAAACAATACTGTTCTACCTCAGTTTGATTTTAGAGAAATCAAATTATAGTTTTATATCAACATTTCTTGGACCATGTCATCCACATTCTAGGTCAGAACCAGGTCTTAATTGCTCCAAAAGCACTCAGGTTGCATGTGAAAGATTAAAAAGTGCTACATTTTGGATGTAGTGTGTCTACAAATCTAATTGCAGGCCCCAAGGAAATTGAAAGTAAAAGTGATAGAACAAAAGTAAACACAACAAATCTTGGATAAGTACATTTGCTATTCAGTCCAACTGAATGTTGTTTAAAACATTGCCAATTTGTGAAGTGATGGGTTATTTATGAAGTGTTTGGGATGCTTCATTTAGGTAATAACAATCCAAAGAAAATTGGATGTTAGCAGCCAGAAGCAAAGGCTGATTATGACGTTTGCACATCAGAGTGTGTTTTCTCATTTGTAAAGAATAAAAACAGAGAATGGAGGGGAAAATTACAAAATGACATCTATGGGTGTTTTTCTTGCAGGATGTTCTATGAGCAATTATAAAGAGAATGACAGAAAATTGACCCATTTCAGAACACAGAGTTCTTGTAAAGTAGGGAGGCAAGATCTCTACTAGTATGATAAGTCTTGGTAAATAAACAGAATACCCATTTAAGTTATTTGTTTTTTGTTCATTAAACTCTTACACAAAATAAACTGTAGCATGTATATCATTCAGTTGTAAAACAAAAAACAAATACAATAATCAGGTCTAGGGCTTCTGGATTCTTTAATAACATGGAAAGTGTTTATTGGCTAATTGCACAGAATGAGAACACTACAAAAGCAACTGCTTTATATAACTCAGGTCTGAACAAATATAATGAGCCAGGAAACGAATGTGTCTAATATGTATACCTGATAAACTACAGTATACTGTATTTCAGTGGTTCTCAAACTTTTTCACACCATGGCACTACAAATGTTTGGTGCTATCTAAAAAGTGGATATCTAAATAGGGGAACAGATTTGCAAAAAAGAAAGGTACAGTGGTGGTTAGCAAGAATTTTTGGGTGCTATTGACAATGTTGCTGTAGCAAAAAAAAAAGGTCATGCAAACAATTTTCTGCATTTTATTTTTAATGCCTGATGGGGACTTGGGCTTATCGAAACCCTATGCAATATTGTCCCCGAAACCACAGTTGAATACGTTTTTTGGGGCCTTGTTTCTAAAAATGGAGAAAAACTATTTTCCCAATATAAATAACACCTAATAAAAGTTGAGTGGGTTGAAACTATTTTGTTATTCTTTCTTAAAAGCTGAGACATACATTTGGAGAGATCTGATTACATCAATGATGTGTGGTTTATTTGCAAAAAGAAAAGCAATTACTGGGTTGGCTGTTAAAATTTTATTTGATTTTAATATAATTTTATTTCTTCCTTTTGCGGCTCCTTTCCCCTCTGAATAGTTTTAAAGCAAAAAACAAAATAATATCAGGGAGATTCAATAAAAGTTCTTATCGTTTAAAATTGTGCTAATTTTGCCCCAGCCAATCAGATGTTAGCTTTCAAATGTTATATAATATCTGATTGGTTGGGGCAAAATTAGCATCATTTTAAACCATAAGAACTTTTATTGAATCTCCCTGTATATGTTTAATATCATGAGCAAATTATAATTTGTCTATTTATTGTTGTATATCCGGTGCAGAATACATAAAGCTTCTCTGTCTTTTGAAAGAGGCACTTTATAATCACTGTTATGAATGTACAATACTTTTAAGCACACTTTCTGTGACTTGAAACAAGCAGAATAAATTCAACAAAAGTTTTATGTTTTTTGTTGATCCAGGGATACTTTCCGATTGCCGTTTGGAGTCAGAAAGGAATTTCCCCCCCCTTTTTAGCTGGGTTTTTTTTGCCTTCCTCTGGATCAACTGTTAGGTAGGGTTAAAAAAAAAATAGGGTGGATAGGTTGGACTTGATGGACATATGTCTTTATTCAACCTTAATTACTATGTAATTAAAAAGACAGACAATCGGCAGTGTTGAACAAAAATATTGAATAAAGGGTTGATATGCTATTTATCAGTATATGTTTTGTATAACTTTGTCAGGGTCAGACTGGCCTGTCGGGATATAGGCATACTGGGTAAATACCTGATGGGTGCCCTCAAATTTTCACAGATATCAGATGCACTATCCCTGCTGTAATATACGAGTGTATTTAAAAATGATTTATCTTACCGATCGTCCCTGAGACCCCTGCAGTTTGGCACTTAATGAATGGACCTCACTTTACATATGCAGTAAGGTCACTCAAGAGCACTGATCGGTTGGGAGATCACCTGCCACTGTCTGGTAAGTAAATCCCATAACTAAATGCACAAACAAGTGCCGAGCTGAAAAAGAAAAAGGTTGGTATGGTAAACATTATTTTACTTTTAAAAACACTCATTTTATGGGACCCTTTTCACTGGAAAAAAAGCCTAAGGATTCACAGTTTAGTTACAGATCAGTTCTTTCAGATCGCAATATAACTAAACAATGAAATAGAGCCAAAACTTTAGTTACATTGTGATCTCACAGAGCTGATCCATGACTGTTACATGGTTGCAAAGAAAATACTAAGGACTCAGTAATGCAAACCAGCAGACTTCGTGGGGATGGTAGAAGGGCAATGAAACAAACATTTGAACTATTTTCTAGGAGCAGTTAAAAATATATGTCTGGTTCTGTAAACAAGCTTTTTTAGTCATCTATTCATTAAATATAAGTGTATATAAATATGTACAGTGTATTGTTTGTAATGTGCTCGTGAAGGATCTCTATATCCAAGTCATGGTAAATCCTGGGAAGTCCCAATTAGCATAGAACAGCAAGGTGTTAGGGACCTGCTAAATGCAAGGTGTTGATTGTATTGTGACTAAGAGGTGTTATCAAAACTGCCCAAAGCAGCATTATACATTGCAAACTTCGCAAACAATTTTGGGGAGAAAACCCTTACATTTTTATGGCAATTTGAAAAGACACCAAGGAAACTGGCAGACTACAGAAACCACATGTGCTTCAACCTCAGATGCCAGAAACAAAAGGCTAATACCATGCAGCACAAGTCTGGATTCTACAGTAGAAGGCATCAGAGCAACACAGATACTGCAAAAGGCTCAAATACAGATCCTGAATGAACAAGTGTGACATTTTAGGGTTGATGCTTTAAATTGTATGTCCACCTGCAAGGTGGGGGAGATCTTATTTTTCCTATGACAGATATAACCCCCTCCCCGAAAGACACTGTGGATGAAGCAGGGATAGGGGCCCCATGATAGTTATGCTAGGCGCCCCAGTGATTCAAAATTACACCAGTGATCCACAATAATAAGGTACCAAAGAGTGTGGTTTAGCATGGATTTGGACTGCAGATACCTAATTCTGTCTCAAGCATCAAACTTGACAACACAGTAAAGAGCCTTAACATCCCTTAAGAAAGTCTCCAGTATCACTATTCTGTCTGCCAATAAGGGAAGATGGTACTCAACACATCAAACTACCAAGCTAAGGCGACCTCACTTGTGCTGGTAACACATATGAGGCTCTAACAAGGGATTCCACCAGCCCCTACAAGAAAAAGGTCATAGACTTACTACAACAGCTTCAAAAGGATAAAACCACTGATCAAGCAATGTATCATCGCCTCTACCCTGGTGAGGCACATTCATGTATAAATTGACTTCCTAAGATACTTAACACTTTGCTGTTATATGCAGATTGAGACACAGTCCAGGGCATGTACAAGTCATTCTATATAGAGAAAGCCAAGCGGATGACCAGTGAAAGAACTTAACTTCAAGTCCAGTAAATCTAACTGAACACTACAGATAGTGTTGAATAGAAAACATCAGGGGCCCAACAACTGTTTGACAATATCTGTACTGGGCTAATATGTAAGAGACAAGAGTATTGTACTGGGCTATGGTACAAGAAATATTGTTATATTCTTAAGTATGCCTACAGTGTTTGTAGTTTCTTGGCCCTTGCCCTTTCATTCCCTGGTGTACCTCAGGTGCCCAGTCCAACACTGAACTTTGTTGTTTTTTGAAATATTTAGGAGTATCTAAAAGTAACTTTACAAAATGTATTATTAATACACCACCGGGCTGTTCACTATAATATTAATTAGTGTTTAAACAAGCACATTGATGGCACTTTCTAAATAATTGTTCTATAAACATCCCATGCAATATTAAAAAAATCAAACTTTTTTAAAACTTTGAAACAGGACCCCTTAGTTTTTCCTATTTAAAAAGAGGACTAAAATAAAATAATGTATTTGCAAAGGAAAGTGAGTACACTATGTGCTGCATGTGTGTGACACTAAAGTTACATGCTTCTGTTATTGCAATGGGGGTTGGGCGGGTGTCAGCCATCTATGTTTATTCCACACTTTTTGCTTAGGAAAATGCTGTTAAATACCTTATTGAAAAAAGAAATTAAACATTTAAAAAATTTTTATATTCTGTTGTATGTGTAGATTACCAAGCTTCAAATTGATTTACCATATTTCTTCTAAATATACAATGACTTAAATACAATTTAAAATGAAAAACTAAAACAACTCAATACACACAATTCAAACAACCATATGGATTCCTTACAACTCATATGAATCAAATTCTTGAAGAAACATTCTGATACTTAACCAAAACCCACACTAATTCCTGGATATAATGCATCTACAATATAATATGTAAGGCTTTGGAATATGAATATGAGAGACAGTGGAATATTTTATTTACATAAAATCACTTTGCTACGTAACAGGGTGATTTTTCTTTTAAAAGATATTCTGTTGTTGCTCCCTTTCACTTAAACCACAATCTATCTGCTCAATGGAATGAACTAAAACATTCCTAGGTCAGTAAATAAATTAAGACTAACCATTACTGTTCCCCAGACTGAATCTTTTAAGATCGAAATAAATCTTCAGTGACTTGTCTCACTGAATGTGACCTGGATTCAGAGGCTGCACTGAGCAGATAGAGAAGAGTGTATGCCTTTCTTATGAGAAAAGAACCTTACATATTATAAGAAATAATGCGCCACTTTACAATATAATATAAGGATATAAAATTCACCTCAGTCCCCTGCCCTATATAAAAGCACTCAGCCTGCAACTTTGTGCTTTCATATGGTCAGGGAACTCCTTTTGTAACTTTATATCCTTATATTGTATGGGGTGCATTTTCTCTTAAAATTGTGATTTTGGATGTCTGACTAGCTATGAATCTAAATCTAAAGAGAAAAAAAAATTATTAAAAGGGACTTTAATTTATATTTAAAGGAAATATCCACCCCTCTGGGCAAAAATCATTATCTTGTCCAACCCCCCAAAAGCTTGACTTTGTTGTGTTTAAAATCAGTAATTCTGCTCCCAGCCACAGATGTTATACTTACAAGTTCCTTCTCGATCCACCGCCATGGCTTTGCACTTCCGGGTAAGACAGACAGTGTGAGCCATGACAGTGACATCACGGCCAATTACTGACTGCAAGCGGTGGATTGAGAAGCTTGTAAGTATAAAATCTCTGGCTGGGAGCAGAATTAATGATTTTAAACAAAACAATGTCTGATTTTTGCCCAGGGGGGTGGACAGTCCCTTTAATACAATATTACAAGGACCAATTAATTATAGCATCTTACAACCTTGCTTGTAGAGTACTGTATATTGCCATTCTTAACATAATGGTATTCTGAAAAGATGCATAAAACAATGATGGTTTTGGCTTGTAGGCCAAAATTTGGACAGCTCCTTACTGCAAAAGCATTTGCTTTCTTAAAACTTGTACCTAAAAGTACAAAGATCTTTCTGTAATCCTAAACATTACTGGCAGGTTGCTTTCTAGACCTATAGTATTTGTGAATTAGCTTGCATTTTTTTAGACTTAAAAAAATGGTTACAAATCCAACAGAGGCGAGTGTACAGAAAATACATATTTTAAAGGGGCACTACTGGCTGCTGTGTGCTTCCTACCAAAGTCTGCCCTACCCATTGTTAACATATGCACAAGAGTATCAGGGACACTGACTGTGGGAGGAGCCATGGAGCACACAGTTTAACACTTGAGGAGACAGAGAACATGAGTCATGTTAAGTTTTTCTTATTACTTTTATCAAGCATCTAATATTTGTTTTTAAGTCTTTAAATGCCATTATATGTCACATGCATCAAGGTATGGATTTACATTACAAAAAAGCCTAGGGCTCTATATTTCAAACTTTCTACTTTTATTAGCTACAAGCATGTTCCCAACCTTTTATCACACTATTTTTCACACGTGCAATTCCTTTATGGTTGAATATAATTGTACATTAATAATATTTTCAAACTGATGTTGGCAGAGATGTTGGTTTCAAGAATACTGGCCTCACTAAAATACTGAGGAAACCTCTCTTACAACTAAAAGTTCCCCCACTACTGGCCCCACTGTGTTTAAAAACCCTTACCCCTCCAAATTCTTCTCCTGCAATGTCTTCCAAAGTCCCAGAAAGTTAAAGGATAAGTGCACTATAAACACTGTAAAATCAAGTTATGTTCATTTGGAAGCTGCAGTTTTAAAAAGTACTGTTGACATATTTTTTTTACCTATGCCCCTCCAGAACTTAAGAAAATAAAAGTCCATATGCACACTAACCCCGGGCGGGTGCAAACAGTCCAATATCCCCACTTCAAACGGAACGAAATACTAGAAAATATCAAGGTAGACTTGCACTCCAAACGGTGAACGGTTTATTAACAGCCAAACATCAGCAAATCAAACAACGTTTCGGGGTAACAACCCCTTCATCAGGTGATGTGAACAGCAACACAGTGTGGGCTTAAATAGCTGATGAAGGTGTTGTTACCCCGAAACGTTGTTTGATTTGCTGATGTTTGGCTGTTAATAAACCGTTCACTGTTTGGAGTGCAAGTCTACCTTGATACCCTCCAGAACTTACCTTTGTGCATTGAAAGTTGCTGACATCTTATTAGTGGTTTGCTGAATGTTAAGCTCCACCCCTCTGAGATTTCCTCTGCTTTCTCCTGCTTGAGCCTCAAACGATAATGCCTGTGAATTCCGTGCACATGCACGGAACTCACAGGCATTACTGTTTGAGGCTCAAGCAGGAGAGTGCACAGAACTCACAGGAATTACTGTTTGAGGCTCAAGCAGGAGAAAGCAGAGGAAATCTCAGAGGGGCGGAGCTTAACATTTAGCAAACCAGTAACAAGATGTCAGCAACTTTCAAGGCACAAAGCTTGGCTCTGGAGGGACATAGGTAAAAAAAAATACGGCAACAGTATTTTTAAAGCTGCAGCTTCCAAATGAACATAACTTGATTTTACAGTGCACTTATCCTTTAAGAGCTGGTGCCTTCTGTGAGTGAAAAGGTTTCCATCTCTTACCTTTCCTCTGAGAGGTTTCTGGCTTACCCATTGGAACCCTCCCTCCTCTCGATCCCTGTTTGCTGCCTCGTGCCCTAGCTTTAAATCCTTTTTCTGTAGTGTAGGGGACCCTATCCCACCCCCAACCGCCATATTGGTTTGCAAAAAACAAAATTGGTAATGTACTTACAGAGCTTTGTTTCCCCCGTGTTCTGCACTGCCGACAGCCACGTCTGTGATTGGCTGCCTTTCAGCCATTCACAGACGTGGCTGCCAGTCCGGCCCCCTGCTTGTAATTTCCTGCAAGCAGAGGGCCAGGTCAGAACACTGGGGGAACAAAGCTTTTTAAGTACCTTTCGGATTTTTTTTCGCAACAATAGGAAATGGGGTCCACTATACTACAGAAAAAGTTTGTGAAAGGACTGAATGTAAATTGAATGTGAGCAGTAAGAAGGTTTGTGCACTTAAGACTACAAGTTAAGGAGTGCTCATGAGATTTTTTTTATTTCACAAAAATAAAAAAAATGTTTTTGATTATAATATAGTACTCACCCCCACAATCCTTTTCATGCCTTTTTATTTATACAAAAATCCATCCCTAACCTTTGCAGCAGCTTTCAAAAGTTCCACTCATCTTTGTGGAAGTGTGCGAAATGGTGTGTGTGTTATGCCGGAGTTAGATTTCCCCTTTTGCGCAAGTGAGAACTGAGAACGGGCATCAAACTATGAAGGAGCGGGCTGACTAGGCAACTGTCAGCATGTCACTTATGGGACCTTATCTTCTAAACTAAGAAAAAGTCTGGGGGGGGGGGGGTCTACACTAGGAAATACTAATTACAAACCAACCTTTCACATGACACAATGTTAGTTTACAGAGTGGACATACCCCTTAATTTCCACTTCTTCCTAATAAAGGACTCACCAATCCTTACACACCAAATCCAAACAAGAATATACAGTTTAGTAGAGGTAAATTCTGAATGTAGAAGATACACCACATGGCCTCTATATTGTTAAAGGGTATGTCCACCCTAGAATACAATTTTTAATATAAGACATCCCCATGGGCTCCCAGCCCCAACCGCTATATTTTTTTTTTTTAGAAAGCCCCCCAAACTCTAATTACCTCCCTCTTTCCTCCGCCCTCTGCTTGCGAGAAAATGCAAGCAGAGGGGCGGGAACGGCAGCCGCGTCTGTGATTGGCTGAGTGGCAGCCAATCACGGACGCGGCTGCCGGTCATTCAGTGCAGCGGAGGAAAGAGGAGAGGTAAGTAAGAGTTTGGGGAGCTTTATAAAGATAAAAATATAGCGGTTGGGGCTGAGAGCCCAGGGGGAATCTTATCTTTTAATGATTTTACGCTAGGGGGAAGGAATCGGGAGAGGGAGGGAGAGGGAGGGGGAGGGAGGGGGAGAAGGGCTGCAGTACGCATGCCAAACTTCTCCCGGAGGCCAGGTAGCAGGCAGAGTCCTATATGGACCCTGCTCGCCTCCTGGTGGGCAGTTTTTGGGACTTTGTGGGGGGACTACAGGAGAACCCTATGGAGCTGGGATGTGAGGTAAGGATTACACTACACTACATGGTGGGGCCAGTAGTTGGGGGGATTATAGTTTTGGGGGTGGACATGCCATTTAATCTTGCTTAATATATTCACTGATGCATTACCATTCATTCTGTAAAATATATACACAAAATGTGCCTTTTGTTCAATCAAATTGAGTACAGTACTCAAGTTTATCTGCACAATTCCATATTTAACTTTGGCAGAAAGAAATATCTATTATATACCGACTTAAAGGGCAAGTCTAGCCCTCAAATGGAAACATATACAGGTAAATCACCCCGCTAAAACTGTAAGTTTGAAATCAGAAATATTTAAGTTTAACCTGAAATCCTGCACAATGTATTGTTGTCCTTGTTTCTGCTTTCTGGTTCTTTCAGTTAGCATAGAGTCAATGTCAATGGTGACTGAATGCTAATACCTGTAGATGCCTCTTCTGAGCATTCTCAGGCTCTGTATCAGGTCACTGGTCACGGTTTCCATGAGGCACCCAGAAGCATAGCAGGTATACAGTAATTAAATTCAGAGGACAAAGTAAGATCTCCTATATACTAACTGAGAGGTGTAAATATGCATGTATCAAGGGCACATTAGCTCGAGCACTGCGTCATCAACCCTCCTCCCACTGCCGTTGGAGAAGCCGACCCCTACTTGTGTGCGCAAGAGACCTCAATGCCGTTTCCAGGAGGGGGGCAGAGAGGAAGAGGGAGAGAGAGAGAGAGAGAATAGAAGGTAAAGAGAGGGAGGGAAAGAGAGAAGGAAAAGAGAAAGAGGGAGGTCTAAAATGCAGGGTTGAGCGATACTTTAAAGAATGGGGGGGTTGCTAGTATCAACATATTCTTTCTAAAAGATGTTATTATGAGGGTAGAGTTGTCCTTTAAAGGGCATCTATACCAAAAAATAGGTTATTTAAAATTGACCATAAATGGAAACTATAATTCTTCCCAACCAACACTGTATTATTTTATTGTTGATCTGCCCCCTATTTCTTTAGATATCCAATCTAAAACTTCTTATATTTCAGCTGTCAATCAAGTTAATTGCTCTCAAAAACTATTCTTCTGCGAGTGGTTTTACTGTAGCTGGAATGGTGACAGTATTGACAGTTGGAATGCTGTATGTTGTGTGCAGGCTTGACAGTTGGTTTGTGGGGTAAAAAAAGTCATGTTGGATGGAAGTGGGATTAAAAGGCATGCAGCAACACACGCAAATCGGAGTAAGTGCTACTTACATGTTTTCAATTATAGATTAAGATGAGGCAAAGTCATTTTTTCAGTATAGTGTCCCTTTAAACAGTTTGGTTATAAAGGATTAAATAGCTAAAAGGCAAACTTACTTACAAAGGCTGGATTTCACACAACTAAAGGTAAACTAACATAGTAACACCATAAGATCTATAAAGAATTGTATAGAAGAATATTGGCAAGTATTATTAAGATAAAAAGGCAGTTTAAAGAATTACGCAGGTCTCTCTAAATTCTAAACATTGCTTAACCTTGCACTCAGATTAAGATAATGCTATATTTGGAAACCAGACAATTGGCTGGAGAGTGCACTTTTAATCTTTTAACAAGACATATCTGCTACGATCATTCAAAATTTTAAATCCAATGTACATGCAGATCACAAGCTTATGCAATGTTAAATACTTGGACAGCTTGAAAGTCAGTAAAGTGAATCTATTTAAAGTGTGCAAAAACCAATTCATCACACATAAAATATTATTTTAAAGGAACACTAAACCCAACAAAATAAGTATTTGCCATTCGTTTGGATTATTCACAGGGAGGTGAGAATGCTTATTTTCTCCCTGTGAATAATATTATGCTCGTGGGACCTGGAACTTACCTTACCGCCGCTCCACTCGCAGCCGCTTCTTCACTGAACAGCTGTTCTCTCCCGATCACACACCCTATCTTTTGTATTGGTGCGCATGCGCCTAAGATAGGGCGCGTGGTCGGGACAGAGCGGCTGTCAGTGAAGAAGCGGCTGCGAGTGGAGGTTACCTTAGGCTCGCAGTAAGGTAAGTTCCAGATCCCCCGAGCGTAATATTATTCATAGGGAGGTGAGAATAAGCGTTCTCACCTCCCTATGAATAATACAAACGAATGGCAAATACTTATTTTGTTGGGTTTAGTGTTCCTTTAAGATCTAAAAGGCAGATTTTACTGTATATGGATATTAAAATGCCAGCAATGAATAATTTAGCAAAACAATTTATTGACCCTTAGAGGACCGCACGATCGAACGAGGTTTTCCACCATGCCCGATCGTCCTTTTGTCCGATTCAGACGAATGATTGGTCGGACATGGCTGCATTCGGATGCAATAATTTCGGTCTGATCGACCGATACACTGAACTATCGGTCGATCGGACTGAAATATCTCATCGTGTGTACCCAGTTTAAGCAGAAGACAAGTAATATAATTTGGTAATCTCTGCCTGTGTTACCCGCAAATGGCCAGAAAATCCCAACCAATAATTAACAAACAAACAAACAGTACTATTTGTTATGATTTATAGCATCAGACAAGAGCTATAGCTGATTTTAAAAAATCTAGATTTAATCCAGCAGTCGTATTCAAAGAAAGACAATGTGGAGGGATTATGTGTGCAATTGATTACTTGATTACCTTTCCACCACTCAATCATTATTAGATTTAGGCAGAAATCAGATTAAGAATAAAACCTCTTTCAGTTTTGCTCTGCAATTCTCAACATAAATATACCAGTGTCCCATCATCTAAACTGCCTGAAATTAATAAGGAGACTATTGATTCCTTTGGCAATCTGTGTTCTGCAATCAAGGCATGATGATTCACATAACTGTCAGTAAATATTGAAGGATACTCCTTAGACATTTTTTTGTTTCTTGAATAAAGTTTACTATTATTAACAGCTTGAGGTCTGTGCACTTCGTACGATACACTACTATTTTATTTACCTTTTTTAGACATGACAGTAAATAAAAAAGGAGGGTGAGTATGTATGTATGTATGTTAAACAAGAATTGAACCCAAATTTAAAAGATGAGATCAGTGTTCTCCCCAGAATTATTTTCCTGCCGGGTGGCATGAAAAAGTAGCCGGGTGGGGTAGGACGGGGAAATTTGGTGGTAAGGGAAAATGTGCACTGCATCATGCTCATTATATAGGTCAGGAATGTCTTCGTCCCACTAGATGTTTGAAAACTATAACTCCCAGCATTCCATGGTTATAGAATGCAGGGAGTTGTAGATCATCAAAATCTGCAGGTAACCTATGTAACATAGCAGCACAAGCACATGTGACACCCTTTTGTGGCCTTGGAGATCTTGCAAAAGCTAGTTAACGTGCTAAAATAATCTTGCAGGTGTAAAAAAGTGGACTGGGCAGTTTTGGCGGGAGTTTTTACTGACCTATTGGCACACCTATTAAACCTACTTCTAAATTCTTTTAAATCACAAGTGTTCTCAAGAATTTTTTTCCAGCCGGGTGGCATGAAAAAGTAGCCGGGTGGGCCGCCCGGCTAAAAGACCCTAGGGAGAACACTGTGAGATAGATGGGAGTATAGACGATAAGGCAGAAACAATATGGGTGGAGCTGTGTACAGGAAGCAAGAAGGTGGGTAAATTTGTTGGTGTATGTTATAAGCTGCCAAATGCCAGTGAGGACGTGGAAATGAATCTCCATATGCAGTTGGAGAAGGCTGCTGGTATGGGGCATGTTCTGGTTATGGGGGGGGATTTCAATTACCCTGACATAGGTTGGAGTAAGGGATCTGCCAGCACCTCAAAAAGGTATCAAGTTCTTAAATCTTCTTTATGAGCATTTTATTTCACATCCTACTAGACAGGATGCTTTGTTGGATCTGGCGATATCTAATAACCCTGAGCTCATTTTGGAAGTTAATGGGAAGCTTAGGGAATAGTGATCGTGATACAGTGTCATTTAATATAGGTTGCAAAAAACAAAAGTGCACTGGGTTAACAAAAACTTAACTTTAGGAAAGGAGAGAGGTAAGGTAAGTAATGATCGGTGGACTTTCTGATGAAATAATTATAGTGGTTGGGCCTGGGGGAACATGAACTATATTATATAAAAACTTTTTATAAAGGGTGGACATGCCCTTTAAGAGAGCTTAGTCCAGTTTTATCTAGATCAGTTTCTTATCTTTTCAGATTCATTTTGTCTAGTGATGTGCCACTGGATTGGAAAAAAGCTGGAAACTTTGTTACGCAATTATTTCCTTGACTTTGTTTCCAGAAGTTATCTTATTAGATTCTGGCATAGCAGTAGATGTAGTATACTTGGATTTTTCTAACGATTTTGATACATCGCCGCTTAGGCGACTAATGTATAAACAGAGGACTGTTGGTCTAGGAAAAAAAACATTTGTACATGGATAGAGAATTGGTTATTGGATCGCAAAAAGAGAGTGGTTGTCTATGGAGCTATATCTATGTGGGCTTAAGTTCTAAGTGGAGTGCCTCAGGGTTCCGTACTGAGGCCAATTCTTTTAAATCTGTTTATTAATGAAGGGAGTATTGAGAGCAAGGTCTCTGTCTTTGCTGATGACAAACTATGAAGAGCTTTGGAAACTTCAAATAATGTGCAATTGCTGCAAGCTGACCTAGATTATCAAAATGGGCAGCAAAATGGCAGATGAGATTCAATGTTGATAAATGTAAGGTGATGACTTAGCTGTAACAAACAATGCCAGGTAGCAACGGCTAAAGCTAGCAAGATATTGTCTTGCATAGGGGGGGAATAGATTCGAGAGAAAAAAATATTATTCTGCCTCTTTACAAGGTACCGGTAAGGCCTCATTTGGAATATGCAGTGCAGTTTTGGAATCCCATATACAAAAGGGACATCTTGGAAATGGAAGCAGTTCAGAGAAGGGCAATTAAAATAATAGGGGAATGGAGGGGCTTGACTGGGCAGGCAGATTAGACAAGTTAGGTCTGTTTACATTAGAGAAGGGACGTTTGCGTGGGGATACGATCACTTTATATAAATATATTAATGGGCCATACAATAAACTCTCTGGTGCATTGTTTACTAATTGGTCATATCAGAGGACACATGGACATCCTTTAAGACTGGAAGAAAAGAAGTTTCATTTTCAGGTTAGGAAAGGTTTCTTTACAGTGAGAATGGTGAAACTGTGGAACGGTCTTCCAGCAGATGTGGTAATGGCAAGTTCATTGAATATGTTTAAAAGTGGGCTTAAGAAGTTTCTAAAACTAAAAAAATTAGAGAATTACTGGCATTAATACATATACTGCAGTTCTGGTTTATTCAAGGATACTTTCCAATTGCCATTAGGAGGCAGGAAGGAACCCCCCCCCCCCTTTTGAGCTGTTTTGTTTTTTTCCTTCCTCTGGACGAACTGTTACATAGGGTTAAATAGGAGGGTAAAAAGGTTGAACTTGATGGACGTATGTCTTTATTTAACCTCAATTACTATGTTACTATTCTGTACATTTTTGTTTCCAAACATCTGGAGGTTCAAGGTTCGACATCACTGTAATTTAAGTTTAAACAGTTGCTCAAGCAAGAGTTCAAGGGCATCTATAGTAAAAATATTAAATTCCTTCAATGCAACACTAAATTGAATTAATACACGCTGTCTTTATCTGTGGCTCTTACTAGCAGAACCCACCCTCTGCACATTAGCCAATAGGAATCCTCCGAGGATTTGGTACAGAAAGAACTAAATAAGGTTAATATTAATAAATCTCCTGGACCGGATAAAATACATCCTCGGGTACTTAGGGAGCTAAGTTTAATTTTATCTAGGCCATTGTTTCTTATTTTTGCAGATTCCCTCATGTCCAGATGTGTGCCTCTGGATTGGAAAAAGGCTGATGTTATTCCAATATTCAAAAAGCGTAGAGACGTTCACAGTCGGGTAATTACAGGCCTGTAAGTTTAACTTCAGTGATGGGGGAGATACTGGAAAGTTTAATAAGGGGATATTCTAGAGTATGTTTCAAGGACTGACATTATAAGTACTAACCAGCATGGATTTAGGAGGAGCCAAGCAAACTAACTTGCTTGGCTTTTATGAGGAAGTAAGTAGATATTTAGACTCTGGCATAGCAGTAGATGTAGTATACTTGGATTTTGCAAAGGCTTTTGATACAGTCCCCCATAGGTGACTATGCTAAGGTCTGTTGGTCAGGGGAGGCACATTTGTACATTTATAGAAAACTGGTTGATGAATAGGATGCAGAGAGTAGTTGTTAATGGGGCTTCATCATTATGGACTAAAGTATATCTGTTGTATTCAATTAGATCAACTGGACTTGAAGTTTAGTTCTTGAAGACGTTTCGCTAGTCACCCGACTGGCTTTCTCAATTCAGAATGACTTGTACAAGAATCTGTGGCAATTATGTACCCTGGAAAATCCCAATTAGCATATCACAGCCAAGTGTTAAGGGCGTGATTAGATAGTGGCTAAGAGGTGTTATAGGAACGCCCAGAGTAAGGTGTCAAAACAGCATTGTACATGGCAGACAGAGGGTGTCGAACCCCCCCACCTCTATTTAGGCTTGGTTTCTTTATTTTCACATAAATGGCCTCCTTAACACCTCTCTTGAACCAGTCACATTCCTTTGCCAATATGTTAACATTACAATCTTCAAAGGTATGTCCTTTATCCTTAAGATGCAGGTACACGGCTGAGTCCTGACCCGAGGAATTGGCTCTTCTGTACTGGGCCATACGTTGATGCAGTTGTTGTTTGGTCTCCCCCACATACAAATCAGAGCATTCTTCACTGCACTGCACTGCGTATATGATGTCGCTTTTCTTGTGTTTCGGTATTGGGTCTTTCGGATGTACCAATTGCTGCCTCAGCGTGCTGCTCGGTTTAAAGCAGACAGGGATACGGTGTTTTTTGAAAACTCTTCTTAATTTCTCAGAGACCCCTGCTACATATGGGATGACCATGTTCTTTCTCCGGTCTTGCTTTTCCCTTCAATGTTGGTATTGTGTTCTTTTTTCCTTCTGCTTCTTTTGACAAAGCCCAGTCTGGATATTCACAAGTTTTAAGGGCTCCTCGAGATGTTTCATTTCTTTAGCCTTTGCCTCTGTGCTAGGGGAATGTTCTCAGCTCTGTGTTGCAGGGTTCTGATGACCCCCAGCTTGAGATCTAAAGGGTGGTGGGGGTCAAACTCAAATACTGATCTGTGTGTGTTGGTTTTCTGTAAACTTCTACTTCCAGTTACATTCCCTGACTTCTACCAAGCAGTACAAGAAAGCCAGTTTGTTGTTTTGTACCTCTTCCCTTGTAAATTTGATGTTTTGGTCTACCGCATTAATGTGTTCTGTGAAAGCTTCTACTTCCTTCTGGTGGATTTTAACCCAGGTGTCATCCACATATCTGAACCAGTGGCTAGGTGCTATGCCCTTAAAGGTATTAAGCGCCAGTTTTTCTACCCTCCATGTAAAGGTTGGCCACAATGGGTGAACTGGAGATCTCAAAAGGAGCCTTAAAACTTGTGGATATCCAGACTGGGCCTTTGTCAAAAGAAGCAGAAGGAAAGAAAGGAACACGAATACCAACATTGAAGGTGAAAAGCAAGACCGGAGAAAGAACATGGTCATCCCATATGTAGCAGGGGTCTCTGAGAAATTAAGAAGAGTTTTCAAAAAACACTGTATCCCTGTCTGCTTTAAACCGAGCAACAGAGGCAGCAATTGGTACATCCGAAAGACCCAATACCGAAACACAAGAAAAGCGACATCATATACGCAGTGCAGTGCAGTGAAGAATGCTCTGATTTGTATATGGGGGAGACCAAACAACAACTACATCAACGTATGGCCCAGCACAGAAGAGCCAATTCCTCGGGTCAGGACTCAGCCGTGTACCTGCATCTTAAGGATAAAGGACATACCTTTGAAGATTGTAATGTTAACATACTGGCGAAGGAACGTGACTGGTTCAAGAGAGGTGTTAAGGAGGCCATTTATGTGAAAATAAAGAAACCAAGCCTAAATAGAGGTGGGGGGGTTCGACATCATCTGTCTGCCATGTACAATGCTGTTTTGACACCTTACTCTGGGCGTTCCTATAACACCTCTTAGCCACTATCTAATCACGCCCTTAACACTTGGCTGTGATGTGCTAATTGGGATTTTCCAGGGTACATAATTGCCACAGATTCTTGTACAAGTCATTCTGAATTGAGAAGGCCAGTCGGATGACTAGCGAAACGTCTTCAAAAACTAAACTTCAACTCCAGTTGATCTAATTGAATACAACAGATATACCATGGCCTGGATAAATGAGAACCTTCACAAGCATATGGACTAAAGTGCTAAGTGGGGTGCCACAGGGTTCTGTGTTGTTTCTATTTAATCTATTTGTTAATGATTTGGAAGTTGGTATTGTCAGCAAGGTTTCTGTGTTTGCTGACGACACAAAACTTTGTCGACCACTAAAAACAGAGGATATGCAACCGTTGCAGGGGGATCTAGATAGATTGTCACATAGGCTGCTAAGCGGCAGATGAGATTCAATGTTGAGAAATGTAAGGTGATGCAATTTGGACTGAAAAATGCTTGTACTGCTTATACTATAAATGGCTCTGTGTTAAGTGAATCACTCTTGGAAAGGGATCTTGGAGATTTGGTGGATAACAAACTTAAAGAAAGCAAGCAGTGCCAGGCGGCAACAGCCAGAGCCAGCATTGTATTGTCTTGTATAAAGAGTGGTATGGATTCAAGGAGGAAAATGTTATTCTCCCTCTTTACAAAGCATTGGTAAAACCTCATTTGGAATATGCAGTGAAATTTTGGAATCCTGTGTACAAGAAGGACATCTATGAAATGGAAAGGGTTCAGAGAAGGGCAACTAAATTAATAAGGGGATTGGGAGAGCTTGAATATGAAGAGAGACTGGAAAAGTTACAAATATGTACGCTGGGGAAAAGGCGCTTGCGTGGGGATATGATTACTGTGTATAAATACATTAACGGGCCATACAATAAACTATCTGGGGCATTGTTCACCAATAGAGCATGTCAGAGGACACGTGGACATCCCTTAAGACTTGAAGAAAAAAGGTTTAGGCTTCAAGTTCGGAAAGGGTTTTTCACTGTTAGAACGGTAAAGCTATGGAACTTCCAGTGGACGTTGTTATAGCAGGTTCATTGGTCAGTTTAAAAAAAAAAGCTGGATGAGTTTCTGCAAACAAGGAATGTTGCAAGTAACTGATATTGATACATAAAGTACAGTTGATCCAGGGAAATTTCCAATTGGAATTGTTCTCCCCTTAATAAATTTGGTGGAGTTTTTTTTTTTGCCTTCCTCTAAATCAACAGTTAGGCAGGAAATGAGGATATTGCTAGATGGGTTGGACTGGATGGACGCATGTCTTTATTCAACCTCAAATACTATACTATTCAAGTGTCTCCTTTGTCCTGGAGACACTTGTAATGTGCGTAAGTGCTGAGGGACAGGGTCTGTTTGTATAGACTAATCATCTATAAAAGGGTGATTGTATGGCATTTGGGTTACACCTGGTGAAAGGGACATAGCGATCCCCGAAACAATGTGTTTTGATGTGATTAAGACGTTTGAACTATACTCAAGATTGCCCCCTTGTGTGGAATTTGCTTTAATGCATTAGCCAATGGACATGAAGAAACTTACTGCTAATAAAGAATGCTGGGCATTGTAGTTTTTAAACATGTGAAAAGTTCAACACCCTATTGTTACATTGTATTGCATTTTAATACATTCATTAGCAAATGGACATAAAGAAGAAACATACTGCTAACAGAGAATGCTGGGCATTGTAGTTTTTAAACATGTGAAAAGTTGAACACCCTTGCTCTATATCATTACACTGAACTGCATCTTAATAAATTCATTAGCCAATGGACATAAAGAAGAAACTTACTACAAACAGATAATGCTGGGATTTGTAGTTTTGAAACATGTGAACGGTCACAGGTTCAACACCCCTGCTCTATACCATTAGGATAAATTACATCTAGACACATGCCCTTAGCTACAAGCAATAAATTAGATACTTTGCATTTCCCCACCCATTTCTTTAGAAGTGAGAAATATGTGTTTATAGGTTACATTATCATGGCGATGCTATTATAATAACATGAGTTTGTGATGTACCTTCTGTTTATAAGGCTCTACTTCATTATATACTCTGTGAGGAGCATTTAGCTCCTTTAAAAACATCTCTCCATAATATTTATAGCTAATCATTATCCTGTGTTCTAACCCCATCGTAATTGTAGATCTGGAGCCTGCTGTGGTTAATACTAATAATTATGTACCTAGCATGTTAAGCTGGATCCTGTAAAGGGTACCAGATTGTCCTATGGTGCTGTTTAGTTAGCTGGCAAGTCAAATAAAAATGGGAGGGTATGATATTTGATCATATTATTCGGTGGGATTGCCTGGGTCCTTTTTAGGACTTTCAGACTTATCCCATATGAGCCTCCTCCTTGATACTTGCTGGGAGTGGAAAAGGAGAGCAAGTTCAAAATGGATCCTTATACCTACTAGCTAAAGACATAGCCTCTCTATGGCCCCACAGCTTAACAGCTATATGCATAAGGGAGAGGCAGACAGATCCCGAATCACTTTCATGTTTGTGCACTTTGTATTGGTATCACTGAAAGCATAACCCCGAGCTTTCAATAAATATAATTACCTAGCAAAACATACACACATAACTTGCACTGTGCACCAATGGGCACACTTACAGTATATAAGTGATGATTTATTTTACAGAAAAAAAATAACAATACAAAAATAACTATTCCGCCCTGATCACAGGCCTTTACGATCCAGAAAAGTACTGTATTGGATTTATTAAGTATGGACCACCAGCACAGACTGGGCTAAGAAATTTAGATTAGTTTTAATTAAGAACTGAACTGCAAAGTGGATATTCCCAAAGGAATAATGAAAACTTGAAAATCTGTGGTGCTCACAGAGAAGTGAAACATTTCCACCTAATTCCACACTGGTGTATGGATCACCATAGCAGTTGCTATGGGGTCCAGAGCCAAATTTGTTTTTTGTGGCTCCTCAAACTGCTGAAGCCCCTTGTTATTTACAATACATAGTGTCAGCCCAACAGCCATAGCATTTGGCAATTTCAGTCCTCCAGTCCACAAACCATTAAGTCAACCTTCCAGTTCACAAACCAGTATGTCAACCCTCCAGTTCACAGACCAGTATATTAGCCATCCAGTTCACAGACTAGTATATCAGCCCTCCAGTTCACAGACCAGAATGTTAGCCCTCCAGTTCACAGACCAGAATGCCAGTACTCCAGTTGACAAACCAGTAGTATGTCAGCCTTCCAGTTCATAAACCAGTATGTCAGTCTACAAACCAGTCCAGTATGGGGACACCCTTTAAAAACCTTGCTGCAGTTTGGTTGAACTGCACCAAACTGTTTTTTTATGTGGGTTGGGGCCCCCCATCTAAAATGTTGCTATGGGGCCCTGTGGTTTCTAGCTACGCCCCTGTAATTCCATTTCAGTGTTCCTTGAAAAAGTTTGGTTTGCTACCTACTAGGACATAGTATTTATTTTAAACAAAATGCACACAGATAAACAGATAGGTATATAGTATAGACACAGGTAAAACAGTGACCAAGTATTAGAGTCAGAAAGGTAAGATAAAGATACTGGAAAACACTGGATAAAAAAACTGAAAAATGACTATTAAAATTACACAATTTTTCTTCTCTTTTCAACTTACTATGTAGCAGGGTTCACAAAAGGCTTTCTTCTCTACAGCGTAAAATGGTTGCCCACGCAGCTTACTGTTGCATGTCATACAGGTAAAGCAATCTACATGAAACACCTGGTCCATGGCTGTGCACCCCGTGCCTTCTCCTACCACATTCTCACCACACCGGGAACAACGACCTGAAATCCAGAATAATAAAAGAAAGCAACTATTTTATAACTGATCATATATATAAAAGTTCTGTTGTGGATAGATCAAAAAAGCAAAATATCACATTCTAAAACTACAGTAGATACACAAGGACCAATTTCTGTCCAATTCTTTCTACTGACAGATCTACTGTAGATAGGAGGGGGAAAAGTAACAAAGCCTATATTTACCACCATTTACTTTTAATACCATTTAAAAGGGGAACAGTGGTCTCCAAACAAGCCATCAACCTCCAATCTACATGTTGCAGAGTCCAAAATATGAAGAAATGACTGGTCAGAAAGATTTTGGACTAGTGTAGGAGGTTCTGACTCTGCATTCACAAATACTAGTTCTTCTCTCTCATCTGCGGTTGGCACATGCTCAGTGCAGGAGAAAGCAGAAAAAAACAGGAAGAGATCGAGTTACAGTGACTGAAGGAGGGTTGTGTGGAGAGATGGAACAGCACAGCACTGCCTACAGCAGGAATGTGTAAGGTCTGTAAATTTAACTTTAATGTCAGAGGGACTCTCATATGGTTTCAGAGCAGGAAGTGCAGGGGATCTGGTGATGCTACCATATCACACATAAAAATGTATCTTCAAAACTATGTAAAAGAAAGTAAATTGCAAAAATACTCATGAAAACAATTTCTGTCAATTTACCTAGATATTTTGGACCACAGTTACCCATTAAACATTAATGCGTATGCATTTTATAATGCAATCACCAATTTTTCTGTGGATAGCAAGTGCGGACTATTGCACAAAAGCATGCTGATGCACGCTCTTTTCACACAGGTTACCGTCCGGCATAATTAATATATATTGTGCGTTACATTGAAGGTTTGAACAAGCCTTCTGGGAATGTGTACTCCACCCAGAGTTAGGTCATGTTCTTGTTTGAGTAAAATTTAAACAAGAGAGTCAGTTTCAAGCATACAGGCCAGTCGGGAAAAGCTTTCAGCTCATGTAAGCAAAAAGGCAAGTACCAGTAGGTTAGGGCCTGGCTATACAAAGCAACCTTGACGTGGTGGCTGGACTTGAAATAATTTGGCCAACTTTTTTAACTAATTGCTTTCATTTATCCAAGGTTTATGGTAGGCTTTTTGAAGTAGCAACCTTATGGAGATATAGCCATTATGTAATTAGAATTGTTTGTGCGCTAGAATTCTATTGTTCGTCCTGCAAAGTGTAGCCACAGCCTTAATAATTCTTATATCAGCAAATCACAATGCAAGCCCCAATCTGTACTAGCTTCCTTACCAGACTGTCATATTTACTGAATTTTGGACACAATAAAATAAAGTAGAGATTGGGAAACAAAAGGCTCTAAGCAGGAATGCTACAAAAGTGGCTAGGCATTAATTTCTTTATCACCATAACATGTTTCGGATTGAAAACCCTTTATCAAGTGTGAAGTACTGAAAAGCATTTTAACAAACAGTTTGCCCAGTGGGTAATAATAAAAGATACAATGTTGGTAGTTGGGCAATTTAAAAAACAAATTTGCCAGTGTACATACCCTTTAACCCTTCATTCAATATATCCAGTGAACAATTCCTTTTAGATTCTGTCTGTCACCTTTTAAAGATTAGGCTACACACAGAGTTCTCCCTATATAAATCATAGGGAGAAAGTTTGGAGCTGGCACATTCCCTTCAGTTGTGGCTGATTCCTTATTCTTTAGAACAGGGGGTGCGACCACAACAGAGGCATTTCTGGTCACATCCTAGCTTTCCTGTTTCTACGCTACACACTTTAACTATAAAGGGGCAATTCCATCAGATCTAATCGTACTACTGTGATCGTTGTTGTCTATAGCCACCATAATGGCTAGGCCCCACTAGCATGTTTTCTCACACGCTGACAATCGCGCTTGTGCTAGCGTGAGAATTGCAGCACAGTGCATGCCAATGTGGGTAGCCACATTGCATTTACTGTGCTGCGCAAACAGATGGTAACACACAACAAAATGGCACCCGGGATGCTGCCTTTTATACCCAGGGCATTGTCACTGCTGTGGTTACTAAATTTAGGTCATGTAGCTGAAAGTTTTTCAAAAAAAATCCCATTTTGCAAATTTTTGAGAAGAAAAAAAAAATTAGAGTCTCAAAAGTTGTGAAAGTTTTGTTGGAACCTCGAAACCCTACATACATATCTAGCTGGCAACTGTGACATTCCTCTTGCACAGGAAGCATTTGTTGATATTTATTTACAAAAGAGGAAATGTTCCTTCTAATTTTATACACATATACATTTTCAGCATGGATACAAAATTACATTTTGTACCTACACTCTACCAGACTTTTGTGTGTGCACAATTTTAACCCTTGGGCACAGGTCTTCTCAGTTACATGTATATTGTCAATGTACTTGCACACAGCTTAGAGGTAACAATGCCCTCAAGGCATAAACATTATGCAAAAGGTTATAAATATATGTATAAAATGTCTGTAGGCTAGGCACACTTGCAGAGGGTTGCTTGTAGTAATAGTTATTAAATGCCTATAATTCCAAACTCTCCATCAATTAAATATAAAAATAAACCTTGGGAAATTATACATTTTAAAAACATAACAAATCTAGTAATGTGCATAAAACTCAGGTAAAGTGAAGGGAACATTTTTTTTAGACACCATTTTAGCCTACCGCTAAACAAAATGATAACACTAGCAAACAGTGCCAAGTGTTAAAGGGGAATTAACATCTGTTCAGTGCAGGGTAAATAAAACATACAATTAGTGCCTAGATCTTACAATTGATTGAGATCTTTATTTTCATATTATAACTAAGTAGGTTTAAATGCTGTTTGATGTTGTAACAGCTGACTAACAAAATCTCTACCTAACAGCTGTCAATAATGGATGAGCGCCCGTTTGGGCCATCAATCGTGTGTGGGTGTTTCATCGGCCAAAACGGACGTTCGATCGAGCCTTGTTGACCAATTAGCATGGTGGATCATATGCAAGGCCTGACAAAACTTTTGTTTAGGCAGACAAAGCACCTACACATGGCACAATTGTCAGCCAAAACGGGCGCTCATACACATCGTGCATCACGGATCAGCTCCCGCGATCGCACGTGTGTATGAATCTTTAGTTGTCCTTTAAAAGGCATATTGTTGCAATGCTACAAATTTTCTTTTTTTACAGAAATTGGAAAAGAAGCTAGTTGGTAATGCACTAGGACATTGACCTCATTTAACCCAAGGGACTAATATTTAATTATCTGTAAACATTTTCTCCTCGACTTCCTATAAAGCCTGGAAGCCAGCTAGCATGGTTAATTAAATCCCTCTATCTGCTCCAATGCAACTTTTAATATGCGAAGATCCGACTTTCCATATACTGACTAATATAGTTATTAGCTGACAGCTATATGGGTGCAGCAATTACTATGCTACATGGACCCAAGGCAGAAAATATTTAATGCAAATCACAGGCACTGCCGCTGCCTATTTGCCCTTTTCCAATTAACTAATCAATGGGCCATAATAACACTGGATAAGCTGTCAGCTCCATGCTAAATGAAATGGATGAATAGGAGATATGAATGCAGAAATGATAAATCAGCAAAGACATGAACAGTGCTAAAAAGAAAATAATAGAGTTGATACTAAATGCCTAAGGAAAAGAATAGAATTACAAGCTGTAATATAAAATGCTTTAATAACAGAAGTTTGGAGCATTCCGCGTGGTGTTAAAATTATATACCTTTTGCTACTCAAGCCTTCTTTACATTATGAAAGTACAGTAGTTGCTCGCTCACACACAATATCTAAGTCTTGTACAGATATTAAGCACAGGTACTACACCATAATTTTACCATCTTATTAACATAACTTTTTAGTATCAGAATAGAATTTGACTGTTGGGTGTACAGATTCCTAGTTGATGCCCATAATGGAAAAAAAAAACATTTTGGGATTATGGAGTTGTAAGACTAAAGTACAGTTTCCGCCCTAAGGTCATATGGTTCTTATACTATGTCCAAAAAGTAGAAAACAAAACAAAAACATGTATATACATTATTACATTAGATTCAAACTAGCCTCTAAACTTATACAAAAAAGAAACAGATAAAACACTCACTAATTCGCAGAGTTGTCTTTTCTGCATTTTTATTAGAAACACCGAAGCCTAAATATACAGTAAATGGCCCTTGATAATTCCATAATGTCAAGCCAACAGCTATATCTCTCCCATCTGAAATTGGCTACACTGTGGAGGAATTATCTCTTTAATTTTACAAGTTTCTAGCTTTTCATAGCATTTATCACATTTTTAATGCCATAAAACTACAGAATAGCAAATTATTTTTACACAATGTTGTTGATTTCAAAGAGGAAAGCTTTGAAGTTCCATACAATTTCTATTGTGATAAAAGAGGGCATTTCTAAAGTTTGTTCTTAGTAAATACATGCATTTTTATTATTGCGCTTTCATTTTGTAATTTAAGGACTTTTATTTTGAAATTGTGTTTGCACGTGTCACAGTATAAGTAAGTGCATAAGACAGAGTACCATTCAAATAGCTGGTGTCTAATCAAGAGAGAGGTAATCAGCGAAACAGGTGAAGTAATTAATAAAACAGCAGGTCCATTTTGTAAACATGTATGTACATTCAAGTGAACTAGTGAAAAATGTCCAAAAATCTGATGATTTCTCAAAAACAATTCCAGGGATTCCTCATTCCTTTCTGATAAGAGGAAACAAAAAGATCAGCAATTGGGCTTTTTAAAGCCAAATAGCTCTTCAGTAGGTTACAATGCTAAATATATTTTACCGCTCATCTTTTTACAGCTGTCATTCTTTACTGTTTTTAAACAAAGACTGCTATTTAACTCAAAGGTAAAAAAGAAAATCATCATCAACACAATTATACGGATGTTCATACCAAAGTACTCCTCAGAGGGGGGGTGCTCCATGTCATACAGCATCTTCTTAGTGAGGCGTTCAAGTTCATCTTCAGGCCGTAGAGAGTTTCCTTGGCCACCATAAGGAGCCTACAAAAAAAAAATTAAAGTTTAAGGCCAGTATCAATGCCAATGTTTGTTTGACAATGTAAGCTATGATTCCAAAGAAACTATAGAACGAATGAGGCAAAAAAAAAGTTGAAATGTATAGTTTTGTACCAAAAGACAGCTATGATCTTGTCAATAGTGCATTTAAAAGGCATGTCCAGCATATAAAAAAAATAAAAAAAACTTTTTATAGTCTGGTGGAGCACCCCTCCCCAAACTCCATTTTCACATTATATAGAATTCCGGTTTCAAAATCAGTAGCAGTGGGGCTCTGCGCTGACAGCTGCTCTACTTCCTGATCGCAGATGTAGGCAATTGAGAATGATGTTGCATCACATCTTGAATGACAGCCGCAACCAGGAAGAACAGCGGGCAGACTGGCGAGGGTCTGGGTCAGGTAAGTCCCTTCAGAGGCATCTTTGACAATTTGACAATTCTAAATAATGCGAAAATGGGGTTGGGGCTCTACCAGACTATAAAAAGTTTTTTTTATGCTGGACATGTCCTTTAAAGAGCATGTCCACGTAGATCGATACTTACAGCCCTTACACTCCTGCAGCATCCCCCTTCTGGCTCCCTGTTTGGAGGAAGTCACAAAAGGGCCTTCTATACCGCGAGTGCGGACTGATGTCATCATGGCGCAAACGGAAACACTCTTTCCCTGGCAAAGGGGTTTGACCAATCTTGCCGGGGCGGAGCTGATCATGGGACATGACAGAAGGAGGAAAACAAACTTTTAAAGACTAAAGGTGGGATATAGGAGGGTCTAAGAACAAAAAAAAATACACTTTACATTTAAAGCCTAAGCTATCTAGTAATACTAAAAGGGCTATGTACGGAGAGTGGTCAAACAAACATAAAGAGAGTGGTCATCAGCTTTTTCTGTACCAAGGGCGCAAGCTATGTACAGAGCCGAAAACGACTCTTTAAGACAGAAACTTGAACGCCAGCAAATAGCTGGCATTAAAGTTTTGAAATGGGAGGACCCCATTCATTATGCACCGAGAGCCACAATAGAAAGTGATACCGGCTCTCGGTACATAACCCCTTTAGTTGTATTTACAATGTACATACCATTTAAAGTGTGAAAATCACATTCCAGTACATTACAATGTGGGTATATATCCAGCTCCTCCAATATGCCCGGGTGCCACCAAACAGGATCACCATAGATACAGGATAAAGGAAAATTGGGTCTTTATCAAGCCAAATGAACAGTGCACTTAAGTGTACATACTATTTAACAACACAAACTCCTCCCCCAAGTAAACATGTGACAAATTTGAAGCAATTTCCTCATTTGTGGCTTTTCACACAGTGTGTTATTTGAAGTGACAAGTGCATATTTCACATAAATGAATAGCCAAATACATCCAATTTTCTCAAATCAAGTTTTTTCATAAAAATATTTGTATAGCACAAAAAGTGTAAAAGTATAAAAATATAAATACCACTTGTATTATTACAATAAATAATCCTTTTGATGCGTTAGTGAATAAAAATAATGCATAAAATCTCGAGTTTGAAAATATAAATACCACTTGTATTGCTACAAGTTACCCCTCTTAAAGTGTATAAAGTGCATAAACATCTGTAGCCCTCACTTGTTCTTTGGTAAGAGCTACGTGATAAGTGCATTAAAAACTCTGTTACAAATTTTTTTGGGACCCAACCCACAGTGTCTTATAATAATGGAAACAAAAGAGATAAACCTTATTATTTATCTATAATATATATATTTTTTTATTTTGCTGGTCTATTTTATTACAGCAGAAAAAAGTGAAAAGAATACCACAAGCTCTACTTTGTTTTTTGCAGATTGTAAAGAATACCAATGTCCTTTGTAATTAGATTCACAGAAAACATTGTAAATGATGCAAAAAGAACACAATGTTCAGAGCTGCCAGTCATGGTTAAATAATTAGTCACTATTATGTGGAAATGTTATCTCCAAAGAGATTTACAAAGGGAAAGGTCTAATACAAGCAGCACAATGTATAAATTATTCGCAATACACACTTACACAGACAATGCAGTTTTAAAGGCAACACTGTGCATGTGAATATGGCAGCCATCATGGCAATGACATGCTTACAAAGATTAGGCTGGGTAAACATGGAGGGACAATTTGTCCCGACCGAGCGCTCGCAACAAGCGAGCACTCGGCCGGGACAAATGTACGTCGGTTGCGGCAAATTCCGCATGGTGTGTACTCAGCCTTACACTGGCTTTGGATATTAGGATTTGCATTCTGGACATCAGTAATGTACACTGTACAGGGAAGGCTCCAGCCTTAGCAACTATAGTGAAAAAAAAAACTTTGTCTCTATACAATGTGTAGATCACTTAGTATGTGACAGTACTGCAGGGGAGCTTTGGATTGTGTGGGTGTGTGCCTTTGAGTGACAGATGAGGTGTAGCAGCTCATACAAATCACAGCATATTCAAATGCTTATATCGTTGAGACTATAACGAATTTAAAGAAACTAAAAGGTACCCTGGTGGTTGGGATGACTTATAGGATATATTAAAAGGAATTTAAAAAAAACAATTTTCTCACTATAATTGCCCTTTAAGTGATAACAGGATGCTTCCTCAGAGACGGATTGAGCTTCAGTGGCTAGAATAGATGCTACTGGTTACTGATCACTTGAGTGACTTTTTCACAAATTTTTGATGTACTTAAAGGAACACTAAATCCATAAAAATAATTATTTGCCATTCATTTCTATTATTCACAGGGAGGTGAGAACGCTTATTCTCACCTCCCTGTGAATAATAGGATGCTCGGGGGATCTGGAACCACCCCATGAAGAAAACAACACAAAAAGAATTTTAGGCTAAAGGGTTTTTGCCTCCATGGCTTCATAAAGGGCAAGCTCCCTCTTTAAATCACCCACCAAACCCCAAAAACAGTGGCGTAACTACCGCCCCCGCTGCGGCAGGTCCCGGAACGGTAGTAGGACCCACCACAAGCCCAAGGTCCCTTCCGCGGTCAGCTGTTTTAAACAGCTGATCGCTTGTATGAATGATCAGCTGTTCAAAAGACCGAACCCCGAACTTCCGGTTCAGTTCCATGCATTTCTCACATGCTTAGGTGTACGTGTGAGAAATGCATGGGTGACCACACTGTGATCAACATTTATTTGCAGATCACATGCGCTCCGATTGAGTATTATCACGACAATTGCAGCACAAATGGATGGCAATGTGGTTCCAACGCGCAATTTTAACACGCATTGCCATCCATCATAGTAATCTATAGTTTTCTACGTGCATCTACAGTGTTGCTAATTTATTGAATCACACACATTATGACTGAATGTTTCTTACATTTCTGCCATACAGGATGAAAAATAGGTGTTCTAAAAGATAAGACTCTATATTTTTAGGACTTCACTAAGGACTTCACTGGAAATACTCATATAATACTTTCTGCTCTGGGTATTAAATATATACAGCTTTTAAGCTGCTGAGTAATATAAGGGAAACTTAATAAGAGCAAAAAATATATACATTCTCAAATTACAATTAAAAAAGCTGAATTGCCAAAAAGGCTTGTGGCTAGCATTAAAAATAATTAAGAAATTTGGGGCGGGGCATATGATGCTCTGTCCCAGTAATAGGATAAATGTCTTCACTGACTTGGGACAGAGCAATGGTTCTGGTGATGACACAGCCCACAGTGTAAGCACAGGACGCACCACCTTTTATACTGCTGTAAGTTTGACGCTCAAAGCACGATCCTGGAGTTATTTTAAAGGACAACAATCTAAAAAAAAAATAACATCCCTCCCATTACATGTCCACACTTCCAGCAGCAGAAATCGCTTAGTGCTAGGCCACACTGCTGCGTTTTTTGTTGCGTTTTTTAAAAATCATTGAAAATGCGTCAACGCAGAAAAAACCGCACGTTGCGTTTGTGATTTGCGTTCTGCATTTTTAATCGCAATCGCATGCGTTTTCCTATACCTATTGAAGAAATCGCATGCACAAACGCAACGAAAATCGCACATGAAATCGCATGCGATTGCATTTGCGTTGCAGTGTGGCCTTGCCCTTACTCACATTTACAACCGTGCTGCCCTACCTTAGATATCACACAGGAAAGATGAGTGCTAAATGCCCGCCTCCTAGATGGCCCAGGGCCGAGGTTAACATAACACTTGTCATTGGCTGGTGAGAATGTCTGTTACAACCTCTCTCCTTCTCCTCTGCCAGTCAAACAAAGTTGAAATGTCCTGTTGCAAGGATACAGCCTACATTATCAAGCTGATCAAGGGTGGGTGGAGGAGTGTTTTCTCGTATGCTAGCTTTGAGTGACAGTTCGAGGAAGACTGAATGAATCGGTCATATCAGAGGACTCGTGGACATCCTTTAAGATTGGAAGAAAAGAAGTTTCATCTTCAGGTTAGGAAAGGTTTCTTTACAGTGAGAATGATGAAACTGTGGAACGGTATTCCAGCAGATGTGGTAATGGCAAGTTCACTGAATAGCTTTAAAAGTGGGCTAGATAAGTTTCTAAAACTGAAAAATATTGAGAATTACTGGTATTAATACATATATTGCAGTTCTGGTTGATCCAGGGATACTTTGCCATTTGGAGTCAGGGAGGAATTTGCCCCCCTTTTTTAGCTTTTTTTTTTTGCCTTCCTCTGGATCAACTGTTAGGTATGGTTAAAAATTACTTCAATTACTATGTTATCTTTCTTTTTAAAGGACTATTAGGAAATTTACACCCAAACTTTCCATATATAAAATTAAATAACCCTAGCACTCTTACTTGTGCTGACTTTACACTGCCTGAATGTTAGGATTCAGCATTTGTTTGCTGAATCAATCAATATAGGGCGGTATCATTGGCTTACTTGCAATCGTTTCTGCGATTTTCCCTGCCGATTGTTAAAACATTGCATAGGCATCATCATTAAGTCAACAGGTGAACAGCCAGCATTTCACCAGTTGGTGGATTACTTTTCCAAAAAGCCTCCTTCAGGATTGGTAAACCCCTGTCACAGTTCCCCACTTTCCCATCTGTCCCTGACAGACCCTGACAAATTGGTGAATGTGTGCATAGAATTAAAATCTTAGAAATGTCTGAGAGGTCAAAGCTAGGTTAATTCATGAAGTATGTTGCTGTAATCATGGTGGATTTCACAGCATGGAATGGGGGAAGAGCGCAAAGCTATATTAATTCATTAAGTAGGGTGCTCTAATCATGGTGGCTTTCAAAGCATGGGATTGTGGGAGAGGGCAAAGCTATGTTAATTCATTAAGTAGGGTGCTGTTATTATGGTGGATTTCAAAGCATGGGATCAGTGATAAAAAGACAAAACATGGGGTTAGGTTCAATAATACTTTTATAAATTTGTGTAAGAGCACAATTTAACTTAAACAGGTTTAGTATGATGAATCTTTAATTATTCAGGGTGAAAAATGCATATTTATTTTCACAATTAAAAAGGCTGAAGTGTTTGATGAACATCTAAAGAAATAGTGTGGAGTTTATACATCAAAGAGACACCATCCACCAGTCTATAAAGGCTTTAAATATTGCTATATTCCAACTGGGTCTTGTAGGTGACAGATTTATGAATTAAGATTTGTCCTGGCTAGTCTTGTAACACAACTGCTTGCACTTAATTCTTGGGTATAACCTTTTTTTTACCTGCCAAAGGATCTTTTTACAATATAGTTCAAGCTATATGAACATTAATTTATGCACTTCAGACAAACATGTCCTGTATTTTAATTCCCCAGTGACTTGATTATTTTATTTTGGCACATAGCCTTGCTTTGCACCTTAAACAAAAAAATAAGCAGTATTTGGCCACCAAGATTCCTCCCTTTAAAATTCACCGTCAGTAATCTGTTACTAGACAGAGAGAGTTTTAAACGACTGTTGTCCTTAAGTGCCCTTTCATCCTTCCTCTTATAGGAGAATTAAACTATTCAGAAGAACAGAGAGACAGACTGTGCATTATCTAATTCACTGATATATATGTAGAAATCTACACAGAGGCATCACTACCAAAACAACCATTTCCCACTAGGCACCAAATAATTATTTATGATTTAAAAAACTAATTATGCTGGGCTTCTCTTAAATAATTTGCTAAATACATTCTACCATTTCCCCCCAAAAGCAATATTTTCTCCGTAATAATGATCCTAGTGATGTGAATAACCATAGGAAATAGCATTCAAAGTTAAAGGACAACTCCACCATCATAATATCTTTTAAAAAGAATGGCCTCTTAAAAATATGCTGATATGTCATAGTTTGCCCTATGAATTCATTACTGTATGCCTGCTATGCTTCTGGATGCCTCATGGAAACTGAGCAATTTAGAAACCTGTACTGAGCCTGGGCATGTTCAGAAGAGGCAGACAGGGGATTAACATTCAGTCATTGGCTGTGATGTCAACAGTCAAATCCATAACTGACAGTTTCTAACTGGAAGAACCAGGAAGCAGAAACAGGGGCAACAGGACATTGTGCAGGATTTCAGGTTCGACTTATACATTTCATATTTCAAACTATTACTATTTAGGGTTTTGGGTGGTGATTTACTTGAATCTAAGTTTTCAGTTTAGGGCTTGACTTTCCCTTTAAAGCACACACAAAAAAAAAAAAAGTAGATAAAGGACACAAAATGGCAAATATCATAACTCCAGTTCCCCCCAGCTTAATTTCTCACAAGCTGATAGACCACTATTTTCTTGAGGCCATCAGTGGAAAAATACTAGATAATTTGGAATGAAACAGCAATCATTATCACTCCCTATACGTTGGCATAGAAACTAGATTGAGAACTAGATTTTTTTTGGTCAGAATGAATGGCACTATCGCTGACAATAGGCAAATATCATCGGATATTTTCCATAATAATGTGCATGTATATGGCCAGCCTTCAGAGAAGAAATAAGAAAAAGACGCTGTTGGAGCAGAATTCTAAAATTTTCCATTATTCCAAAATATTTATCGGTGACCACACATCAAAACACTATCAGGGAGATTCAATAAAAGTTCTTATCGTTTAAAATGGTGCTAAATTTGCCCCAACCAATCAGATCTTATTTAACATTTGAAAGCTAACATCTGATTGGTTTGGGCAAATTTAGCACCATTTTAAACGATAAGCAGGGAGATTCAATAAAAATTCTTATCATTTAAAATGGTGCTAATTTTTCCCCAACCAATCAGAATTTATGTAACATTTGAAAGCAAACATCTGATTGGTTGGGGCAAAATTAGCACCATTTTCTCTTGTTGTCTTATCTTCCTGCTCCTATGTTAGCTCTTTTGTGTCCTGGTTTTCCTGGGTACTGTATACTATACCTCAAAACCTATACCTTGCAATCTAAGACCTGGGGCTAACTGTGTACAGCGAGGCTGGAAAAGTCTTCTGACGATTGGGGCTTGGTTTATAGGTGAAGATAGTGATGATAGATTGGGGAATAAGTACTGAAGGTATACCCAGGGACTCCGGGCATCACATTATATCGGGCCATGGAAGAAATACAAGAGCATTTAGGGCTCTTGACTGGGGAAATTAACCAATTAGCCTAAAGGGTAGTGGTCCAGGAAAATAGACCTACTCCAGTTGTTTTGGCTCCTGCCTTTGAACCTAAATTACCCAAAAAATTTAATGGAGACGGTTCTAGGTCTAGCCCTACTCTGTCTTCAGTAACCGAGTTCTTTAGTGTATTTGAGGTTGAATAAAGACATATGTCCATCCAGTCCAACCCATCTAGCAATATTCTCATTTCCTGCCTAACTGTTGATCCAGAGGAAGGCCAAAAAAACCCACCAAATTTATGAAGGGGAAAATTCAACCGGAAATTTCCCTGGATCACCTCTACCTTATGTATCAATACTAGAGAGGGCCAATTCGCAGATCAGAAACCGGATCAGCGGTGGATTTTCCAGAATTCCGCTTTCCAGATTTTTTCCGAACTGCATTTGAGAAAAATTTCTGAAAATTCAAGAAATTTTGAATATTCTAGAAAATTAAAATTTGAGGAATTTTCAAAAATTCTGGCAAAAATGATACAGTAAATTGCTGTAAATGGCCCTGGGAAATGGTCTGGGGAACAGACAATCAGATTCTTTCTAAAAGAATCTGATTGTAACCAATTCTGATTAGTTACAATCAGAATTTTTAGAAAGAATCTGATTGGTATAGCAACCAATCACATTCTTTTCCCATCAGAATTGGTTACAATTAGAATATGGCTTTCCGGATTTTCCGAACCCACGTTTGAAAATATTCGAAGATTTTCATGTATCAAATTCACCACTGGCAGCTATTTTTACCTGCGCCAACCCCCTGGGTATAAAAGGCAGCTAGACAGGTGCCACTATGTCAGTGTGTTAAAGTGAGTTTAGTGGAGACCTGACAGTGTAGGGGTTGGATTTAGTTTGTTTTTCTGCGTTTTGAGCTTTCTGTGTGTGAATTTTAGTATGGTGGATTAGCACTTGTTAACCACTCCTGTATTCACACAATTTGGGACCCAAAAAACCTTGAGAACTAACCCACCCCCCATAAGTTTTTTGGACAAATTTAGCGTTAGGCCTTTTAGAAGTCTAGGGGCCCTATTTAAAAAGCCCTATTTAAAAACACACTGTATTGCAGTTTAGCGATACAGTGCATTATCGATAATGTACGACCGTGGAAGTAATTTAACGCTGAACATTCGTTAATTAACGAACCAATTCTGGAGGACCAAGACAGTGGTATGGGTGTCAAAATGACGTGCCAGCCAGTGCTCTGTAGCCCCGTCATTATAGTGCACTTCTGGCACTATACGTGCCTGTACCTGGTGCCCATTGGAATGCTTCAAATCCAGGGGCAAGTGCAGGATTTTTAAGGTGGAGGGGATTTCTGAAGAAGCACAGTAGGAAGTTCATGACTAGAAACGGACTAAACCTAAACTTAAACACAAGCTTTAACAGTTTGAATAGACCCAAACTATTCCGGAATTTAAACTTCCGAACTTTTAAAGGGCATGTCCACCCCCAAAACTATAATCCCCCCCACTACTGGCCCCACTCTGTAGTGCATAAAAATCCTTACCTTAATCCCAGATCCAAATGGTTGCCCTGTAATCCCCCCCCCCCCCAAGTCCCCAAAACTTCCCAACAGGAGGATAGCAGAGTCCATATAGGACCCTGCCTCCTGTCTCCCCTCCGGAGAATTTTGTCATGCGCAGAAGAGCCCTCCCCCCCCCTCCCATTTTGGTCTCCCTCCCCCTAGTGTAAAACCTCTTTCCCATATGAAAGTTCTTGCTTCCCCAGCCCCAACCACATTAGTATAATTTCAAGAAAGTGCCCTGATAGTTACTTACCTTCCCTGTATCCTCCGTCGTTCTGTGCAGCCGGCAGCCGCATCCGTGATTGGCTGCCTCTCAGCCAATCACAGACACGGCTGTCGGTCCCGCCCCCTGCTTGCAGTACTATGCAAGCAGAGGGCCAGAATTGTGCGGCGAAGGAGAGAGGTAAGGTAAGTAAATATCGGGGCACTTTCTTGAAATTATACTAATGTGGTTGGGGCTGGGGGAGCTAGAACTTTCATAAACAAAAAGGTTTTATAAAGGGTGGACATACCCTTTAATGATTATTGAATTTTCGATAATTACCAACATTCAAATTGATGTTCCTCGACTTAAGATTAATAAGATTCTTTTTCAACCAGAATTGGTTACAATTAGATTGGTCTGTTCCCCAGACCATTTCTGAGGTCCCAGAGCCATTTACAGTAAGTTACTGTATAATGTTTTACAACATTTTCGAAAATTCCTTGAAAACTCCAAAATTCCTAGAAAATTCTCAAATTTTCAAAAAATATCGAACGCGGCTCGAAAAAAAAGTGCGATTATGAGGAAAATTATTTTTATGTTCTGGATATATGTACATGTTTCCCAGACCATTTCCCAGGTTCCACAGCCATGTACAGTAAGTTACCATTGCTGTTTTACCTTATATTTAGGCGGATCTGTGCTGATTTTTTTCTCTCATTGACTTTAAAGGGTTTTACACGGATTTTCAAATTTTTTTAGCAGTTGGATTTTAGCAGTTTAGACCATCTCTAAACTTGCAACATTCCTTGTTTGCAGAAACTTATGCAGCTTTTTTTTTTGAAACGGACCAGTGAACCTGCCATAACAACGTCCACTGGAAGAAAGTTCCATAGCTTTACCGTTCTCACAGTGAAAAACCCTTTCTGAACTTGAAGCCTAAACCTTTTTTCTTCAAGTCTTAAGGAATGTCCACATGTCCTCTGACATGCTTTATTGGTGAACAATGCCCCAGATAGTTTATTGTATGGCCCGTTAATGTATTTATACACAGTAATCATATCCCCACGCAAGAGCCTTTTCCCCAGCGTACATAATTGTAACTTTTCCAGTCTCTCTTCATATTCAAGCTCCTCAATCCCCTTATTAATTTAGTTGCCCTTTTTGAACCCTTTCCATTTCAAAGATGTCCTTTTTGTACACAGGATTCCAAAATTGCACTGCATATTCCAAATGAGGCCTTACCAATGCTTTGTAAAGAGGGAGAATAACATTTTCCTCCCTTGAATTCATACCTCTCTTTATACATGACAATACAATGCTGGCTCAGGCTGTTGACGCCTGGCACTGCTTGCTTCCTTTAAGTTTGTTATCCACCAAAGCTCCAAGATCCCTTTCCAACAGGGATTTACTCAACACAGAGCCATTTATAGTATAAGCAGCACAAATATATGTAAGTCCAAAATGCATCACCTTACATTTCTCAACATTGAATCTCATCTGCCACTTAGCAGCCCAATGTGACAATCTATCTCGATCCCCCTGCCTAGTTTGCACACCCTCAATGATTTTAATTGTCGACAAAGTTTTGTGTCATTTGGAAGCTGCAATGGAGCATAACTTCATTTTACAGTGCACTTACCCTTTAACACCAAGAATGGCTATTACAAATACTTAGTCATGCCTTTTGGCCTTTGTAATGCCCCAGCAGTCTTCCAAGACTTTATTAACAATGTCCTTCAAGAGTGTTTAGGAAGATTTGTTATTGTGAATCTTGATGATATTCTGTCTTTCTCCCATTCTTTAGAACAACACTGTGTTCATGTGAAATTGGTCCTTGAAAAACTCAAAGAAAATCATCTGTATGCCACATTGGAAAAGTGCTCCTTCGAACTCCAGCAGGTCCCACTCCTAGGATCATTTCAGATCAAGGGTCTCACTACGGATCCCAAAAAGGTTTCAGCAGTGCTTGATTGGGAGACTCCCTCCAAGCTCAAGGCCCTGCAGAGATTTTTGGGATTCACTCATTTTTATAGACGGTTCATAAAAAAAATGTTTCTACCTTAGTGGTCCCATTAACCAATTTGACTAGAAAGGGTGCCTTTCACTCTCCCTGGTCTTAGGAGGCTCAGGGATCCTTTCTCAGATTAAAGAAAGCTTTCTGTGAAGCACCTGTGTTTAGACATCCCAATATCAATCTCCCCTTTATTGTGGAGGTGAATGCCTTGGAGATAGGAGTAGGGGCTGTGTTATCCCAATACTCAGGTACCCTTGAACAATTACACCTGTGTGACTATCACTCCAAAAAGTTTTCTCCCGCATAGAGAAATTATGATATCGGTAACAGGGAGCACTTGGCTATTAAAATGTCACTTCATCCAGTCACTGATTTCAATGGTCACAAGAACCTCGAGTATATTTAGAATGTCAAAAGTTGAAATTCTAGAAAGTTTCTTAATTTTTCCAATTCAGAAACTTTGCCTGAACCTATTCTCACTGTTTCTTGAATGCCTTATCTACTTTTCAATTATCTCCTAATCTGTCTGATCTTCTTAATCCTTTTCAGTCTTGTGTTCCTTCTGGTAAACCCTCTAACCAGTTGTAGGTTCCTCCTACTTTCCTCTTGCAGGTAAGTCAACAACTTCATGATTCTAATTTAGCAGGGCATCCGAGTGAGAAAAAGACCTTCGAGCTGCTGCGCCATCAAGTTTAGTGGCCCTCTATGTCCAGAGATGCCAAAGCTTATGTTAAGGCCTGTATAATTTGTGCACATAGTAAGACTTCTAAATATACTCTTCTTGGCACTTTAATGCCCTTGTCTTTGCCCACCACCCCTTGGTCATATCTCCATGAATTTCATTTTTATTTACCCATTTCCTTAGGGTATTTAGTTATTTGGGTGGTAGTCGACCGTTTTAGCAAAATGGATCACTTTGTGCCCCTTGCCCCTTACCGAACTCCATTCTGCTAAAGAATTGTCACTTCTGTTTGTGAAACACATTTTCCAAATCCATGGTATTTCTGAAAACATTGTCTCGGATAGGGGGGGTGCAGTTTGTGTCTTAGTTTTGGTGCACATTTAGGCATCACTCTCACACTTCATTCTTCTAGAGGCACTTCTTTTTGGGATATTAATGGCCATCATCCCAAAGCCTCTTTTATAAGCAGATCTGCTTCCGAGTTACCTTTTCTAGAACATTGGTTTGATCATATGTCTACTATCTGGCACCAGGTACAACAAAATTTAAAAACAGGCCTCTACTCGTCAAAAAGAATTTGCAGATAGACATTGATCCAAGGAATCAGAGTTCTCCCATGGAGATTGTAAGATGCCAGCAGGGAAAGTAGTTGATGGCAGATATGTGCCCTTGAGGTTTTTTTACCTAGAGATGGGTGGGTAAAGTTATACTGGGAATCTATTGAAGGCACTGGCATGGTTTCCAAATCCCTTCAGTCAGTCCAGGCTTTCCTATGAGGTTGGGCTTAAACAGTTGCACCTGTAGTTCCTTAAAGTGGGTGTTCCAGACCTCTCTCTCCCTGGCTGTAAAGAGGAGCAGTCTGTGCACAGCTGCAGAGACTAGCATTCTGTGAGTAAACAGAAAATACTAATGTTTGTGTTGGGGTGTCTTTTAGGAGACACCTATATAGAGTAGGGAAACTCTGTATTAAGATTTAGTGCTCATACAAGCAAGTGTTTATTTCCAGTTTGTCATTAATTTCATAATCTCGGAGCTAATTAACTGCCTTTTCCACTGAACGCTACCCAAAATGGAAGGAAAAGCACAACCATTTGGTTAGTCCCCTTACAAGATCTTGTATGGGTTTCCACACACAACCTCTCTCTTTGTCAACCCTGTTCCAAATTGGGCCCTAAATTCATTGGTCCTTATCCTGTTCTTCAGAAAATCAACTGAGTGACTTATAAAGTAGCCTTACCTCCATCTAATAAAAGTACTAACAAATTTCATGTTTCTTTGCTAAAATCAGCTACTTCTGCTCTCTCTTTGTCTAAACCTCCTCCTGCAATTGAAGTCCAGGGAGAATCGGAATTTGAGGTAAACAAAATCTTGGACTCACGTTGGCTTCAAAATTCGCTCCAGTACCCAATCGACTGGAAAGGTTATGGTCCTGAAGAAAAATGCTGCATCCCTCATCACCAGACGCATGCTCAGGAACTCATGGACCAGTTTAATTCATAAAGATAATCTGGAGAAACCTAAATTGAAGGGTCCAGTGGTCCCTCTTGAGAAGGAGGAATCAGTCCTTACCTGGCTCTCACTCTTGCACTGGTTCCACTCCATCTTCAGGAATGTCTGAGTTCTGCTCAGGCATCTTCGTCTCCCATCGTTTCCATCAGGAGGGGGACCTCGTGGACACGTGCAGGCACCTCTCATTATCTCCTTCGTTACTTGTAATCTGTAGATCGAATAAAGTTCATGAGAGGGGCACTCTTTCCTGAATTCAAACTTCTTTATTAGATCACACCTGATGAAAGGGACAGAGTGTCTCTGAAACGTTGTGTTGATGTGATCTAATAAAGAAGTTTGAATTCACGAAAGAGTGCCCCTCTCATGAACTTTATTCGCTTGTGCTATAGCAGTAGGTCCATGGTGGAGGACCTGAGAAGGGAGCACCTTTGAAAGAAGTGGCTAGATGCCAGAAAGGAGTGCCTAGGCCCGAAACCCAGTTTTGCAGTAATCTGTAGATCGGACGGAGATCCAATCAATTTAAAATTATCTCTCAGTCTATCCCTGCATCAAACTCTTGTCATTTTCTTCCCCATTGGTCCTCTGTATTATTTAAGCGTCTTTCACTCACTGCCTGTTGCCCATTATAGCATTGGTTTGTCCATGCTTGTGGTTCTTAGTTTGCTCTATTCCAAGTTATTCCTTGTTTTCTCATTCCTAGTTTTTCCTTATTCTTGTTTTCCAGCCCTTTCTCGTTATTCTTGTTCTCTCATTACTTCTTGTCATTCTTGTTGTCTCCTCTTTTTCGCTCTTTGGTGTCCTGGTTTTCCTGGGTACTGTATACCAGGCCTCAGCACTTATACCTTGCGCTCTAAGACCTAGGGGTAACCGTGTACAGCGGAGCGCGACAAGTCTTCTGACAATTGGGGGCTTGTCTATAGGTGAAGATAGCGGTAATAGATTAGGTTATAGGTGCTGAAGGTATACCCTGGGACCATCTTGGGAGCCAACACCAGATTTTAAGAAAGATTGGGAAGACCTACTAACGAAGTTCTCTTTAGAACTAATCAATAAACTACTGACACATGATAAAGAGCTGCTTAACTCTTTAAGAGATGAAATTGATAATTTGACCAAAAAGTGTGAAAAAGATCTCTCTAAGGCTGAATTTAATACTTTCGATAAAGCCCTCAAGAGTGATCTTAAAAAACTAGAGGAAGAAATAATACAAAATAAAAAGACAAAGCTAGCAAGAGATACAAAAGATTTCTCTACATATACAGTGTATAGATGGAAACATAAGGGGAACAACAGAAAAGGGCTGCCCCAAAAAAGAAGGTTTAGACGCACACCTAATACTAGAGGCTCAGAAAGCAAGGGGGCTTCTTTTTTAGGGAAAAGCACACAGTCAGAATCAGAAGAGGGAGAAAGAAGAAACAACAGATACGAAACAAGGAACAGATACAGAAAGGGGCAGAGGAACTAAGTCAGGAAAACACGGAGGACAATATGCAAATTATTAACTTATCTCACTCTCTTACTACTAATCAAAGGTTAGTGTTATCTAAAGGTTTGGCATTCTGTCCATCTAGCCAAGCAGATAATTTCATCTTGGTCAAGGATCTTTACCTCTTTTGCAAACGGCTGGCACTCATTTCGATAGACCAGGGGAAGTAAGCCTGGAACAAGACACACAAGAGGTAAAGATATTTAAACCTAGATCCACTTTTTCCCCACCTTTGTCGGACTTTCCTAATTTACAAGTCTTCTATAACATTATGGCACAAGAATTGGAAAGGGTGAGCAACCTGTCACCGAAAAAGAATCTTTCCAAAGATGAGTATGTTGCAATCCCTGAATTAGAGAAGATGCAGGATATTGTTATTAAGAGGTCCGACAAGGGGGGCAATGTGGTAATATGGCCTGTGACGATGTACCTCGAAGAAGCACACAGACAATTGCACAATACATCTAATTACAATAGATTACCCTCTGACCCCACAGATAATTTCCAAAAGAAATTTAGACTCATTCTCGATTAGGGTACTAACGATGGAAGCATACACAATAAGGAGGCGGACTTCCTCTGGGTGGAACAACCCACGATTCCCACATTTTATATGCTGCCGAGAGTACATAAAAAATTGGACAGACCACCAGGTAGGCCTATAATTGCTGGGATAGGCAGTCTTATAGAACCGGCATGTATTTTTGTAGACTCTTTCTTACAACAACATGTTCTATCTTTATCCTCGTACATCAGGGATACGTCTGACTTTATTTCCAAAATTAAAAATATCTCTGTGGGAGAAGGCTGTCTTCTGGCAACCTGTGATGTGGAGTCACTGTATACAAATATTAGACATGAGGACGGCCTACATTCCGTAGAGTATTTCCTGTCTTCAGCTAGTCTGAGGGAACTACAAAAAAGGAATTTGATTTTGCGACTATTAGACTATCTTACATCATAACTATTTTGTGTTCGACAGGAGTTTCTTCCTTCAGGTTAAAGGCATAGCCATGGGTGCCAGATGCGCTCCCTCATACGCCAACCTGTTTTTGGGTTGGTGGGAGAGGGAGCGCGTCTTTTCCGAAATTTGGAACCCTACACTAAACATATATGGGCATGGTTGCGTTACATAGACAATATTTTTATCATATGGCAGGGACCTAAGAACCTTTTGGGGGAATTTCTGGCTGTACTTAATCAGAATGATCTCAATATTTTTTTGACTAAAGAGATATCAGCTAGCAGTGTCAATTTTCTTGATGTCACAATAAGGATAGTGGGTGATGAACTCTCTACCACTCTGTTTAGAAAGCCCACAGCAACTAATTCCCTTTTACATTTTCAGAGTGCACACCCTGAATCATTGTTGAAAGGCATACCTGGTGGTAAATTTTTCAGAATTAGAAGAAATTGCTCCAATCTAGCCGACTATAGAATGGAAGCTTCAGCCTTACAAGACAGGTTTCGTAAGAGAGGTTATCCTCAACAGTTGCTGAAAAGATCTTGTCATAGAGCCGAAAAACATACACAACAGGAGCTATTGATTCCTACGCCCTAAAGAAAATAAGGTATGCTATATTACGGACTGGTATAAGAAGTATCTTTGAAAAAACAGATCCTTCCCTTTCACCTTTTTTACATGAAAAGCCACAGTTGACTGCCAGACGCTGTAGGAACATAGGTGATCGCTTGATTCACAGTCATTTTGAGCGACAGACCGTACGACTAGGGACGGGACAGAGACTGCTGGGCACACACGGATGTGGTGAGTGCAATTTCTGTATCTTTATGGAAAGAACAGATTTTGTTTGGGATACTAAACACACAAAGAAATTTTGTATTGAACAGTACATTAACTGTAAATCCGTAAATGTGATTTACTGTTTAAAGTGTTCCTGTAATATGATGTATGTTGGAATGACAGGGCAAAGGCTAAAACAGAGGCTAGCCAGACATCTGTCACACATAAGATTAGCCAAAAGAGATCAAGCACCAGGGAAAACTCATTTTTTGCAATTTCATGATGGGTCAACTGAGTCTAAAATGCATCAGTCTAGAGATATTGAGGCAAAATATAAGAAGGGGAGATATGCAGAAGCGTCTCCTCCAAAGGGAAGCGAGATGGATCTTCCGCCTTAAATCTTGTTCCCCTAATGGAATCAATGAAGATTTAGATTTGACTGTGTTTATTTGATTCCTCTATTTTTCACATAGATATTCTGCTGGCTCCTTCAAGAGCTTATGGAATTGGTACCCAGTAGACCATTATCTTCGGAATGGCTGTCTGGACACATGTCTGCAGTACCCCCTGAACCTCTGAAAGAAACTATACAGGCTGCCAAGAAAGATGTTTTTTTCCCCCACTGTAATTATTTGTGATTATCAATCGTCTGGATCTCCGATGGAGGGGCCCCCGAGAGTTGGGACAATGACACTGCTGCATCTTGGGATACTTACTTGGGAACGATCGATATATAAAGCATACATACCCACCAATGGAGACCCACAGTCAGAATACACTTCGGACTGTTCGCATTACTTACCTGGATTTGGGTTTATCTCTGGGTTTGTCGCAATCCTTTGGTGGGACCACTTTGTGATCCACAAGTTGTTGCAGGATCGCCTTAAGATTCACGAGTTGCCTGAGGATGCAATAGGCTTCCCGTTTCTTGGACTACGACGGTTCACCCTAACACAAACTTATGGAGCCTTATGTCTAAGTATGAGACTCTTATATCTGGATTAAGTGGAATTTGGGTTAAGTCACCCCTTTCCCACTTTGTGAGTGAGCAGGCTGTATTGACATGCATTTAATATGTGACTTACTTTTGTCCATAGACTTTAGTCTAGTCAGCATTTGCGTATATATATAAGATTCCAATCGGATTGGTATTATTGTCTGTTTATCACTACGCGTCTGTATCCAATTTATGATCTTTTAAGTCCACCCCACTGTACACAATGAATATACGGGGATTTGTTTATATGTACGGATATCGTCATGACTACCTGGTCTGCCCCCTTCTGATTGGCCTGAGGGTTCACAAGACTACTTGACAGCTGAGCGGAATCTCCTAGACTGCTTAATTATGTCAGTCAGCTGATTGACGCTGAATGATGACATCAACATGTGACCTTAGGGGGGGGCTTAACAGGTTTTTAAACCGGCGGGTGGTGGCAGAGAAGTACGCTGAGGAAGTTCCATGCACACGGTGTAGGAACGAAACGCGTTCGTTGGCTGAACACCCCCCTTGCTTTGCCTACCTGTCCTCTTCTAGACCGGTATAAGTATGCTTGTGTATTGATGTATTTTCTTGACTTCAGTTGACTCATTTCATCTCTACTATACTCTAATGCATTCTTATTATACCTCTGTGATAGTTATATTTGACTATGTATGGAAGGCAGGGTTTGGCTTGTTTTTAGTTGTTTTTAATACATGTCCCCATGTTGATCTTTCTAATAAAGGACGTTTTTAGATACCACTTAAAGTCAGTGTTGCAGCCTGTCTTTCCCTCTCCATGTGATGTTTAGTTTTGTTACAGACTTGCACCTGTACTACACTTAGTAGTAATTACTATTTCAGTGCCCTGATCGATTTCTTCTTTTCTACCCTGGGACTATGGGCATCACACCTTGTCTCCTATTAATTAACATATACACAGGTCTGCATCTCTATCCCTTCCTCTTTACATGGCATATTGCGGTTTTGTATTTTTTGTCTGTTTTTATATATGGTACTATATTTTATTTGAATGCATATCAATTAAAGGTTACATTTTAATGGTACCCCAGCAGCCAGTCAACAATATACAGTATTAGTGAGGTTATTGAACTGCATTGGGGATCTTTTTTCTTCCTAGTATATATAGTGCAAACAGAAAGCCAGTGGTTACTATCTAGGAACAAGGGCTGCAGAAACCAGGAAATGGCATAAACTTGCAGAATTACAAACTATTTCTCAGATTAATAGTAATAGAATCTCTTAAGTCACATTTATTTTTAATCTTCAATTTTCCTTTAAATACCATTTTCCTTGAGTAAAAAAATTAAGCAGACACTAGAAATTAGGATATCGGACAGAAAGAATCCTTTTTGTATTAGGTGGTAATTATAGTGCAAAAAAGTGGATTATAAAATGATTTGTCTGCCTTAACAATCCTTATAATCTTTCAATACATATTTTTTAACATTTTATCATGGCATTACTTCTGCAAACCGATATTGCAAGTTTAAAAACATTTGCAATTTACCATTTAGAAAATGCATCTGTAATATACAGCTTAATCTCTTCTTGTTTCTAGACTAACATAAAAAGATACCTTTGCTATAAAAATTATACAGAACACAATGGCCTACTGTTCACTCCTGCGCCAATGTCCCTTTAACCATCCACTTCTGACAGTCGAGCTGAGGAACACATTGTGCTTTAGAGATAATTGACTTTGGAATATGATGTTGTTTTGTTTATAGAAAAACAGGTCAGACTGAATTGATCAGGAGTTGCTTTGTGCCATGTGTTTATGTTCACCTGCTGCTGAAACAAGAAAAAGATTCCTGCTGAAAAATAGAGGCAACACAGTAGGGTAAGCCAGTTCTGATACGAAAATGGTATTTATAATATTAACTGTTGGGCATGTTTATTAATTGCAGGCGAAAATGTAAAGTAGTGATAGAATTTTGAACAGTAACAGGAAAAGTGAGCAGAAGGAGGTGGGTAGAGTGTATAAAAATGAAATAGTCCCCCTTGAAGAATTAAAGGGTATGTCCACCCCTAAAATTGATTTTTAATATGCTGCTCCCCCATGTCCCCCAGCCCCAAACGCATAAATATTTTTTCAGAAAGCCCCCCAAACTCTTACTTACCTCCCCTCGTTCCTCCGCCGCACTGCCGGCCCTTGCTTGCGAGAATGCAAGCAGAGGGGCGGGACCGGCAGTCGGTCTGTGATGGCTGAGCGGCAGCCAATCACGGACGCGGCTGCCGGTCATTCAGTGCAGCGGAGGAAAGCGGAGAGGTAAGTAAGAGTTTGGGGAGCTTTTTGAAAAAAAAAAATATGCGGTTGGGGCTGGGGGACATGGGGAGCAGCATATTAAGGGGGTTTTGCGCTAGGGGGAGGGATAGTAGAACGGGAGGAGGAGAGGGAGGGGGAGGGAGGGGGAGAAGGGCTGCAGTGCGCATGGCAAATATCTACCGGAGGCAAGATAGCAGGCAGAGCCCTGCTATCCTCTGGTGGTTAGTTTTGGGACTTGGGGGGGGGGGGTTACAGAGAACCCTATGGAGCTGGGATGTGAGGTAAGGATTAAACTTAACTACTGGCCCCACCATGTAGTTGGGGGGATTATAGTTTTGGGGGTGGACATGCCCTTTAATAGTCCCCCTTGAAGAATTTGTTCCTTGTATGTGTGTATGTATAGTTTATTTATAAAGCGTCACTTGGGGACGTAGCGCTGTACAGTAACAAAATACAATAAACAAATAAGGAGGCAAATATTTCTGGGAATTTACCATGTTTCCATGGAAGCTTTTAAGGAAAGCTAGAACTTTAAAGGATTTACAGCATTCCACAAGCTAAATGCAAAACCAGAGCCTTTAAAGGATTTACAGCATTCCACAAGCTAAATGCAAAACCAGAGCGCCAACTACAGACCGGTTTTTCGACTTTATTGAGCCATCATCAGTGTATGCCACCTGTACTACACTTAGTAGTAATTACTATTTCAGTGCCCTGATCGATTCTTCTTTTCTACCCTGGGACTATGGGCATCACACCTTGTCTCCTATTAATTAACATATACACAGGTCTGCATCTCTATCCCTTCTCTTACATGGCATATTGGGTTTTGTATTTTTGTCTGTTTTTATATATGGTACTATATTTTATTTGAATGCATATCAATTAAAGGTTACATTTTAATGGTTCCCCAGCAGCCAGTCAACAATATACAGTATTAGTGAGGTTATTGAACTGCATTGGGGATCTTTTTTCTTCCTAGTATATATAGTGCAAACAGAAAGCCAGTGGTTACTATCTAGGAACAAGGGCTGCAGAAACCAGGAAATGGCATAAACTTGCAGAATTACAAACTATTTCTCAGATTATAGTAATAGAATCTCTTAAGTCACATTTATTTTTAATCTTCAATTTTCCTTTAAATACCATTTTCCTTGAGTAAAAAATTAAGCAGACACTAGAAATTAAGATATCTGACAGAAATAATCCCTTGTATTAGGTGGTAATTATAGTGCAAAAAAGTGGATTATAAATGATTTGTCTGCCTTAACAATCCTTATAATCTTTCAATACATATTTTTTAACATTTTATCATGGCATTACTTCTGCAAACCGATATTGCAAGTTTAAAAACATTTGCAATTTACCATTTAGAAAATGCATCTGTAATATACAGCTTAATCTCTTCTTGTTTCTAGACTAACATAAAAAGATACCTTTGCTATAAAAATTATACAGAACACAATGGCCTACTGTTCACTCCTGCGCCAATGTCCCTTTAACCATCCACTTCTGACAGTCGAGCTGAGGAACACATTGTGCTTTAGAGAAATTGACTTGGAATATGATGTTGTTTTGTTTATAGAAAAAAAGGTCAGACTGAATTGATCAGGAGTTGCTTTGTGCCATGTGTTTATGTTCACCTGCTGTGAAACAAGAAAAAGATTCCTGCTGAAAAATAGAGGCAACACAGTAGGGTAAGCCAGTTCTGATACGAAAATGGTATTTATAATATAACTGTTGGGCATGTTATTTAATGCAGGTGAAAATGTAAAGTAGTGATAGAATTTTGAACAGTAACAGGAAAAGTGAGCAGAAGGAGGTGGGTAGAGTGTATAAAAATGAAATAGTCCCCCTTGAAGAATTAAAGGTATGTCCACCCTAAAATTGATTTTTAATATGCTGCTCCCCCATGTCCCCAGCCCCAACCGCATAAATATTTTTTTCAGAAGCCCCCCAAACTCTTACTTACCTCCCCTCGTTCTCCGCGCCACTGCCGGCCCTCTGCTTGCGAGAATGCAAGCAGAGGGGCGGGACCGGCAGTCGCGTCGTGGATTGGCTGAGCGGCACGCCAATCACGGACGCGGCTGCCGGTCATTCAGTGCAGCGGAGGAAAGCGGAGAGGTAAGTAAGAGTTTGGGGAGCTTTTTGAAAAAAAAAAATATGCGGTTGGGGCTGGGGGACATGGGGGAGCAGCATATTAAGGGGGTTTTGCGCTAGGGGGAGGGATAGTAGAACGGGGAGGGAGGGAGGAGAGGGAGGGGAGGGAGGGGGGAGAAGGGCTGCAGTGCGCATGGCAAATATCTACCGGAGGCAAGTAGCAGGCAGAGCCCGCTATCCTCCTGGTGGTTAGTTTTGGGACTTTGGGGGGGGGGGGTTACAGGGAGACCCTATGGAGCTGGGATGTGAGGTAAGGATAAACTACACTACATGGTGGGGCCAGTAGTTGGGGGGATTATAGTTTTGGGGGTGGACATGCCCTTTAATAGTCCCCCTTGAAGAATTTGTTCCTTGTATGTGTGTATGTATAGTTTATTTATAAAGCGTCACTGGGGACGTAGCGCTGTACAGTAACAAAATACAATAAACAAATAAGGAGGCAATATTTCTGGGAATTTACCATGTTTCCATGGAAGTTTAAGGAAAGCTAGAACTTTAAAGGATTTACAGCATTAACCCACAAGCTAAATGCCAAAACAGAGCGCCAACTACAGACCGGTTTTTCGACTTTATTGAGCCATCATCAGTGTAGTGCAGGCCTCTGGTTTTGCAGTGTGAAGTGCCTATGGCCACGAATACGCCACAAATAGATTAAATAGCATAGGGAGAGAATACAGGCTTTGAAACTCCCTTTCAGCAATATGCAAATAAGGAACAAAGACTTCTGTGAATTTACCATGTTTCCATGGAAGCTCTTAGGAACGCTATATCTTTAAAAAGACTTTTACAGCATTTTACAATAGTTGTAGTTGCAGAATAATGAAGTGAACCACAGCAAAGCTCTGTGCAATGCATTTTTCAACAGTGTACCTATTCAAAGGGGAATATTGGAGAAATGATTGCCAGATCAGTGAAACATGTATAGACACCTATTAAAAATACATGTAGCGCACAACCATTTGGTTAGTCCCCTTACAAGATTTTGTATGGGTTTCCACACACAACCTCTCTCTTTGTCAACCCTGTTCCAAATTGGGCCCTAAATTCATTGGTCCTTATCCTGTTCTTCAGAAAATCAACAGAGTAACTCATAAAGTAGCTTACCTCCATCTAATAAAAGTAATAACAAATTTCATGTTTCTTGCTAAAATCAGCTACTTCTGCTCTCTCTTTGTCTAAACCTCCTCCTGCAATTGAAGTCCAGGGAGAATCGGAATTGAGGTAAACAAAATCTTGGCATCACGTTGGCTTCAAAATTCGCTCCAGTACCCAATCGACTGGAAAGGTTATGGTCCTGAAGAAAAATGCTGCATCCCTCTCACCAGACGCATGTCAGGAACTCATGGACCAGTTTCATTCATAAAGATAATCTGGAGAAACCTAAATTGAAGGGTCCGTGGTCCCTCTTGAGAAGGGGAATCAGTCCTTACCTGGCTCTCACTCTTGCACTGGTTCCACTCCATCTTCAGGAATGTCTGAGTTCTGCTCAGGCATCTTCGTCTCCCATCGTTTCCATCAGGAGGGGGACCTGTGGACACGTGCAGGCACCTCTCATTATCTCCTTCGTACTTGTAATCTGTAGATCGAATAAAGTTCATGAGAGGGGCACTCTTTCCTGAATTCAAACTTCTTTATTAGATCACACCGATGAAAGGGACAGAGTGTCTCTGAAACGTTGTGTTGATGTGATTAATAAAGAAGTTTGAATTCACGAAAGAGTGCCCCTCTCATGAACTTTATTCGCTGTGCTATGCAGTAGGTCCATGGTGGAGGACCTGAGAAGGGAGCACCCTTTGAAAGAAGTGGCTAGATGCCAGAAAGGAGTGCCTAGGCCGAAACCCAGTTTTGCAGTAATCTGTAGATCGGACGGAGATCCAATCAATTTAAAATTATCTCTCAGTCTATCCCTGCATCAAACTCTTGTCATTTTCTTCCCCATTGGTCCTCTGTATTATTTAAGCGTCTTTCACTCACTGCCTGTTGCCCATTATAGCATTGGTTTGTCCATGCTTGTGGTTCTTAGTTTGCTCTATTCCAAGTTATTCCTGTTTTCTCATTCCTAGTTTTTCCTTATTCTGTTTTCCAGCCCTTTCTCGTTATTCTTGTTCTCTCATTACTTCTTGTCATTCTTGTTGTCTCCTCTTTTCGCTCTTTGGTGTCCTGGTTTTCCTGGGACTGTATACCCGGCCTCAGCACTTATACCTTGCGTCTAAGACCTAGGGGTAACCGTGTACAGCGGAGGCGACAAGTCTTCTGACAATTGGGGGCTTGTCTATAGGTGAAGATAGCGGTAATAGATTAGGTTATAGGTGCTGAAGGTATACCCTGGGACCATCTGGGAGCCAACACCAGATTTTAAGAAAGATTGGGAAGACCTACAACGAAGTTCTCTTTAGAACTAATCAATAAACTACTGACACATGATAAAGAGCTGCTTAACTCTTTAAGAGATGAAATTGATAATTTGACCAAAAAGTGTGAAAAAGATCTCTCTAAGGCTGAATTTAATACTTTCGATAAAGCCCTCAAGAGTGATCTTAAAAAACTAGAGGAAGAAATATACAAAATAAAAAGACAAGCTAGCAAGAGATACAAAAGATTTCTCACATATACAGTGTATAGATGGAAACATAAGGGGAACAACAGAAAAGGGTGCCCAAAAAAGAGGGTTAGACGCACACCTAATACTAGAGGCTCAGAAAGCAAGGGGGCTCTTTTTTTAGGAAAAGCACACAGTCAGAATCAGAAGAGGGAAAGAAGAACAAAACAGATACGAAACAAGGAACAGATACAGAAAGGGGCAGAGGAACTAGTAGGAAAACACGGAGGACAATATGCAAATTATTAACTTATCTCACTCTCTTACTACTAATCAAAGGTTAGTGTATCTAAAGGTTTGGCATTCTGTCCATCTAGCCAAGCAGATAATTTCATCTGGTCAAGGATCTTACCTCTTTTGCAAACGGCTGGCACTCATTTCGATAGACCAGGGGAAGTAAGCCTGGAACAAGACACACAAGAGGTAAAGATATTTAAACCTAGATCCACTTTTCCCACCTTTGTGGACTTTCCTAATTTACAAGTCTTCTATAACATATGGCACAAGAATTGGAAAGGGTGAGCAACCTGTCACCGAAAAAGATCTTTCCAAGATGAGTATGTTGCAATCCCTGAATTAGAGAAGATGCAGGATATTGGATTAAGAGGTCCGACAAGGGGGGCAATGTGGTAATATGGCCTGTGACGATGTACCTCGAAGAAGCACACAGACAATTGCACAATACATCTAATTTCAATAGATTACCCTCTGACCCCACAGATAATTTCCAAAAGAAATTTAGACTCATTCTCGATTAGGGTACTAACGATGGAGCATACACAATAAGGAGGCGGACTTCCTCTGGGTGGAACAACCACGATTCCCACATTTTATATGCTGCCGAGAGTACATAAAAAATTGGACAGACCACAGGTAGGCCTATAATTGCTGGGATAGGCAGTCTTATAGAACCGGCATGTATTTTTGTAGACTCTTTCTTACAACAACATGTTCTATCTTTATCCTCGTACATCAGGGATACGTCTGACTTTATTTCCAAAATTAAAAATTCTCTGTGGGAGAAGGCTGTCTTCTGGCAACCTGTGATGTGGAGTCACGTATACAAATATAGACATGAGGACGGCCTACATTCCGTAGAGTATTTCCTGTCTTCAGCTAGTCTGAGGGAACTACAAAAAAGGAAATTGATTTTGCGACTACTAGACTTAATCTTACATCATAACTACTTTGTGTTTGACAGGGGTTTCTTCCTTCAGGTTAAAGGTACAGCCATGGGTGCCAGATGCGCTCCCTTGTACGCCAACCTGTTTCTGGGTTGGTGGGAGAGGGAGCGCGTCTTTTCCGAAAATTCGGAACCCTATACTAAACATATATTGGCATGGTTGCGCTACATAGACAATATATTTATCATAGGGCAGGGACCTAAGAACCTTTTGGACGAATTCCTGGCTGTACTTAATCAGAATGATCTCAATATTTTTTTCGACAAAGAGATATCAGCTAGCAGTGTCAATTTTCTTAATGTCACAAAAGGATAGTGGGAGTGAACTCTCTACCACTCTGTTTAGAAAGCCCCCAGCAACTAATTCCCTTACATTTCAGAGTGCACACCCTGAATCATTGTTGAAAGGCATACCTGGTGGTCAATTTTCAGAATTAGAAGAAATTGCTCCAATCTAGCCGACTATAGAATGGAAGCTTCAGCCTTACAAGACAGGTTTCGTAAGAGAGGTTATCCTCAACAGTTGCTGAAAAGATTTGTCATAGAGCGAAAAACATACACAACAGGAGCATTGATTCCTACGCCCTAAAGAAAATAAGGTATGCTATAACGGCTGGTATAAGAAGTATCTTTGAAAAAACAGTCCTTCCCTTTCACCTTTTTACATGAAAAGCCACAGTTGACTGCCAGACGCTGTAGGAACATAGGTGATCTTTGATTCACAGTTCATTTGAGCGACAGACCGTACGACTAGGGACGGGACAGAGACTGCTGGGCACACACGGATGTGGTGAGTGCAATTTCTGTATCTTTATGGAAAGAACAGATTTTGTTTGGGATACTAAACACAATAAGAAATTTTTTTATTAAACAGTACATTAACTGTAAATCCGTAAATGTGATTTACTGTTTAAAGTGTTCCAATAATATGATGTATGTGGAATGACAGGGCAAAGGCTAAAAAGAGGCTAGCCAGACATCTGTCACACATAAGATTAGCCAAAAGAGATCAAGCACCAGGGAAAACTCATTTTTGCAATTTCATGATGGGTCAACTGAGTCTAAAATGCATCAGTCTAGAGATATTGAGGCAAAATTAAGAAGGGGAGAATGCAGAAGCGTCTCCTCCAAAGGGAAGCGAGATGGATCTTCCGCCTTAAATCTTGTTCCCCTAATGGAATCAATGAAGATTTAGATTTGACTGTGTTTATTTGATTCCTCTATTTTTCACATAGATATTCTGCTGGCTCCTTCAAGAGCTTATGGAATTGGTACCCAGTAGACCATTATCTTCGGAATGGCTGTCTGGACACATGTTGCAGACCCCCTGAACTCTGAAAGAAACTATACAGGCTGCCAAGAAAGATGTTTTTTTCCCCCACTGTAATTATTTGTGATTATCAATCGTTGGATCTCCGATGGAGGGGCCCCGAGAGTTGGGACAATGACACTGCTGCATCTTGGGATACTTACTTGGGAACGATCGATATATAAAGCTACCACACCACCAATGGAAACCCACTGTCAGAATACACTTCGGACTGTTCGCATTACTTACGGATTTGGGTTTATCTCTGGGTTTGTCGCAATCCTTTGGTGGGACCACTTTGTGATCCACAAGTTGTTGCAGGATCGCCTTAAGATTCACGAGTTGCCTGAGGATGCAATAGGCTTCCCGTTTGGACTACGACGGTTCACCCTAACACAAAATTATGGAGCCTTATGTCTAAGTATGAGACTCTTATATCTGGATTAAGTGGAATTTGGGTTAAGTCACCCCTTTCCCGCTTTGTGAGTGAGCAGGCTGTATTGACATGCATTTAATATGTGACTTACTTTTGTCCATAGACTTTAGTCTAGTCAGCATGTGCGTATATATATAAGATTCCAATCGGATTGGTATTATTGTCTGTTTATCACTACGCGTTGTATCCAATTTATGATTTTAAGTCCACCCCACTGTACACAATGAATATACGGGGATTTGGTTATATGTACGGATATCGTCATGACTACCTGGTCTGCCCCCTTCTGATTGGCCTGAGGGTTCACAAGACTACTTGACAGCTGAGCGGAATCTCCTAGACTGCTTAATTATGTCAGTCAGCTGATTGACGCTGAATGATGACATCAACATGTGACCTTAGGGGGGGGCTTAACAGGTTTTTAAACCGGCGGTGGTGGCAGAGAAGTACGCTGAGGAAGTTCCATGCACACGGTGTAGGAACGAAACGCGTTCGTTGGCTGAACACCCCCCTTGCTTGCCTACTGTCCTCTTCTAGACCGGTATAAGTATGCTTGTGTATGTATGTATTTTCTTGACTTCAGTTGACTCATTCATCTCTACTATACTCTAATGCACTTATTATACCTCTGTGATAGTTATATTGACTATGTATGGAAGGCAGGGTTTGGCTTGTTTTAGTTGTTTTTAATACATGTCCATGTTGATCTTCTAATAAAGGACGTTTTTAGATACCACTTAAAGTCAGTGTTGCAGCCTGTCTTTCCCTCTCCATGTGATGTTTAGTTTTGTTACAGACTTGCACCTGTACTACACTTAGTAGTAATTACTATTTCAGTGCCTGATCGATTTCTTCTTTTCTACCCTGGGACTATGGGCATCACACCTTGTCTCCTATTAATTAACATATACACAGGTCTGCATCTCTATCCCTCCTCTTTACATGGCATATTGCGGTTTTGTATTTTTTGTCTGTTTTTATATATGGTACTATATTATTTGAATGCATACAATTAAAGGTACATTTAATGGTACCCCAGCAGCCAGTCAACAATATACATATTAGTGAGGTTATGAACTGCATTGGGGATCTTTTTTCTTCCTAGTATATATAGTGGCAAACAGAAAGCCAGGGGTACTATCTAGGAACAAGGGCTGCAGAAACCAGGAAATGGCATAAACTGCAGAATTACAAACTATTTTCAGATTAATAGTAATAGAATCTCAAGTCACATTTATTTTTAATTTCAATTTTCCTTTAAATACCATTTTCCTTGAGTAAAAAAATTAAGCAGACACTAGAAATTAAGATATCTGGACAGAAATAATCCTTTTTGTATTAGGTGGTAATTATAGTGCAAAAAAGTGGATTATAAAATGATTTGTCTGCCTTAACAATCCTTATAATCTTTCAATACATATTTTTTAACATTTTATCATGGCATTACTTCTGCAAACCGATATTGCAAGTTTAAAACATTTGCAATTTACCATTTAGAAAATGCATCTGTAATATACAGCTTAATCTCTTCTTGTTTCTAGACTAACATAAAAAGATACCTTTGCTATAAAAATTATACAGAACACAATGGCCTACTGTTCACTCCTGCGCCAATGTCCCTTTAACCACCACTTTGACAGTCGAGCGAGGAACACATTGTGCTTTAGAGATAATTGACTTGGAATATGATGTTGTTTTGTTTATAGAAAAACAGGTCAGACTGAATTGATCAGGAGTTGCTTGTGCCATGTGTTTAGTTCACCTGCTGCTGAACAAGAAAAAGATTCCTGCTGAAAAATAGAGGCAACACAGTAGGGTAAGCCAGTTCTGATACGAAAATGGTATTTATAATATTAACTGTTGGGCATGTTATTAATTGCAGGTGAAAATGTAAAGTAGTGATAGAATTTTGAACAGTAACAGGAAAAGTGAGCAGAAGGAGGTGGGTAGAGTGTATAAAAATGAAATAGTCCCCCTTGAAGAATTAAAGGGTATGTCCACCCCTAAAATTGATTTTAATATGCTGCTCCCCCATGTCCCCCAGCCCCAAACGCATAAATATTTTTTTCAGAAAGCCCCCCAAACTCTTACTTACCTCCCCTCGTTCCTCCGCCGCACTGCCGGCCCTTGCTTGCGAGAATGCAAGCAGAGGGGCGGGACCGGCAGTCGGTCTGTGATGGCTGAGCGGCAGCCAATCACGGACGCGGCTGCCGGTCATTCAGTGCAGCGGAGGAAAGCGGAGAGGTAAGTAAGAGTTTGGGGAGCTTTTTGAAAAAAAAAAATATGCGGTTGGGGCTGGGGGACATGGGGAGCAGCATATTAAGGGGGTTTTGCGCTAGGGGGAGGGATAGTAGAACGGGAGGAGGAGAGGGAGGGGGAGGGAGGGGGAGAAGGGCTGCAGTGCGCATGGCAAATATCTACCGGAGGCAAGATAGCAGGCAGAGCCCTGCTATCCTCTGGTGGTTAGTTTTGGGACTTGGGGGGGGGGGGTTACAGAGAACCCTATGGAGCTGGGATGTGAGGTAAGGATTAAACTACACTACATGGTGGGGCCAGTAGTTGGGGGGATTATAGTTTTGGGGTGGACATGCCCTTTAATAGTCCCCCTTGAAGAATTTGTCCTTGTATGTGTGTATGTATAGTTTATTTATAAAGGTCACTTGGGGACGTAGCGCTGTACAGTAACAAAATACAATAAACAAATAAGGAGGCAAATATTTCTGGGGATTACATGTTTCCATGGAAGCTTTTAAGGAAAGCTAGAACTTTAAAGGATTTACAGCATTCCACAAGCTAAATGCAAAACCAGAGCGCCAACTACAGACCGGTTTTTCGACTTATTGAGCATCATCAGTGTAGTGCAGGCCTCTGGTTTTGCAGTGGTGAAGTGCCTATGGCCACGAATACGCCACAAATAGATTAAATAGCATAGGGAGAGAATACAGGCTTTGAAACTCCCTTTCAGCAATATGCAAATAAGGAACAAAGACTTCTGTGAATTACCATGTTTCCATGGAAGCTCTTAGGAACGCTATATCTTTAAAAGACTTTTACAGCATTTTACAATAGTTTTAGTTGCAGAATAATGAAGTGAACCACAGCAAAGCTCTGTGCAATGCATTTTTCAACAGTGTACTATTCAAAGGGGAATATTGGAAATGATTGCCAGATCAGTGAAACATGTATAGACACCTATTAAAAAAACATGTAGCAAATTCCTGAATCAAGCAGTATGCTGCATAGATGGATTTTCTAATTTCATTTCTTCCAACATGGTCACATATTCACAAAGTGTTTTGGAATCATTGGTATGCGAACAGTTTATTTGCCCACGCTTTCTTCCCCATGCATCAGTGACACTCGTAGTCGACCAACACCCCCCTATTACAACATATACATGTGTAGCAATATTCCTGAATGCAACCACAAACAGTAGTGAGCTGCCATAGATGCGATTTTTAACTTCTTGAACACCCTGCTTCTTTTTATGTTTTTTTCTATGTGTTATACATACTCTATCACCAGATTAACATAGCAAATTTTAACTACTTGCCTAGCTGATGTTGTGTAGCGTCCTCTTAAATATTTTTACAATTACCCCTTCCCCCTGTGGAGGGGATCTTTGAGATTCGGGGCGTGTGGGTGAGTTTTTTCGTTGCATGCCATATATTACCAATATAAGCCTCTTATGCTGAAACATCCGGATCGTCTTGACTGTACTTTGCTGGACCATAAATCCGTCTTCACATTAGACACAAACACTTCTATGTTGTTATTATCGTACGACACTCGTACCAACTGGTGATGAAAACCTGGGATTTCTAATTTTTGCAGAACATTTAAACTGTAAACAACGAGTATTGCCATTTCACCAGTTAAATTGTTACACCTAAGACCACGTTCGATATTTTAATTATGAATGATCCACCCCACATTCTGTAGATTTGTGATCCTCTTTTAAGGACTCACGCCGAACTTACTATTACTCAACCGTTAGGACACTTCTATGCTCCTTTCTCCTCTTTTTTTCTGCTTGAAATTTGCATCGATTTATTGCACCGCCAAACGACAATACCATCTGTCTCATTTGCGACCCTACGGATTTGATAATATCGGATTTATTCGTTTGCCCTCTATTAACAGCACAAAGGTCCATGTGTTGATCTATTTGGAAAAATGGTACCCCCCTATAGGACTGTTAAAAAAAATTCAATATTTGTAGCCAGACTAACATGTGTATATTTATAATAAGTGAGGTAAAAGTACCGTTACAACCACGCGACACTTTTCTAATACCTATTTAAGTTTACATCATGATTAGCCGCCCATCTCGACCAAAGGAATTGATCCATTCGTCCCCCTGTCACGACTGGATCTCACCTTTTTCCCTTATCATTAATCAAAGAGGCCAATAGATCACAATTATCACGACACCGAGGTTATTCTCGTATACCAAATTTAACTATGCACACACACAAGCTTCCACAAACCATGTTCACACACAGGCCACTAGATGACAATTGGTGGATCTGGCGCCTGTGGATTTTCTTTTAGCGGGATTTCGTGTTGAAATTATAACTACCACAGAGTAATATTTTTCCGCAAGGTGTTACCCCATATCACTCGCGTGCAGTGACCCATGATCATAGCCGCTTGTAGTACTACAAAGGTCACAAACTCTATACAGATGATTATATATGTTGTCTTCGTCTACCTATTACGTCTTCCCCCCCCGGGCATATACCCTACGGTTCTACACTTCCTCCCCCCATTGACACTATTTCTTTTACCTCGCGCCCGTCCACCTCCACTATCAGATAACTTAATCTTTCACCTATTGACGGCACCCTTGTTGCTCCCCTTGACTCTTACAACTTTCCATCGTACATCAGAGACACAACTAATATATTAAGAAAAGTTAAAAATGTTAAGTGGCAACATAAGAATGTATGGGTTACTATGGATGTCAATGCCTTTACCTTCCATTGAACATAGTAAAGGCATTGAGGCAGTTAAATAATGGTTGGAATATCACAAATTATATCCACCAGTAAAGAAAGTTATTGTTAAAGCATTGGAACATCTCCTATACACTAATACTTTCTATTTCATGGCACTCATTTTCTCCGAGGAGGGGGGGCTGCGATGGGGGCAGTTTCTCACCATCATATATGCCAACCTCCTATGGGATAGTGGGAGATCTGTTATATCTATACACCATAAATGTTTTTTGTAGGTAATAACCAAATATTATAGATATATGACAATCTAATTCTGATTTGTACAGCGGATGATAATACAATGAATTCTTTTTGAAGTACTGTAATAATATGGTTTGGCCTGACATTTACGATGTCTACTAATAGAGACCATATAGATTTTTTGGACATAACCTTTAGCAACGATGGTGGCAACATCTGTACAGGACTATATCGAAGCCGATCTCACGTATACACCTTGAGAGCTAATTCGAATCACCCCTCTAATCCATACGTAGTACCCTATGGCCAATTTATACGTTTCGCAGAATATGTTCAACGTGGCAAACATTCATAACAGTGCTATGGTAGTTTGGATAGACCGTTAGAACGAGGATACAGTACCACCCTTATTAGAGTAGCTATGAAAGAGCTATCTCAAAAAATAAAACGGAATGCTAACCTATAATAAGAACAAGGTTAAGGGCAGGAAAAATGGAGAGAATGGCAATGCCTCTAATATTAATAACAATAACACTCCCTATATGATTATGACATATACTAATGATACCAACAAAGTATGCCAAATAATCAGAAAACATTGGCACCATTACTTGGAGACCCAATTTGGGTTGCTGTCTATCTGAAATCCAAATGTTCCTTTCGTAAAGGCAAAACAGTGGCATCATAAGTGTCACCCAGTTTGTTCAACAGCAAATCCATCGCAGGGGATACCTGGTTAAAAACGTGTGGCAGTATCCTTGTGGCACAGTAGATGTGTCACATGTAAAATCATGAAACCTACAAAAAGGTTCCAGAGCAATAAAACTGGATTATATTACGATATCAAGATATATGGCAATGTAGATCCACACACGTTGTATATCTGGCCACATGCGTGTGTGAAATCCAATTTGTGGGTAAAACATAACTGCCAATATACGAATCTCTGAACATCTATATGCTACGAAAAGGGGTGATACTACCTCGCAATATCAAAACCTGTCTTGGAAGTACATGGAGGTGTAATTAATGTTACATTTTTGTAACAGATAAGGTATCAGTTGGACCCAGGGAGGGGACAAAAATAAACGTCTGCTACGTTTAGAAGCATTATGGATACAAAACTGGGTACTCTACACCCGGATGGTTTAAACCGAGAATTCGAACTTAGTTGCTTTCTTGACTTATAAAACACCAAATACACTACATGTAAACTTGTAGTGTGAATGAGGTAGCCCATATATACTGATTGTAGTGTGGTAACAATCTCTTTGGCCAAATATTATCATTCATTATGATTTGTCTTGCTTTATAATTATACTTATGCTAATAGGAATGAGAGTTCTAATATACTATTATTTAAATTAAAATGTATTAGAGATACATATGTATTATACTATGTTACTATGACCTAGTTTGCCGTCCAGATCTTATTAGTCTAGTTATATATATACTCCTGATAGATGCTTTTCATGTATATATATATTATCCGTTACGTTTATAAAAAAATTGTTGTTTTAACATGTTTGCCATTATGTTTGTACGATGGTAGCGAGGGTGTATGCCTTGTATTATGTAACAATTTTCCATTCTTTGTACTAATCCTGATTGACTCCTAACCCTAACATGATGTCAGCTTGAGGGTGGGGTATATAAGGTTGCACGGAGCTCTCACTATTCAGCCTTGATGAAGTTGGTGTTCCCATGAAACACGTTAGGCGTTCTTCGGATAGCCCTAGTATCCTGTTGATTTTTGATATTTTATGCACTTGAAATAAAACTATCGATTTCATCCCCTCCTTAGTTGCGTGTCCTATTCACTGTGGGAATTTGAAAACGCAGAGCTGACTGAATTTGTTGGTGTAATGGTCTTCAATTAAGGGATATGTTGGTGGCTTTTAACTTTGCATTGGTTTTGAACTTTTTTTCTGTGGTATTTACCTGTGAAATTTGTCAATATTTGGTATTTGAGAAGGAAAAAAGGAATATATGAGAAAATACTTTTTGATGAACAGCTGCTACCAATCATTGTTTAATGGGCCCACCAACCCTCCTCTTTACCCACCTTGTGCTGTACCAAAAGTAGCTTGTTAAAATCAGCTGACCGCAATCCATTTTTAAAATGCGCCAACATCTGTCTAAGTTGCATTAATAGGTCTGTATACTGTTCAAACTTTAATAAAATATTTAACTGAAGATCAAACAAACCTGGTTCTGGTTCTAAACTGTAGACTGCCTGTACAGAAAATAATATAGCAACACACCCAAACGGTCAGGTGTTTTTACGCACCTCTTGCATCCTGCACTTATTCATCAGTTTAATCGTTTTATGCAAGAAACGTGTCAAACACATCTAGGTCTGCCTTTTGATAGTGTGTGGAGACTAAATGGTGTGGCAAAGACTGGTGTGCACAGTTTTCCTCTTCTATAATGATCTGCTTGCCACTATTCTGTAGCACCCAGCACCTATGTCTCTTACCTTAGAAGCTTTGAGTGTGCAGGATCATTTTCTATTTTGGTGTTACATAACTGAAGATTAGCCAAAAAAAAGTTTAAGATGTCTTCACTTTCATCTATGGCTAACACAGTACAATTCTCTACTATAACTGAACATAGAAATACCCAAAATATATATAGTTTGGGGGTTGTTTTCCAGTTAAGGAGGTGTTTATTCAAAATAAATCCCTAATGTTATGAATTGCGTCCCTTCAGGCTATTTCCTGAACATATCCCATGTTCCAATGATGCAAGTAGGGTCAGTTTTATTGAGGAATATGGAAGATCAATGTTCAGAGGGGACTTTTATTGTATCTGAAGTTTGGTAAAGATATCAGCCTGAACCTTCTTTGCTGCTTTTTTTTTTTTTTTTTTGAAGAAAACCTAACTTTGTATAATCTTTTTATCACCAAATATTCTAAAAGCATGAAATTCTTTAGGTAACTCTGTCCACAATCCTGCATGTACATATGAAAGAATGTCACCCTTACGTAGCTTAAGGTGTGTAGATTCCAAAAATATACAGTTTGTGTTATTTCCAAGTTTGGAGGTAGTTTTCTTGTTTTGTTTTTTGAAAAAGTGGAGGCTGTAAGTGCACTTAATATGCCCCATTTGTCGTTAGTGGTGGCTATGTCTCAGTGTACACACACGCATACCTTTTATTTCAGGAGAGGTTACACTTTCACATTTGTGTTGGTTTTAATCTTTTTCAACAGTTTTTGTGTGAGAAAAACTTTCCATATTATGAACACCTGTGTCTAGGTATTCGCATTTTGATAAAACTTACCCCACTTGTAGAGTGTACCTACGAATGACTGGTATATTCAGAAGCTTTCAGAAACAGGATTTTCAAACACAAGTATACAAACTTTTGCAAGAAAACAAAAACATTTAGCAAAAAATCCAGTGAAATGTCCAGAAAGGTTACAGAATACTGTTATCTTGCTAAACTAAACTTGCACTTAAAAAAAAAAGTTAATATTCCCTATTACATTGTCTAAATTGATGAATTTAAAGGGTATGTCCACCTTATTAAAACCATTTTTGGATATATGATTCCTCCTGTCCCCCCAGCCCCAACCGCTCTATTTTTACTCTTAGAAGTGCCCCAAACTTTACTAACCTCCCTCTTTCCTCACGGATGCGGTGCCGGCAGTTCTTGTGGTGGGGGAAAGAGGGAAGGTAAGTAAAGCTTGGGGCACTTTTTAAGAATAAATGGAGCGGTTGGGCTGGGGGGACAGGGGGACAGGGGAATCATATATATTAAGGGTTTTACACTAGGGGGAGGGAATCCTGAGAGGGAGGGAGAGGGGAGGGGGAGAAGGGCTGCAGTACGCATGCCAAACTTCTCCCGGAGGCAGGTAGGAGGCAGAGTCCTATATGGACTCTGCTATCCTCCTGGTGGGCAGTTTTTGGGACTTGGGGGGGGGGACTACAGGAGAACCTTATGGAGCTGGGATGTGAGGTAAGGATTAAACTACACTACATGATGGGGCCAGTAGTTGGGGGGGGGGGGGGGGGATTATAGTTTTGGGGGTGGACATGCCCTTTAAAATTATGAAAAATCTTCTGGTACAGAAAGCAAAAACAAAAAACAAAACTTATCCTTATTGTTATTGTATGAACTTCTTACCTTTGCCTGGGGAACAGCTGGAGGAGCATAGGGTGGGTCAGTGATATAGGTCTTCTTAGTGTTGGAAGGCTGATAAGTTCCTGCAGGCTGCTGGATGATTGCAGGCATAGGATTATAAGAAGTTTCAGGTTTCCATCCTCCTGCTGGTGCATAAGGAACATCAGAACCATTTCTTCCTCATAACCTGGTGAGGATATATAATATGGGTCTTGGTATTTCACCTGATTACCCTGTGAATAGCCATACCCTGGCTCACAATATCGATGGGTTGAGAAGGATATTCTTGTCACGGGGTTGCGAAGCATACTGCATTGCTCCTGGAGGGCGAGCCTGTTGAGCAGGGTAGTACTGATTTGGAGGAGGATTGTAAGACTGGATTGGCTGTGGAGCAGGTGGCATAAAGTTGGGCTTGGCTGAGCAGATTTCACTTGCACATTGAATGTGGGTCTGTTGGGAGTAGAGGCAGTAGCAAGGTGCTGGCACAGGCTGTGACCTTTGTACTCCAGGGGATCCTGCCGGGCAGGAAGGGAAGTGGACTGTGGTTGAGGTTTGGCAGCAGATTTTTTAGGTGCAGTAAGAGGGTGCTGGTTGGGGATAATCATTCTTTTATGGCCAGTCACAGGAGTTCCAGCTGATGGATGAGTCAATGTACTAGTGTTGCTCCCAGTGCCCTGGAGGGGGAAAAAAAACACATAAAAAAAAATCCACATATATATCTTACCTCAACAAATCTCTGGGCTATATAACAAGACAGATGTTGTTATTGCACTGCCTCTGGTCTTTTCAACTTATAGCACAAGGGCAAGTAATTAATGTTTGAAAACCCTATTTGCAAGCAAAGTCTGGGGAATTAAGGAGTTAGTATTACTTACTACCTCCTGTAGAGCACACAGCTATTGAGTATTACTTACTACCTCCGTAGTAGAGCACACAGCTATTGAGGATTCAATCATAAATTTCCAGTCCTATGCATGGTATATTCCACAAATGTGCAAGAAGGAGCAGAAACTGTATGAATGTAGCTGTGATATATTGCTTGCTTCCCATTTACTACCAAATAAGCTAGGTTGCAATGTACTGATTCCCTATTGGTGAACAATATTTGACCTGGCTAGTTAATTTCAGACAGTTTAGTAATGGAAATTCTGTTTACACTGCACAGGGCAACTGTGGTCTCAAAACAAGTTAGGGTTAAATGAAAGCCTGCAGTATATGCTTTACACTGAGCCAACATCACATCTCTGGCTGGAGCCTGTGAGAAATTACATTGGGGTTAATGTTCAAACTTCTGCTTCCAGTAGGTTGAGTGACATCACCTGACCTCTGCCGACCCTTTTCCCCCGGGGGAGAAGCATGCTCAATTAAGACTTATTGCTGGGAAATCAGGAAGTACCTGAGGAAAAAATTGACAGTTGAGAAGGGGAGCCTATTAATGCAGACAGGCTGGTCACATGACTACAAGCTGGTCACATGGCTAAAAACAGGCAAGACTTAACCAGGATTTACATTGCTGAACCTTTCCAGCAATAACTTCTCACAAATTTTATCTAGAGATTGATTTAGGTTTTATTTTAAAGGTATGATGGAAGGCTTTTTATATAATAATTACTAGTTTGGAAGAATTTGAGACCACAGTTACCCTTTAAATAACAGTACCTCAAGGCACAAAATGAATAATTACAGATTACCCTGGCCTCTATATTGAATAAGCAAAATGTGAATGTTTCATGGAAACACAGGAATACCATTTATTCCACTTGATTTAAGACTATACTATACATATCACTAGTAGGGAAAATAGCGTCTATAAAGATGACTGCACTACCAAACTCCTGTTTCAAGCTTTGCCCAATCACCTAAGAAGAAAAGATATACAAACCTTAAAAAAGGAAAATTAGAAATGTATATAGCAGGGTAAAAGATCAATGATCAAATAAACATTTAGCTAGGAGCAAAGACAAAGGAGGATTTCCCCTTCCAATTAATTACACTAAAAAATGAGGAGAAACTAGAAAACACTTATAAACAACCCTTCACTCATGTTTGATACAGGCTCGGGACAGACATCTGCACCCCTCAATAGAAAGATATCATTCGCTCTTTATCAAGTATTTGGGACTATTGTAATAGACGTTTTAATCTCATCCCTTACCCATCCCACTATATCGGCCCAGCAACGGAAACAAATTATTTAGATGATTAAAAGTTGACTAGCATATACAAAAAATCTGCCTCAGGTCTCTCAAACACCATAATCAAGACAAATCATACAAGAATTATGGTATTCCACCCCGGCCTCCCTGAACAAATGAACCCTATGATTCCACCCCTATGTTGGAAGAGCAGACCAATATAAATGTTGGTGGACATACCCAGAGGTCCACCAAACATGAAGTCTATGTGAGCAAATTATTAAAGAGGTTGTTGCCAACCATTCTTTCAAAGGAAGAGTGCATACTGGAAAGAAGGACCATTGCAGAACCTAGCAGCTGGCAGCTCACTATTGACTACACAAGTTAATTGTGAGTGTGGACATACCCTTTAAATATTTAAACAATGAATAAAAAAAAACCACATACTACAACACATACAACTAAATATATTTGATGGGCAAATCATGTATTGCTTTGAATTTGAAAGCACTCTGGTACACCTCCCGAAAAGTATAATTACATTTTTGGTGAGAGAAACTTAATTGGGCATTAATATTACCCTTTAAAACTAGAGAATTACTCTCAGAACCACAAAAATTCTAACATATACATATTCATGGTTAAATTAGACACAAGTTAACCATCCCAGGATTTTACCTATTCCCTAATGTCGGGGATTTTTTTTTCTTTGGAAGCATTTTCGTGCTCATTTATTTCCCTTAGTGTAGTTGATGAAATCCTTGAATAGGATTACTGGGACATGTTTTTCAGAATGTCATTCTTTGTGAACACACTTGTAGATTATAAATCTTTTAGTGGTCACTATTGTTATGCATATTATAGCTTTTTTTTCCTTGCAGTTTTCTCCCTTGTGCATGGGCCAAGTTAGTGATCTAAGTATTTGTTGCCATTGCCTTTATTTGTCATGCACTATATCTGTTTTGACAGCCTGTTATTTTAGTCATCTGGGTAAGAACAATACTGTGATCTGGCTGTATATATGGCTTTTTTTAAAAAGGAAATGTGCTGGTGGTTGTTTTCCGGTGGTTTGCCTCTTTTAAAAACATTATGCTGTCAAGAAATAAACTAATGTAAGCCATGAGTTTAGAAAGGAACCCAAAAATCTTCTATATAAAAGGGACCTTTTAAAGTTACAAAATTATTCACAAATGGGTATGAACAATCTCATATGTATGACAAATTATAATCAGGACAGTAGGTATTTTACCATCTCATGCTTTAAAAAAACATTGCCCAACTAATTCTAAAACAAGAATTCATTTCTCCAATAAGAGTGGGTGAAGACATGCAAAGTCTTTATGCCCCCATGGCCAACACATGGTTTTGGACTGCTACAAGAGCTCATGAGTACTTTATCTATAAAGATACTAGGGGCATATTTCAAATGTTTATGGTTTTGCAGCCTTATTGTGCTAGGGATTACCAGCAGCAAAATCCATATAGCCTCATATTGTCATTTTGCTTATGATATGACCATACATTGCAGTGATAACCTATCAATCATATTTAAAAAGTGCAAAAAGTTTTTTACTGGTGTTAAGTTAAGCCTACAAAAGACGCCCATGTCTGAGGTGGCAAAAATGCATTAGTGGCCACATTCTAGCATCTAATTATGGTGGGTTCCCAATACAAATAAAGGTCATGGGGGGGAGGTGTTCAGACTATTTTGATCATTTCCTGTAATATTATTGTCAATATTTTTTTTCTTCATAGTTTCTAAGTTTCTATTTTTGATGTCCACTTTTCGGGTTTACAATTTTTTCTATTTTACAATAAAGTCAAATGGGGGGTTTATTTCCACATGGACATGACTGTTTCCATTGCTAAAGTCCCCCTGTAATGTTGCCTAATTCTCAGTACAGTCCTGGTCTGGTATTGGTAGACGTTCTGGTGCTAATTCTCTTTTTGCCGGGATACTGTACTTAATTCAAAGAATATTGCAATATTATGTGGCATATCTCCATGGCAAAAATGAAACGGCATAGTGAAGTGCATTAGCGAAATAGTGCTCCTTTATAATCACAATGTATAAAACATGTATCATTGTTAAAATATAAATATTTTGGGTCTCATTTACCCAAGTGCAATAAGGATTGCTCCGGGCAAATGAGGCCCTTTATTACTCGATAAGTAAACTAACCATTGCAAACTTAACATGCAATATAGGCAAACCATAGACAACCCCCAAAAAATCCCTTTATTTAATGATTTATTTATTTATATTCTGTTTTTAATTTTTCTGCGACTTAGAATGCAAAGCTCCCAGCCATCCCGTTTTTGGGGTCTTTCCCGCTGTCCTGGCACCCCCTACCGTTTTCCCGCAATTTCCCAGTGACTGGACAAAAAATTTTAGTGAAAATCGGAAAACTGGAAGAATCTGCAGGCTAGTTCCTGTTGCTGGGGGCGGGCTAGACAATAGTTCAAACGACTGTGGTAGCGGGATCAGCAAGGGGACAGTGCAAACCATGGTCAAGGACCGTCAGTAAGTCAGTACGAGTGGATTTGCCGGAATCTGCATGTCCATCTGGGGTTTGTTTTCTGTAACAGGCAACTTATTACCCTTCCCTCACTGGGTTTGTGCAAACAAGATGACATGCACTTAGTTACAGAAAGTACAGGGTGGCAGTGAGGGTCAGGGGGCTATGAGGGTGCAGGGGGGTCAGTGAGAGAAAGGGTGAGGGGTAGTGATGAATCAGACACGGGTGTCGATCCTTGAAAGGGATGAAGTAGTAACGGGGTAGGAGGGGGGTTATACATGGGGCAGTGAGGGCTACTGGTGCCTGTTTTACACCAATGCAACATCCATCTGGGGTTTTCTGTACCAGGCAACAGCATGTTCTCTGGCTTCTTTCACATACTCATAAGCCCCAGTTATTTTCCCAGCGTTATCAAGCCCCCAGTTCATTTCCCAACGTTATCAAGCCCCCAGTTCATTTCCCAGCGCTATCAGCCCTCCAGTTCATTACCCAGCGTTATCAAGCCCTCCAGTTCATTACCCAGCGTTATCAAGCCTTCAGTTCATTAGCCAGTGTAGTCAGCTCAACAAGTAAAATGACAGTAGTGGTCTTTAAAATGGCGTACCTCAAACATTGTGTGTGGTTTTAAAAAGTGGGGTGTTAAAAAAAAATTGCCGCATACCTTCAATTTGTCCCTCTTTGGACTTTCAAAATGTGGGAGGTATGAGAATGCATTTATCAGAAATGGTACAGGAGACAAATGCGGCCTAATATGCAGATGCATCTGACTACCAGGTGTGCTGCTACAGATTTTGATAAAGCACAGAATATGCCAGTGCCCCCAAATTTGATGCAATTTCAGATAGACTGTGTCTATCTAAGCTATTTAGCTTAGAAGGTTTCTGGGAAACCGTTATTTCCAAAAATACTTTAAGCATACCACATTTAAGTTCAAGCGATGCATTCTTCCAAAACAATTAAACCAAAGTCTGACAAAAAATGAAAAAGTATTTGTTTTTACTGTGCCCAAAGAGGAGTTAAAAACTCTTTCCACAAAACTGTGATTCCACATTTCTGTATTTTAGTGGCCACGCCAAGACTATTACAAAACAGATTCCTAGATTGCCACAGGACTGTTTTGTTACATTACCAATAAACAGACTTTCCAGAATAGTAAACAACCACATAATTTCACAAAAAGAAGTTGCACCCTAAGCAAAATATAAATATATTTTTAATGGGTACAATGGCAGTTTTTTTTCCTGTCGAAAACTATCAACAAAGTAAAAAGAAAAAAAAATCCTCTTATCACCATCAAACAATTATGCAAACATGACTGAGTCACTGGTAAAAAGTGTGATTTGTGTTATGTGTGTTTAGGTGGGAGGCATGAATATCTAGCAGAAAATTATTATCTGGCATGCAAGCAGCTTTGAGAATTCATTAAAGCTGCAAAATGTCTTCAGCTGTACAAACATAAAGGACAGTCTTGATAGATTCCAAATGTTTTCAGGAATTCTCTAAAAAGCTCAGTGAGTGCCATGGCTTCATGTACACAGCCAAAGTATTTTCTGCTTTGCTACAATTACATCATCAAAAGAGAACAGTTCAAGTAAACAGGCACATTGGCTTTTTTTAAAATGAAAAGCCAAGTGTTTGATAAGCTTTTTTTCCCTGTGTGCTGCAGTTTAGCAAAAGTAGAGGATCAGTATTTGACAAACCAATTTGAATACAGTTAAATCCAACAATACATCTAAAGTGGGATCAGACATTGAGGCATGTGCTTTGTGTGTAATAGTACTGACAAATAAGTTTTTTTCGTATACAGGTTTAATACTTTCCATATATTATTGCAATAATGCTTTTTCGGTATTGAGAGAAAGACTACTCCATGTTATGTTAACATATAAATGTAGCCAGACCAAAGAGCATTGAAAAGGATGATGTTTACCAAAAGATGTTTGCAGATACCTTAGAAAAGTCCTGAGATGCACATGGGACGAAATGTCATTGTAACCTAGTGAAAAGGTGCACAGAGGGCTCCCTTACTTCATAGCTTTACTCCTGGTGGGACAAGAAGCAGATGGGGCCTATTCATGCCTGCCCAGCTATGCCCTGGACCATCCAGCCCAGATGGCATGGCTGCCAAATACCTTCATTGTGGACAAAGCTTGTTTTATAGAGACAGATCCCTCAAACCAAGACTGTACAAGAATAACTGGGATTTTTGGTACTATGTACTCTGCCAGGTGCATAACTGAACTGCATTGCCTTTGCTATTTCCAAGTAAAGTTTATATGACAGTGTACAGCATTAGACACAGTGTTTAAACAGCCATGCAATACAAGTGCCCTATACCAGAAAAATGCTATCAGTCTGCCCTGTGTATTTGTGTCACATTTACACTTTCATTCCAAAATTTGTATCAGGCACTGCAATGAGATACTGCATGACCATACCAGTATTTTAAAAGTTTTTAAAAATTGTAGTAATGATATTAACATTAAAAGTCTGAATTAAGAATTTTACAGTAAAGAATGAGAAAAGTATCATTTATTTGCTGGTAATTCACCTTTAATATGGGCCTAACAGAGGTCACTAAAGCAAATGCAATAGATGGCTTCTTTTTCATTTTTTTCTCAAAGTAGTTAAATCAGTTTATCTTTCACATTAAAGGGGATGTCAACCCCTACAATATTTATTTTTCTGTGTGTAGGGCACCCAAGCCCACCCCCAACCGCCGATTTAGATTGAAGAAAAGACCCAGAAATATTTACAATATTCTATTCCTGGCACAGGCAGCTCCTACTCTTCACTTTTGCAACATTGAAAAGGCATTGCAGAATAACCCTAAGAGCAGAAGATGTATGGTAGGATTTTGTTAACATACACAGTGGGGCCAGTAGTTGGTTACATTTTAGTTTTGGGGGGTGGACATGTCCTTAAAAATATCCTTTGGTTTATCTGATTTTAAAGGACAATAGTAGCTTCCTTTGAACCCCCACCCTTTAAAAGTACCCGGGGTGAGGACCTTAACAGCTAGGTCTCACACTTGAGTTCATCTTCTAAGTCCTATACTTACCTATAGAAGTTCTGATCATGTGTGCAATTCTCTACTCCCTCTCCTCGCCCGGGGTTTCACCAATAGGAAGACCCGCTTCCTCAATAGCGTGTCTTCCAATTGGACAGCGTGGACTGGAAGGAGGAAACAGGAACAACGAGCAGGTGATAGGACATTTATAAGTTAGTACAGACAGGTTGAACCGGGGTACCTAGCGGTTTGGGTACTTTAAAAGAGGATTAGGGTGGAGGTGAGTATAATTGTCCTTTAATGTTGAGATACAGGGCTGATGCAATGAAAGGGGGGGAGGGACTTTTGAGACTTTATTGATTTAGGCCAACAATGCACTGTTATTGGTGTTAGAAGAAAAGAAAAAAACAGGGGGGGGGGTGTTCTATATTCAAGGTCACAACTTTTAAATACTAGATCATAAAATTTGATTTTTATTTTTTTTTCAAAGAAAGAATTCGGAACTTCACATGTCAATATCCTCAGAGCTAATTGATTGTTTTTTAACAAAGCTTCCAGCTACAACATTAAAGGAAAGTTATTTTACCTCCCCCCTCGCTCCTTTTTTTCTATGCATTGAATTCAAGTACTCACCTCTGAATCATCCTAGTTGAGCCGCATTACTACCTAAGTTTCTTTCGATGCCCTGACACTCTTGTGAGTTTGCGATGAGGTAAATAGGGAAGTGCTCTAGTTTCCCCCCAAAAAAGGCCAAACGCTAACTTTGAAACATGCTTTTCATGTTTTTTTTATTTAACAAATCTATCCAAAAATAGAACTATTTGGTAGCTGAATGTGTGTAGGTTCCAATAACAATTTGTGGAGGGTATTTTTGAGATTGGGGGGGGTTGAGAAAATATATAAGCTTTTAATGTGAATACGGATTTTTGATGTACTTGTGGACATAAATCGCTTCATTAGAAAACTCATTTTAAAGAGACACTTTACCAATGTTGATGAAAACTGGACTAATTTTGTGAACAACTGTAAAGATATGCACAGTATAAATTTACACCCTAACTACAGTGATAAAATGTATAATGATCCCATTTATGTATTTGATTTTAAGGATCAGATTAATATTATCAACCTTATGGACCTTATGTCTGTTGACAGACTATCTCCGGAAATGAAACATGTTGACCTACGGGATAAATCGGAGTTCTGCCCTATTAACAGCAAAGGTCCATGTGTTGATATATTTGAAAAATGGTCTATAGGGATGTTAAAAAACTTCAATATTTAGAGAATAAATGGATATCTAATAAGGAGGTCATAAAGGCTTTACAAAGTCTTTCTAATACTAAAGACATCATGATCCGCCCCTCTGACAAAGGAAGATCCATTGTTGTAGTGGATTCACTATATTATATCCAAGAGGCAAATAGACAATTATCAGAAGAGGATACTTATACCAAATTTAATTATGATCCCACAAATCAGTATAAAAAGGCCCTATATGAATTGGTGGATCTGGGTGTGGAATGGGGAGTGTTAAATACATCTAAGAGTAAATTCCTCAAGGTGAAATACCCTGTGGTTCCCATTTATCATATGTTCCCCAAGGTCCACAAATCTATTACAGATGTTAAATGTCGTCCCATAGTTTCGGGAATAGGTTCTACAAATGAACATCTGGCTCAATACATAGATAAACTCCTACTTCCCTTGGTATTTAAACTTCCATCGTACATCAGAGACACAACTAATATTATTAAGAAAAGTTAAAAATGTTAAGTGGCAACATAAGAATGTATGGGTTACTATGGATGTCAATGCCCTTTACACTTCCATTGAACATAGTAAAGGCATTGAGGCAGTTAAATACTGGTTGGAATATCACAAATTATATCCACCAGTAAAGAATAAGTTCATTGTTAAAGCATTGGAACATCTCCTATACACTAATTACTTTCTATTTCATGGCACTCATTTTCTCCAGAGGAGGGGGGCTGCGATGGGGGCAGTTTTCTCACCATCATATGCCAACCTCCTTATGGGATAGTGGGATATCTGTTATATCTATACACCATAAAATGTTTTTTGTAGGTATATAACCAAATATTATAGATATATAGACAATCTAATTCTGATTTGTACAGCGGATGATAATACAATGAATTCTTTTTTGAAGTACTGTAATAATAATGAGTTTGGCCTGACATTTACGATGTCTACTAATAGAGACCATATAGATTTTTTGGACATAACCTTTAGCAACGATGGTGGCAACATCTGTACAGGACTATATCGCAAGCCGATCTCACGTAATACACTCTTGAGAGCTAATTCGAATCACCCCTCTAATACCATACGTAGCATACCCTATGGCCAATTTATACGTATTCGCAGAATATGTTCAACGTGGCAAACATTCCATAACAGTGCTATGGAGTTATGGGATAGACCGTTAGAACGAGGATACAGTACCACCCTTATTAGAGTAGCTTATGAAAGAGCTATCTCAAAAAATAAAACGGAACTGCTAACCTATAATAAGAACAAGGTTAAGGGCAGGAAAAATGGAGAGAATGGCAATGCCTCTAATATTAATAACAATAACACTCCCTATATGATTATGACATATACTAATGATACCAACAAAGTATGCCAAATAATCAGAAAACATTGGCACCATTTACTTGGAGACCCAATTTTGGGTTGCTGTCTATCTGATAATCCCAAATGTTCCTTTCGTAAAGGCAAAACAGTGGCATCATACGTGTCACCCAGTTTGTTCAACAGCAAATCCATCGCAGGGGATACCTGGTTAAAAACGTGTGGCAGTTATCCTTGTGGCCACAGTAGATGTGTCACATGTAAAATCATGAAACCTACAAAAAGGTTCCAGAGCAATAAAACTGGATTATATTACGATATCAAGATATATGGCAATTGTAGATCCACACACGTTGTATATCTGGCCACATGCGTGTGTGAAATCCAATATGTGGGTAAAACAATTAGAACTGCCAATATACGAATCTCTGAACATCTATATGCTACGAAAAGGGGTGATACTACCTCAGCAATATCAAAACCTGTCTTGGAAGTACATGGAGGTGTAATTAATGTTACATTTGTTGTAACAGATAAGGTATCAGTTGGACCCAGGAAAGGGGACAAAAATAAACGTCTGCTACGTTTAGAAGCATTATGGATACATAAACTGGGTACTCTACACCCGGATGGTTTAAACCGAGAATTCGAACTTAGTTGCTTCTTTGACTTATAAAACACCAAATACACTACATGTAAACTTGTAGTAGTGAATGAGGTAGCCCATATATACTGATTGTAGGTTGGTTAACAATCTCTTTGGCCAAATATTATCATTCATTATGATTTGTCTTGCTTTATAATTATACTTATGCTAATAGGAATGAGAGTTCTAATATATCTATTATTTAAATTAAAATATGTATTAGAGATATCATATGTATTTATATACTATGTTTACTATGACCTAGTTTGCCGTCCAAGATCTTATTAGTCTAGTTATATATATACTCCTGATAGATGCTTTTCTATGTATATATATATTATCCGTTACGTTTATAAAAAAATTGTTGTTTTTAACATGTTTGCCATTATGTTTGGTACGATGGTAGCGAGCGGTGTATGCCTTGTATTATGTAACAATTTTCCATTCTTTGTACTAATCCTGATTGACTCCTAACCCTAATCATGATGTCAGCTTGAGGGTGGGGTATATAAGGTTGCACGGAGCTCTCACTATTCAGCCTCTGATGAAGTTGGTGTTCCCATGAAACACGTTAGGCTGTTCTTCGGATAGCCCTAGTATCCTGTTGAATTTTTGATATTTTATGCACTTGAAATAAAACTATCGATTTCATCCCCCTCCTGAGTTGCGTGTCCTATTCACTGTGGGAATTTGAAACGCAGAGCTGACTGAATTTGTTGGTGTAATGGTCTTCAATTAAGGGATAGTTGGTGGCTTTTAACTTTGCATTGGTTTTGAACTTTTTTTCTGTGGTATTTACCTGTGAAATTTGTCAATTATTTGGTATTTGAAGGAAAAAAAGGAATATATGAGAAAATACTTTTTGATGAACAGCTGCTACCAATCATTGTTTAATGGGCCCACCAAACCCTCCTCTTTACCCACCTTGTGCTGTACCAAAAGTAGCTTGTTAAAATCAGCTGACCGCAATCCATTTTTAAAATGCTGCCAACATCTGTCTAAGTTGCATTTAATAGGTCTGTATACCTGTTCAAACTTTAATAAAATATTTAACTGAAGATCAAACCATAACCTGGTTCTGGTTCTTAAACTGTAGACTGCCTGTACAGAAAATAATATAGCAACACACCCAAACGGTCAGGTGTTTTTACGCACCTCTTGCATCCTGCACTTATTCATCAGTTTAATCGTTTTATGCAAGAAACGTGTCAAAACACATCTAGGTCTGCCTTTTGATAGTGTGTGGAGACTATAATGGTGTGGCAAAGACTGGTGTGCACAGTTTTCCTCTTCTATACTGATCTGCTTGCCACTATTCTGTAGCACCCAGCACCTATGTCTCTTACCTTAGAAGCTTTGAGTGTGCAGGATCATTTTCTATTTTGGTGTTACATAACTGAAGATTAGCCAAAAAAAGGTGAAGATGTCTTCACTTTCATCTATGGCTAACACAGTACAATTCTCTACTATAACTGAACATAGAAATACCCAAAATATATATAGTTTTGGGGGTTGTTTTCCAGTTAAGGAGGTGTTTATTCAAAATAAATCCCTAATGTTATGAATTGCGTCCCTTCAAGGCTATTTCCTGAACATATCCCTATGTCCAATGATGCAAGTAGGGTCAGTTTTATTGAGGACATATGGAAGATCAATGTTCAGAGGGGACTTTTATTTGTATCTGAAGTTTGGTAAAGATATCAGCCTGAACCTTCTTTGCTGCTTTTTTTTTTTTTTTTTGAAGAAAACCTAACTTTGTATAATCTTTTTATCACCAAATATTCTAAAAGCATGAAATTCTTTAGGTAACTCTGTCCACAATCCTGCATGTACATATGAAAGAATGTCACCATTACGTAGCTTAAGGTGTGTAGATTCCAAAAATATACAGTTTGTGTTATTTCCAAGTTTGGAGGTAGTTTTCTTGTTTTGTTTTTTGAAAAAGTGGAGGCTGTAAGTGCACTTAATATGCCCCATTTGTCGTTAGTTGGTGGCTATGTCTCAGTGTACACACACGCATACCTTTTTATTCAGGAGAGGTTACACTTTCACATTTGTGTTGGTTTTAATCTTTTTTCAACAGTTTTTGTGTGAGAAAAAACTTTCCCATATTATGAACACCTGTGTCTAGGTATTCGCATTTTGATTAAAACTTACCCCACTTGTAGAGTGTACCTACGAATGACTGGTATATTCAGAAGCTTTCAGAAACAGGATTTTCATAAACATAAGTATACAAACTTTTGCAAGAAAACAAAAACATTTAGCAAAAAATCCAGTGAAATGTCCAGAAAGGTTACAGAATACTGTTATCTTGCTAAACTAAACTTTGCACTTAAAAAAAAAAGTTAATATTCCCTATTATACATTGTCTAAATTGATGAATTTAAAGGGTATGTCCACCCTTATTAAAACCATTTTTGGATATATGATTCCTCCTGTCCCCCCAGCCCCAACCGCTCTATTTTTACTCTTAGAAAGTGCCCCAAACTTTACTAACCTCCCCTCTTTCCTCACGGATGCGGCTGCCGGCAGTTCATTGTGGTGGGGGAAAGAGGGAAGGTAAGTAAAGCTTGGGGCACTTTTTAAGAATAAAAATGGAGCGGTTGGGGCTGGGGGGACAGGGGGACAGGGGGAATCATATATATTAAGGGTTTTACACTAGGGGGAGGGAATCCTGAGAGGGAGGGAGAGGGAGGGAGGGGGAGAAGGGCTGCAGTACGCATGCCAAACTTCTCCCGGAGGCCAGTAGGTAGGCAGAGTTCCTATATGGACTCTGCTATCCTCCGGGTGGGCAGTTTTTGGGACTTTGGGGGGGGGGACTACAGGAGAACCTTATGGGCTGGGTGTGAGGTAAGGATTAAACTACACTACATGATGGGGCCAGTAGTTGGGGGGGGGGGGGATTATAGTTTTGGGGGTGGACTGCCCTTTAATTATGAAAAATCTTCTGGTACAAAAGCAAAAACAAAACAAAACTTATCCTATTGTTATTGTATGAATCTTACCTTTGCCTGGGGAACAGCTGGAGGAGCATAGGGTGGGTCAGTGATATAGGTCTTCTTAGTGTTGGAAGGCTGATAAGTTCCTGCAGGCTGCTGGATGATTGCAGGCATAGGATTATAAGAAGTTTCAGGTTTCCATCCTCCTTGCTGTGCATAAGGAACATCAGAACCATTTCTTCCTCCATAACCTGGTGAGGATATATAATATGGGTCTTGGTATTTCACCTGATTACCCTGTGAATAGCCATACCCTGGCTCACAATATCGTATGGGTTGAGAAGGATATTCTTGTCCACGGGGTTGCGAAGCATACTGCATTGCTCCTGGAGGGCGAGCCTGTTGAGCAGGGTAGTACTGATTTGGAGGAGGATTGTAAGACTGGATTGGCTGTGGAGCAGGTGGCATAAAGTGTGGGCTTGGCTGAGCAGATTTCACTTGCACATTGAATGTGGGTCTGTTGGGAGTAGAGGCAGTAGCATAAGGTGCTGGCACAGGCTGTGACCTTTGTACTCCAGGGGATCCTGCCGGAGCAGGAAGGGAAGTGGACTGTGGTTGAGGTTTGGCAGCAGATTTTTTAGTTGCAGTAAGAGGTGGCTGGTTGGGGATAATCATTCTTTTATGGCCAGTCACAGGAGTTCCAGCTGATGGATGAGTCAATGTACTAGTGTTGCTCCCAGTGCCCTGGAGGGGGAAAAAAAAACACATAAAAAAAAATCCACATATATATCTTACCTCAACAAATCTCTTGGGCTATATAACAAGACAGATGTTGTTATTGCACTGCCTCTGGTCTTTTCAACTTATAGCACAAGGGCAAGTAAAATTAATGTTGAAAACCCTATTTGCAAGCAAAGTCTGGGGAATATAGGAGTTAGTATTACTTACTACCTCCTGTAGAGCACACAGCTATTGAGTATTACTTACTACCTCCTGTAGAGCACACAGCTATTGAGGATTCAATCATAAATTTCCAGTCCTATGCATGGTATATTCCACAAATGTGCAAGAAGGAGCAGAAACTGTATGAAATGTAGCTGATGATATATTGCTTGCTTCCCATTTACTACCAAATAAGCTAGGTTGCAATGTACTGATTCCCTATTGGTGAACAATATTTGACCTGGCTAGTTAATTTCAGACAGTTTAGTAATGGAAATTCTGTTTACACTGCACAGGGCAACTGTGGTCTCAAAACAAGTTAGGGTTAAATGAAAGCCTGCAGTATATGCTTTACACTGAGCCAACAATCACATCTCTGGCTGGAGCCTGTGAGAAATTACATTGGGGTGAATGTTCAAACTTCCTGCTTCCAGTAGGTTGAGTGACATCACCTGACCTCTGCCGACCCTTTTCCCCCCGGGGGAGAAGCATGCTCAATTAAGACTTATTGCTGGGGAAATCAGGAAGTACCTGAGGAAAAAATTGACAGTTGAGAAGGGGAGCCTATTAATGCAGACAGGCTGGTCACATGACTACAAGCTGGTCACATGGCTAAAAACAGCAAGACTTCAACCAGGAATTTACATTGCTGAACCTTTCCAGCAATAACTTCTCACAAATTTTATCTAGAGATGTGATTTAGGTTTTATTTTAAAGGTATGATGGAAGGCTTTTTATATAATAATTACTAGTTTGGAAGAATTTGAGACCACAGTTACCCTTTAAATAACAGTACCTCAAGGCACAAAATGAAGTAATTACAGATTACCCTGGCCTCTATATTGAATAAGCAAAATGTGAATGTTTCATGGGAAACACAGGAATACCATTTATTCCACTTGATTTAAGACTATACTATACATATCACTAGTAGGGAAAATAGCGTCTATAAAGATGACTGCACTACCTAAACTCCTGTTTCAAGCTTTGCCCAATCACCTAAGAAGAAAAGATATACAAACCTTAAAAAAGGAAAATTAGAAAATGTATATAGCAGGGTAAAAGATCAATGATCAAATAAACATTTAGCTAGGAGCAAAGACAAAGGAGGATTTGCCCTTCCAATAATACACTAAAAAAATGAGTAGAACTAGAAAACACTTATAAACAACCCTTCACTCATGTTTGATACAGGCTCGGGACAGACATCTGCACCCCCTCAATAGAAAGATATCATTCGCTCTTTATCAAGTATTTGGGACTATTGTAATAGACGTTTTAATCTCATCCCTTACCCATCCCACTATATCGGCCCAGCAACGGGAAACAAATTTATTTAGATGATTAAAAGTTGACTAGCATATACAAAAAATCTGCCTCAGGTCTCTCAAACACCATAATCAAGACAAATCATACAAGAATTATGGTATTCCACCCCGGCCTCCCTGAACAAATGAACCCTATGATTCCACCCCTATGTTGGAAGAGCAGACCAATATAAATGTTGGTGGACATACCCAGAGGTCCACCAAACATGAAGTCTATGTGAGCAAATTATTAAAGAGGTTGTTCGCCAACCACTCTTTCAAGGAAGAGTGCATACTGGAAAGAAGGACCATTGCAGAACCTAGCAGCTGGCAGCTCACTATTGACAACAAAGTTAATTGTGAGTGTGGACATACCCTTTAAATATTTAAACAATGATAATAAAAAAAAAACCACATACTACAACTACATACAACTAAATATATTTTGATGGGCAAATCATGTATTGCTTTTGAATTTGAAAGCACTCTGGTACACCTCCCAGAAAAGTATAATTACATTTTTGGTGAGAGAAACTTAATTGGGCATTAATATTACCCTTTAAAACTAGAGCAATTACTCTCAGAACCACAAAAATTCTACATATACATATTCATGGTTAAATTAGACACAAGTTAACCATCCCAGGATTTTACCTATTCCCTAATGTCGGGGATTTTTTTTTCTTTGGAATGCATTTTCGTGCTCATTTATTTCCCTCTAGTGTAGTTGATGAAATCCTTGAATAGGATTACTGGGAAACATGTTTTTCAGAATGTCATTCTTTGTGAACACACTTGTAGATTATAAATCTTTTAGTGGTCACTATTGTTATGCATATTATAGCTTTTTTTTCCTTGCAGTTTTCTCCCTTGTGCATGGGCCAAGTTAGTGATCTAAGTATTTTGTTGCCATTGACCTTTATTTGTCATGCACTATACTCTGTTTTGACAGCCTGTTATTTTAGTCATCTGGGTAAGAACAATACTGTGTATCTGGCTGTATATTATGGCCTTTTTTTAAAAAGGAAATGTGCTGGTGGTTGTTTTCCGGTGGTTTGCTCTCTTTTAAAAACATTATGCTGTCCAAGAAATAAACTAATGTAAGCCATGAGTTTAGAAAGGAACCCAAAAATCTTCTATATAAAAGGTACCTTTTAAAGTTACAAAATTATTCACAAATGGGTATGAACAATCTCATATGTATGACAAATTATAATCAGGACAGTAGGTATTTTACCATCTCATGCTTTAAAAAAACATTGCCCAACTAATTCTAAAACAGAGAATTCATTTCTCCAATAAGAGTGGGTGAAGACATGCAAAGTCTTTATGCCCCCATGGCCAACACATGTGTTTAGGACTGCTACAAAGAGCTCATGAGTACTTTATCTATAAAGATACTAGGGGGCATATTTCTAAATGTTTATGGTTTTGCAGCCTTTATTGCTGCTAGGGATTACCAGCAGCAAAATCTCATATAGCCTCATATTGTCATTTTGCTTATGATATGACCATACATTGCAGTGATAACCTATCAATCATATTTAAAAAGTAGCAAAAAGTTTTTTACTGGTGTTAAGTTAAGCCTACAAAAGACGCCCATGTCTGAGGTGGCAAAAATGCATTAGTGGCCACATTTCTAGCATCTAATTATGGTGGGTTTCCCAATACAAATAAAGGTCATGGGGGGGAGGTGTTCAGACTATTTTTGATCATTTCCTGTAATATTATTGTCAATATTTTTTTTCTTCATAGTTTCTAAGTTTCTAATTTTTGATGTCCACTTTTCGGGTTTACAATTTTTTCTATTTTACAATAAAGTCAAATGGGGGGTTTATTTCCACATGTACATGACTGTTTCCATTGCTAAAGTCCCCCCTGTAATGTTGCCTAATTCTCAGTTACAGTCCTGGTCTGGTATTGGTAGACGTTCTGGTGCTAATTCTCTTTTTTGCCGGGATACTGTACTTAATTCAAAGAATATTGCAATATTATTGTGGCATATCTCCATGGCAAAAATGAAACGGCATAGTGAAGTGCATTAGCGAAATAGTGCTCCTTTATAATCACAATGTATAAAACATGTATCATTGTTAAAATATAAATATTTTGGGTCTCATTTACCCAAGTGCAATAAGGATTGCTCCGGGCAAATGAGGCCCTTTATTACTCGAATAAGTAAACTAACCTATTGCAAACTTAACATGCAAATATAGGCAAACCATAGACCAACCCCCAAAAAAATCCCTTTATTTAATGATTTATTTATTTAATATTCTGTTTTAATTTTTCTGCGACTTAGAATGCAAAGCTCCCAGCCATCCCGTTTTTGGGGTCCTTTCCCGCTGTCCTGGCACCCCCTACCGTTTTCCCGCAATTTCCCAGTGACTGGACAAAAAATTTTAGTGAAAATCGGAAAACTGGAAGTGAATCTGCAGGCTCAGTTCCTGTCTGCTGGGGGCGGGGCTAGACAATTAGTTCAGAACTGAGCTGCTGGTAGCTGGGGATACAGCAAGGGACAGTGCAAACACATGGTCAAGGACCAGGTCAGTACAGGTCAGTACAGAGAGGTGGATTTGCCTGGAACTCTGCAATGTCCATCTGGGGTTTGTTTTCTGTAACAGGCAACTTATTACCCTTCCCTCACTGGGTTTGTGCAAACAAGATGGACATTGCACTTAGTTTAACAGTAAAAGTACAGGGTGGCAGTGAGGGGTACAGGGGGGCATAGTGGGGTGCAGGGGGGTCAGTGAGGGGTACATGGGGGCAGTGAGGGCTACATGGGTGCCTGTTTTACACTCAATGCAACATCCATCTGGGGTTTTCTGTACCAGGCACAGCATGTTCTCTGGCTTCTTTCACATACTCATAAGCCCCCCAGTTATTTTCCCAGCGTTATCAAGCCCCCAGTTCATTTCCCAACGTTATCAAGCCCCCCAGTTCATTTCCCAGCGCTATCAAGCCCTCCAGTTCATTACCCAGCGTTATCAAGCCCTCCAGTTCATTACCCAGCGTTATCAAGCCTTTCAGTTCATTAGCCAGTGTAGTCAGCTCAACAATGTAAAATGACAGTAGTGGTCTTTAAAATGGGCGTTACCTCAAACATTGTGTGTGGTTTTTAAAAAGTGGGTGTGTTAAAAAAAAATTGCCGCATACCTTCAATTTGTCCCTCTTTGGACTTTCCAAATGTTGGGAGGTATGAGAATGCATTTATCAGAAATGGTACAGGAGACAAATGCGGCCTAATATGCAGATGCATCTGACTACCAGTGTTGCTGCTACAGATTTTGATAAAGCACAGAATATGCCAGTGCCCACAAATTTTGATGCAATTTCAGATAGACTGTGTCTATCTAAGCTATTTCAGCTTAGAAGTGTTCTGGGAAACCGTTATTTCCCAAAAATACTTTAAGCATACCACATTTAAGTTCAAGCGATGCATTCTTCCAAAACAATTAAACCAAGATCTGACAAAAAATGAAAAAGTATTTGTTTTTACTGTGCCCAAAGAGGAAGTTAAAACTCTTTCCACAAAACTGTGTATTCCACATTTCTGTATTTTAATGGCACAGCCAAGACTATTACAAAACAGATTCCTAGATTGCCACAGGACTGTTTTGTTACATTACAAATAAACAGACTTTCCAGAATAGTAAACAACCACATAATTTCACAAAAGAAGATTGCACCCTAATGCAAAATATAAATATATTTTTTTAATGGTGTACAATGGCAGTTTTTTTTCCTGTCGAAAACTATCAACAAAGTAAAAAGAAAAAAAAATCCTCTTATCACCATCAATACAATTATGCAAACATGACTGAGTCACTGGTAAAAAGTGGTTATTTGTGTTATGTGTGTTTAGGTGGGAGGCATGTAATCTATAGCAGAAAATTATTATCTGGCATGCAAGCAGCTTTGAGAATTCATTAAAGCTGCAAAGTTCTTTCAGCTGTACAAACATAAAGGACAGTCTTGTATAGATTCCAAATGTTTTCAGGAATTCTCTAAAAAGCTCCAGTGAGTGCCATGGCTTCATGTACACAGCCAAAGTATTTTCTGCTTTGCTACAATTACATTCATCAAAGAGAACAGTTCAAGTAAACAGGCACATTGGCTTTTTTTTAAAATGAAAAGCCAAGCTGTTTGATAAGCTTTTTTTCCCTGTGTGCTGCAGTTTAGCAAAAGTAGAGGATCAGTATTTGACAAACCAATTTGACTACAGTTAAATCCCAACAATACATCTAAAGTGTGATCAGACATTGAGGCATGCTGCTTGTGTGTAAAATAGTACTGACAAAATAAGTTTTTTCGTATACAGGTTTATATTACTTTCAATATATTATATGCAATAATGCTTTTTCGGTATTGAGAAAAGACTACTCCATTGTTATGTTAACATATAAATGTAAGCCTAGACCAAAGAGCATTGAAAAGGATGATGTTTACCAAAAGATTGTTGCAGATACCTTAGAAAATGTCCTGAGATGCACATGGGACGAAATGTCATTGTAACCTAGTGAAAAGGTGCACAGAGGGCTCCCTTACTTCATAGCTTTACTCCTGGTGGGACAAGAAGCAGATGGGGCCTATTCATGCTCTGCCCAGCTATGCCCTGGACCATCCAGCCCAGATGGCATGGCTGCCAAATTACCTTTCATTGTGGAACAAAGCTTGTTTTATAGAGACAGATCCCTCAAACCAAGACTGTACAAGAATAACTGGGATTTTTGGGTACTATGTACTCCTGCCAGGTGCATAACTGAACTGCATTGCCTTTGCTTATTTCCAAAGTAAAGTTTATATGACAGTGTACAGCATTAGACACAGTGTTTAAACAGCCATGCAATACAAGTGCCCTATACCAGAAAAATGCTATCAGTCTGCCCTGTGTATTTGTGTCACATTTACACTTTCATTCCAAAATTTGTATCAGGCACTGCAATGAGATACTGCATGACCATACCAGTATTTTAAAAGTTTTTAAAAATTGTAGTAATGATATTAACATTAAAAGTCTGAATTAAGAATTTTACAGTAAAGAATGAGAAAAGTATCATTTATTTGCTGGTACTTCACCTTTTAATCATGGGCCTAACAGAGGTCACTAAAGCAAATGCAATAGATGGCTTTCCTTTTTCATTTTTTTCTCAAAGTAGTTAAATCAGTTTATCTTTCACATTAAAGGGTATGTCAACCCCTACAATATTTATTTTTCTGTGTGTAGGGCACCCAAGCCCACCCCCAACCGCCGATTTAGATTTGTAAGAAAAGACCCAGAAATATATTTACAATACTTCTATTCCCTGGCACAGGCAGCTCCTACTCTTCACTTTTTGCAACATTGAAAAGGCATTGCAGAATAACCCTAAGGAGCAGAGATGTATGGTAAGGATTTTGTTAACACTACACAGTGGGGCCAGTAGTGGGTTACATTTTAGTTTTGGGGGTGGACATGTCCTTTAAAAATATCCTTTGGTTTATCTGATTTTAAAGGACAATAGTAGCTTCCTTTGAACCCCCACCCTTTAAAAGTACCCGGGGTGAGGACCTTAACAGCTAGGTCCTCACACTTGAGTTCATCTTCTAAGTCCTATACTTACCTATAGAAGTTCTGATCATGTGTGCAATTCTCTACCTCCCTCTCCTCGCCCGGGGTTTCACCAATAGGAAGACACGCTTCCTCAATAGCGTGTCTTCCAATTGTACAGCTTGTGGACTGGAAGGAGGAAACAAGGAACAACGAGCAGGTGATAGGACATTTTATAAGTTAGTACAGACAGGTTGAACCGGGGGTACCTAGCGGTTTGGGTACTTTAAAAGAGGATTAGGGTGGAGGTGAGTATAATTGTCCTTTAATGTTGAGATACAGGGCTGATGCAATGAAAGGGGGGGAGGGACTTTTGAGACTTTTATTGATTTAGGCCAACAATGCACTGTTATTGGTTGTTAGAAGAAAAGAAAAAAAACAGGTGTGGGGGGTGTTCTATATTCAAGGTCACAACTTTTTAAATACTAGATCATAAAATTTAGATTTTTTATTTTTTTTTCAAAGAAAGAATTCGGAACTTACAATGTCAATATCCCTAGAGCTAATTGATTGTTTTTTTAACAAAGCTTCCAGCTACAACATTAAAGGAAAGTTATATTTACCTCCCCCCTCGCTCCTTTTTTTCTATGCATTGAATTCAAGTACTCACCTCTGAAATCATCCTAGTTGAGCCGCATTACTTACCTAAAGTTTCTTTCGATGCCCTGGACCTCTTGTGAGTTTGCGATGAGGTAAATAGGAAGATGCTCTAGTTTCCCCCCAAAAAATCCAAACTAATAGGTTGTGCGCATGAGATAAAGCTCTTAAATTGTAAGTTATACAAGGTAGGGCCAGAAGAAAATAAATAAAAAGCAATGCAAAACTATAAAAAAAAAAAATACAATACAATGGAAACTCCAAATGAAACCATTAGACTAGAGAGAGCCTGACATCTCTGGTCCTCTACCAGAATATGTAATTCTTGGTTTGTATAAAGCTACATATATAGAGAGAAATATATCATAGTACTATTTTGGAGGAAAAGATGGCTAGAGGGTTAAAGGAGAATTTAAACTTGGTAATGTGATCATTACTGGGGTAGTTAGTGGAGTAAGCAATCAAGGTATAAATAAGATAATGGTGAGGGGGGTAGCATCGAAGGAAGTAGGCATGTATATCAAAATGTAATTAATTTAAATGAATTTAATTTAAGATGTATGTTTGCAAATGCAAGAAGTCTAGCTGGAAAAATTGTGGAAATACAAATAATAGCTTTAAAAGAAAAAAACATGCTTAAATAATTTACATGAATGGGCAGTAACTTCAGAAAGTAACTCCTTGTTTAGACCTTAGAAATTCCCTGCAATATACAGTTGGCAAAAGCACAGTGTTTTCCCTAGCTTCTTTAGATGGGCGCTCACACAGCTAGTTTTTTATTCCAACAGGCTGGAGAAAACACGGTTGCGATTTACTAAAGAATTTAGATAGGTTAACTCAAAAAATAAGCCTATACTTTATTGAATTAAAGGGTATCTCCACTCATAATTTGAAGGTTTAGGCATCCAGTTCTATTGAAGAACGGGAGGTAAAGGAGCTGTGCCTTACCTTCCGTTCTTCAATAGAACATACAGGAGACTGGTGAGCAGTTAGGAAACTTACATGCTCGCTCGCTCCCCCAGCTCTTATTCTGACAGGTCCCGACAGACCTTGTCTTCTATGCGCATAAGGTAAGGCACAGCTCCTTTACCTCCCATTCTTCAATAGAACTGGATGCCTAAACCTTGAAATTATGAGTGGAGATACCCTTTAATTGAAGAATGGGAGGTAAAGTAGATATGCTGTTCATCAATTAATCTAACAAGAGCCATGATGTGAAGTTACAGAAATTAACCTCAATTGCAACACACTGGCGGCTCCTCTGACAGATCCTAACTGTTTCTGGCTTTACTTAACTCCTGTTACATTAAGGTAAGGCATAGATCCTTTCCTCACATTCTTCAATTAATACAATAAAAGATAGTTCACTTTCTGAGTGAACTATTCCTTTAAAGGATAAGTGCACTGTAAAATCAAGTTATGTTCGCGGGGCGGAGCTTGACACCACCAGGAGTGGTCGCATGGCTGAATAGCTCCTCAAGAACCGAGGACTTACTGCCTAATTTAAAGCTTCCCAAGCCATAAAAATGGGTAAACTAAAAGGAAATAAATCTACCTTACCTCAATGCCAAACTAACCCGGGCAACCTTGGACAATTCTTCAGGAAAACACCACAATCACAAAAAAACAAAGCCGAGGCCCAGAGACACTCACCTGCACTGGAAAAGCATGAGCCTCAGAACATGCAACTAGAACCCGAAGTAACCGAATCGGAGGAGGAGGAAGAACTCAACCTAAGAGACTACATAAAAGCACTACCTACCAAAAAAGACTTCAAATCCCTGACACAAAGAGTCGAAAAGGGCCTGTAAAGAGGAAATTGCAACTCTTCGCTCGGACATCAAAGAGATCGCCAAACGGTTAATAGACCTAGAAACTACACAGGAAACTACCCATGAGGCTCTCCGTGCTCTCAAATACATAGCCAAAACAACACTATACAGAATCTGCAGACTCAACTAGCAGACCTCAAGAATCGCACGCGAAGAAATAACATTGGAATATGCGGACTGCCTGAAACAGTAACGCCCACAGACCTATCTAACGCACTGCAAAAAATCTTCAATACCTTGCTTGAAAGAGATATAGATATCCCCATCAAACTAGATAGGACACACCGAGCCCTACGCCCCAGGGATGCAGAAGGGGGCCAAATAAGAGATGTAATTTGCTGCCTACACGACTACACATTAAAAGAAGACATCATGAAAAAAGCAAGAAACTGTGAAAACATCGACTTTAATGGAACCAACATTTCACTATACCCAGATCTGTCACGCCATACCCTACAACAGAGGAGAGCCTTTAAATCTTTATTAGAAGCATTACGCTCCAATGGCTGTACCTATAAATGGGGCTACTCATTTGCACTTATCGCACAAAGGGGAGGAATCACCGCTGTATTCAAAGGAATCACAGATCTACAAATTAATTTACCGAAAATACTCCTCCCAGAGTGGCATACACCTGCAGATTTACCGGAAGTAACTGATCGCATATGGAGTACAAATGCTAAAACTAAAATGAAAGGAAGACGCACCCATAACAGATCCAGCAACGTAGCATTCAACTAATTACCAAAGTCATGAGTACCCTACTTTCCCCCCCCCCTCAAAAAGCCCGGGAATATACCTTAGCCTATAACCTAATATGCAACCACCACAAAAATTTACCCTAACGCTTCAGACAACAAAACTTTAAAATGAAAAAAAAAATCTTAAACGTATGTCAATAACCCCAGTATTGAACTACCACCTGGACTACCCGAGGGTAAAACTGGTCTCCAAAAGTCTAAGAGTCCATACTATATTCCTTCCCATGATCTTGAAGTTACAATTACCACTACTTTGTATTATAACATGTTTAAGGTTATGTTTACGTTTAAATTTTGTTTGCCAGAGACTGTTGGACACACAATGTAAGCAACATAAAAATACCACTACCATACCCCTCCCCCCAACCCCCTCCCTCCTCTTTCCCTATACCCTTACCTACCCTACCCCCAAACCATAACATAAAATAATATTGATGTGAAAATATGTTAATTTAATGTTCGTGGACTAAATATACCAAGTAAAAGAAGACAACTTATGTATAATTTACATAAAGAAAATGTATCTATAGCTTTAATACAAGAGACACACTTTACGTCTGACTATTCATATACATATACATTATCAGTACTACCCAACGTGGTACTGTAGCTGCAACCCAGAAGGAAAATCTAAAGGTGTAGCGGTGGCAATCCACCTTAATCTACCACACGAAATAATTGACTCACATATTGAACCAGATGGCCGTCTCCTGTGCCTAAAACTCAGAATTAACGAACATGTACTAACAATCGCAAACATGTACCTACCTAATCAACGCCAATTAAATGCATACCTAGGAGGAGATTTTAATCTAGTCCTTGATCCATACCTAGACTCCTTAACCAAAAAAACTCAAATAGCATACTCAACTATCCGTAGAATCAAGCTGTCCCTGCACTCCCTACAAGTGGTAGATACATGGCAAGCTCTCCATCCAACTACTAGAGACTATACCCACTATTCGATACCCCACAAAATGTACGGTAGACTAGATATGCTAATAATTAGCCAACCCATTTTAGACTGGACATGTGAGAGCAAAATTGGGCAGATACTATGGTCCGACCATGCCCCAGTTCCATGCCCCAGTTTATGTTTCCTTCAGAATCCCATCGACACAACCAAAGGCATGGACATGGCGTCTAAATGAATTATTATTTAAAAACCCAGAATGTATTGAAATCCTAAAAAAAAAAAACAATTCAGGATTTTAAAAAGGCACACGAGAGCAACAACACATCTGCAACATACAAATGGGAAGCCCTGAAGTGTGTTCTGAGAGGTATCCTAATCTGACAAGGCACCAGTCTGAAACGAGAGACGCAGGCAAATATTGAACTACTCCAAAAAAAAGATCTCTGATCTAGAACAACTACATAAATCTTGCCAAACCGAACAAATAATGCAAGAATTAACCACAAAATGACAAAAACTGCTAGCTATACTAGATAGAACTTTACACTGAGAATATAAAAAGAAATACCTATGAATTTGGTAATAAATGTGGACGACCACTAGCCAGATTACTACATCAACGCAAACAAAACACACATATCCCCTACCTCATCAATAACCAGGGTCACAAAACATGCAAAACAACAGAAATACAACTGTTTCATAACTTCTATACTAATCTTTATTCCATCCCGACCAAATACACTACACCATCACAAGAAAAACTGAAAGAAAAAATAAAATCCTATATCAATTCCACCGCTCTTTCACGTCTGACCCCAGAACAAACAAAACTAGGCTAAACATTTTCCACCATAGAATTAACACAAGCTATTAAAGAAAAACCTAATGGCAAAAGCCCAGAGCCAGATGGCTACACGATTAAATTCTACAAAATGTTCCAAGACCTGCTAGTCCCCCCAATGCTGGAAGCCTACAACTCAATCACATACTGACCAAGTCAATCATTAGAAACGCAAATAACAGTAATCTCAAAAGCTGGGAAAGACCCAGGAGCATGTGGAGTGATATGGGCTACAGACCCATATCATTAATTAATGTTGATTTAAAACTCTATGCAAAAATGATAGCAAAATGCCTTAAAGGGCATGTCCACCCTTCTTAAAAAAAATTCATATAATAGTCTCCCTGCTCCCCCAGCCCCTATAGTTTTAATATCTTTCCTCTGCCGCACTGCCAGGACCTCTGCTTGCACGAAAATGCAAGCAGAGGGGCAGGACCGGCAGTCGCGTCTGTGATTGGCTCAGCGGCAGCCAATCACGGACGCGGCTGCCAGGAGTTCAGTGTGGCGGAGGAAAGAGGGAAGGTAAGTAATGTTTGGGGCACTTTCTGATATTGAAACTATAGTGGTTGGGGCTGGGGGAACAGGGAGACTATTATATAAAAAGGTTTTTTTGCTAGGGGGAGGGAATCTAAATCGGGAGGGAAAGGGAGGGGGAGAAGGTCTGCAGTGCGCATGCCAAACTTCTCCCGGAGGGGAGACAGGAGGCAGAGTCCTATATGGACTCTGCAGTAGTCCTTGTGGGCGTTTTTTTGGACTTTGGGGAGGGATGGCAGAAGGACCATATGGAGCTGGGATGTAAGGTAAGGATTAAACTACACTACACAATGGGGCCAGTAGTTGGGGGGGGGGTATAGTTTTGGGGGTGGACATGCCCTTTAAACCATTAATTCCAAAACTCATACACAGAGATCAAGTGGGATTTGTCCCACATAGAGAAGCAAGAGACAATACAATCCGCACTATAAATTTACTCACATATGTACACAAACAACAAACGCCCACCTGCCTCCTATCAATAGACGCTGAAAAGGCATTTGACAGGGTGGGATGGCTGTTCCTACACGCCACCTTAGAACAGATAGGAATGGGACAAAATCAAATTAATAAAATATTAGCATTATACCACAACCAAACGGCTCGTATACGGATAAATGGTACCCTAACTACACCCATCAAAATTAAAAACGGTACGAGACAAGGGAGCCCTTTGTCCCCATATTTATTTTTATTGACCATAGAACACCTTGCAATAGCCTTAAGATCCAACCCCAATATACGGGGAATAGAAATCAATAAAACAACATAAACATACATACATACATACATACATACAAAAACAACAAATGCGCATTATACACAGATGACTTACTATTATATATCTTCCCCTCACACCACAATACCATCAATTATGTTAAAAATAAATTTGGAACCCTAAGTCACTTTAAAATTAATTATTCCAAATCCGAAGCCCTCAATATTAACCTACCACAAACAGACCTAGACAGAATAAAAACTAACTTTTCTTTCCAATGGAAAAACCTATCTATAAAATATCTGGGAATCAATATCCCGTAAAATAGAACGTATTATTTAAATATAACTATAAACCATTAATTAAAAAGATAAAAACAGAACTGCAGGTCTGGAGTTTACCTAAATCCTCATGGTTTGGCAAAATAAACATAGTAAAGATGGACATATTGACAAAACTACTCTGTTTCAGGCGGTGCCTATCAAACTACCTGAAATGTATTTGAAAGAATTGCAAAAAATTACAACACAGTTTATCTGGTCCAGTTCATACCCAAGAATAAGATATAACACCCTATGTAACCCTAAATCTATTGCACTCTCCAGCCTGAGCCTCAAACAGTATGCCTGTGAGTTCCATGCACTCTCCTGCCTGAGCCTCAAACAAACAAAAGGGTAGGAGCTGTCTTCCTGTCTAAAAGGTTTCTGCCTCTGTTGTGTCTTCTCAGTTGTTGCTGTCATGCGCAGTGAAGCCACCCCCCCACCCCCCTCCCTATCCCTCCCTGGGATTCATGTAGCGTACATTCCTTTAGATATCTTGCAGGGCATGCCCTCCCACCCCAACCGTTTTGTTGGAACTAAATCTATTTCAATCTCTATTTACAGCTCCTTGTTCCAGCAACGTTCTGCATTGATGGCAGCTGTGGCTGTGATTAGCTGCCAATCACAATGACAGCTGCGGTCCAGCCCCCTGCTTGTAGTTCCGGCGGGCAGGGGAGCAGAACTAAAACATCCCTGGAACGAGGCACTTTAAGTAAAGATTGGAATCGATTTTTAATGTCACAATATATTAAAAGTTTGTAATGAGGGTGGACATGCCCTGTAAATGTGGTTATACTGCATGAGTTTAAAGGGTATTTTAATAATGAATAATTTTTAAAAAGTGCACATTTCATTTTCCCCACCACCAAATTTACCTGTTCTGCCAGCTACTTTTTTATGCTACCCTGCTGGAAAAACTGCAAAAGGACAGTTTCGGATAAGTTTTAGTCAAGGCAGATTTAATTTCTGTATTTATGACCCTGAAACCTCAAAAGTCCTTATTTGAAGATTGTTCCCATTATAAGTGAAACAACGCCCTAAAATTTGCCAATAATGCCAAAACACTTCTGTTGCTTCCTTAGCTTAAAGTCAGCACACTTCTTCTGCACGTCTGTGCCAAATTTTGTGTCTCTAGGTGGAAAAAACTGTGAGAGGAGATAATGATAAAAAGAAAAAAAAGTGGAAGAAGAGAAAAGGATAAAAAAGAAGAAAAGAAAAATAAATGGAGAAAAAAGAAAACAAGGAAAAAAATAAAGAAAAGGAAGAAATGAGAAAAGGAAATAAAGAAAAGAAGAAGAAAGGGTGAAAAATGGAAAAAAATAGAAGAAAAAAGGAAAAAAGAAAAGGAAGATGATTAGAAAAAAAGGAAAAATAAAAGGGGAAAAAAAGGAAGAAGAAGATGAGAAAAGGAAAAGAAAAAAAAAAAAAAAAAAGGGTAAGAAAAAGAATAAATGAAGAAAGAAACATGGAAGAAAAATAAAAACCAAAAAAAGAAAAAAGAATGAAAAAAAAAAGGGAAGAAAAAGGGAAAAAAACAGAAGAAAAAAGTAGAACGAAGAAAAAGAAAAAAAACAGGAAGAAAGAAGAAGGAAAAAAAGAGGAAAAAGATGAAGCTGTAATTTGGTGCTTCAAGCCAAATTAATTACTCACTGATGTCGGTTGACATTTATATATTTTATATTAAAAGTCTGCATAGTCTTACCCATAAATAAAGTTTTAAAAAAAATACTGCTTCCTATGTAAATAACTAATCTGTACTATAATAATCAATTGCTAAATGTGTCAGTAGGGGGACACAACCGGGACATAACAAAAAGAATATATCTTTTAGAGCACTTCTGTGTAAATCCCCAAAGGGTGGATCTACATGGTCTGTTTCTGTTAGATTGTAAATGCTTCAAAAGTTACAAACTCCTTTTTCAAGCTTATACAAAAAATGCCATTTTTTGTATAAGCTTGAAAAAGGAGTTTGTAACTCCGAAACGTTGCTGAAATAAAGAGTTTGCATTGAAGACCTGTGTGCTGTATATGCTATTGAATGTATTTGGAAGGAGCCATACAGTGAGTCTCCCTTTATACTGGCACCAGGCAGCTGTCTTCGGTGGAGTGCTGCGGATTCTATTATCCTATATATATATATATTATTTTTATATATATTTTTTTTTTCACTTGGTTAGGACTGATGCCTCGATACTGCCTTGGAGCGCATCAGCTTCCACATGTTTGTACAAACAATGTAACTAAAGGTATCCATTTGAACATCAGTGCAGGTGATTATCCTTCATTGCTCGCATGCATGTCTAATTCTTTTACAAAATTCATTTATAATTATATGTGTAGTTAAGTGCTGGAGTCTTTTGTGTAATGTATAAATTGCTGGTCCTCCATTGCACCGCACCTGAAAGTATTTTTGAATAAAGGTTTGAGCAGCATATCCCATATTAAACAACACATTATTTGGGGGGTGTATCCCCTTTCTCATGTGAATACAAAATTAATTATTTTTTTTAAATAAAGAAAAGTGTTCAAACATTGCAACAAACCATTTAATGTTTCAACCAAAACATATATGTCCATATTACCATGTATAAAAAAAATGAATGCTCTGCAAAAGATCAATCAATTTAGTTTTAGTAAAGAATCCTATTTCTAATTAATACACACAGCACTATCGTAATCTAAAAACATCATATAATGGATATGTACTGTCATGGCCTAGATAAACAAGTGTTACTGTCCATTAGGCATCCAGGGATCAAGTTCAGACTGTTCCTTGTGAAAAACATACAAGTTCAAAACAATGCTTAAAATATGTAGGTTAGGAAAATGCTGCATATAACCATTTACTAATACTGTGCGACCAGGACCTATAGATGAAAACACGTCTCAAAACTCCCATTAGCTGATCAGATCTCATCTCTACAAAATATGCAGCATTACTGAAAGCATCATTTGTACGATACACACCAAGACACTAATGCAAACATTAAACAGTAAAGCAGTACAACTAGGTGACACATTAGGGTTTAACAATCCTTGTGCCACCTTCACCATTAATAACATTGTGATAAATTAAAGCACATGTCCAGCCTAAAATAAACTTTTAATATTCTGGTATATATTTAATATATTCTATTCTGAGTACACACACACACCCCTCCCCCCAAATCCCATTTTGGCAATATTTAGAAATCTAAATCTTAAGGTACTTACCTGACACTGTCTCTCGCCGCTGCCTCCTGCTCCTGTTTTGAGCAAAAACAGGTCATGTCATGCGCACTTGCCTGACAGCCATTACCAGGAAGTAGAGAGTCTGTCAGCGCAAAGGCTCTCTACTTCCTGGTAATGGCTGTCAAGCAAGTGCGCATGACATGACGTAGCGCAGCAGTGACCAGGAAGTAGAAAGACTGTCAGCCGCAGAGCAGAGGTAGAGCAGCGAGGGACCGGGTCAGATAAGTACCTTTAGATGCATCTTTGAGATTTGTAAATATTACAAAAATGGGGTTGGGGGGGGGAAGGTCATCTGCTAGAATATAAAAGTTTAATTTAGGCTTGACATGTCCTTTAATCCCTGAAGGAAATATATTTGGGGGTTCTGGTAGATAACAGATTGCCTTAAAAGCAACGGATACAGCGAGAATATTATTCTCCCTCTTGACAAGGCACTGGTAAGACCTTATTTGGTATATGTGGTGCAGTTTCCAAATCCCATATATAAAAAGGGACACCTTGGAAATGGAAGGAGTTCATAGAAGGGCAACTAAAAAAATAAGGGGAATGGAGGGGCTTGAATATGCAGACAGACTGGATGAGTTAGGGCTGTTTACATTGGAGAAGAGGAAATTGCGAGGGGATATGTTACTATATACAAATATTAATGGTCCAAATAAACTCTATGGTGCACCATTTTCTAATAGGTCATATCAGAGGACTTGTAGATATCATTTAAGATTAGATGAAAAGAACTTTCATCTCCAGGTCAGGAAAGGTTTCTTTACAGTAAGAACGGTGAAACTGTGGAGCTGTCTTCCAGCAGACATGGTAATGGCAAGTGCATTGATTGCTTTAAAAGTGGGCTCCATAAATTTCTAAAACTAAAATATATTGAGAATTACTGGTATTGCTTTCCAATTGCCATTTGAAGTAATGAAGGACTCTGATAAGTCTTACACGACTACAGAGGGGATATACCTCAGCCATTTGGTCAAAGTATTAGATGTATTAAAAGACTGTAAAGAAAGTAGTTGTCAATTTGGTATTATCCATCTGTAGTACAGTATAATATTCATGAGAATTGCTTTTTCATTTTATGTTTCACTTTCACAGATACAGAAGGCAATATTATTTTGGTAAAAGATTCAATTTAGCGTTATTGGTTGCAAACATGGTAAACAATGAATGCAACATGACAAAGTGGTTGCTGCCTGGGCTGTATTTATTTTGTGACAAACAATTTTTGCAGTCCATATTTATCCTTGTCAAACACAGAATGAAGGATTGCTCAAGGAAAGCTACAGTACAGTATGTTCCACAGCAGGTAGCAGTACGCTGATGATTTAATATATAACGAGCTACAGAGGAAGAAATCAATAGTTTATAGTGTGCTAGTGTCAAACACACAAATGTCACCTGAGGAAATAGTGAAACAAGAAGCAATAGACTGAGCTGTGTGAAATGTCAAAAGCAATTTTTTCATACCATTACTTTTAAGATCATTTTAGCCTTGGGGTTTGCATCCTGCACAGCATGTTGTTTTTCTCTGTAACATACTTAAAAAACAGTTATCAAACACATTTGTATTTTTGCACGGACTAATTTAAAGGGCAACTATGGTCTCTAAATATGTTAGGGTAAAATAAAAAGCCTGTTTTACCTTTTGAATGAGCCATTTATGATATCTGTAAGTGAAGGCATTTAGAGGATATGTAGGGATATTCAATAAAAGTTCTTATCGTTTAAAATGGTGCAAATTTTGCCCCAACCAATCAGATCTTATTTAACATTTGAAAGCTTACATCTGATTGGTTGGGGCAAAATTAGCACTATTTTAAATGATAAGAACTTTTATTGAATAACACTGATGATGTTGAAAAGGTTAATGTTTCCGGTTTCTTGCTTGGTCTCTGTACTGGGGAAAGTCCAGTTTTACTGAAAGCAGAATGCATCAATTCGCACCCCCTAACTGTTTGATGCTTTAGGGCACGGCAACACTGCAGCACAAACACAATCGCACATGGAATCGCATGCAATTTCATGTGCGATTTTGTTGTGTTTGCACATGCGTTTTCTTCATTATAAGAAAACGCATGGAATTGCGATAAAAAATGTGGAATGCAAATCGCAACGCATCCGCGTTGCCGCATTTTCAATGATTTGAAAAAAACGCAAACGCAGAAAAAACGCAGCAGTGTGGCCTAGCCCTTAATCAGAGAAATAAAAGTCTTAAAAACACCTATTTGCATACTTCTACTTTGTGAACCTTAAACTTTGGAAGACTGATGTTTAGACAGAGAAAAAGAAACCCTGAAATAATTAAAGTGAGAAGGTGTATAGAATTGTATAGTATTTGAGTCGAATAAAGACATATGTCCATCTACTCAGCAACACCTACTCAGCAATGCCTACATTTCCAGCCTAACAGTAATCCAATGGAAAGCGGAGAAAAAGTATTAATGGGTCCTCTAAGAGGAGCAGGAAGTGGCAGGCACACATTACACACAGAGAACATTCTACTCTTAATTTTCTGGATTTTCACCAGGCCCTGCAGGAGAACCATAAGGAGCAGAAGAGAAAGGTAGGGATCTTTTAACATTACACAAATTGTATTTGGGGGGTGGACATGCATTTTAAAAAGACTTCTGAATGTTTATAAAACTGTTTAGTAAGCTATTAAAAAAGGTACAACTTTTACCTATTATTTCTACATGAAACACCCATAAATTTTTCTGTTCTTCTACAATATTTGTAACTTATGTAGCATGGGTTTTACCTGCTGGGTACGTGGCTTGTACGGTGAACTGCTTTCCAAATCAGCCAGAATGCTAGTAAGAGAATCAATTTCAGCATCTAAACTTGACCGTCTTTCTTCTATAGTTTTTCCACCAGTGTTTATCTGTAATAAGTAAAAATTAAATTAAAAAATATTATAACTATATATATATATATATATATAGTGGGCGGAGGGCGCAATCTCCTGTTTAGCACGTATCTAGTGGTAAAGAAAATCTATTTTCATACTATAATGGGTCCTGCCACCTAGCTGCAATTAGAGCCTAGCGCTGACAAGGGCAACTGGCCACCAGTGTCTTTAGTCACTAAGATGCCTTTAGGTTCACCTTTAAAATTACATTATTTATGTTTTTCACTTAGATAAAAGTATTAAGTTAAAGGAAGTAAAAACATTTCAATTGCATTGTTTTTAAACTTTTCTTCCTTAGTATAACAGGGTAGGGGTGTTGGTTATCAGATGTTATAGGACTGCAGTAACCCAATAAAAATCAAAAAAATTGACAGGCTGATAGAAATGTATAGCATGGGCAAACTTTTTATACCTTTATGGCATCTGTCACTTACTGTCCCACAATTGTCAACATTTAGATGAAACAAGTGGCATACGGTTTCATTTGCCATTACTTTTTTTTTCAGCTCTGCCGAATATGTTATATATGTACAGTACTATGCAACTTAAACAGTTTTATTTAGTCCCTAAACTGTAATGAATGCTATTTTACAACCCATGTAAAAAACATGATCTCACTGACATCCTCACACTGGATGTCAGGGAGATCTCATGCTAGCTCTTATTGGAGCTGGGCCAGTGTGTCAGGGCTTAATTGGGTAATTAACAAAAACGTGGAGCCGGTTGATCTGTTCAAGATTTAATTCACCTTCAGATAGTAAAGGTTTCATCAGATACGTACACTATTAGAAAAAGCATAGCAGAGCTGTGGTGCAAGAATACAATCTGTGGGAGATTAAAAACTATTTTTAGCAGATTTGGTTAGATTGAATCCAATATCCTAGGAGATTGTGGCAGAATAAAAGTAATCTTGTTGAGCTTATGAAAGATTGAGCCTAAACACTTGTCTACATATTACAAGACTGTCCCTGAAAAGACTTTGAAAGCTGCTTGCTACCCTGCAATTTATTTACCAGTCAGTGTGAGTTGCTGGAAAATAAACTGCAGGGTTACAAGCAGTTTCAAAGTCTTATCAGGGATTCCATATTCCATTTTTTTTATTGTTTTTTTCCTAGCAAAAGATAAAGCTTCCATATGTATCTGGATTCGCTGCTTATTCAGTATTGGCGCACCAGGTAAGGCAACAGTTTTAAAAATACACAGTTCATAAGGTCACAGTTCAATATCCCAGATCTCTTTTTTTGTTAGTATTATGTTACATGCAAAAGAAAAAAGCTTCTAAATGTACCAAAATTTCCAGCTTATTAAGTGGTGGCACACCTGGTAAGATGCCAGTTTTAGAAACACACAGTTCACAAGTTCGTATTCCCAGGCTTGCCTTTATTTTTTTGTTTCCATTATGTTCCTAGTAAAAGATTCTAAATGTATCAGTGAACTATAGTATCTTTGTTAGAGTAGAGGTAAGATCACAGTTTTTAGCAAGACCGAGTAAATTATATAATTGTTAGGTCAGGAACATTGAATGTGTTTGAAAACAAAAGACTAAAATCCCTGTTCTGTGTCAGGGAGAGGGAGGCTCTCTGTGCTGTAATGTGATTGGCTGTCATTGGCTTCTAGGAAGCAAGGCTGCAACTTCCTTGTTTTGATCTGTTATGCACTACAGAGCATGTGCCTCAACGCAGACACTAAGCTAGGGGGTTTACCCAGCTAAGGTGGATTGTGGGAGCTGAACCCTAGTACTCACAGGTTATTTTAATAAATCACCCAACGGCAACAGCAAAGGGAGAGGTGAGACACAGCTTGTTGTATGTTTGTGAAAGTGCTGTGATAAATGTAATTAGTAGATTTGCACTGTGATTGTTTTTAATATGTCTTTAATGAACTGCTACACGGTCTTGTAATATGTAGAATACATATGTATTGGGCTCAGTATGTTACAAGTTCCACAAGTATGCTTATAATCTGTCAGAGTATCCTAGATATTGCTTTCAATCTGCAAGAATTTCCTTAAAAAATGCTTTTAATCTGCTAAAGTCTCCCACAGATTGCATTCCATCTACATACCCTATATTACCCCTTATATAGTTACACTTATCGAAACAACAATAGTACAGAGCTGCAGAGAGAGGATAACAATGTGAATCTGATCTTAGCATATCTCTGTGCAATGCATTTCACAATAGTCTCAATAGTAAATGAAAACCTCACATGACACTATCTGAATGTGAATAAAACCATGAGCAGATCAATCCAGCTCCACATTTTTGTTAATTACACAATTAAGAACACTGACATAGCTAGAATGAGAGCTAGCCTAAGATCTTACTGATACTGAGTTGACGGAGTCGCCTTACTATATGATGAAGGTAGACTAAAAAAGTGATACAATCTATTATTTACAAATGACAGGAAAAAAATTATCAAGGCAAATTAAAAGATATAAGGTAAGTTTAAAAAAAAGTCAATGCAAAGTTCTGCAAGAAATGCAAACATATAAATCATAGCCAGAGGTACATCACATGTCAGGCACACTAGAAAATGAAGTTTCACTTCTTATTTAAAATTGTAATAAATAATATGTAACAAATAATGAACATGCTTAGACTCATAGGAAAAATCTGCAGTAAAGTAGGAGGCCTGAGAGGGAATGCACCCCCTTTTATAACTATGAAATGCAGGGTTTGGCACGGCATTGGTTAATAATAGGCCACTCCTCAAAAACATCAGACATAAAACTTTCTGCTATTTAAAGTCCTCTAATCTGCCCTACAGAGGAAGGGACTAATGTCTGCCTTTCTAACACAAAAATAATTGTAGTTGTAACAGTTTGGCATGGAGATCAGGACTTCTGGGTTTCTTTATAGATACGCTACTAGATACTACCGTACTAACATTATTATTTACAGGCAGCAACAACTGGTCTGTTAAAGATATAAATTACAGTACAATAAACCAATTCTAGATTTATTACCTGAATGTTAAACATTGCTTCATCCAGAGCAGGGGGGGGTGGCAGATTCCCAAGAGCACTGGAATGTTGGATATTACTTGTCTCCTCAGGTGGTGGGGGTGGAGGAAAATCCCCTGTAAGAGAAACAGGTCACAAAAGTTATGAATTCAATGATATGCATTGTGCTCAAGGTATTACATTTATTTTGGTGATACATGTTTTTTGTTATTATATGAAAGATTGGAGATACAAACATTTTTCCTTTTTTTTTGAACACTTGAACATTACTTACATACACTCTTTAGAATATTTTGGCATATTTTCAATCTTATTCGGGACAGTGCTTTTAATCGGTGAGGAACCAGGAGATTGGAGACTTAATCAAGTGGCTGTTGAAGGTGTGTTTTCGGGGGAAAGGATTCTTTTAGAGATCTATCTGGTCCCTTTATGTGTAACAACTTTAATTGTGCAACAACTTTAATTTGTGTTTGTACCTTAAAAGGGACAGTTCAGTGGAAATTATCAATATTTGTTAAACTGTTAGTTTGTGTAATGCCTTCTTAGTCATTCTACATATTCTCTCCCATTTTGAAAAATCTGTTGATTTCATACCCTTTGCTGTTCCCTGCTGTTGACATTAGTGAGCTGACATTTCAAGTTCTAATGGTCCTTCTTCCCAGGATGCACCACATCCTTGGAATGTTCCTAACAGTTATTTCTACTGATTGGCTGTTGGATGGGTCAAAGATGCTCACATCTCAACTGAGCAACTGTCAAGGGCAAGGGCAAGGCCATAACGGTCTCTATTTCCGAACAGTGTGTTGTCTGCCTGGTGCTAGGGTTCGACATGTGGTGGATCGTGTAGACAGATTATTGGGTGGGGCTGGGAGTGACCAGGCGGTCTTGGTTCACATTGGTGCCAATGACAAAGTTAGAGGTGGAGGTGAGTTCCTTAAAAATGATTTCCGAGAATTAGGGGCCAAGTTAAAAGCAAGGACCTCCAGGGTAGTGATTTCAGAAATACTACCGCAGCCACGTGCTACGCTAGGGAGACAACGGGAGCTCAGGAGTATAAATGCGTGGCTAAGAGGGTAGTGTAAGGAGATGGGGTTTGGGTTTTTAGAGAACTGGGCTGATTTTTCTTTTGGCTACAGACTCTTTAGTAGAGACGGATTGCACCTCAATGGTGATGGTGCAGCTGTTTTGGGGGAGAAGATGGCTAGGGGGTTGGAGGAGATTTTAAACTAGGTATGGGGGGGAGGGAAAGTTTGACTACACAGGGGTAGATAGAGAAGTTAGGGTTCGGGGGCTAGTAACACAACAGGAGGGAGGAGAAGGGGGAGGGGGGAGCATAGAGGATAAGGAGGCATGTACGACCATGTAGAAGAAGTAAATCAATTGATTATCTAAAATGTATGTTTACAAATGCAAGGAGTCTGGCTGGAAAAAACGGCGAACTTGAAATAATAGCTAAAGGAAAGGTATGATGTAATTGGTATAGCAGAATCATGGCTTAATGATTCACACGACTGACAGTAAATATTGAAGGATACTCCTTATTTAGACATGACCGAGTTAATAAGAAAGGAGGAGGAGTATGATGTGATGTTAAACAGGAATGAAGCCAAATTTAAAAGATGGAATAGATGGGGAGCAAACGATACGGCAGAAACATTATGGGTGGAACTGTGTACAGGAAGCAAGAGTAGGTAAATTAATTGTTGGAGACGTTATAAGCCGCAAATTCCGAGGAAGAGGTGGAAATGAATCTCCATATGCAGTTGGCGAAGGCGCTGGTATGGGGCATGTTCTGGTCATGGGGGATTTTAACTACCCTGACATAGTGGAGTAAGGGAACTGCCAGCACCTCAAAGGTATAAAGTTCTTAAATTTTCTATATGAGCATTTCTTCACAGATGGTAGAAGTTCTACAGACAGAATGCTGTTGGATCTGGTGATATCTAATAACCCGAGCTCATATGGAGATGAAGGTAATGGGAAGCTTAGGGAATAGTGACCATGATATAGTGTCATTAAAGGGCATGTCCACCCTTAAAATAGTTTTTGATATGCGCTCCCCCATGTCTGGTAGCCCCAAACCGCAGGTTAGTATTTTCAAAAAGCTCCCCAAACTCTACTTACCTCCCCTGTTCCTCCGCTGCACTGCCGGCCCTCTGCTTGCAAGAATGCAAGCAGAGGGGCGGGACCGGCAGTCGCGTCTGTGATTGGCTGAGCGGCAGCCAAAACACGGACGCGGCTGCTGGTCACTCAGTGCAGCGGAGGAGGAAAGAGGAGAGGTAAGTAAGAGTTTGGGGAGCTTTGTAAAATACTAACCATGCGGTTGGGGCTGCCAGACATGGGGGAGCAGCATATTAAAAGGGTTTTACGCTAGGGGGGGGGATAGTAGAACGGGAGGGAGAGGGAAGGAGAGGGAGGGAGGGGGAGGGAGGGGGGAGAAGGGCTGCAGCGTAGCATGACAAATATCTACCGGAGGCAAGGTAGCAGGCAGAGCCTGCTAGCTCCTGGTGGACAGTTTTTGGGACTTTAGGGGGGTCTACAGGAGAACCCTATGGAGCTGGGATGTGAGGTAAGGATTACACTACACTACATGGTGGGGCCATTACTGGGGGGATTATAGTTTTGGGGGTGGACATGCCCTTTAATATAGGTTGCAAAAAACTAAAGTGCACTGGCTTAACAAAAACTTTTAACTTTAGGAAAGCTAATTTTATGCTTTTAAAGGAATCGCTCCTGCTCATAGACTGGGGGGAAATGTTTCTAGGTAAAGAACTGAGCAGATGTGGACCACTTTTAAAGGGATATTAAACTATTACATTTCCAAATCGGTACCTTTAGGGAACAGTGTAAAAAAATGAGGTCCACTCCTGCATGGCTTAATGCTCAGGTAAAAAGGGAAATGGAAAAAAAAGAAAAGGGCTTTTAAAAATTTTGAAAACAGAAGGCACAGAACAGGCTTACGGGGAGTACAAAAGCTGTAATAAAGAGTGCAAGAAGCAATTAAACTAGCTAAAATAGAAAATGAAATACGGATTGCGAACAAAGCAAGTCCAACCGCAAATTGTTTTTAATTATATAAATGGTAAAAAGATGAGGACTGAGAAAGTGGAACCATTAAATAATGGAGCTGAGGGGGTTGTAGAGGATGCCGAAAAGGCTAATCTGCTAAACGTTTTTTTTACATCGGTTTTTACTGTTGAGAATCCTTGTCCTTACAGTAGGGATTGTAGCAATATGCAGGGAAGAAATGAAGAGTTTTCACATTGGATAACGAGGAATGGTACGGAAACAATTAGACAAAGTTAATATCAATAAAGCCCCAGGACAGATGGTGCATCCTAGGATTTTAAAAGAGCTTAGTTCAGTTCTAGCTAGACCACCGTTTCTCATATTTTCAGATTCGCTTTTGTCTGGGGATGTGCCGCTGGATTGGAAAAAAGCCAATGTAATACCAATATTCAAAATAGGTAGTCGTTCAAGCCTGGTAACTATAGACCTGTAAGCCTAACATCAGTGGTAGGAAGGTGATGGAAACTTTGTTAAGGGATCATATTCTGACTTTGTCTCCAGAGATCATCTCATTAGTAGTAGTCAGCATGGATTTATGAGAAATAGATCATGCCAGACAAATTTAATTGGTTTTTATGAAGAAGTGAGTAAGAAGTTGGACACAGGCACAGCAAGTGGATGTGGTTATTTGGATTTTGCAAAAGCTTTTGATACTGTGCCACATAGGCGACTAATGTATAAACGAGGACTGTTGGCCTTGAAGAAAACATGTCATGGATAGAGAACTGGTTATTGGATCGCAATGGAGAGTGGTGGTTAATGGAGCTACATCTATGTGGGCAAGTTCTAAGCGGAGTGCCTCAGGGTTCTGTACTGGGGCCGTTCTGTTTAATCTGTTTATAAATGACTTAGAAGGGGGCATTGAGAGCAAGGTCTCTGTGTTTGCTGATGACAATAAATTATGCAGAGCTTTGGAAACTTCCAATGATGTGCAAGTGGCAAGCAGACCTAGATAGATTATCACAATGGGCAGCAGAATGGCAGATGAGATTCAATGTAGATAAATGTAAGGTGATGCATGGGATTTAATAATCCCTGTGCCATCTACACCATAAATAACTCTGTGTTAAGTGCATCTGTAATGGAAAAAGATTTGGGGATTCTGGTAGTAACAGACTTAGCTGTAGCAAACAATGCCAGGTAGCAACAGCTAGAGCTAGCAAGTATTGTCTTGTATAAAAGGGGAAATCAAGAGAGAAAAATATTATTCTCCCTCTTTAAAAGGCACTGGTAAGGCCTCATTTGGAATATGCGGTGCAGTTTTGGAATCCCATATACAAAAGGGACATCTTGGAAATTGAGGCAGTTCAGAGAGGGCAACTAAATTAATAAGGGGAATGGAGGAGGGCTTGAATATGCAGGCAGATTAGACAAGTTAGGGCTGTTTACATTGAGAAGCGGCGGTTTGCGAGGGGACATGATAACCTTGTACAAATATATTAATGGCCCATACAATGAGCTCTCTGGTGCATTGTTCACTAATAGGTCATATCAGAGGACCCCATGGACATCCTTTAAGGTTGGAAGAAAAGAAGTTTCATCTTCAGGTTAGGAGGGGTTTCTTTACAGTGAGAACGGTGAAACTGTGGAACTGTCTTCCAGCAGAGGTGGTAATGGCAAGTTCATTGAATAACTTTAAAAAAGGCCTGGATAAGTTTCTAAAACTAAAAAATATTGAGAATTACTGGTATTAATGCATATAGATCTGGTTGATCCAGGGATACTTTCCGATTGCCGTTTGGAGTCAGGAAGGAATTTTTCCCCCCCTTTTTTAGCTGGGGTTTTTTGCCTTCCTCTGGATCAACTGTTAGGTAGGGTTAAAAAAAAAAAAAAAGTGAATAGGTTGGACTTGATGGACGTATGTCTTTATTCAACCTTAATTACTATGTTACTATGTTACTATTAGGGGTCCTGCAAACAGGAAGTAAGTATTTTGGTTGCATTTATTTTTACTCAGACAAAATGCTGAATGGGCAGATTAAGGTCATTGGGATGAAAACTTGCTCTTTTTAAAAAGCATATGTATTTGCACTGAACTTCCCCTTTAAAAACAAAAAGTGCGGCACTGCAGCTGCCAAACACCAATACATTTTTGCCGCACCACCGACTAGATAAAAAATCTAAATCATCAGCAGCATAGTGGAATGATGTGAATCATTGTAATTGTAGACTACTACAAAAGATGAATAATAAATAATACATAATTAATACACAATTAATAAAAATAATACAAATAAACAATAACAACAATAATAAAATAATAAGAATAAGAATGATGTATAAAGTATTGAATAATGAGCTTTTAAATTTTAACTGTTAACAGATATATACAACATAGAAATAGCCACAACAGTACTACATGGAGCTCACACCTTAAAGCCTATGGTTCCCAAACCACTACTTAAGATATAGTTTCAGCTTTTCACATGATAATAAAGTTAACAGTAAATGGGCGTTAAAAACACTCGCTTACATATATAGTTAAATGGACTTCACTTGCACCCTCCTGGCTAGAGCAGAGCACGAATCCCCAATCCGACACAGGGCCCGTCCTCCATATAGCAGTTTTCAGTTAAAAAAGGCAGTTAAAGGTTATGTCCACCCTTAAAAATATTTTTTTATATGTTATTCCCCCTGTCCCCCCAGCCCCAACCGCTCTATTTATTTTATTAGAAAATGCCCCAAACTTTACTTACCTCGCCTCTTTCCTCCGCTGCGCTGCCTGGCCCTCTGCTTGCAAGAAAATGCAAGCAGAGGGGCGGGACCGGCAGTCGCGTCTGTGATTTGCTGAGCGGCAGCCAATCATGGACGCGGCTGCCGGGAGTTCATTGCGGCGGAGGAAAGAGGGGAGGAAAGTAAAGTTTGGGGAACTTTCAAATAAAATAAATAGAGCGGTTGGGGCTGGGGGGACAGGGGGAATGACATATGTAAAGGGATTAACACTAGGTGGAGGGAATCCTAATCGGGAGGGAGGGGGAGAAGGGCTGCAGTACGCATGCCAAACTTCTCCCGGAGGCCAGGTAGGAGGCAGAGTCCTATATGGACTCTGCTATCCTCCTGGTGGGCAGTTTTTGGGACTTTGGGGGGGGACTACAGGAGAACCATATGGAGCTGGGATGTGAGGTAAGTATTAAACTACACTACATGATGGGGCCAGTAGTGGGGGGGATTATAATTTTGGGGGTGGACATGCCCTTTAAATAAAGCAAGGGTGAGTTTACCAAGGGTACCAATTGGCCCAGGTGCTTAACAGCTCAGAACACCAGCAGCATGGTTTTCGTGCACAGATGGCACTTCATCAGAGGAGTGATTGGGGGACACACACCCAATGTTTAAATAGGTATCATCCTTAAAAAGACCCATCTCTTAACATGCAAACCACATTAATAAACACACTTACTAATTCATCCTCAAAACAATTCTCATTTAAGGATTTGGACCTTAAAACCATTAGAAACACAAAGTATCATATTAATCAGACGTACTAGATATTTAATACTAGCAAAGCCCTTAGCTCACACACCTCTCCTCATCATCTTGACTTAAATACCTTCCTTTAAACCTTACATTATTTTAAAAAAATTGGAATCTTATTACGAATCCTGTTTCTCCCTTTCAAAATGTATTTTCTTTGTGTGTTTTTGGGCTCTAGTGAGGGCCAAATCAATTTTCTCTCCATTATATCCTCTCTCCAGGAGATTTGTCTTTAATTCAAGGGACTCCTTCCAAAATTCTGATTCTATGCTACATTTTCTGCGTATCCGCAGGAAATGGCCATATGGAAACCCTTAAAATATTGATTCCGCCCTCAATAAGGTGTTACCAGAACATTATTTGCGTTACAGGGAAGTTGCAATCTTATTTTCCTTTCTGGTTATGCATAGGTCTAAAAAGTGAACCTTACTACCTGTAAATTGTTTATATAGTATAGTGGTATAGTGTAGTATTTGAGGTTGAATAAAGATATATGTCCATCCAGTCCAACCCATCTAGCAATAACCTCATTTCCTGCCTAACTGTTGATCCGGAGGAAGGCAAAAAAAAAAAAACCACCAAATTTATGAAGGGGGAAAAATTCCTTCCTTACTCCAAATGGCAATCAGAAATAACCCTTGATCAACTCTACTTTATATATCAATACTTGCAACATTCCTTGTTTGCAGAAACTCATTCAGCTTTTTTTTTTTAACTGTTCAAAGAACCTGCCATCTGAACGTTCGCTGGAAGACCGTTCCATAGCTTTACCATTCTCACAGAGAAAAACCCTTTCCGAACTTGAAGCCTTAAAGGGCATGTCCACCCCCAAAACTATAATCCCACCAACTACTGGCCCCATCATGTAGTGTAGTTTAATCCTTACCTAACATCCGAGCTCCATATGGTTCTCCTGTAGTCCCCCCCCAAAGTCCCAAAAACTGCCCACCAGGAGGATAGCAGGACTCTGCCTCCTACCTGGACTCCGGGAGAAGTTTGGCATGCGTACTGCATCCCTTCTCCCCCTCCCTCTTAGGATTCCCTCCCCCTAGTGTAAATTGCTTTAGACATAGTATTCCCCCTGTCCCCCCAGCCCCAACCGCTACATTTTTATTTTTAGAAAGTGCCCCGAACCTTACCTCCCCTCTTTCCTCCGCTGCATTAAATGACCGGCAGCCGCGTCCGTGATTGGCTGCCGCTCGAGAAAATGCAAGCAGAGGGGCGGGACCGGCAGTCGCGGCGGGGGAAGAGGGGAGGTAAGTAGAGTTTGGGGCACTTTCTAAGAATAAAAACATAGCGGTTGGGGCTGGGGGGGCATGGGGAATACTATATTAAAAAATAGTGGACATACCCTTTAAAAAAGGGTGGACATACCTTTTAACTTCTTTTCTTCAAGTCTTAAGGGATGTCCGCGTGTCCTCTGACATGCTCTATTGGTATACAATGCCCCAGATAGTTTATTGTATGTCCCATTAATATATTAATACACAATCATATCCCCACGCAAGTGCCTTTTCTCTAGCATACATATTGTAATTATATCTTCTTCAATCTCTCTTAATAGTCAAGCTCCCCCAATCCCCTTATTAATTTAGTTGCCCTTCTCTGAACCCTTTCCATTTCCAAGATGTCCTTTTTGTACACAGGATTCCAAAATTGCACTGCATATTCCAAATGTGGCCTTGCCAATGCTTCTTAAAGAGGGAGAATAACATTTTTCATGAATTGGTTTCCCAAAGTTTTAATTAATATTTTCATTAATCTGTTTCACAAAGTTTTCAAATGATATACTGTCTCCTGACCAAATTAAATGACAATCTAAAAAGCGTTTATAGAATTTGACACAGGGGAACTCACTAATGAGGGCGAAATTGCCAAACAGATGGACCTCCTCCCACTATTCCATATAGAGGTTGGTATAGTTAGAGGCAAATTTCGCCCCCATCAACTCCCCATCACACAAGAAGTAGTTATGGAAAAGGAGATAGTTCATATGCTCTAAAATAAAGTTGATCAAATCTGGTGTACATTCCGTATATTTCTTTAGATGGTATATGCCGCATATTCTTTTTATATTGTATACATTGAACAAATTAACCCTGATTAAAAGGACAATTAAAGTTTTAGAACAACATTCTTTCAGAAGGAAGAACACCTTAATATAAAAACAGTAATCTGTGCTTCACCTCTCGTTTTAATACGGTTGTTGGGAAATTTAACTTAACTAACATGGGGTCTGAGTTTTATTTTCCAACACCCCACAACACAGAGTTTGGTCACTGATCATTGTGTTTTTTTACACATGCTCAGTCCTAAGATATTGCAGGAACATGTTACAGCTGGTCACACCCACTAGTAGCCTCTTACAGGACAGATTAGGCAAGGGAGCATGTGACTGAGGTCAGGGGTGTGGCCAGTCATACATTTACGTTAATGTTATTTACAGTAATGGGATTTTACAGTTTATTGGGTGTTTTAAAGGGGATATTTTCAGATTCTGGGGTGGAAATTGTGGGTTTAGTTCTCTTTTAAGTACGTTTCCGATAAGTAACTGTGGCCTATTCAGCACTTTCAAAAAAAAAAATAATGAACACCAATCGAGTATCAGAGGGCACATTCTAAGAGCCCCCCTACTCCCCCATCAGTTTTGGGAGATCTTGTTGTGATGAATTGGAGAAGCTGGCCCCACCTGGATCTGCAGAGAAGTTAAGGCAGATCCTAGTAATGTTCAAGGATTACCTCTCTGCACTGGAGTCTTCCTATTAGTCTTCCTCCATTTACCCTATTGGTCCAGTGGAAGGAACCGAACTGCAAACTCCAGTCAAACTGCAGTTCAGTACCTGCTATAGCAAGCTGTCAATCACAGCTTGTTTGCTCATAGAGCTAGTGAGCAAACACACACTTTCCCCCCCTTTACACTAAAACCATAATTAGCGACATAAGTAGCATGTTTAGAGTCCCCTAGGAAAATCGAAGTCTACCATTTTCAAGGGAAACTGAGCTCCAATTTTACTCATGCAATGAATTAGTGAATATAAAATGTCTTAGTAATGTTTCTTTTTGATGCAACTGCATTTACACATTAGTTCTTTCAGGGCAGTGTATTACATTTAGAAAATTGGTATTTAGGTTTTTTGTTTGTTTGTTTTTTGTCTTGGTAATTTAGGTAAAATTTTTGGATTTTTTTTTTTTTTAAAGCATGATGGTTTACGAAAGAATGCACCCAGAATCCTTCCTGCTCCTTTCTATGGCACAATTTGGTAGCCAATATAAAATACATGCAGGGAGATTCAATAAAAAGTTCTTATCGTTTAAAATGGTGCTAAATTTGCCCCAGCCAACCAGATCTTATTTAGCATTTGAAAGCTAACATCTGATTGGTTGGGGCAAAATTAACACCATTTTAATCGATAAGAACTTTTATTGAATAACTCTAATGGTTTGTGGGTGCAATTTTTCCTATTTGAAATATTAAAGCTGGTCAGAATACAGAAGTGACTGGATTGTTTGGTGTAATTGCCCACGTGCTTTTTTTTTTTCACACAATCTTTAAATTCTTCTGACAAAAAGGCCAGCAAATTGCAAAACTGCCTGACATTCAAAGGGTTAAAAGAAAATAATAATGCTGGCTAAAATATTCCCTATTAAAGGATAAGTATGCTGTAAAATCAAGTTAAGTTTAGTTGGAAGCTGCAGCTTTAAAAAACCTGTTGCCATTTTTTAAGTTTTTATTTTCTTTCCCTATTCCCCTCCAGAGCCAACCTTTGCAGCTTGAAAGTTGTTGACATCTTGTTGCTGCTTTGCTGAATGTTTAGCTCTGCCCCTCTGAGTTTTCCTCTGCTTTCTCCTGCTTCTTAAGTCTCAAAATCTAATGCCTGTTGGTTCATTGCACTTGCACACGATGTGACGTCAGTGTGTACACGGACATGTGCGTGCATGATGTCATCTCCCTGCGCACACACACGGCACAGTGAGATGACGTCTAGCGCACATGTCCGTGCACGCACCGATGTCACGTCACCTATACCGCGACGTCATGCGTGTGCATGCACCACGTGCATGGAACTAACAGGCATTAGCTTTTGAGGCTTAAGAGGCAGGAGGAAGCAGAGGAAATCTCAGAGGGGCAGAGCTGCTGTCAAGCTGCAAAGGTAGGCTCTGGAGGGAAATAGGGGGAACAAATGGCAACAGGTTTTTTAAAGCTACAGCTTCCAACTAAACTTAACTTTTACAGCATACTTATCCTTTAATTACCCAAGCATACTGTACATTTTTGCTGCTAGCTGATATGAAAGGTAGGCAAATAAAATAATATTGAGAGATGTACAACTCCCCACACAATAACCTCCAAGTTATGAACCTTTAGATGCCCCTTTTCCTCATGCCCACCGCAAAAAAATCTGCAGTTCTGATGGGTAGGCATACAAGTTTCCAATATTACTAATATACCAGAGGCATAATAATCCAAATTGCATCCTAACTTCAAAAATATTTATAGAAACAACACTCACATTTGGAAAAAAAAATCCATAAGCTAGAAAAATATATGGATATATATGGTGGCAAAACTCTGGATAATAAAGGCTAGATAACCATCTACACTAGCTAAACTACAGATTAAATGTCCCGATTTCAATCAATAAAAATGAAACATTTCCTTAACCATAAATGTTTTCTTAGAGACAACATGGGACCCTTCTTATCAAGCTTCAAACTTGTGCCGCTATGTCTTGATCCTCCTAAAGCGAGAGGAAACCTCTCTAAAATGTATAAATGGCTAAGCTCTACCCAATCTAACATTAAAGAAAAATTTCAAGTTGATTGGGAAACAGACTTGCACATTTCTAAAGAACAAACTAACTGTGAAGAGACTTTTGAGATAATCAATATTGTTCATTTGTTTCACTGTATTTTCTTTTTGTATGTACAAAATGTTATACAGTTAGTTGCAAAGCGCCTTCACTCAAAGGGGAGGATGAAAATGGAGCCATGTATACTATGTAGTTTAGGTACAGGTTCCCATGAAGCAGGAAGTCAGCTTGTCTGAAGTTGCTTTAAGCATTTATTTGTCCTTTAAGATAAAGACGTATGGCAGTATGAGTGTATACTCACAGAAATGATCACGCCTTTCCATTTTTGCAGGACATATTTAATTTTTATTATTAGAAATAGAAAGTCATAAAGAGTAATATAAAAAATGCAAATTACCTCACGCTAGGTCAAATATTGCAGTTATGGATTTATTCTTGAAGAAAAGGTCACCAACTGTTAAAGTCTAAAATGATTTTAATCATCACCAAATTCTGAGCAGGATAAAAAAAAGAATTCCAGAACAAACAGCAGCAGGAATTCTAATTAAAAAAGGGCCAATTCAACTAATTTTATGTTGGATTAATTATTCATTACTTACCATTTGACATATAAGGAACAGCAATTTGTAATTTTGGTCATGTGTGAATGACTGAAGGTGTAATATGTTAAAATGAGTTTAACACTTTTTCTTCAAATTATTCTAGAGTGAAATTAACAGAAACTCCACATGCAACCTAAACACAGGACATCCTAGTTTGGAGAACTCTAAAATGTGACTCCAGTGCTATAACTTTGTCATGTCTAAAGACAGCTTAAGATGGACTAAAACTCGAGCCCAACTAGAACAGACTCTGACTTCTAGAACTATCCCGGACCAGGATTTCTCTGAACTTTCCAGACTTGCTGCTGTATTTTCGACAATTATCGAACTTACGGGCCGTTCTTTAACCCTACAAATGTATCGTTCGCTAACCCTCGAATGCAACGTTCGTTTTTGGTAACCCTCCAATGTACGGATCGCTTTTGCTAACCCTAGAATGTATCGTTTGCTAACCCTTGAATATAGCCTTTGATTTTCGGTAACCCTAAAAAGTATTGTTTGTTTTTGGTAACCCTCAAATGTATGGATTCTTTTCGCTAACCCTAGAATGTACCGTTCGCTAACCCTCGAAAGTATCGTTCATTTTCGGTAATCCTCGAAAGTATCGTTCAATTCAGTAACCCTCGGATTTATGGTTCTATTTTCGCTAACCCTCGAAAGTATTGTTTGGTAACCCTCGAATTTGCCATAACCCTCGAATTTAGCTTGCGCAAAACCAGACAATTGCCCACTCGTGTTTAAAAAGTGTTTTAAGAAATTTTGGTGATAGTAACATGTTCCACAGGTTCAAATTCAAACTTTTACTGAAGTTCGAAAACGGACCGCACTTTATGAAGTTCGCCCATCTCTACCTAAGAGTACCAGAAACATAGTCACCAGTTTTAAAATACCCATTTAAGGGCTAAAAGCAGAACATTACCGATGGAAGCTCACGCAAAAGAGTATGTTACAGTCTACTTGCGCTGCAATCCCTGTAATATTCGGGGGTGGGAGCACATGGTGATCGCATGTGCTCCATAAGCGGATCACAGTCCAACAGACCACAGCGCATCTTATGTGGCCAAACCAATTGGCCAACCCTAGGGTGCGCTTTTTAACGTGCGTTAAAACATATTGGTGTGGCCTAGCCCTAAATGCCTTCATTGTTCCTCCAGCCCTGCAGTCAGAAGATGCAGCAAAACTTTAAATCAGCAACAATGTATGTATTTCACAAGCTCTTACTAAAGGCTCATTGACCTGCAAGGTTATTGTTTGCCAAAAGAGTATGCGACTGATTCAGCTGACAAACTTTTAAACTTACGGATCACAAATGATGCCGACTGAAGCTGCCACACGCGTAAGATTATTGGCTTAAGCGGTCGGTCTTTGAATATGTTACATTTTCGGCAATCAGTATGTCTTAATTTATGTACAATGTATCAAATATTTTTTAAACAGACCATTACATTCATGCTTCACTGCATTATTTAATTTTTTTTTTCAGCCAAGACAACTTTTTATAGTGAAAACAGGGCACTGCTTTTGTTTATAACATGCAGATGCTTCTTAAAAGAAATTCTTTTTTTCTGCTAAACATAAATTTCTAGAGAAAAAAATATTTTTTTAAGCCACATGTCAAAAGGATAATAGACTCATGAAAGCACAAAGTTTCACCATATAGTTAAAACATAGGATTTAATTTTTCTAGACTTACTCCAATGTTGCTTAACGTTATTTCTGACAGCTCTCCAGCTGCCACCCCCCCACCCAACCCCACATATCTAACATAGGCATGCATGTGTGCCTATGTTAGAGATAGGTAGGGTGTCTGAAAGAGGAGCTTTATCAATACCCCCACACAAAAAATCTTTTCTCCACCTAAATATATAGCTTTCACTCTCCCTGGCCAAGTTCAAAGAAAAATAGTCACAAGCATCAAGTAAGCCATTTCCATGCCTGACTCCCGATACATATTACAATATTTTTTCTTTAAACTCAGCCAGTGAGAATGAAAGCTGTAAAACTTCTATTACTAATTACTTTAGGGCACAGCCACACTGCAACGCAAATGCAATCGCACACGGAATTCCGTGCGATTTCATTGCGTTTGCGCATGCGTTTTTTCATTAAGTATTGAAAAACGCGTGTGATTGCAATTTAAAATGCAGAACGCAAATCGCAATCGCAATGCACCCCTGAAAACACGCGTTTCGGTGCGTTGCCGCGTTTTTAATATAAAAAACCGCAAGCGCAAACAAAGCGCAGCAGTTTGGCCTAGCCCTTAAGCTAAATAAGAGGAAAGGGATGCTTGCCCCTGACAAAAAGTTTTTTGGTTTTGTGAGGGGGTGTTAGTTGTACAGTGACCCTTTAATTACATTCCTAATTCACACCCACCTACTTTCATATGAGCAGAAGTATTTTTGGGACCCATACATTCAGAACACTTGTCTAAATAGGATATTAATGGGTATGCAGTCTTGAGCATCAAAGTACACTGGCAATTATTACATTGATTTAGCCATCCGATCAAGCCTTTATCTCAGAATTTAAAGGGCATCTATAGTAAAAAAACACATTGCCCCTTTGCAAAGTTAAATTAATGTACTCTGTGCTGCCTTAATCCTTTCTATGTTAGTGACTCTGTTTAACCATGGTATCAAATCTGTGTGCAGCACTCCCCCCTTTCCCCTCCCCTCTGTTACCTCCTCCATGTCTCAACTCCGGCTAACCAACAAGCTTATCATGTGCAGTAGGAGTTAAAAGTTCAACATCCTGAAAAACACACCCACGCACAGTGGCCAATAGAAAGCAAGCTGTCCTGGAGACAGGGAAGAAGGAGAACAGTACAGTTTACGATCTATCACTTTGTGACCCATCATCAAACAATGAAAGCTATTAAGAAGGGGGGTCAAGTGCAGCCTTATATCTAACACCAAAGCTTCCTCTCTCCCCCTGCTAATGCTGTTATCTCTATGTTTATTACAGAGCAGGGAGGGGGGATCACGTCACAGGGATTTGATTGACAGTCCAAGCAGGAGTAGAGGAATGCAATCACGTATTCTTATAACTGGTGTAACTCAGTACAGAGAGGGAATCTGAAAAAAGTGAAGACACTCTGGGGGTTGTGGGGAATTATAGAACACATGAAAAGAAAGAAAAAAAAGTTCATTTTCCCACTATAGATGCCCTTTAAAGATTGCTGCACCTGCACACACAAAAAATACATTTCTAATGATTAACTTACAGAACTGAGGTCATTACTATAGAGTATTTAGACATGCATTTGAGTAACTTAAATTATCAAATTAAAGCCATATTTTGATGCAAATGGGTGCTTTTAAATTGCTTATTATCTGAGTTTCCAAATATAAAAAAAACCCAAACATTCTCTTTTCAATTCTGGTGGAGCAATAAGCAGTAAATGGGTAGAAAACATGTAATTTTGTGTGAAATAGGAGCACTAGTTTCTGAACAAAGCAGAACAAAGGCATTATATGTTGACTAGAGGTGAATCAGTTTGTTTTTTAATTTGAAAAGATTCACAGTGAACTATTAGCACATGTGCAAAGCTTTTTATAACCCATGGCAGGAGACTCTATGCAAAAATCATGTCCTCTCATTGGCAACACCATGATTAAATCAGTGCTGTCGGATAGGTCCACAGAGGAGTGTGGGGCACAGTTGAAGAACACAAACTATCAGCTACACACACAACCACACAAAGGTGAGGACCTAGGAAAGCAGAGTGTTCATTTGGCCTTTGTTCCCCTTTAACTGAAAATTATGGTGGGGGTTTGTCAGGGGGGCACCAGTAGTTGAAACTGCATTACTCCAAACTACAACCTCTTCCCTAATAGTTCCAACATAACATGATTGGAAAGTCTGTCTCTTAGTCCTTGCTCTGACTCCACCCTTTTTAGAGAATGGGACTCTTCTTGGACTGACTATTAAAAGATGTGCAAGAAAAACACTACAAGACAGACTTTCTAAAACATGGAATGTCCAGACCAGAGAAAACACAGGAGTGATATTAGGGAACTTCAGAACACACTATAGTTCTCCTTTAAAGGGCATGTCCACCCCCAAAACTATAATCCCCCCACTAGTGGCCCTACTCTGTAGTGTATGAAAATCCTTACCTTACATCCCAGCTCAAAATGGTTCTCCTGCAATCCCCCCCCCCCAAAGTTCCAAAAACTGTCTACCAGGAGTACTTCAGAGTCCATATAGGACTCTGTCTCCTGTCTCCCCTCCCCTCCCCGCTCTTCTGCGCATTTTGCCATGCGCAGAAGAGCCCTCCCCCCCTCCCTCTCCTTCCCGAATTGGTCTCCCTCCCCCTAGCTTCAAACCCCTTTGCCATATTATAGTTATTGGTCCCCCAGCCCCAACTGCATTACTATTTTAGCAAGAAAGTCCCCTCGATCTTTACTTACCTTACCTCTCTCCTTCGCCGTTCTACACTACCGGCAGCAGCGTCTGTGATTGGCTGCCTCTCAGCCAATCATGGATGCGGCTGCAGTTCTATGCAAGCAGAGGGCCGGGATTGTGCGGCGAAGGAGAGGGGTAAGGTAAGTAAATATCAGGGGACTTTCTTGCTATAATAGTAATGCGGTTGGGGATGGGGGACCAATAACTATAATATGGCAGTGAGTTTTTAAGGGTGGACATACCCTTTAATTTACCCATGCCAGTTGGTAGAGCAACCATCAGGTCTAAAAGAGATGCCAGTAAACCCAACATGTAGCCAGTTCAGCCAGTGCACAATCCAATCCACCAGCCAGCATACGATTAATTTCCATCAGCAAGCCAGGTAGTAGGCCCACTTCCCTGTCTAAACATACAATAATTTTACATACAATACAATAGTAATTAGTAAAGAACCAGTAATGCAGTTTGTTACTTCCTTATGCTTTGTCATTTTCATCTATTTGCCTTCTTACAACCAGGAAACCAGCTTTATAAAGAAAAGGTTTTTTTTTTACCCCCCCTCACAAAAAGCTGTAGATCAATTTCAACATTGAATCTCCTCAGTACATAAAAGGATGGTTTACTTTGCAGAGTGAAGAGTCGTTTAAATGATGTCCTTTAAATATGTTATATAGGGGGGAAGTATTGCACACATATACCTCTTTACAGTGAAACAGGTCTACAGTAACTAGCCTGGTTCTGCATTTAGCTTGTTAAACACCCTACAAGCAGAGCAGCCATAGAAGCATACAAAGTATTTAGAAATATCTTTTTGTTAAAGATAATTTTAAGGAACAAAAAAGGAACAGCATTTACAGTAGCAGATTTGTTTGACATAAATGGAGACTCCCACTGACAATCTGCCAAGGGGTGCTGTAATTTAAGACTCAATTGAAATCCTTTTGTACTATAAAAATAAATATACACAATATTATATCTATATCTGACAGTGAGGTAGGAAAAAGTGCCCCCCCCCCATTAAGTTTATTATTGTAACCAGTCACAAAAATGCCACCACTTTAGTTGCCTTGACTATACTCTAACGCATGCAATCTATGGCTAAAGAAAGACAGGCTGGCTAGAACAATTTACATTTAATTTGCCAACTGTTAAGAGTTTTCATAGCTAATACCTGAAACTCTTAATTCATATAGGAATACAAGGTTATATTATACACTCTATACTTAAGACACGGATCGAAATACTCTTTTACATTATTCAAGTTGTCACCCAAAAATCCTTAAAGACTCTCTTCCAGTGTCTCAATACTGTAGAGTTTTAAGAAATAATTCCAAGGAAATATATTGTGAACAACAAATCAAGGATATGACATGTAAATTTCTACCCAGAGAATATCCAAAGGCAACATTGGCTCGTCTCAAAGTATCCCAAAAGGTTGAAATTCTGAGGGTTCCAAAAAAAGACAATAAGTAGGACTTTTTTTGTACTATACAGTTTAATGACAGAGGACCTAATGTTCAAAATAGTCTAAAATCTAATTGGAAAATTTTGACGGCAGATGATTTTCTCCCTAATCAACCCACTGTGAGTTTTCGTAAAGGAAAGAACTTAAGAGACATTTTGGTAGAAACAGACCACACAGTGAGTTACATGAATGAGAATAGATGGTTCCCTATAAAGAAAAATGGGTGTACATCTTGTGGAAAATGTTTGTCCTGTAAGTCTATGATACAAAGTCAGTCATTCAAACATCCACATACTGGGGAGGATATTAATATAAAATATCCTATAACATGTACCACTACTCACGTTATATATATGGTCACATGCCCCTGTGGATTATAATATATTGGGAAAACAGATTTAACTCTCAGAATCCGTATAGATGGCCTTCGTTCAGCCATAAAAACGGCTTTCCGAGATAAAAAAAAAAAAAGTATAAAACCTGTTGCCAAGCATTTCTTATTAGAAAATCATGATCCAACTAGTTTCAGATATATTGGAATTGATCACATACCCCAGCCAAAAAGAGGGGGGGGGGTATATCAAAATTATTATTAAAAAGAAACATATTGGATCTATAGATTAAACACCATTAATCCTGAAGGATTAAATGAAAATTGCTCATACCGATGTTTTTTAAGGGAGAGATAATAGGGCATAGAATAAGACTGTTGTATGGTGTGCTTATCTCTTTAAACTGTATCTATACTGCTTGTCATGTAGACTCACGCTTAATTTCCGAAAATATATATTTATATATGGATATTGATTAGTAAGGACAAATACTGTTATGATACAAATAAATCCTACACGATTAGGACAAGATTTTAGCACTTACCTATTTGTATACACTTTTTTAGATACACTAATATAATGTACATAATTAGAATAAATGTATTTGTCTAATGATATTATGAAGGTGTTGTTCACATATAGACACTTTATTATTAATGCACTTTATTTAATATGCACTTTATTATGCCTTGTATTGTTCACATCAACTATTTAAGAGTTAATTGTCGGGAATGGAGTGCTGGCTGCAATATATATATATATATATATATATATATATATATATATATATATAATATTTAATACATTATTATGAAATATGTGATGCAATTTGTGCTTAAAGGGAATGCCCAGAGATTTTTTTTAAACTTTTTTTCTGTTTAACTGAAGAACGGGAGATAAATAAGCTATGTCTTACCTCCCCCGTTCTTCAGTAAAACTTGCAGGAGAGGAGAAAGAACTTACCATGGTTCGCTCCACTGCTGCTGACAGTCTGTGACATCACTGACATGCTCCAACGCATCCCCAGTTACTTGCGTTGTATGTGCATACGCACACAGTGCAATGGAGCGTAGATATTTCAGAGACTGTCAGAGAAGCCAGCTCTGGAGCAATCCGCGGTAAGTTATTCCTTCTCTACTGCAAATTTTACTGAAGAATGGGAGGGAGGGAGCTCATTTACTGCCCCTTCTTTAGTTAAACAAAAAAAGAAAGTTAAAAAAAAAAAAATCACTGGACATAACCCTTTAAAATCTCTAATAAGTGCAATAATAAAATATGTCTAACATTAAAAGGGTATGCTTTAGACCAGAGATGTTCATGTTTCAATAGCTAGAGCTGCACAGATTAACAAATGCTCAGTATGAATCTAGGATTCTGGGAAAAAATTATCTGTCAAATTTCAAAGAATTATTTAAGTGTTGGTTTCTTCTTAAAAATAAAACAGAAAAAATGGGGAGAGAACATTCAAAATAAATACTTAATTTTACTGCAATAAAAATATTTAGCATCTGCATTTGAAATGTCAAATGGCTTTAGCAAAATAAAAACTTTCCAGAGCCTTTGAATTCCAAGGTGGAAAATGGCATTAATTTTAATAAATATCAGAGGAATCCACAAACATATTGCTCTTCGATTAACAGTAGCTAAATTACAAGACCCAGAGATTAAATGGGGGCAGAACTCTAAAAATGGTAAATGGAAGAAAAAAGGTTTTAATTTGCTGCCAGTATCAATATTTATTTGCTACTAGTCAACAAACATGCCTGTTTAGAACAGTGCTGTTCTATTCTTAAAAAAGAGAGAGATATAAAGTGCCATTTTCCTTTCTAAAGATATGAAAGGGGCTGTTACAAGACTAAAATTCATAAATGTTTCTTTGATGCTTGTGAAGGTTCTCATTCATCCAGGTCATGGTATATCTGTTGTATTCAATTAGATCAACTGGACTTGATTAGTTTAGTTATTGAAGACGTTTCGCTAGTCATCCGACTGGCTTTCTCAATTCAGAATGACTTGTACAAGAATCTGTGGCAATTATGTACCGTGGAAAATCCCAATTAGCATATCACAGCCAAGTGTTAAGGGCGTGATTGGATATGGCTAAGAGGTGTTATAGGAACTCCCAGAGCATTGTACATGGCAGACAGTTGGTGTCGACCCCCCCCCACCTCTATTTGGGCTTGGTTTCTTTATTTTCACATAAATGGCCTCCTTAACACCTCTCTTGAACCAGTCACGTTCCTTTGCCAATATGTTAACATTATCCAATCACATGTTGGATAATGATAATTTATTAGATTATTCAGTCACAACTTTCTTTCTAAAAGGTAGCCATACACATGGTTGATACCCAAAGTCACGTGTATATGGGCACCTTAACACAGACAGATCAACTATGCCCGACCATCGTGGCTGTTTGTACCTATTAAAGGGTATGTCCACCCCAAAAAATCAATCTTTTTGCAACCCTAATCGCCATGTCAAAATATTAAGAAAGTCCCCGCATTCCCGCCGCCTCTACCTCAATGACACTTCCGGCAATAAAGTATCATTAGGGGCCTGACCATCAGCCGTGTCTGTGTTAAAATAAGAATGGTCAAAAATCACTGCATCCAGTGGCGTAAACTACCAGTGGATCAACCGCAGGGAGGCCAGAGAGCCAAGGGGGCCCCATCTTCTTAATTTCCTATGACAGATAAAGCCTCCTCCCAGAAAATCACTGTGAATGAAGCACATATAGGAGCCCCATCATAGTTTTGCTGGGGGCCCAGTGATTCCTAGTTGTGCCACTGGTAGCATCCTTCATTTTATGCAGTCAAAAATAATGTTCTAATAATTGTGGCTCTGTATGCACCACAGTAAGTCATCAAACTGATTCTCCAGGTAAAACACTCTGCAGTCTTTTCCAGGACTCAACTGCAACTGTCTTTCAACAAGGGAAATTGATGTACAATTTTGTGGACCAGTTCTTTGATTTCAAAACAGTTTTTGTTGTCTTTTTTTTTATTTTTTAGTTCATTTGCCACCTATACAATTAAGCACCACTGAATCAGACAGTAGTACAGCCCAATAAACTTCTTCTTATATATGATATTTGTATCTCAATTGTGTGCCTGCACCATTGTCTATATTACTCATACACAAATACAAATATTGTTGGTAGTCTGTACTTTCAGTGCACATTCATTATATAATTGCAAATAAATTAATTTTTAAAGGTACAATAATGTTATCAAGGCCCATATACATCTTGACTGCATAAAAAACAACCTGATGAAAGTCATGCATTGACATACATATATACAAGATAAGTAAAGTAACAGTAAAAAAATAATGTAGAAAGCAGGTAGAAAATACTAAGCAAGCTTACTGATAGCATTAGAAATTAATGTTAAAATATAACCACTCTAACTGTGCAACCTAAATAATTATCATTTGTTTTGTTACTCTAACACTGGCTAACACCTGGCCGTTACATTATGATTGGACATTCGATCCAACCCAAATGTTGAATCAACAGTAGCGACAACCAAGTACCAGTTTCTAACCATACGACGTTCCTTGATGGATAATGCATTGAGACCCGCATTTCACCTATAATGTTGGTTACAAAGTAATCAGGCAAGCTGGTTTTTCAAAACATCACGGGTATATTGGGAGTCTTTTTTTTTTTTTTAAATGTATTGAAATGTTATCACTTTTTCTATTTTTTTTTAAAAATTTTTTTTTTTAATGCTGCTTAAAATGTATCTCTTCTATTCTAACGGTCCTGAACAATAGTACAATGCTTTTTCTTAAGTTGACAGAAAATATCATTGCAAGGAGGCCCAACAAACATCAACTCTGCCTCAACACTTTGTTGCCCAGCGGTTCTTACTTGTGACATAACAACAACATTCCTCAGACAGATTATTATTGTAATTATTAAAGGATAACTATACTCTAAAATGTAACTTTTTAAAAATGGAAAGTACCTGGGGCAGGGAGGTAGGATTGATTATTCCTACCTCACAATATTGTTTTCTTGAGGAGCCCGGAGAAGGTCTGGCAGAATCAGTTTTCTTTGGGCTAATGCTCCTCACAGAAATACTATTGGAAGAAAGGCATTACCATGCCTATATGTCTGTCCCAAGTACTTTTCATTTTAACTGTATTTTAGAAAACTTTATACACACAAAAGTGGATCAGGCAAAATCCTGATTTAATCATTTTTTTCCACAAACACCCGTGGGCCATGATGTGCACTCTATGCAGTTTAACCACACATGCATATTACTTACAGTATAGTTAAAAAGTCATGCACAAAAATATACATACCATCAGCTTCTTCTGATTGTCCGGCTCTGTATGGGTTGTATTTTGGCTTTGGAGCAACAACTGGTGCAAACTTTTTGGGGGCCTGCTGAGTGGACACAGAAATACTGGGAGTCCCAAACCCCTGAGTGGTCTCCATTCTTGCAGACACATGACCAGCAACATCTCCAGAGCTTTTAGGTGGAAGCCATGAAGGATGAGACATCTTTATCTACCAAAAAAGTGGTACTTATTAATATTCTAGATAATTATTCTATTTTTATAAGCCTACAATCAGTATAGTTAATAATACCAGATTATAATTGTTTTTAAATCATTAGACCAGCGAGGGGTGTATATAAACTCTCCAGGAGTCTATGCCAGTGTTTCTCAAATTATGTGCTTCGAAAGATCCAGAGGTGCGCCTCTAAAATTTGGTAATGAATATAATAATTATTCTTTCCAGACCGTTTTTCATTTTTGTAAGGCCTTAAAGGGTATGTCCAGCACTACCCTGTGGGAAGTTTTGCATAAACAAAATCAACTAAGGTTCCCACCTTTGCCTTTAAGACCCGAACACATATACAGGCCTATGTATTAAAAGTTCTTGTGAAAAAGGGTGCAAATTTTGCCCCAACCAATCAGATGTTAGCATAAGAACTTTTATTACATAGGCCTGGTAATATCTACACACCAAAAGGTTGTTAGTATTTTCTTTACAAGTATGATGCAGGCTGATACAGTTAATGCAATGATACTTAGCACTGCAACACGTAGATTTAACATGTGTTTGAGTCTTAAAGGCAAAGGTGGCCTTTGCCTTTACACAACTTCCAGACTCCAACAGTCCCTTTTAAAATGCATTGCACATGTTTACGTCAATATGCTGAACCTGCAGCGCTGAGCTGTTTTGTTTTTATAAGTGTACCTTGTAAAGTGGTCAAGTCAATTCTACTGGGGTTGCTACCTTTCCCTTTAAGACTCAAACACAGGGCTAGATCCCACTAGCATGTTTTGGATTGCGGTTTGCGATCCGATTGTGCTAGTGGAAGTGCAGGCATGTAATAGCCTATGGGACCAGCCCTACTACATGCAATGCGTTTCCGTGTGCTATTGGAGTGCATCCGATCACCATATTTGGTCTGTATTGCATGCGCTCTGCTAGGGTCCAATTCTGGAAGCGCAACAACCATGCACCGAAATCAGCACGATCTCACATTATTGGTAACGTGCGTTCTCCCTTACGTTGCATTTAATGCATGCTGTATGGCTAAACTGAAATCATTGCAGCTTGCATTACACTTCTAAGGGCTAGGCCACACAATTGCATTTTTCAGGCAATTGCGATTTTCCAATTGTATTAAAAATGCAGCAACGCACCAAAATCTTGCGATTTCAGGTATGTTGCAATTTGCGCATGTGTCAGCAATTTGGTAATGCAGACGTTTTTTGCGCAATTGCATGCGTTTTCATAATGAAAACTGACAAATCGCAAGTGCAAACGCATATTAATTGCGTGCAATTTGCCCTAAATGTACATTGCAGCAATATACACACTAATATAAATGGTAGAGTGCAGAAATAAATACATAAAAACACATGCAAAAATGCTCACAAATATAAAGGGTTTACAAGTTGCTTCCTAAATACATATGAAAAGGGTTAACACCTTCCCCCACTCTGTTTGAGCAGGAAAATCAGCTAATAATATTCACTGCTATCTTTGATGATTGTCTGGGAGACACTGGCAGATGGAGACTGAATTCAACACTTACATGCAGCTTAGCATAAGGGGAGTGGGAAACAAACACAAGGTACCTAGTTAGCATGTGCAGAAGGAGTTTTGTGTCCAGGACCACCAGGAAGAGGCAACACTAGAAGCCACCCGTGACATCATAGATTGCCACTACTCAAAAATGTTCTATAAATGATTTCTACACTAAGAGACTGAATTCAGAGGTGAAAGTCAAATGGTTTTACTAAGTCACAGTTATAGAGTCTGTGGAGTTGCCACTGAGCCACTGCCTAACATTTGTGTAAGTTTATGAGACATAAACTTACACAAATGTACATTAAAGGGTAACTATACTCACTGAAGAAACTTTGTATAGTCTGAAAGTACAATGTTAGGGTAGTACAATGATGTTACTTACATGTGTGTCTGTGCCTGCTTTGTTAGTGAATTTTCAATGTTTAGTAACTGCTCCAATCTGGCCCCCACCTCCCTTAGTCACTGCCCACTTGTAATCCAGCCGACACTGGATACATTCATAATTGCATACATTACATAATAATGAGCCTATTCAGCCCTACACTATAGAGCTCATTAACATATCTTCCCGACACCTGCTGAGAGTGGGTGTGGCTGCTGCTAGACACTTTCTCCCTCTCGCTTACTAAGTACATGCTGTGAAAGTGGGTGGGGAAGGGGCTGCTGCTGCGTGAGACTTTTCTCCCTTCGAGACAGATAGATAGATAGATAGATAGATAGATAGATAGATAGATAGATAGATAGATAGATATAGACAGAGATAGAGATAGATATTGAGACAGATAGATAGACAGACACAAACAGGCAGATAGATAGGCAGATAGACAGATATATAGATTGATATATAATGGAAAGAGATATATAATATATCTATATATAATAGACAGATAGACAGACATATAGATTAGATAGACAGGAGACCAATTTGATTAACCAGCTCATTATATTTGGGGTTGTATTAATAAATATTTTTACATGTTTTGGGAGATCCTGGTAAGGTCACAAATTAGCGTACCTGGTTTGAGTAACAGGACTTTCCCTATACATGCTGTTATTCTAAATGAAGATTTCTGAATCTACAGCTCGGATTTCAAATCTGAAAAATGTGTTGGAGTAGTGGACCATTACACTACCTAAAGGCATGATTTTTGAAAGGATAGATACCCTTTAATTTACATTTAAATTGTGTTATTATAAATATTGTTATGTGTAGGATATACACTAGTATCCACTTTTTCGTCAAATTTGGACTTTTCACAATTTAAAAAGCAGTTATAACCAGTGGCGAAAAGTCATTACCGCTAATTTTGGCTATTTCACCATACATCGCTGCGGTAACAGCTCAAGCATATATATAAAATGGTGAAAAGTGTTTTATTACATTCAAGGGCAACTGTGGTCTCAAAACAATTTAAGGTTGATAGAAAGCCTGCAGTATTTCCTTTAAAATGAGCTGACAATCACATCTCTGGGGTGAATGTTCAAACTTCCTGCTTCTAGTAGGTTGAGTGACATCACCTGACCTCTGCCCCTCCCGTTCGCCCCGGAGGAGAAGCATGCTCAGTTAAGACTTAATGCTAGGGAAATCATGAAGGGAGCCTATTAATCCAGGCAGAGGCTGGTCACATGACTACAAGCTGGTCACACAGCTGAAAACCAGTGTTCAAGCAGGAAGTAATATTGCTGAACCTCTCCAGGAATCACTTCTAATAAATTTTATCTAGAGAAGTGATTTAGGTTTTATTTTTGAAGGTACAATGGAAGGCTTTTTATACAACTCTTACTAGTTTGGAAGAATTCAAGAACACAGTTACCCTTTAAGTTCAGCCATTCAAATCCGCCATGTCTGAGGTGGTGAAACCGCAGTGGCCAGTTATTTAGCCTGCCAATGGGTCCATGGAAGGTGTCAGTATATTGTGAAATGTTTCTCAATACTAAGGGGGGTGTTAGACTATTTTCCAGCATTTACTGTAATAGGATCTGTGATTTCCGATTTTCCCAAGAATGCTTTATTTAAAGGTACCGATTTTCTTTATTTACCAATAAAGCCAAATGGGGGTCTAAGGGACATATTTATAAAGGGGCATTATTTTTTTTTTTTTGCCACCAGACTTCACCACAATTTTTTAAAAACTTTCAACTTTTTTTTATAAAGCTATTAAAAAGTAGCACTTATAGCGCTATAGAGGTTCAGCACACAAAACCATGGGGGTTTTTTTTTAACAAAGACTGATTTTTAAAAACTTTTTCCAGCCAACAATAGACCCCCAGAAATGTCTTACGGCTACTACAGATTTGGAGATATATTGACCACATTTTCTCAACTTTCTTAAGAATGCAACTATGGTTTTTGCAAGGTTTAATACCAGCAAAAGTGTATTTGTGAGATGTGGCAAAAATGGCATTGACTGGTTGGAAAAGTGGCAAAAAGACAATATATCGCTTTGAGATAAAATTGGCAAACCCCTGTTGTCCACTAGAAAGGTGGCAGAACATATGCACCCATCTGTGTGAGCTGGGAATGAGGGCATCTTATATGCACTGATCAGTGATGGAACTCAAACTATTTGAAATAGTTCAGGTTCAAACTAGTTCAGTTTTCTGAATCGAATTTACGAGCCGTACGCTGACCCTAGAATGTATCGTTTGGTAACCCTCAAATGTAGCCTTCGACTTTCGGTAACCCTCTAATGTATAGTTCGCTAACCCGCAAATGTAATGTTCATTTTCGTTAACCCTCGAATGAAGCCTTCGACTTTCAGTGACCCTCGAATGAATCATTCCTTTCGCTAACCCTCTAATGCAGCCTTCGACTTTTGGTTACACTCAAATGTATTGTTGATTTCCATAACCTTCAAATGTATAGCTCTATTTTATGTAACCCTCAAATGTAGCATTCGGTAACCCTCTATTTGGCCGTAACCCTCGAATGTAGCTTGCGCAAACCCGACAATTGCCCGACCGTGAAGAAATAAGTGTTTAAATGGGTTTTGGTGACAGCTGCATGTTCACCAGACCATTTCTCAGGTGCAACAGCCATTTACAGCAAGTTACCATTGTTAGTTTTTTTTGTAAATCATCTGAAATTTTCACACTATTAGCTCCAGGAGATGTAAGAAGAGTTTGGGACCGATTTGTAAAAATTCTAACATAGCAGTTGGGGGTGGGAGGGTATGCCTTACAATATAAATGAAAGTCAATATGGAGGGTGGACATGCCCTTTAAAAGACTGGAACTGAACCACTGGCAGTGGCCACGACCAACCGCCTCACCAGGATATAGCAGGGAGCCACGGTGGTGGATCATGGAGGTTGTAAGTATAATTTCTCACGTGAACATTATTAACACTTAAGCAAAATGTAACTGGGATTTAGGGGGTCCTGAATAACATTTTTTAATTAGGGATGTGAGCTTGTCAGCCATCCAGTTTACCAGTCTAATGTCAGGCTTAATTCACCAGTCAGTATCAAGTTAACCCTCCAGCTCACCAGTCAGCCCACCACACCCACCTCTACAAGCCATGTCTGATTTCCCTGACAAAACCTTGCCCACTTCACTGCAGCTCCCTTCTGCCTTTAGGCACTATTCAAAAGTTGTTTTAGCTGCCAAAAAAAGGTGTGTGGCACAGCACTAGGTCTATAGATAATCCCTAGTGGGCAGAAGTGCAGCAATTCCCAAGAGAATAATAATAATAAATAATAATAATACTAAAAATAATAATAAACATAAAAACTACACACAAAAAAAAAAAAACACTCTGGCAACTAGAAATAACAGAACAGAAAACAGTACTTCATGATGATATTTAAGACAGACAGTCTACAAAAGACATGGATGAATCCAATAGGCAGCTGAATTTAACTTGCATTAATCAGAGTTCCATTTTTTGATAACCATCATTTAAAAGCAGCTATGTGAAGGCTGCCATTTTCATATTTTAAAGTATATTTATCACAGCAACCAAAAAGGAGACTTCTTTTTTTAATTGAAGTTGTAACATTTATTAATGAACAATTGAAAACTCAAGTTTACTAATCACCTAGGTTATTTTCTGGCATAAAAATATGAAGGCGAATTAAAGTATTCAGGTAAAATTGCCCAATAGTTAGAACACTTTAAAGGGCATGTCCAGCCCTTATTCCCCTCCCTCCCCCTCCCGTTTTGCGATCCCTCCCCCTACCATAAAACCCCTTGTCCATATAATAGTATTTCTTCCCCCAGCCCAAACCGCTAAAAAATAATTTTAAGAAAGTCCCCCCGAACTCTACTTACCTTCCCTTTCTCCCCCGGCATTCTGAGAAGCCAGCAGCCGCATCCGTGATTGGCTGCCTCTCAGCCAATCACGGACGCGGCTGCCGGTCCCGCCCCTGCTTGCAGTGTCTTGCAAGCAGAAGGCCAGGCCGGGTGTCGGAGGAGAGAGGGGAGGTAAGTAAAGATCTGGGCAATTTCTTAAAATTATTTTATAGCGGTTAGGGCTGGGGGAAGGCATACTATTAGATGTCAAAAGTGTTGTATAAGGGTGGACATGCCCTTTAACAATGACACCAAAAGCTGCATCTCTACCTTTCTTTTGCTGTTGGTCGGTTTATTAAAATACATGGATGTATTAGAGGTAAAATAAAGATTTATATACAGTTTATTTCCATTTAGGACTAACTGTATATGACTTGTGGTATTTATAGTCAGTTTTTCTCCCCAACTCTGGCTGAAACTAGAAAGTACACTTACAATTCTAGGCTGTGAAGCTACAAAGATTAATTGCAGTTAACTAGCCCATTTCACTTTACAGGAAAAGCTTTGTCAGCAATGTCTGATAATCTGTCCACTAGATAAATTGCCAAAAATGCAGTATTTCCTTCAGCTGTTTCCAGTGTCTTTTCTTACGTTTCTGCTATTTCTTCTCACACAACAGAACAAAGGGCTCTTTTTTATGGTACATTTTTTTTTTTTTTTTTATATAGCTACCTACGTCATAAGATGTTTGCAAATGTTTAGTATGTTCAGCTATAAATAGATTAATTAAATTTGAAAGCAAATGTCCTAAATTTCGTATTATATTGGGTTTTAATGCAACTCTTCGTGGAAACACAAAAAGCTTTACTTATACTGAAAACCAAATAGGAGGAAGTTTTTCTGTTAAGCTTTCCTGTTGGATCTTGATGGTACCTGGCTTTGAATGTATCCACAAGGACCAATCCTATATTTCACAGGCTATTTACATAGGTCGTTCAGGCTCTAAAATGACCACTGGAAGTTTTGCATCTCCTACAATTAGAATAAAGGGTCAAAGGGGCGGAGTCTAACCGGAGATGTGAGCAGACGCATCAAAGAATAGCTCCCATGTGGATTTACCATCTAAAGCCACAAAAAGGACTTTAACTAAGCCAAACCAGCTACAAAAGGACTTGGAGGATTTATATTCTAACTTACAAAAGGCTATTAAGACCACACAACTACAAATAATTAATGAAGTAAAGCAGGAAATAGCCAACCTGGGTAACCAGGTCTCCAACCTAGAGAATGCTATGGAACAGCAATCCCAGCATGCTCAGCAGACAGACCAGGAGATCCGACAGGACATTTCTCTCCTCCAAGATCAATAGGAGGAAACTGAGAACAGAGCAAGACATGGGAAAATCAGGCTCAAAGGTGTCGCTGAGAAGGTAACTGACATAGAAGCCTTCCTAAACCGACTGTGCTCCCACCTATTGCCAAACGAGCCCCCCACAAGCTTCCTTATAAACAAAGCGCACAGGGCACTGCAGCCTAAACCAAGGGAGAGAGACCCCCCCAAGGGACATTATTTGTAAACCCCATTACTTCCAAGCAAAGGAAAAAATCATGCAGGCAGACAGAAACCTGGGCAAGATAAGTTTGAAAAATTGTCAGAGAATGTGTAAATGTACTACTGTTTTGTAATAAGGTATATCCGTATTATGCATAGGGTAGCTGTCTCATTTCCTTTCTCCACATACACCCCACATACAAGGCTCATCTAACAAAAACACATAATTGAGACAGTTACAGGTCATGCTAATTAAAGTAAAGCTGATCAGGATGCAAATTTACAAAACTTTCTAACGTACGACAAAGGCTGGAAATTATGGAGATGGGAAATCCCCATTACTGTACTATCATGTTAGTCTCCCCACCACCAAGGCAATATAAATCAGATTTAAGAAAACAACTTCCTGAACCTGAGACACCCTGTAAAGTGGATAAAGGATAATGGGTCACCTAGACAATCCCCTCTTTGTTCTACCCCAACCCAAAATGGTCCTAAGGAGTCTCGCCAGCAAGGGCCAAAAGCCAAGTAGAGGCATGACATCTAGACTAGAATTAAGGCTTATAATAGATGCTAAACCCAAAGAGTAAATGATGAGAACAGCTAAGCTCAAGACTGAGATGGCAAAAGGTGGACTTATCTGATAGCTCTCTGGGTATACATGCATCTATATGGGGGGGAATTGCTCCATGGGGAAAATAAAAATAAAAACCCTCTCCTCACGCTCCCAGTACCAGAATTAAGGTGAAACCTTAAAATAAATGGGTTAACACGAAGTCCACAAATCCTAAATAAACGAGCTTGGGGGCGTGTACATGGGCTGTACGATATCCGAGGCTAATACCGGGACTAATAACAACACCAAACACACCAGCACCTACCGGGAACCATGACATAGCCCAAGGAGGCTAAAAGAGACACCACAACCACAAAAAAACTCTGCAAATATGCCAGACAGCAGGCACAGCATGCGGAAGATGAGGAATCCTCCACCCAGTCAGACCACGCGGTCAGGGATGTGCATACACCCGCTCCTGCAGAGGAAAGCAGCAGATCAAGTAACACAGAGTACCCAGATGAGGACAAACAACAGCAACTTCTGGAGGCAATCCAGAAATCCAAAGCCTCACTAACAGGCTTGATTGAGGAAGATAAAGTCAATATAGGCCTGCTCAGGCAGGACATGCAATCTCTCAGATCAAGAGTAACAGATACAGAAAACAGAATATCCCAAATTGAGGATACTATAGGCCCACACTCTAGCAAACTAAACCTCCTGAAATAACAAAGTGACCAAACCCAAACTAAACTTGACAACCTCGAAAACAGAAGTCACCACCAAAATATCAGATTTATGGGTTTCCCAGAGGGAGCTGAGAAGCAAGACCCAGCAGCATTTCTGGAAACATGGATAATAAACAAGTGGCCAAGAGACCCTCTCAGCGGTGTTTGAATAGAACGTGCACACCGTGTACCAGCTCGCCCATCGCCACCGGGATCCAGGCCCAGACCTATGATCGCACGTCTGTTAAAGACAGAGACTCTATTCTACGCCAAGCCAGGACCAAAGAAGATCTAAAATACGAAAATCTGGATATAATGTTATTCCCAGACTTTCCAATTGATCTCCAAAAAAAAAGAGCCACATTCATCAAGATTAAGAAACAGATGCGACAGGCCAACATAAAATACTCTATGGTATATCCTGCAAAACTTCGAGCAATGGATAAAGTTTTTTTTTTTTTTTTGAGGACCCTAAAGAAGCATGCGAATGCTAGATAACATAACTAAACAACATCATCAGGACATCTACAGACATTACTTTCCTCATTGGATTAAAGGACAACCCAAAATCAAAACCAAAATTGATAAATGAACTGAGAATACAGGATAAAACTACAACCACAATGAACTACTTCCTTCAAACTCTACCTTTCAATAATCTGACCCATTAACTTACTAATCAATACCCCACTATGCATTCAGCACTGTGGGATTTAAAAAACAAAAACATACAGGGTTATTCAATAAATGTTCTTATCGATAAAAATGGTGCTAATTTTGCCCCAACCAATCAGATATTAGCTTTCAAATGTTAAATAAGATCTGATTGGTTGGAGCAAAATTAGCACCATTTTAAACGATAAGAACTTTTATTGAATCTCCCTGTAAGTTCAGCTCGGCAGTACTTTCATACTCCCCCCAATACATCCTAGACCTTCTAGGACAGTTGAAATGTTTTGCGTTTTAAAGGGCAACTATAGTGAAAAATAAACTTTGTCTATATACAATGTACAGATCACTTAGCATAAGCTGCCTCACTTTCATCCTGCTGTGTGGCTTCGTTTCTTCACACTGGCAGAAGTTTGTACCAAGCTGTGTAGTCCCACTCCCCTCTCTGTCTAGTCCCCCTCAAGCAGTAAAGGGCTGTATGAAAAGTCCGGGCATGCTCAGTTGAAAGGAATTTAAATGAAGTGCTGACATCCTGTTGACCCCTCCCTTCCAGAGCTAGACTGCAAGCAAGCAAAGTAGCAATGTGCTGAAGGGAGGGGCAGAGGAGGACAAGTGGTGCTGAGATTCTTTACAAGTAAGTTACTGAGCTCTGCCTGCTCTCTAAGTTTGCTAATTGTTATTTATTTTTGTACCTAAAGTTCTTATCCCTTCCCCTGCTTAGCTGAGCATAAATTACTAAAGAGAGAGTCAGTGTAGCAGCAGCTCTAGTGAGACCTTCAAAAACACAGTGAAACTGCTTGTTGTCCTGATACATTTAATTTGCTTTAGTCTATATATTTCATAGATTTCACTGTGTGTCTTGTTTGGTATATAGTATGTATTACTGTATTATTACATATACTGTATTAGTGTTTACTTGGTGATGTCCATTTGAGTCACTACAGCATTTGACTATGTGTTGCACATGGTACTTATAGTGTGGGTGAGGGAGTGTGTGACAGTACTGCATGGGAGCTTTGGATTGTGTGGGTGTGTGCCTTTGAGTGGCAGATGAGGTGTAGCAGCTCCTACAAATCACAGCATATTCAAAGGCTTATATCTCGGGAACTATGAAGAATTTAAAGAAACTAAAGGCACCCTGGTAATTGGGATTACTTATAGGATACATGAGAAGGAATTATAAAAAAAAAAAAATTCTTACTATAATTGCCCTTCAAACTATTTTCTCTCTCTCTCACTATCAAGTTATAAGTTATAATAATTTCTTCTGTGTTTTTGACTACAAACGTAAATATTCATGCTCAAAAAACTCTCTCTAAATTTCAGGCACAACAAACAGAGGCTGCTAACAATATACTCCAACATGGCTTGTCAGGCACGGTAAATATGTCAATATCAATGTCGTCATATATGCAAAGCACTGTTTCACATATTAAATAGTTAAAGGGCAAGTCCACCCTTGAAATTTTTTGTTAATAACATTCCCCCTGTCCCCCCAGCCCCAACCGCTATATTTTATTATTAGAAAGTGCCCCAAACTTTACTTACCTTCCCTCTTTCCTCTGCCACACTGCCAGGCCCTCGTGTTGCGAGAAAGGCGGGACCGGCAGTCGCGTGTGATTGGTGGGCGGCAGCAATCACGGACGCGGCTGCCGGGAGTTCAGTGCGGCGGGAGGAAAGAGGGAAGGTAAGTAATGTTTGGGGCACTTTCTAATATAAAAATATAGCGGTTGTGGCTGGGGGGGCAGGGGAATGTATATGGAAAGGGTTTTATGCTAGGGGGAGGGAATCTTAATTGGGAGGAAGACGAGGGGGAGGGAGGGGGAGAAAGGCTGCAGTACGATGCCAAACTTCTCCCGGAGGCCAGATAGGAGGCAGAGTCCTATATGGACTCTGCTATCCTCCTGGTGGGCAGTTTTGGGACTTTGGGAGGGGGGGGGGGACTACAGGAGAACCATATGGAGCTGGGAGTGAGGTAAGGATTTTATTACACTACATGATGGGGCCATTACTGGGGGGGGATTATAGTTTTGGGGGTGGACATGCCTTTAAATGATAGAAGATATAAGTTCTACTGCTTTAAATGTATTTGTTATATACTCAAAACGTACAATGCGGCATCTCCTTAAAATTATCTCATGGAATGTGAGAGGTCTGAGTGACCCCACCAAGAGAATGTCCATTTTCTCTTATCTAAACACTGTAGGGGCTGACATAGTTTGTCTACAGGAGCCGCATTTGCTCCCTAGTACACTTCACCGCATCCAAAAACCGTGGATAGGATGGTCAGCATACAGCTTCCACTCCACGTTCTCTAGGGAAGTATCTTTATTTATAAGCAAATTTTTAAGAACCTCAATACATGAGGTGCTCACAGACAAAAAAGGGTGCTATGTATTTGCCGCATTGTATGTAGAAGATGTATACTATATATATTAATGGGTATATATGACCCTCCCCCTGCCACACAAGTCGACAGAATAATTGAATATTTCAATTTAGATCATGGGACAGTTCCAATCACTACCCAATGGGACGCATTTAAGGCAGTCCTTAGAGGCCTCTTACAATCTTTAGTCACGGCACTTAAAAAAAAACACCACCCAATCAGATATACAAATACAAAACTCCACCGACAGGCAGAGGAAGAATAAGTTAGAAACCCTAGACCAGAAAATAAAGCCCTTTGGATAAGTTCCTAAAACCGCCACAAAAAATATACCACCGAAAAAACGAAGAGGAAAATGTTCTTCAAACATCAATCTTACTTTGAACACAGCAACATCTCTGCCAAATGGCTTGCATATCCAGCACATCCTAAACAAGGACAAAATACCATCCTGGCAATCTGAGACTCCAATAACATATTACACTCTAGCACTTTAGCAATTCTACAAACGCTTACAACCTTCTACACAGAAATCAATCAAACAAGACTCCAATATAATCACACTCAAATACAGGAATTTCTAGAACCAACATGCTTTCCACTTCTCTCCAACCAAGATAAAAGCACATTAGTCGACCCCTTTACAAATCACATAAATGAAAACAGGAAAAGCACGAGGCCCAGACGGACTCCCCGTTGAAATATATAAAAAATATTTAGAAGCAATAGCTAATAATCTAATGGCCACTTACCAAGACGCCTACAATACTAATCAACTCCCACCAACACTACGAAGCCACCATATTCCTCCTACTAAAACCAGGAAAAGACCCACAAGACTGTGGCTCCTATAGCCCAATTTCTCTACTCAATGTAGACTACAAAATATTGGCAAAACTACTGGCAAACAGATTACAAAAGGTAATAACGATTATACACTCCGATCAATCAGGCTTCATGCCAAACAAATCTACATCTATAAACCTTAGGAAAACCCTTATACACACACACACAAGTCATCCATGACAATGCAGGCACAGGGCTAATGTTTTCGTTAGACGCTAACAAGGCCTTCGATTCTATCGAATGGCAATTTATGGAGGTAGGTCTGGAGAGATTCAGATTTGGCCCGACATTCAGCCACACAACCACAATCCCGCTACATAGAGCAACTAGACAAGGATGTCCTTTATCATCATTTCTATTTGCAATATTTATCGAAACACTAGCCCTACAACTAAGACAATCCCCACAAATAACAGGTTTCAAGATGAAGGAACATTACAGTCTCCTAAGTCTGTACGCTGATGATCTAATAGTCTAGTTTACTTAGCAGACCCCCTTTCAATCCCTACAATCAACATGCGATATACATTATAATCCTACCTCTGCCAAACATACAAGTCCCTGTAGTAGAATTATTTATATATCTAGGAATACATATTACAACATCTCCACAATGCTTTATAGATCTTAACATCTCTCCCCCGATAAACATGGAAAAAACAAAACCAAAACATGGCAACACCTACCAATCTATCGAATAGGTAAAATACATCTAATCAAAACAATACTACTCCCAAAATGACTCTATATATTCCAACACTCCATGTGCTATATACCCCCTACTTTCGTTAAAGAACTACAAAACAATCTCTTCCTTCCTCTGGGGCTCCAGAAGAGTTAATGCAAAAGCACTTCAAAGTGCAAAAACAAGAGCAGGCTTAGCACTTCCTAATTTCCAACTATACAAAGTTGCCAGCCAACATAAATACTTTAAAACATGGTTGACACCCAACCAAGAAACCAGAGAACCAGACCCCATACTACCCATGGAACCTATGTTGCATGCTTACTTACCAGCTCCCCCCTTGGCCTTCCTACAAAATCCTAAATTCAAAATAATAGGTAATGGCATGGTACTGAACTCACAAATGTACAAAATTTAGAAATTTGCCATACACACTATTAAATATGAAGATGTAATGAAAATATCACCACTATGGCACAATCCCAAATTCCCACAACTATCAGCTTTTAGTCCTTAAGACTGGGGAAAAAAAGGAATAAAATTTTTTGGTCAAATAACATGACGGACAACCTATATCGTTCAACGAACTCCAAATCCAATATAACCTCCCACAACACTACTACTTTAGATATATGCAATTAAGACATTGCCTATGCACAGAATTCCAAGCCCCCTCTATACCTATGACCTCACACCCCTTGCTGAAAACTCTAGAATATAAACAATGTAAACGTATGATATCTAAACTATACAAACTACTTATCTATCAAGATACCATGCTGACCAAATGGCAAAAATATATTCCCTCCTTAACAACAGAAGAATGGGAAGCAGCTGAATCCCATACACTTGTGTCTCCGGCAGCCAACAATAAATTAATACAGTATTATATCCTGTATAACAAGCATATTATATCCTGTATAGACAAGCATATCTCTCCCCCAAAATTATGAGACATGCAAAAACCTAACACCTGCCCAAAACGCTGCACTAGCCAAGCTGACTTCTGGCACCTAATCTGGGACTGCCAAAGATCACAAGATTCTGGTATAAAGTATTAAATTAATTAACTACAATGTTACAATCCAGAGTACCACCAGACCCCAAGCTATGCATCCTCGGAAATAAACACACGGACCATGCATCAATTAACCTTCCTGAGAACAGCATTATTTTATGCAAGGAAAACAATCGTCCTGAAATGGATGGCCCCTGAATCCCCCAAAATACGGTGCTGGTCCTCCCTGATAAACAAAGATTTACTGTATATAAAACTGGTGTACCGTATATATTATATATATATATATATATATATATATTAAAAAAAACACGTGAAACATTCTTATGCAACACAAATGTTTATGTGAATAGGAGCTTGGTAAAGATGGTTCCCACCGGGAGACCCACACCACTGGAGACTAAATGAAGCAATCCTCGCAAAAGATAATATTATATCTGATCTAACACAAACAATTGAAAATTACTTCCTAGAAAACACATCTCTGGAAATATCCCTTCCCACATTGTGGTCCGCCCATAAGGCAGTAATATGAGGGAAATTAAATGGCATGTCCACCCTTCTTAATAACTTTTAACATCATGTTCTGCTTCCTCCCCCAGCCACAACAGCTATATTTGTATTGAGAGAAAGTGCCCCGATAGTAACTTACCTTCCCTCTTTCCTCCGCCGCACTGCCAGGCCCTCTACTTGCACGTCTGTGATTGGCTGAGAGGCAGCGAATCACAGACGCGGCTGCCGATAGTCCTGAATGGCGGAGGAAAGAGGGAAGGTAAGTTACTATGGGGGCACTTTCTCTCAATACAAATATAGTGGTTGGGGCTGGGGGAGGAAGCAGAACATTATGTTAAAAGTTTTTTGAGCTAGGCTGTGGGAGACCAAATCGGGAGGGAGAGGGTGGGAGGGGGGGGGGGAGATGGCTGCAGTGCGCATGCCAAACTTCTCGGAAGGGAGACAGGAGGCAGAGTCCTATATGGACTCTGCTATTCTCCTGGTGGCCACTTTTTTGGATGGGGGGGATTACAGGAGAACCATATGGAGCTGGGATGTAAGGTAAGGAGTTTATTACACTACACAGTGTGGCCAGTAGTGGGGGAAATTCTAGTTTTGGGGGTAGACATGCCATTTAATTCAATTAGCAGCTAGGGAGAAACGTCAACGCAATGATAAAATAAAGTCACTCACAAGCTCAATAAGGACCCTACATCAAAAAATAAGCAAATCATTCTTGGAAGAGTATCTTAAATCATTAAGATTCTCTAAATCACGAACTAAATCTTCTATTAAACACAAAAGCTGAAATGGCACTACGCTTAAACAATCAATACTTCTATGTAAAAGCTAACAAACCAGATACATTTTTAGCCCGCCAATTAAATAAATTAACACAGAACAGATATCTCCCCCTAAGAGACGCAACAGGCCAATTACACTACGACCCAAACTACAGTTCTAACAAATTTGCCAAATACAGAAGCTATACAGCGGACACACAGTAGACAAAGATAAAATAACAGACACACATATCAATGACTTTCTAAAGGATATCCACCTGCCAGAACTTACGATTGAACAACACGCCCTCCAAAAACCAGTATCACATCAAGAAATTAAAGTAATCTCCACTTTCCAAGCACAAAAATTGCCAGGCCCAGATGGTTTCACAAATCTATATTATAGAAAATTTAATAAACAACTCATACCCCACATATGTAATCTAATTAATGATCTAGCCGCAGCAAAAAGCACACTCCCATCAGAAATGCTGGAGGCTCATATAGTGGTTATCCCCAAACCGGATAAAGACACAACCCAACCAGCAAATTATAGGCCAATCTCCCTTATAAACACTGATCTTAAGATAATAGCAAAGGTTCTAGCAAACTGGCTCAAACAATTCATGCCCAATATCATACATTACAACCAGACAGGTCATCACAGGTCGCCACACAGCTGATAAAATAAGGAAAACAGTCACAATTCTTCGACACGCTAAAGAACACAATATCCCAATGCTCGCTTTATCTTTAGATATAGAAAAAGCGTTTGATAGAATTGATTGGAGGTACATGGAGAGAATTTTTTTAAAAACTTGAATTCTCTAGCTGCTATTTATCCATTTTCATGAACCTCTATAATCATTCTCAAGCTATTGTAAGAAATATGGGTTACCCCTCGAATCTGATACTAATCAAAAATGGTACAAGACAGGGATGTCCCCTATCCCCAAAACTCAAAACTTATAATAAATATTTGCGCAGCGGCTAGATGCTTATTAGCCTACTCGTGGAAATCCCCCCCCCCCCCACTTACCAGAGAAGATCCAATTTAAAAAAAATATGGTGGATCCACTCTAATGAATACCTGGCAGCCACTCTCAGAAATACCCTTAAAAACTGGACCAAAGTGTGGTCCACACGGGAGCTTAGAATGACTCCCACGAACAACCAATAAGGAATTACGGAGAGGAGGTCGGGAGACTGGGGGAGGCCCGGATTGGGGAGACAGGCCGGAGGTAGGTAAACTTCTAATTCTAAATTGTGGACTTCAGTATTAGAGTTCAGGAGTTTTGATATAAAGATGTAATAAATCAAAAAGGGTTCATAATTATAAGATGAGCAATAATCACTTTTTGTATATATTATTGAAACAAATCAACAGGAAGCTAATTTAAAACGGAATATACTCAGATAGCTACAGAATTATTATGTATTATTTATGTCAAATTTATTCATCTGGATCGCAGGAACCTAATTGTTTATTGTTCTTTATTGTATTCTTCTTGGTTTGAACCTTTTTATTTTGTGTAATTTATAAATTTCTTAGTTTTGTTTGAAATTGATGTAAAGAAAGAAATTGATTGACATGGTTTTATAAATGCTAAAGAAAAGTATAATAATAAGTATCAATGGGCAAATAAATTTATTGAAAAAAAAAAAAAAAAAAGAATAAAAAGGGTCAAGACTGATTGCAGTAGTGTGGGCCAGAGGTATGGGGAGGTTAAACACTTTTGTCAATATCCAAATTGCAGTATGGTACCAAAAGATTCTATTACAAATTTTGTTATCTGATGCAATACTGGATGTACATTTCTCTTCACTAATCTTTTCACATGGAGAAATAACTGCCAAGGCACCTTAGGGGAGATTCAATATCTGAAATCCCCACTACTTACCTTTGCATGCACTCTTGATGCAATAACGTTCATCAACGCAATTACATCAGGTATTGCATCTTGGGAAGGCGTAAAGGTAAGAAGCTGTGAGTTGCAAAAGTCTAAAGACCCGATCTCTGTTGAGTTTCATGCTACAAGGTACACAACTTAACATTTTAATGCCCTAAATTCAGTGAAAGCATACATTAACCCAATACAATGTGGGATTTACACCTATTTTAGCAATATTAAATCTCCTTGCAAGTCTTATATCTTACTAAAAATGTACTTGTATGACTTTTGTGTCTGTTAAATGTAGTAATTCGTTGTTGTATACAGTTTCCCTTCTTTCCACAGAGGTAAAGTGTTGAATGATTATTATGAATCTTCTTTTCCAAGCTGGGGCTGAACAAAATTTTCTATTACTGCTCAGTAATAAAGACTGCGTGTACTTTAAATAAGACTGATAATAAGTACACCCATGTAGGTTCGCCTAAAACATATATTCTGTGACAAAGAATCCTGTTCCACTGCGGTTTATACACACAGGCAAAAGAGGGATGATGAGCTGTGAAGCACAATGTTGTTTTTGCAAGAAGCAAGAGAAAACTGGTGAGCAAAATAGCTCTCTAAACAACAATTTTAAGAGCTAAATATGGTAAAATCCACAGGCAGGTCAGGAAAGCAGCCAAAGGAACTCCAAAATCATCCAATTGTTTATTTTTTGTGCAAAATTTACATTTGACAAACCCATACTTGTGCGGCGTGCCAGACCTAAGGATCTGTTGCTGCCAGATTAGGACTAGTCCAGAACAGTTTTGTCAGAAGGCCAATTCTATTTTTGAACCCTGAGTTACTGTCGCCATTTATTCAGGAATGTCCATTTTAAAATGACCAAGTAATAACATGGATCAAAATAGCGGTTTGTAAATTAAGAAATCTAAGCCCCTACAAAAGCAAAACAGACTGCAATAAACAATGTAAACGTGTTTATGATCCTACTTGAATCCTATATCCTATATAAGTGCATTTTGAGCAGTAATAATGCCTTATAGTGGATTACGCTGTTATAATGCCTAACTTATATAAAGTGTGTTAAAATAATTGAATAGTAAATGTAATGCATTTGGTTGGTCAATCTTAATACAACATTGCAAGGTATAAACAGAGCACAAGTATTACATCCATTACATCCATCTGGAAAGTATGTATATCAGAACTCTGAATATAAACATACAGTGGACTAAAATATTTGCTTAAGAAACATTGTGGCAGCAGAGGTAGAATTGTGTGGGAAAAGTAGGCAGATTAGGTCCCCAGCAAAATATTCCCAAATGCTTCACTGGTATGATCAATGTTATTGGTTGCTTGCATGATTAAAGCTAGAAATAAAATGGTCAATTTAAAGCTGTTAATCAAAAACCAAACAAACACAGCCACACACGGGAATGTTAAATTTTTTACTGACTCAATTACTAATGCGATTCATCGCGATTATGATTGAACAGAATTCAATTGAAATTTCTTTTAAAAAAAAAAAAGGTTTCTAACCCAAAACATTCTTCAAATTGTGCCCTACTATTTGCCTAACCAATTCCTATATTTGATAAACATTTCTAGTGCTAGCAACAGTGCATGTTTTCTTTTACTTCTACTACATAAGCAACTGTCTGCTTCTTTCTTTATAAAACAAAACCTCCAGCCAATAGAAAATAACGTTTTTTCCTTTTCTTACATAATTTTGCAGAATATGAAATATGATTCTGTGAAAAGATGCTCAGAGAATCATTCTCAAACCTCTAGTATAAGTGCTCTGTTAGAATTTAGTTAGTAGTGGAAAAAGCAAAGCTAACCAGAAAAAGTGAAATCTTTAATGCAGCAAAATAAAATTCTGAAAACAAGTGCTACCCAAATAGGATTTTGATCTTCAATAAAAAAAGAAAATAAAAGAAAATTCAATTATAGCTGCAGTTCTGTGTTTGAGTACAAGAGCAATTGAACTCGGTGTACTTGTTACATTCTAAATATAAGCTGGTTGGCATGACAACAAAGATTGATGGATCTCTTTAAAGAGTACTGTATATTTAATTGTCAGCATTTTGCAAACGAGTCGGAGAAAGAAGTGTGAAAGTCCAGTTGTCATAGATACTGTAGGCTATTAACCAAAAATAAAAAATATATCTAACTATGCAAATATAAATAGAAAATTTAGTGTAACTTGACCACACCCTTTGAAAGGCAAAAACTTACAGGAAGATACAATACTAGTCAGTAAGCCGGTTACAACAGGCACTAGAAGCCCAGAGTGCCCCCTCAGTGTCCCAAGGCAAGATTCCCCCTCAGTGTCCCAAGCCCAGAGTCCACCCTCAGTGTCGGATGACTAGAGTACCCTTCTCAGTGTCCCAAGGTCAGAGCCCCCTATGCCACCTCTATCCCAAGGCCAGAGTGCCCTCTGTGTCCCAAGCCTAGAGTCCACTCCAAGCTATCTACATTAATTACTGGTGGTGCCCATGCTTCCATGTAACTGCTGTGCCCATTCTTCTTCTGGGTTTCCACAATGCAGTAATCACTTAACCCTACTGCATCACGGAAACAATGCAGGTAAGGAGCAAAGAGGGTAACCCCACAGTTTAAATAACATTAGTTTTCGCACTGCTATGTAGTGCAAACATGAACATGCCGTTTTTTTTACTTTAGGTGCCTGTGCCGTTACTAAAATATGGCGATGACCCGGCAAACAATAAGTTAAACCCACACTAACCCGTTAACTCATTTTCAGCAACAAGTATTTTGCATAGGCCAGGAATGGACAAATCCTACATAGTTGCCAGAAATTTGTAGTGACTGAGGACTGCTCCATGTTCAAAAGATCATCCAGTTTATACTTTCCTTCCTCACATAATTAAGCTGGCAAATGTGCAGTGAGCTAAAATCACTGTACAATCAGTGTGGCGGTAACACTTTATAATGTGGCTTCTCCATCATAATTAATTATTACTGCTCATCAATGTCCTGGGTTTAAAAAGTAAAAACGGCTCATATTAACAGGTGATTTTCCAAACAACCTGATAATATTCACTACAATAAAAATTTTACCTGATAATTTTACCAAATTACATTTTCTTGGCCCAATTTTGATCACCAGGCACTACAGTATACACAAAATGACAGCTACAGGTATGGCCTTGATACAGCCATACTAATTATGCAATGCTCAAATTTAAATCTATAGGCCATATGAAGTAAAAATTTCCAGCTTTGTATTAAGATAGCCACATATATTTCCCAGCATGTTATTCCAAAAGAGGGTTTTGGGTGACTACTGGTATTTCTATAAAATTCAAAAAACTAGAAACATTCGCTTAAGAATTAAGTCCAGAGTGGTAAATTGGTGCTGCTGATATCAGGACAGACTTAAGAACTGTGCTGGTTGCTGCTGGAAAAATCATTAACCAGACTTTTGAACGATAGCTATAAAAATGCTTTTTGAAGAAAGCCAGTTCTATAGAAAAAACTTTAACTGCAGGGAACTACAGGCAGGTAATTTTGTCTTAAAAGAAAAAAAGGTTTGGTGAATCTTTGGGACATGCAATGATGTGTTTATTAGCGTAAATTATTACAGGTTATGTCATCACGTGTATAAATAAATATGCAGCACTGTACATTTTACCAAAACAAATCCCATAGAAAGGCAAGTTTGAAAAGTAAAGTGCACAATGTAATAGCAACATAGTAAGTTGACCACACACTTGAAAAAAGGGCAAAACCTTTATTCTGTATTAATTATTACATTTATATAAATTTAAGGGTAGATCAACCCTCCAAAGCAAAAATTATATATAGCAGGAGGACCTGTCCCAGACCCTAAGATTGTAATACTTACTGTACCTTTTCAGATAACATTTCTTAACAGTGATATCAATCACAAACTTTTTCTGGCCTGTCATTCTTTCCTGGTCTTTTCTGGTAGCAGCCATCATTCACACCCATGATGATGCTGTCATGGCCAATGATTTAGGACTGCTTTCCAAGCTCATAAAGAGGAGTAAACATGCAGCATTCAAGATGCGAGCCTTCCCCACAAGGAAAACCCAGGGGCCCTGGTGGTTTAAAGGGCATCTATAGTGAAAAAAACATTACCCCGTGCATTTACTGTGCACACAACATGTTTCGGACAATCTAGGTCCTTTATCAAGTGTCTTTGCATTTGGCTGCACCACCCTATTTCTTCAGAGTTTCCTCTGAAAAAGCTTTCCCGGCTTAAAGGGAATGTACAATGTTAAAAAAAAATGTTCAGCCCATTGCAAAGCTGTACCTTTAAATCACACACTGTATTTCTCTTTATTTTCTAAGCCACTGGCAAAGCTTATCTTTCCCACTTGCTGTCTCTCCCTGCTTCACTGAAATCTCATTCAATCTACTAGTCTTGCGAGACTTGCTGGAGGTGAATCTCATTCGGTCAGTTAGTCAGGACTGCCCTGCTAGCTTCTATTTATATAATGCAAGTAAACTAAACTTCCAGTTGATCTAACGGAATACAACAGATCTAACTGAATACAACAGATTTGTATCATATCAACTTCCCCTTTAAATTGTATCATATCAACTTCCGCTTAACAATGGGATATAACATCTCACATTAATATATTTTTTTTAGGGTAAACACCCAAACATAATTTGCCCCAAAATTGACATTTTGTAATATCTCCTTTAAAGTGATAATAACCCCATTTAAAAGTACTGCAATCAACCAAAATTAACTGACACATAAATGTCCCCCAGAAAACATAATTCAATTGCCACACTCTCATGAAATTTTGCTTGCAAATAAAAAAAATTACACATGGAAAAGAAAAAAACTTCAGTGTGCAAGAAGTTCACAGGAACATTCAAACAGATTAAAGGAGAACTAAACTTATTTTTTTAATCCTAATGTGAAAGTTTTTCTCCCCAGAATACCTATACATTGAAAGATTCTTCTCTTGTCATTAGCATTTAGTAGATATGAGCAATACTGTAGATTCTGTAAGAAAGGAGGCTTCCATGTTGTTGCCAGTACAACTCATAGCCCATGTGGCTTCAAAGAGACAAGCCCCCTGACTCCAGGATTCTATGCACAAAGTTTCTAGCTTCGTAGCAAAAGTTTAAGCTTCTAAATGTATCTGTGATCAAAGTTGAAGGGGAACTGTGGTCCAAAAATGACTAGGTAAATTGATAGGAATTGCAATTTATTGTCATTGTTTATTTTGCATCGTTTTGAAGATATTTACATTTTTGTGTGTGATACGGCAGCAGCATCACCAGGTCCCCTGCACTTCCTGCTCTGAAACCATGTCAGTGGATGACAGTCAATCTGCCCTGTGTCTCCTCCTTCCCTTGCAGCCCCCCTCCTCTTTTGCAACTCCCCCCCCCCCCGGCCTCTCCCACTCATGGACTCTATGGCCCCTCCATTTGCAGGCCCCCCTTTGCCCCTTTCGGCCCACTTGTGGGTTCCATGGCCCCGCCCACCCACAGGTGCCATGGGCCACTCAGACCCACCCCCCCTCTGCCTTCACACAGTTTGCTGTAGAGTGAGAACTCTGCCTGAAAAGGCTGTTTTCACATAGTGAGAGAGAAGGGCTGTAGATTCCCTTAGCTTCTCTGCAGCTGCAGGTCCTTCACACAGCAGGGAGAGGGAGGGACTTCCTGTCTCCTGTCACTGAAGTCTGAGGCTGTGCTCGCCGGCGGCGAGGTGGAGGAGCAGCCTTAAGAATGTCACATGTCAGCCTCCCACCCATTAACTTTCTGGTTAATTTCTTTATATCTTGGACTGTGGGGCAGGTAGAAAGGTGGTTGATGGCTCGTTTTAAAGGTAGGAAACTGGTCTTTCATTTTTAACTCAACTTGTTTGGAGACCACAGTTCCCCTTTGATGAGTTGCTGGTGGCGCACAATGTAAATGCTGTGTTTTTAGGAACAAACAGACCAAGAAGTCACAAGTTCTAATCCCCTAGTTTACTTGTGAAATAATATAACACAGTCTACTGCCTGAGTTTATTGCTTTTTTTGTTTGTTTGTTTCCATGTTTCTAAAAAGATATAAAGTTTCTACATATGTACGAACTTTATATATAGCAGCTCTTTTATTTATTTACCAACCAGTGTGAATTGCTGACAGTCTTCCAGTAGCAATACAAAATAGTGAACTGATTTTACTGAAATGTACTTCTGTCTATAGCATGTACACTGGTGGCGTGTTCTGCTAAAGTGCTTAGGAAAAAATCTTACTATTGGGACACAGGTTTGATTCCCCATGCTCCTTTTTTTTGTTTTTATTATGTGTCTAGCAAAAGATAAAGACTCTACATGTACTAGCTTTTTACTATTTTTACTAGCCCTTGTGGCATAGAGGTAGAAAGCTTTCTTTTTGGAAAGACACAGTATAGAAGGTTGCTGGTTTGATTCCCCAAACTTACTTAAATTTTTTGCTGAAATGTTAAATGTTCTGTTTCTTTCATCTATGCTAGTAAAGACATACACTGCAAAGATTACTTTTATTTTTTGTATGAAAAGCAATGTATCATTGTTTGGGATAGGAGCATTTGTAATATGTTTACACAAAAAACTGCACTGAAATCTGTGTTCTGTGTCAAAGGGAGGGATCTCTGAGCTGTAACATGAATGGCTGTCAGCTTCCAGGAAGCAAGACTAGAGTTTCCTGTGAAGTGTACTGTGTATACTTAGCTGGGTGTTCCCAGATAAGGTGAATTATGGGAGCTGACCCCTAGTACCCACAGGTTACTTTCATAAATCACCCAGCATCCACAGCAAAGGGAGATATGAGACACAGCCTGTTGTGTGTTTGTGAATGTGTGTCTATTGGGACAATATTGTCTGGGAACTTTAGTTCTCCTTTAACCACATCTATATTCACACAATGATAGAGGACTGTAGCAATTTTCATTTGCCACAGTGTCAGCCCTTTCAACATCATTGCATTATATACATAGAAGCGGAACGCTAATCCAGTCCCCATTTTACATAGGGTAATATACAGCTAGCAGGGCAGTCCTGGCTATCTGACCAAACAAATTCCCCCAGCAAGTCTTGCAGAAGTAGTGGATTGAACAAGATTACATTGGGGGAGGGAGAGCCAGCAAGGAAAATGTGAAAGGTAAGCTTTGCCAATGGCTTTGAAAAATAAGTAATATGAGTAATATATTGTGTGATTTAAAGGTACAGCTATGCAATGGACTGTACTTTGATTTACACTGTACATTCCCTTTAAAGGATACAATGACCTGGGTAGAGAAGTGTGGTGGGGAAAGTTACATTTTCTGGGCTTCAGGGGCCACGGGGAGGTGATTAAAGTTTATGCTCAGTCATCAAAGTAACATGTTGCAGGAAATGGCTATAAACCTCGACATCACAAGGTTTATGTAACGCAAAGCTCTCCCCAAATGTACTTACCAGCCTCCCTTCCCTCGCTGCCTTCTGCCTGTCTTCTGTTCCTTTTGCGTGCATGGAAGAAAAGAAAAAGGTGCACAACTGGTATCTGCTCCTGTGATTGGCTAAGGCATGATGTCAGCCAATCACAGGAGCGGATACTGGTCGAGCCCCTTCTGCTTGCTTCCATGCATGGAAGACAAGAAGAAGGCAGTGAGGGAGTGAAGGCTGGTAAGCCCATTTGGGGAAAGCTTTGAGTTCTATAAACCTTGCGAGGTTTATGTTTATGACCACTTCCTGCAACATATAAAATTTCAGTTTGGGGGACATACCCTTTAAACAATAATGCTCTAGGAGTTGTAGGGGGAGGATATACTGGGGGTAGACATGCCCTTTATTTCAAATAAAACTAAAAGAAATTATAAACAAACTGACTGTACAAAACCAAACAACGGATTTGGACTGCATCTCCATAAATAGTGTTTGCAGACCAAACCCTAAAGGTTAACTCTAATTGAATTGCCCTGTTAGTATGCTATGTACAGATACTTTACCTGAATAATTGTAGTAAAGTTCTTATCCTTTAAAATGGTGCTAATTTTGCCCCAACCAATCAGATGTTAGCTTTCAAATGTTAAATAAGTTCTCATTGGTTGGGGCAAAATTAGCACTGTTTTATACGATAAGAACTTTTATTGAATACCCCTGTAAATATTTTAATTGGTTGCGAAGGGGCGTTAAACAAGGTACAGGTGTGCATTTTTTAAAAGTGTAAATAAGTAGGGGTTGTCTCTATTTTTGTATTGTGATTTTCTTTTGTAGGAGTTTTTCATTATCCACAGTGGACCATTATTCTGTGGGCCTATTTTCTTAAGTATACAGCAAAAACTCGGGTTAGAGGGGTTTGCTGCTTCAACAATGGCGTTAGAACATCTGGTATAACTATTTTTCATTTTGTGACATGAGTTTATATGCATATTGGAGCTTTTCATTAATGATTCAAAGGTAAATTTCACAAAAACACCGAGACACATACCTTCATCCCACAACTGTTGAGATGCAGAGATGTATGTGGATGGCTGGCTGCTTGTGAATTAAAGGGTCCATAACAATTGGCATGTCACTCATTTTCAGGTTAAGATTCAGAACAGTAAATAGAACTGGTCAATATATTTAAAACAGACTGGCAAAGGAGATTAACTACCTTATTTACTCTTTATTAAAGTTTAGGTTTCTTTTACAAAAAAAGCTTTCAGCTTTTTATCCCTACAAATAATTATATGGCATTTATAGATCTGAATCCATTTAGCTACTGAGCAAACTAGAACAGATATTATTAGTCATGTTCAAAAACTGAGGGAAGAGGCTGACTGGCACATGTTGCATTGCATAACTCTTATATAATAAGGAAACTGTTTTTCTCATGTACTCTTTGAGCGAAAGCCAGCACTTGGTGCTGCTGTTGCTCAAATATAAAAACTAGGGACAACAAACATTCATATTATTCAGAAACAATGTTATGTGGTATAGAATCCTGAACATCTAACAACTGTAAAAACTGCACAAAATAAGCATTAATGAGCTTGAAATTAAACTTAAACATTTGTAAACAGCTATTGTACACAGACGTAAAGTGGTATTAACTGCACATACTGTAGGTTACATTTACTAATATACAGCTTTAAAAGGACATTTCAACTTTTAGATCATACTTTGCAAACAAATACTGATTCATATTTTCCGGAACTGTAATTGTAATTTCAAAAAGCTTCATGTGTTTATATTAAATCATAATTATGCCACAGTACCTGGCAGCTTGCTCAAGCATTTTCAGCAGGGCTATTGGCCACACTCAAGTCAAATAAACTACTTACACCAACTTATCACTAGAACCTGATTTATACAAGAGCCACAGTTACCCAGCAGAAAGGTTTACTGGAAATGATCCATAACTAATAAAGATCACAAAATGTCAAGTCATGTTAAGAAAGGTTGGTTTTACAAAGCACAATTTGTTCCCAAATGCTGTTTCTGGGATGGACACAGATTAATAAGCAAAGTGCATTTCAGTCAAATAGCACCCAGTATAATGTGCCCAGAACACAATATTGGAGAAGCATTCCTCTACTCAGGAAACCAAAGCCCAGTATTTTAAAGTAATAATCTGACTCACAAAGACATAATAAAATATTAAATTAGAGCCACATGTTTTCTTTCTTCATTGAATGTGTCTTTGGTTTCAAAGGCACATTTTATTAGGCTGAAGCAAACATATTTGGTATACTATCCATAAAAATGGATTAAAAATTTACATTTATCAAACAGATATTTTTTTAAGAGGTCCTATATTTGAAGAACAATTAAACATGTACAGATGTTAAAATACCTGCAGTTAAGCAATTTAAATGAGAACATTACGTGTCCTGATAGATTAAGCTTAATAACAATCTGGTCTCTGTCTCAGCAAGGAAAGTAATAAGTGTTTCTTGCTTCCAGCTCCAGTTAATTCCAATAGGCACAGGCACATATTGTATCAAATGCATGAATGTTAAATGGTCAGTTGCTGTGCACAGCACTAATCAGTGGGATGAATGCTGGCAGGGATTCATATACTGAAAGATTTCTTCAGTAACATTAACACAGGTACAAACTTTAAATGTAACCAAAATCTGTAAGAAAAAGCAAACCTTTTTATTGAAAATATAAAGTCTTTCTGTGTCACCATCACCAATCAGTTTAAAAGGCAATTTTGGGCACCCACATCACCCCGGATCACGTCTTCCAATTACTTGTATACGGGTACTGTAAGTGAAGCAGGCTTTGAAAGGATCGCTCTCAGTGATAAGGCAAGATCCAGGGGTTAGGACCTAGTGGTTTAGGTCATCATTGGGAAAGAGGGCAAGGGGGACCTAGTTTCCCATTAAAACCTATGCTACCTGATCTAATACTGGTGTGTGTGTTTTACATTCATTTTGCAGGCAAACTTTTTGAAAATAATGCAGAGCACCTGATGCAATAAACTAACAGTAACATTTTGAGCTGCTACATATCGATTGCCAGGTATTGGAAACTCTTGTGATGCTGTATCCTCCAAACTGTTAACCACAAAACAGGAATCTTCAGTAGTTCAAACTAAATAGTGAGGAAGGCACACACATATAATTATAACTTTATTGTGACATTGTATGTGCACAACCTTTCGGGGGGGGGGATTCTTGAGGCGCATACTACATACCTTGATATTTAAAGGGCATCTCTTCCCCCCTGCAGAGGCAGCGGCCTGGTCAGCAGCAGTCATTCATTGGGCATACAGCATGACAGCCATGATTGTCTTCTGTGGTGGGGAGAAGCCAGGGAAAGCCAGTGAAAAGGATGCAGGTTGAGTATCTCAGTCCGAGAATGTCCAAGGCAAGTTTGCAAGGTCAGGGTTTTCGGGTGCAGGGAAGATAAGTAAAGTTGGTGCAAAAGTATTCCCTTTGGTGCATTGTGGGAATTATTTGTGTGCATGCCTTAATGTGTGGATATAAAAACTCTACACACCTTACAAAGAATGTGTTTTTTTTTTTAATAATGATAAAGGGGAAAAACACCTGCTAGTACTTATTCCATCATTATTGTAACATTTCCAACTATACAAAGTCAAAAACAAATCAAAACAAGTAAAAAAAAAAAAAAATAGGAATTTAAGCATTTGTTGATTTTATCACAACAGTCAGTTGCTTTGGATCACTTTGGTATATTTGGACTACTAATCGTCCACTAATCGTAGAAACTTAGGCAAATTATTATTATTGCAGATTTGTAAAGCACCAACATTTTCGGTAGCTCTTTACAATTACATGTATACATTCACATCAGGCCCTGCCCCGAAGAGCTTACAATCTCAACACATTTGACACATACAACCTATCAGTATGTCTTCGTGATTGTGGGGGAAACCAAAGTGCCCAGAGGAAACCCACAAGCACGGGGAGAACGTACAAACTACTTGCAAATGTGTCCAAAAGTGGATTTGAACTCAAGACTTCAATGCTGCAAGGCAAGCGAATGTTTAATAATGCATGGGCAACCTTTAAGTCTTTTGTCTTGCTAACTTATCCCACAACCCAGACATATGAAGAATACAACAGATTACTGTCATAATAAAGGGCAAGCCCACCCCAAAACTAAAATTTAACCCACTACTGCCCCTTTGCTAGAAATGGTTCTCCTGCAGTGTCTGTTCAAAGTTCCAGAAAGTGAAGTGTAGGAGCTGGCCATCATCCAGTCCCTGCTATTTCCTATTCCTCCAGGAGGTCTCTGGCATGCGCAGAGGAGTCGCCCCACTCCCTCCCTCTGGATCAATCTTGGCTTCTTCACCTCCTACATAAAAGTGTTTGCTGTAGGGTAGCCCACCCCCAACCATCAAGTTTGTTTTGTAAAACAAGCAGCAGAAATGTACTTTTGCTTCTTCATTCCCTCTGCTCTCTGCATTACTGGCAGCCATGTCTGCGGCTGCCAGTCCGGCCCCTGCTTGCAACTTCTGGCAAGCAGAGCGCCAGGGGAACGAAGGAGTGTAAGTACATTTCTGCTGCTTCTTTTACAATACAAACTTGGCGGTTAGAAGTGGGCTACACTACAGCAATTTTTTCCCCCCAGAGTGGATACCTTTTAAGGGAACAACTAGCACTTGCCTAAAAATCCTGAAACTCTAAACGTTGTTGTAGACCTTATGATCATTTATTTTGTCAATCTTGGGTGGACATCACTGGTGAGACATTTTCTTCTCTTGTTGATGACTATCTTCATTATGACCAACAGATGGTTTAATCCTTTAGATACTTTCTTGTATTTCTGTCTAGATTAATACCTTATAATGGTGAGATTCCTTTTAGATTTTGAAGCTTCATTGCGGCTTCATGGCTTTAAAGTCAAGAGGAATTATCTAGCCCTGTCTGACATGCTGATCAACTCAATGTCCACCCTTGTAATAAACTTTTTATATTATGTATTGCTCTTTCCCCCAGCCCCAACCGCATAACTATTACTCACAGAAAGTGCCTCAATCTTTACTTACCATGCCTCTATCCTTCGGCGCACTGCCTCGGCCCTCTGCTTGCACGGAAATGCAAGCAGGGTGCAGGCCCGGCAGCCAAGTCCGTGATTGGCTGAGAGGCAGCCAATCGCGGACGCGGCTGCCGGAAGTTCAGACCGGCGAAGGAGAGAGGCATGGTAAGTAAAGATCGGGGGCCTTTCTGTGAATAATAGTTATGCAGTTGGGGCTGGGGGAAGGAGCAGTACATAATATAAAAAGCGTTTTATGGTAGGGGGAGGGAGACAAAATTGTGAGGGAGAGGGAGGGGAAGAATGGCTGCAGTGTGCATGCCAAACTTCTCCCGGAGGGGAGACAGGAGGCAGAGTCCTATTTGGACTCTGCTATCCTCCTGATGCCCATTTTTGGGGACTTTGGGGGGGGGGGGGGGGAGACTACAGGAGAACCATATGGAGCTGGGATGTGAGGTAAGGATTTTTACACACTACATAGTGGGGCCAGTAGTGGGTTAAATTATAGTTTGGGGGGTGGACATGCCCTTTAACTGTTTTATCAGGCCAGTATATGGCCAACATTAGGAACGCGTGTAATTGCTTATGGCTGCATTTAAAAAAAAGAAGATCTCAAACTGCTTATATAAATTTAGCCTGCACTGCTGATTGGAACCCTGTAGGCTGTAGCTAGTGGTTTAAACTTGTGATTGTATTATTAATTGGTATCCTGTCCTAATTACACAACACCAAACATTTTTATTGCACTTGTAAAAGTATGGAACACTACATGAAACCACATCTAAAGATATTTACATATGGGAAGAGATGTTTAGAATTGTGTAAAGGGACAGAGTTTATTAATATCATTGTGTTTGTGCCTTTGGCTATTTTTATTATGGAAACACTTGGTGTCCTATACTGCTGGTTGAAACCCTGGAGCTAGTTATTTAAACGTGCATTTATATTACTGAACTACTATCCTTTTATAGCTGCAAAACACCAAACATTATCATTTTCACCCTCTGTAATATATAGGATAGTGTATTTGCACCTTCACTTTGGCCATGCCCAGGTGATTAACCAAGTTGGTGGCTATTACAGGTTTTTATTCAAGTAGATTTTTATTTAATTTTTCAGTGTGATTCATTATAGCTGATTACATTTGCACTATACCTGTACATTAGATGGTTGCAGGGTGGAGGTAAGTGGGTGTTTTATTAAAATTTGTGTGAACTGAACTGGTTTTCAGTTATAGTTGCAAAACACAAAACATTTTTATTTGTACCCTCTGTAACATATGGGACATTATATGGAAGGTTTAACAAAGATGTTTAGATATGTTCAGAGACATTTGGAATTTTTGTGTGTGTGTGCATATACTACTGTGTGCAATTTACCTTTACATGTATTTACCTGTACAGGGTATGAGTAGCGATCTTTAGATTCATATATGTGGGGGGAGAGGGTTACATATGTGGATATGTGTCACCTATCCACCCTTCCAGACCTCAAAGCATGCCACCCTAATTTCCAATTTAAGGGGTAGGAAAAGAGGAAGCTGCAATTCAACACACCATGTAGAAATAGTTAAAACTTTAAAAAGCAAACCAGAACAGTTCCAAGGTCACAATAATATCAAAGTTCTGACCATTGCTTGTGAAGGCCTCAGTGTTTATCTCACTCCCCTCAGGAATTTCTGTTTCTTAACTTAACCAAACACAATATATTTCAAATCTTTTTTTCCCCCAGCCAATAGTGTAGTGCTTTTTCTAGAAATTACTTGCATGTGGCCACGTGGCTGTTCAAAGCCAATTTAACAACATGCATGTCTCAAAATGTATGGGTGGGCAGGGCTAAGGCTGTCTATTTTAAAAAATGGAAGATATTTCCATTTTGTTATAATTTAAACAAATTCTTTTCTTTTAAACGGTTTTCTCTAAACCCAAGATCATTTTGCATGTGCAGATTTTGTGCATGTACAGCATTTTAGCCTGCAATTAAAGGTGGATAAGTTTGTCTATATGTGAAATACAAAATCCTTCCATTAGAAAGCTTAAAATGAGTGCCAAAACAAAATGGGAGTTTGGGTGCTTTCTGTAGGAAATAAATTGTTAAGAAAGACACTATTGGTGTCAAATGTTGGTTTACTAGCTAGAGGCCTACATTTTAAAAATTATGGCTCAATAAAAGCAGAAACCGGCCTAACTGGCACTTTAGATCTGCTCATGCAACACTGTTAAAGGGAATATCCACTTTAAAAAAAAAAAAAAACTTTGTTCCAAACTGTGTTCCAAATCCCCACTTTCAAGATATACAGAGCTTCCAAAGACGCTCCTGAACTTGCTTACCTGACCTGGTCCCTCTCCGCTCCTACGCTGCCTCTGCTGCTGGCAGCCGCTCCACTTCCTAGTTGCCACTGTCAGTTAAGGTGCGACGTGACATCACACCCAATCGTCTGACAGCCGCGACCAGGAAGTAAAGCGGCTGTCACCGCAGAAGTCCCCTGCTACTGTTTTTGCTTGAAATGAGCTAAAAACAGGAGCAGGGGGGGCAGCACTTAGACAGCAAGGGACCGGATCAGGTAAGAAAGTTCAGGAGCGTCTTTGAAAACATTGAATATCGCAAAAGAAGGGTTTTGGAGGGTAATCTACAGTTTGGAACAAAGGTTTTTTTGAGTGGCCCCTTAAAAGCCTTATAAAGAGGATCATATTTTCTTAAGGGCTACCATGGATACATGGAAAGTACCCAGAATTCTTTTATTTATCCACCTTTGCTGGCTAAACCCAGCTAAATGTATGCAGTACATGCATATGATTGTAGTGCTCAACAGATCAAAACAAAGACGCTGCAGCCTATCTTTCTAGAAGCTGAAAGCCAATCAATCACATAAAAGCACAACATCATCCCTCTCCCTGACACTTTGCAATGTATGTCTTAGCTACCATGGATGTACATAACAGAATATTAACCTGTTTTATTTAAAGGAAGTCTGGGGAATTGAATACTTTAGTTTGAGGTTCTAAGCCAAGGTTTTTATTTATTTTTTTTTTAAATGACCCAAAGGCTTATACTCGGGTCACAGGTATTACTTGCCTTACATGTGGCAAACCAGAGCAGTCAGGAGCTGCACGTAGGCGCAATCATCCACGTAGTCCTGTGAACATTAGAACGTGAGTTATGCCTCCTCTCAGCCCTCACTGGACAAACCATAAGGGAGGAGCAAGGAAGGACTGACTATGGGAGGTGGGCAGTTTGTTGAACCTTGCTACTAAAAAGATTGTTAAACTTTGCCACTCCAAATATTTAGAAACTATAACTCCGAGCAACCAAGGCATGCTGGGAGTTGTAGTTTCCAAACTTTTGGAGTGGCAAGGAATTGGGGGTTAGTAGATTTGGCTTATTATATTGGCACTAATAAGTTTTTCTACTACTGTATGGGAATTCTACTGTATATTATAATAGGGTCATTTTATCAGGCAACTAAAGCCTAAAAACAATACTGAATCCGAAGGCAGTGGTCATAATTTCTACCCTCGAGTCAATCAGTTATACTTGTTTTTCCGGTAAAAATAAGTACCTCAGCTTATACTTGGAGCAGCTTATATCAGAGTATATATGGTAGTCTGTCTTGCTAAAAAAAAAAAAATTATTTTTTTTGATCCTAAGGAAGCCATATTATTGGTGAAACGCGTTGATCAGATGTTTTTCTATATAAGACAGTATGCTACAAGTCTGTCTACCCTGCATTTGCTAACTTTTATCTTTTAAAGCAACAGTACATTTTTAATCTTGTATTATCTATAAATACTTAAAACTTTTGAAGTGTGAACCATTTTTGTGACTGTGGAGCATTTAAGGAACACAGATGGTGTAAACTAGCCCACAGCCCCCTCACTGGGAATAATTGGAGCACACTACCAAACAACAATAAGGAGACAACACCAGACAAGTGTAAGTCTTTATTCATATGCTTATCATTTATTAACTAATTTTAATTTTTATGATCCTTGATTTTAATTATAAAGTTTTATCTTTTTAATCTCCGCCTTCTTTAAATTACCTATAGCCTGAGGCACATGCGCAAACAGATCCAAACAAACAATTTTCCAGGAATCCTTAATGTGTGGTCTTTTACAAAGCCTGGAAGATTACTAAAGTGGTGCCAGTATTTAAAACTGTTCACACCTAGGTAACTACAGACATGTCAGTAGTCAGTGAGAGATCTGTGATGGGAAAGCATAACAAAAAAAGGACATTAAAGGGCCTGCCCACACACAAGACTGCAATACCTTGCCAGGATTACTCTAAAGATCTTTAGCCTGGTCCATCCAGATAGCAACAGTTAATAATGGCCATGATGGTCGCAACTCCTAATACTGAAGAAATATACACATTTTTGTTTGGGGAGTGGGCATGCCCTTTAAAAGATAACATTACAATATAGACCATTTAAGGAATTATAATATAAAAAAAGTATTTTACTACAGCAAAAGAAAAGAAGCTCATAATATAAAGGTAAGCATGATTTCTGCATGTGTATTACTATTACATTAAATAACGTATCTAAACAGCTAGTAAATAATTTCCAGTAAAGCTACAGTACCTCCAAACACTTTTTCCAGGGGAGCCCAGCATAATATAGGTGTAGTCAGTCTCAGTATGAAAATTAACAAATAAGGCAGAAAGATATTTTGCTTTTAATTCTAGCTCAGGGAAAAGTGAACAAATGCAATTTTATCTTAACCTATTTCTTTTTTTAAAAAGCCCATTTCCCTGCTTACAAACTTTTCCAATTCTGGGCCAAACAGCGATTGACCTTGAAATGGAAGACAAACTATTGGCCATCCAGGATTTTAACCATAGAGCTCTATAACCTGTGACTGCTAATGCGGATGACATGGCTGACAATTTGAATGAATCAAGTGCTGCATCAGCAATAAATTTAGAAGTATATAGAAGAAGATTAGCTCCTTTAAATATAAAATCCTTTTTAAATAGCCCCAATTAATTGTTCAATCCATATACCGTATATACTCGAGTATAAACAGAGATTTTCAGGCTGAAAAATCAGCCTGAAAATCCAACCTCGGTTTATACTCGAGTCAGACATTTTTCAGCTACCGGTACTAACTTTTAATCTGGACACCGCACGCTCGCTTCTTCCCTGCCTGTTCTGGCGCGCCGGCTGACGTCACTGCCTGGCGCTGCGTAGTGACGTCAGCCGGCATGCCAGTAGAGGGAGAGAGCGAGCGTTTATATATGGACGGATCAGCCTAAGCAAAGTGCGCGCACTATTTACATGTTGCCCCGCCACTGCTCTCCCAGGGGGTTTCCTAAAGAAGGAAGTTCTGGCTGTAAAATAAAACTCCTCGGAATCCTCCTCCAGGCTGCTGTACCCTGCACTGAGTGGGGGAAATCCCTGCCTGTTATATTCAAAAAAGGTAGTCGTTCACAGCCTGGTAACTATAGACCTGTAAGCCTAACATCAGTGGTAGGGAAGGTGATGGAAACTTTGTTAAGGGATCATATCCTTGACTTTGTCTCCAGAGATCATCTTATTAGTAGTAGTCAGCATGGATTTATGAGAAATAGATCATGCCAGACAAATTTAATTGGTTTTATGAAGAAGTGAGTAAGAAGTTAGATTCAGGCACAGCTGTGGATGTGGTATATTTGGATTTTGCAAAAGCCTTTGATACTGTGCCACATAGGCGACTAATGTTATAAACTGAGGACTGTTGGCCTGAAGAAAACATTGTTCATGGATAGAGAACTGGTTATTGGACCGCAAACAGAGAGTGGTGGTTAATGGAGCTAAATCTATGTGGGCTAAAGTTCTAAGCGGAGTTCCTCAGGGTTCTGTACTGGGGCCGCTTCTGTTTAATCTGTTTATAAATGACTTAGAAGGGGGCATTGAGAGCAAGGTCTCTGGTGTTGCTGATGACACTAAATTATGCAGAGCTTTGAAACTTCCAATGATGTGCAAGTGCTGCAAGCAGAACTAGATAGATTATCAAAATGGGCAGCGAATGGCAGATGAGATTCAATGTTGATAAATGTAAGGTGATGCCTTTGGGATTTAATAATCCCGTGCCACCTACACCATAAATAACTCTGTGTGAAGTGCATCTGAAATGGAAAAAGATTTGGGGGTTCTTGGTAGTAACAGACTTTAGCAACAATGCCAGGTAGCAACAGCTAGAGCTTGCAAGATATTGTCTTGTATAAAGGGGGAATGGAATCAAGAGAGAAAAATATATTCTCCCTCTTTACAAGGCACTGGTAAGGCCACATTGGATATGCGGTGCAGTTTTGGAATCCCATATACAAAGGGACATCTGGAAATTGAGGCAGTTCAGAGAAGGGCAACTAAATTAATAAGGGGAATGGAGGGGCTTAAATATGCAGGCAGATTAGACAAGTTAGGGCTGTTACATTGGAGAAGGCGGGGTTGCGTGGGGACATGATAACCTTATACAAATATATTAATGGCCCATACAGTGAAATCTCTGGTGCATTGTTCACTAATAGGTCATATCAGAGGACTCGTGGACTCCTTTAAGGTTGGAAGAAAAGAAGTTTCATCTTCAAGTTAGGAGAGGTTCTTTACAGTGAGAACGGTGAAACTGTGGAACTGTCTTCCAGCAGAGGTGGTAATGGCAAGTTCATTGAATAACTAAAGGCCTGGATAAGTTTCTAAACTGAAAAATATTGAGAATTACTGGTATTAATGCATATAGATCTGGTTGATCCAGGGATACTTTCGATTGCCGTTTGGCGTCAGGAAGGAATTTTTTCCCCCTTTTTTAGCTGGGTTTTTTTGCCTTCCTCTGGATCAACTTATGTAGGGTTAAAAAAAAAAAAAAAAAAGGGAATAGGTTGGACTTGATGGACGAATGTCTTTATTCAACCTTAATTACTATGTTACTATGTTCTGGTGCGCCGGCTTAGTGACTGAATCACTGCTTGCAGAAGGATTCCCACTACAGAGAGATGCACACTTACAAGTAAGTCCACTGAACTGCGGGGGAGGGGGAGTGTGCAGATGTTTGGAAACTACAACTCCCAGCTACTAAAGCATGCTGGGAGTTGTAGTTTCCAAAATTGGAGTGGCTTTAGTTGTCTTTTAAATGGACAGCAGAATTCTCATACAGTAATAGCCTATCCAGTATGGCTATTACTATATGGGACTACTGTATGAGAATTTGCTGTCCATTTAAAGGGCAAATAAAGCCTCAAACCAATACAGAATCAGAAGGCAGTAGTGGTCATAAGTTCTACCCTGGTTTATACTCGAGTCAATCACTTTTACTACTTTTTTCAGGTAAAAATAGGTACCTCGGTTTATACTTGGGACGGTTTATACTCAAATATAACGGTAGACATAGTAGTTTTTGCCAATACCAGTGATGCTACATTAGGACGCATATATCCATTTGATTTTGTTATCCATATGATTCTTAAAAGAGGAATGACTTTAACTGGAATAGTTTTATGTGTAAGTTTAGAAATTACCTCTGGAATATTTTCCCACTTGTCTTTAGATCAAAAGGAATGGGATAATTTTTTTATCAAAATAGTGTTATGGGCTAGGTGTCTGGACAACACCATTCATTATCCACAATATTAGATAATGAAGAAAGAACTGACTTGACTTAAATTTTATCCATGGTATCAAGGGAATCTTAATAACCTAAGTGGTATACATTTTCTGTAATATTTTACAACACTTTATATCAAAACCAGAACTTATTCCTCCAATTCTTCTGAAGAATTATTATTTATTTTATTTTTTTCCATCTACCTTAGTAATAGATGTATCGACATGTCCCACCCGACGAAAGAATGATCGAGGTCGGACGTGGCCGGCCGCCCCACACCAGCAGATATTTCCGGGCGACCGACCGAAAGTGCAGTGAATCGTTTGGTCGGCCGAAAATACTGCTGGTGTGTACCCAGCCTTAAGCTGGGAATACCCAGTAAAGATCATTGAAAGATGCCGGGGCTGTGTGTTTCCCTCGGCTGCGGCAGACTACTCTATAGGGGAGTCTAGCAGGCCAATGGAAATTTTGGTTTTTCGGAATGAGCTTTCGGCCGACCCAATCGTTTGGAAAACGAAGGTACACACAGTAGCCATAAAGCCCCAATACCGATGGTATTGGGGCTTTATCGTTACTGTGTGTACCCAACTATAGTCTTGATTTTTGCTTTAGACTCATTATGATAAAGAAGATTCTGATAAATGGTCTGGGTCAGAGATGAAAAAAAGATGTTGAAAGAAAACAAACAAAAAAAGAATTCACATGAATCCGATGCGAAATACTAATAAAACTAAACTGACAGTAATCCACCTACATCCAATTTTTTAAGAGGATTGAATTGCCGATTAGCAGAACAGGAGCCTCACGCCATGTGCACCAGCGGTTTTTCAAACAGCTTTGCGCCCATAATGGTGACATAATGGCTTCCCTTGATCACGGGGACACTCATCCAACATTTTCTTTCATGTTGGTGTTTCACTGTCCCAGATATGGCCAGACTATACACCTACCTTATCATAGGTACCTATTAAAAAACCTATCCTCCTTTTGAAGGAAGTTCTAACTCCCTTCTCCCATTAGGCATGTCCACCCCCACAAACTATAATCCCCCCACTACAGGCCCCAATCTATAGTGTATAAAAATCCTTACCTTGCATCCCAGATCCAAATGGATGCCCTGTTATCCCTCCCCTAAGTCACAAAAACTGACCACCAGGAGTACTGCAGAGTCCTTATAGGACTCTGCCTCTGTCACCTCCGAATTTTGCCATGCGCAGAAGAGCCCTCCCCCCCCCTCTCAATTTGGTCTCCCGACTCTCCCTCCCCCTAGCATTAAACCCCTTTCTCATAATATAGATTTTGTTTCCCCAGCCCCAACCGCATTATTATTAGAGCAAGAAAGTCCCCCGATCTTTACTTACCTTACTTCTCTCCTTCGCCGTTCTACACTACCATGAGCCGAGTCCATGATTGGCTGAGAGGCAGCCAATCACGGACACGGCTGCCGGTCGCGCCCCCTGCTTGCAGTTCAATGCAAGCAGAGGGTTGGGATTGTGGCGGTGAAGGAGAGAGGTAAGGTAAGTAAAGATCGGGGGACTTGCTCTTATAGTAATGCGGTTGGGGCTGGGGGACCAATATCTATATTACGGGAAGTTAGTTTAAAGGGTGGATATACCCTTTAAAATTAACCAGGCTAATCAGCTAATCATGCCCCTGGTGTTACTTCTACTGAACAACAATATTCTCTCACAATTTCAGATCGCCGGTCTGTTTTAGCTGACTGTGTCCAGGATCTGTCCAATGGAAGACCTTTTTTATGCTGAATGTTTTTTCACATTAGCCACACCCTGGTGTGTAGGGTGTGTAGGGTGGGGCCAACTGGACCAGAGTTATCAAATTTGCAAGGAACTTTAATGTAACAAAACAATGAACTGAACAATAATAAAACAATATCCCAAAAAGCACATTTTGTATGGAATAGCCACAGAATAAAAGTATAGATTAAGGACCACAAAAACTTTATCAAACATTAAAATTTCAGTTATCCCTATACCTGTCAGACTCTAAAACAATCTTAAATCCGTAATCTATATTGCAGGGCATACTGTTCCACCCCAAACGGCTATGTTAGAAGTTCAAAAAAATAGATTCCAAACTCAAATTACAGCTCCTCTTTCCAGCGTCATTGTGGTCCGGCTCCCCTGCCCGCCAGAACTACAAGCAGAGGGCTGAACCAGGAGCCGCAGCTGTGATTGGTTGAAAAGCAGCCAATCACAGTCGCGGCTGCCAGCAATATAGAAGACGCTGGAACAAGGATCTGTAAGTACAGTTTGGAATCTATTTTTAAACTTTTAACATAGTGGTTTGTACTAGTAAGTATGTTTTTCTTTATTTGTGTGAACATACACAATCTGAAAATGGTTTCAAGGGTAGGTTTGAATCCAAAAACCTTGCTCTGCAAGACATTAATACTAGTAAGTAAGTTATTCTGCTTCAATAAATGAAACCAATGAGTTATGTCATAATAAAAAACTCCGGTACCATATATTTAACCTCAAAAAAATCTATGTGGCAGTTACCATATGAAAGATGGGCATAAACATAAGCAGATGAGCAAACATCTTTTAGCTAATAAACATTTTAAAGCTAAATCTTTACTGGTTTGATTCACATAGGAAATAAAGTTTTCGAAAACTAATTTCACCAAAAACTTATTGCGTGAAAGATCATTAATATGAATACACACCACACGCATTACTCAAAAATTTCAACATCTGTTCCAGTTTTTTTTCTTCAAGTCTACTATAGTATTTGAGGTTGAATAAGGACATATGTCCATCCAGTCCAACCCATCTAGCAATATCCTCATTTCCTGCCTGACTGCTGATCCGGAGGAAGGAAAAAAAAATTCCTTCCTGACTCCAAGTGGCAATCAGAAATTTCCCTGGATCAACTCTACTTTATGTATCAATACCAGTATCTTGCAACATTCCTTGTTTGCAGAAACTCATCCAGTTTTTTTTTTTTTTAAACTGACCAGTGAATCTGCCATAACAACATCCACTGGAAGACAGTACCATAGCATTACCGTTCTCACAGTGAAAAACCCTTTCCGAACTTGCAGCCTAAACCCTTATCTTCAAGTCTTAACGGATGTCCACGTGTCCTCTGACATGCTCTATTGGTGGACAATGCCCCAGATAGTTTATTGTATGGCCCATTAATGTATTTATACACGGTAATCATATGCCCACGCAATCGTCTTTTTTCCAGCATACATAATTGTAACTTTTCCAGTCTCTCTTCATATTCAAGCTCCCCCAATCCCCTTATTAATTTAGTTGCCCTTCTCTGAACCCTTTCCATTTCCAAGATGTCCTTTTTGTACACAGAATTCCAAAATTGCAATGCATATTCCAAATGAGGCCTTACCAATGCTTTGTAAAGAGATAGAATAACATTTTCCTCCCTTGAATCCATACCTCTCTTTATACAAGACAATACCATGCTGGCTCAGGCTGTTGCCGCCTGGCGCTGTTTGCTTCCTTTAAGTTTGTTATCCACCAAAACTCCAAGATCCCTTTCCAACAGGGATTCACTTAACACGGAGCCATTTATAGTATACGCAGCACAAGAATTTTTCAGTCCAAAATGCATCACCTTACATTTCTCAACATTGAATCTTATCTGCCACTTAGCAGCCCAATGTCATAATCTATCTATATCCCCCTGCAACGATTGCAGATCCTCTGAAGTTTTTAATGGTCGACAAAGTTTTGTGTCGTCAGCAAACACAGAAACCTTGCTGACAATACCCACTTCCAAATCATTAATAAATAGATTAAATAGAAATGTGCCTCCCCAGACCAACAGACCTTAGCTTATACATTAAGTCGCCTATGGGGGACTGTATCAAAAGCCTTTGCAAAATCCAAGTAAACTACATCTACTGCTATGCCAGAGTCTAAATTTCTACTTACTTCCTCATAAAAGACAAGCAAGTTAGTTTGACAAAATCTATTCCTCCTAAATCCATGCTGGTTACCACTTATGTCAGTCCTTGAAACATACTCTAGAATATGTTCCCTTATTAAAGTTTCCAATATCTTCCCCACCACTGAAGTTAAACTTCCAGGCCTGTAATTACCTGGGCTGTGAACGACTACCCTTTTTGAATATTGGAATAACATCAGCCTTTTTCTAATCCAGAGGCACACATCCGGACATAAGGGGATTTTAGAAACAATGGCCTAGATAAAACTGAACTTAGCTCCCTAAGTACCCGAGGATGTATTTTATCCGGTCCAGGAGGTTTATGAATATTAACCTTATTTTGTTCTTTCTGTACCATATCCTCTGTTAACCAAAGTGCATCTTTTTTTAACATTATTGCTACTATACTCTATGATATTCAAGACATTTGCTTTATCACCATCCTCCATAACTAACTTATCCCCATTAATTAATGGTGCCACATTGTCAGTCCTCATCTTCTTACTATTAATAAGCTTAGTGATGCTTTGTTCAGCTATCCTAACTTCATTATTAATTTTAGCTAGTTTGATTGCATTCTTACACTCCTTGTTAGTTTTTATAATCCCTAAAGGCCCTTTCCGTTCCCTCTGCCTTAAAGGTTTTAAATGCCTTTTTCTTCCTTTCCATTTGCCTCTTTGCATCAGAATTCAGCCACATAGGCGTGGATTTTTTTTTTACATTTATTTTTTTATAAACACAGTTTACTTCTGTTCAGTACCTTTACCTGATAATACCTTATCCCAGTTGACATTCTGAAGATTTAGAAGAAACTTGCAGCCCTTGCCAACTGTATAAAGCTGACTCACTTCCTCCCTGCTAGCATTTGGCAGCTTATAGCAGACACCAACAATGACATTACCCCCTTCCCTGTTGCCCAATTCCACCCATATTGCCTCCGCTTTAACATCCATATCGCCAGTTATCTCTTCTTTTTAATTTGGCTTCAATTCTTTTTTAAAGGGTATCTCCACTGATAAAAGTCACCTGGGTTGTAAGGATAGATATGTGTAAGGTGGAAATGTACCTGCAGTATCCAGTGTCTTTGAGCAGTAGTTTAGAAGAAATCCAATGAGTTTCTACCTGAACGCTGTGGATGGTGCAGGTCCGCCCACTCTTAGTGACTGCCTGATTGGGAAATGTCCGATGCGGGTGTTCCATTCGTGCATGCGCAGAACGTGTGAGGATCCGTCTGGACTGCTGTCTGTGTGATCCGACTGGTTGGTCTATTCTACACACACACACCACTTCAAGCTACTGAGTTCACTGATTAATGGAGGAATAATCACATGACCATCACAGCAGCTTGCCGACTTCATTAATTAATGGAGGAATAATCAGGTACTAACTTTTTCTCTCTCCCACCCCTCCCATACCAGATTGCCTTATATTCCCAGCATCCCCTATGAAATTAATCTTAGATCACTTTTTTTAACCACCCCTCTCAGAGTTAGAGACAAAAAAAAACCTTAATTAAAACAACACAAGTTCCCCCTGCTTTTGTTACAGTATTGTGGACAGAGGGTTTTACCCTTTCCTCCAGTCTTTCTCTGCATGATCAGCTGTAAAAATGAACTTAGAGAGTCAGGGAGGGAAGGATTTCTTACTGCAGCCATGATGACGCACAGGGGAAGACACACACCCAGGAACCAGCACAACTTTCCCATGCTGCTGCCAACAAACGAAGGGGAATTCTGGGGAAAAAAAGGTAGGGGGAGGGTTGGGGGATGGTGTACTTTAAAATAAATTACCCTAAAAAAATGCTTTTTCCTCAGTGGACATACCCTTCAACATAAACACATACTTCTCCCTCTTTCCTTTTTTCTCTACATTATCATGCATGCGCGCTATAGTTAAAGGCGGAGGTGGTTGGAGCCTGTCAGTGGAGCCGGCAGTGGATCGTGGCAAGGTAAGTTTCCTCACCATTTCTGGCTTCTTCTAAATGAATTGAAGAACAAGAAGTAAGGCATAGCTCCTTTACCTCCCATTCTTTAATTAATGCAGTAAAGGAATAGTTCACTTTCTTAGTGAACTATTCCTTTAAAACACTATTTTGTTTAGCTGAATGCAACACACAGAGAAAATGTAGCGAGGACTGTCCCACCTCCAGCTCCCGCTTGAACAGGTTCTTTCTATTTGAGCAGGTAAAAAATTCTTGGGAATCACTGAATGGGAGCAACAGTAGATTTTTTTCTTATAATATTCATTTACCGTATATACTCGAGTATAAGCCGACCCGAGTATAAGCCGAGGTACCCATTTTTGCCTCCAAAATTAGGAAAACATGATTGACTCGAGTATAAGCCGAGGGTATACAGTAACCCTAATACCTTTCCACTGTAGATGTTTGGAAACTACAACTCCCAGCATGCTTTAGTTGCTGGGAGTTGTAGTTTCCAACCACCTATAGTAGAAAGGTATTGGGGGTTACTGTATGGCATACTGTCCCCCCACCCTAATACCTTTCACTATAGATGTTTGGAAACACAACTCCCAGCATGCTTTAGTTGCTGGGAGTTGTAGTTTCCAACCACCTATAGTAGAAAGGTATTGGGGGTTACGTATGGCATACTGTCCCCCCAGTCCCCCCCCCAGCTCACTTACCGTACCTGGTCTTCAGTCTTCATCTCTCTGCCGGCTACCGCTCGCTCTGTGCAGAGCCGGCAGTTCCCAGTACTGCTTCACGGCTGCGCGATGACGTCATCCCGCCAGCATGCGCGATGACATCGTCGCGCACCCGTGAAGAACTACTGGGAACTGCCGGCCTGACTCGCGGCTGCTTCTGGATTGGAGGCAAGTTTACTATTGACTCGAGTATAAGCCGAGGCAAGGTTTTTAGGTTGATTTTTAAACCTAAAAACCTCGGCTTATACTCGAGTATATACGGTAGTTACATAGTCAAGTTTTTTTGTTTTTTTTTTACAAGAATGTATTTCACTGCACCCATTATTAAACAGAGCACTTGTGTATTATATATACAAAATTTAGTGACTGGTGTGGATTAAAAAGAATCGGGTACTGTGCATTTTATTATATTTTAGTTCTTAAAGTAGTGCATCATTACTCTTTTGCATTGATCTCTCGATCTTGGCTGGCAAGATACACTATTGGATGAAATGCACCACACACAGCTCATGATTTGGTGAGCGTTTATCATCAGGTCCAAGACTTTGGATTAAAGGGAAACTAAAATACAAGCAATAGGAGGGAAATCATACTTTTTTTTCCCCTTGCTAGATTTTTTTAATACACTGTACAGTGTTTTTTTACTACACTGAACATTTGGGTATGTGTCAATTACATTTTTGCTTATTTATCTTTTTTTATCATTACTTACTGTACAAGTGAGAAGAGTAAAACAGTAAGTCTATGTGAGAAGTTAAAAGATCCCAGAGTTTGGTTATGATACATGCAGACAGTTCTGTAAACCATGAAACAAAGTTTCACCTCTTCTCAGCAAATTCTCTAAATTCCGCTCATCCTGTTTCATTATGATTAAATACTCTCACTAAGAGAGCTTTCTTGATTTCACTCTTCTCACAGACAAGTTTTGAAATGGGCCTTCTTTCTTCCTTAAAGGTATTATTTTGTTATACTTCTAGGACTTTTACAAAGCACTCATTCAGAATATGGGGTGCCGTTTTGGAATCCTGTGTACAAAAAGGACATCTTGGAAATGCAAAGGGTTCATAGAAGGGCATCTAAATTATTAAGGGGGACTGGGGAAGCTTGAATATGAAGACAGATTGGATAAGTTACAATTATGCACACTAGAGAAAAGGCAATTACATGGAGATATGATCACTGTGTATAAATACAATGGGCCATACAATAAACTATCTGGGGCATTGTTCACTAATAGAACAGGTCAGGAGGACACATGGACATTCCTTAAGTCTGAAAGAGAGAAGTTTAGTCTTAAAGTTTGGAAAGGGTTTTACACTGTGAGAATGGTAAAAAAAAAAAAAATGGTCTTCCATTGGATGTGGTAGTTTAAAAAAAAAAAAAAGATGGATTCGTTTCTAAAAACTAACAATGTTGCATGTTACTGGTATTGACAAAACGTTAGAGTTGATCCCCGAATATTTTTGAAGAAAAAAAAAAAAAACACAATATGAAGGTGAAAAATGTTAGGCTGGAAATGAGGGTATTGCCGATTAGGTTGGAGTAGATGTACGTATGCTATTATTCAACATCCAATACTGTACTATAATAATACATTATTGTTCAAAATTTTTATATTTAACAACATTTTTATTTATCACAATGTTTAAGTAAATTAAAATATATGAATTTATTGAGATGTAATGTCATTTGCTAGAATATCAATGACTGGGCCTTGGCTTGATGAGATGGAGAAACCTTCTGCAGGGAATAAAAATGCCATTGTTTGCTTACCGGTAAGTAATTTAAAACTTTATAAAACAGCTGTACAGATAATATCATTGACCAAAACAATACAATTCTTACCTGGCAAAAAAAAATTGTCTATATGGCATGTTAGAAAAGAGATTGGGATAAAGAATCAAGAATCAGTTGTAAAATACATGAGGGTGAATGGAAATGAAAGAAAAAATGTGTTTCATTAATAATTAGGTTAGGGATAAATATAACACTAAGTTTAACCCTTTAACTGCCACAGATCATATATTCACGATCTGTGCAGTGAATGCTCAAACTGCCACAGATCGTGAATATACGATCTGTGGCTTCCCCTTTAAATTTTCAAAAACACCGCGCGCTAGGGCCGACCCGGGGGCAGCATTCAGCTGCCCCCCTATCCCCCTCGACCCCCCCCTCGGTTGTGTCCAAATCCCAGGGGGGGGATCGAGAGTTACAGTACCTTCAATGCCGTGATCGTATAGTGCTGCCGGTCCCACGTGGATGAAGAGGAGGAAGCGGAAAGGGAGACCCCAGTGACGTCACGGAGCTTCCTCCTTCACCGGGGTCTCCCTTGAAGTGGTAGGAGACTGCCCCTGGTGTCCTATTTGAGGTACTGCAGTCTGATCTCAATTTGATCTGCTGCAGTACCTAGTATAGTGCAAGCTGTCAAGCTGACAGCTGTACTATACATTTTGTGAATGGAACTCAAGTTCCATTCACAAATAGGATTTTTTCTAAGTCTTTGCTACTTAGCGAAGACTTAGAAAAAAAATGGGGACAGAGATCAAATTTGGTGATCACTTCTGATCTTTCCGGGAAGTGATTTTTCCGATCGGATTTCGAATTGAAAACGGGCATTTATGCCTGTTTTCCAAGTTCGGTATCATTCCCTAAGATGATCTGATGATTATCTTTGGGAATGATCGGGGGGAAAAAGGGGAAATACACACAAAAAAAATTCTTAAAGTGATACACACACCCTTTTTTTTTTTTTTACCCTAAAACTATAAATTAAAAAAAACGTTGTCTTCTCCAACGCCCCAATGTTCCCAGTGATATCGGTAAAGTAAACGCGGATACTTATTTGTACGATTCCAAGGGAAACTAAGCCTATTTTTTATAAGGAAATTTTGCAGAGGTACCAAAAAAAGACCGTATTGAATTTTTAGGATCGGTAAAGTGTGCAAAAACGTGTGACTCTCCATACTAACCGATTTCACTAAAATACCACTAAAAGGGGGAGAGTGTGGGTGTGGGGGGGGTGGTTGTGGTGCGTTTTTAATTTTTTTTCTTGTAACTGCCTTCTAAATGCGTCCCATTTGAGCTAGTTGGTGGCCTCGTCTCGTTTGCACCCCGCAAATGGCACACCGTTTGATCAGGACATGTGGGAGATTGCTATTTAGTGGTTTTTTTTGCTTGTCAAGTGGTTTAGGTAGGATTTCAACCCTTGAATCATCTCGTTTTATTTTTCACAAAATCTCGTAAAAACACAAGTTCTTTGGATCGCTGGGTCTGGAATTCTTCAATTTATGCATGAAACATGGAACCGTAACGTAGCTGAAGGTGTGTAGATTCCAAAAATATATAGTTTGTGGGGGGAATCTCCATGTTTTGGGACTGTTTCCTTAGAAAAAGTGTAGGCTGTTCAAATTACAGAGCACTTTGATTTTTTCTTGTATTGCATTTGTGCATGCGTCCCATTTGAGCTAGTTGGTGGCCACGTCTCTGTGTGCATCCATGCATATGGCATACTGTTGATTCAGGACATGTGGAAGATTGCTATTTAGTGGGTTTTTTTGCTTGTCAAGTGGGTTTAGGTAGGATTTCAATCCTTGAATCATCTCATTCTATTTTTCACAAAACCTCGTAAAAACACGGAGTTCTTTGGATCGCTGGGTCTGGAATTCTTCATGTATGCATGAAAGCATGGAACCGTAACGTAGCTGAAGGTGTGTAGATTCCAAAAATATATAGTTGGGTGGGGGAATCTCCATGTTTTGGGACTGTTTCCTTAGAAAAAGTTTAGGCTGTTCAAATTACAGAGCACTTTGATTTTTTCTTTGTAATTGCATGGTGCATCGGTCCCATTGAGCTAGTTGGTGGCCACGTCTCTGTGTGCATCCACGCATATGGCATACCATTTGATTCAGAACATGTGGGGAGATTGATATTTAGTGGGGGGGGTTTATTTGCGGGGGGCTTTTCAGTTTTGGGGCTATTTGAAATTACTGAGCACATTTTTTTCTTGTAATTACACTTGTGCTGCGTCCCGTTTGAGCTAGTTGGTGGCCACGTCTCACGTCTCTGTGTGCACCCACACATATGGCCTACCGTTTGATGCAGGATATGTGGGAGATTCCTATTTAGTGGGATTTTTTTGCTTGTCAAGGGGTTTAGGTAGGATTTCAATCCTTGAATCTCTTATTTTATTTTTCACAAAACCTCCTAAAAACACAGAGTTCTTTGGATCACTTGGTCTGTAATTCTTCATGTATGTATGAAAGCATGGCACCGTAACGTAGCTGAGGGGTGTAGATTCCAAAAATATATAGTTTGTGGGGGGAATTTTCATGTTTCGGGACGTTTTCCTTAGAAAAAGGGTAGGCTGTTCAAATTAAAGAGCACTTTGATTTTTTCTTGTAATTGCATTTGTGCATGCGTCCCATTTGACTAGTTAGTGGCCACGTCTCTATGTGCATCCACGCATATGGCATACCGTTTGATAGGCATTTGGAATTGATAATTGACAAGTTTTTTTTACATGACATGGAAATTTGCCATGATTTTTAACTTTGAATTGTATTTTATAAATTTTTCCTGAAAATCTGGTAAGAAAGCGAAACATGTGGGAGATTGATATTTAGTTGGGGGTTTTATTTGTGGGGGCATTTCAAAAGTTTTGGGGCTGTTTGAAATTACAGAGCACTTTGATATTTTTCTTGTAATTACACTGGTGCATGCGTCCATTTGAGCTAGTTGGTGGCCACGTCCCTGTTGCATCCACGCATATGGCATACCGTTTGATTCAGGGCATTTGGAAGATTGATAATTGACAAGTTTTTTTTACATGACATGGAAATTTGCCATGATTTTTACTTTGATTGTATTTTTATAAATTTTTCCTGAAAATCTGGTAAGAAAGCGAAATTGTACACAAACTGCACCCACACCATTGGTGTATGCATAAAAGAATCACACCATTGTGTAGCTGAAGGTGTGTAGAGTCCAAGAATATATAGTTTTGGGGGGTATTTCTAATATAGAGGGTGTTTAGTCGGACAAATCTGAAAAGTTCTGTAATTGGGCCACTGTTCATTGGCTCACTTTGGTGGCTAGTTGATTCCACGTCTGCGTGTGTACCATACATAGGGCATACCATTTGATTCAGAACATTTGGGAGATTGATATTTGGTAACTTTTTTTTTACATTACTTGGGATTTTGGCATTGTTTCTACCTTTGAGAGTGTTTTTTTTTTACATTTTTTAGAAAATCTGCTAAAGCTGTGAACTTCTACGAAGAACTGCGCCCACACCATTGATGGTACGAATGAACAAACTACAGCTTACGTCTGAGGTATGTAGATTCTGAGAATATATAGTTTTGCGGGGGTATTTCCAAGTTAGAGGGGTGTTCAGTTTGGAAAATCTGGGAAATGCTGTTATTGGCTCACTGCGCATTGTTTTACATTTTGACTAGTCGCTTCCACGTCCGTGTGTGTACCACACATTGGCACACACCGTTTGATTCGGACATTTAGGAGATTGATATTGGTAAGTTTTTTTTTACATTACATGGGGTTTGGTGGTGATTTTGTAACTTTGAAATGTATTTTTTCTCTATTTTTCCAGAAAATTGTGTAGAAATGCGAAATTCTACAGAAAACTGCGCCCACACCATGGATGGTATGAATGACGAACTACAGGCTACATAGCTGAAGGTGTAGATTTCAGGAATATATAGTTTGGTGGGGGGTATTTCTGAGTTATCAGGTGTTTTGTGGAAAAACTGCAGACTGTCCAAATTCGGAGTTGGCTAATTTTTTGCTGTTTCTCAACCATCGTGCATTGTCTCACATCGTGGCTTTTCGCTTCCACGTCCGCATGTGTAACCACACATATGGCATACCGTTTAATTCAGGGCATTTGGGAGATTGATATTTAGTAACTTTTTTTTAGATCCATCAGGTTTTGGCTGATTTTCTACCTTTGAAGTTTTTTGTTCATTTTTTCAAAAAGTGCGAACTCTACGAAGAACTGCGCCCACACCATTGATGGTATGAATGAACGAACTACAGAGCTACATAGCTGAGGGGTGTAGATTTCAGGAATATATAGTTTGAGTGGGTTATTTCTAAGTTACGGGGGTGTTTTGTGGAAAAAACTGCAGACTGTCCAAATTCGGAGTTGGCTAAATTTTTCGCTGTTTCTGAGCCATCGTGCATTGTATCACTTTGTGGCTTTTCGCTTCCACGTCCGTGTGTGTAACCACACATATGGCATACCGTTTGATTCAGGACATTTGGGAGATTGATATTTAGTAACTTTTTTTTAGATTCCATGAGGTTTGTGGCATGATTTCTATCTTTTGAAGTTGTTTTTTGTTCATTTTTTCAGAAAAGTGCGAACTTCTACGAAGAACTCGCCCACACCATTGATGGTATGAATGAACGAACTACAGTGCTACATAGCTGAAGGTGTGTAGATTTCAGGAATATATATTTTGTGGGGGTTATTTCTAATTACGGGGGTGTTTTTGTGGAAAAAACTGCAGACTGTCCAAATTCGGAGTTGGCTAAATATTTTCGCTGTTTCTGAGCCATCGTGCATTGTCTCACTTTGTGGCTTTTCGCTTCCACGTCCGTGTGTGTAACCACACATATGGCATACCGTTTGATTCAGGACATTTGGGAGATTGATATTTAGTAACTTTTTTTTAGATTCCATGAGGTTTTGGCATGATTTCTATCTTTTGAAGTTGTTTTTTGTCATTTTTTCAGAAAAGTGCGAACTTCTACGAAGAACTGCCCCACACCATTGATGGTTATGAATGAACGAACTACAGTGCTACATAGCTGAAGGTGTGTAGATTTCAGGAATTATATTTTGTGGGGGGTATTTCTAAGTTACGGGGGTGTTTTGTGGAAAAAACTGCAGACTGTCCAAATTCGAGTTGGCTAAATATTTTGCTGTTTCTGAGCCATCGTGCATGTCTCACTTTGTGGCTTTTCGCTTCCACGTCCGTGTGTGAACCACACATATGGCATACCGTTTGATTCAGGCATTTGGGAGATTGATATATAGTAACTTTTTTTTACATTCCATGGGGTTTTGGCATGATTTCGAACGTTGTTTGATGTTCATTTTTTTTTAAAATCTGGTAAAAGTGCAAACTTCTACAAGACTGCGCCCACACCATTGATGATATGAATGAACGAACTACAGCGTTACATAGCTGAAGGTGTGTAGATTCAGGAATATGTAGTTTGTGGGGGGTATTTTTGAGTTGGGGGGGTTGTTTTGTGGAAAAACTGCAGACTGTTCATACAAAACTGGCTAATTTTTTTTTGCTGCTACTGACATTTGGCACTGGTCACGCTCTGGTTAGTTGGTAGCCATGTCTCTGGGTACACCCTGAATGTGGCATACCGTTTTATTCGGGAGGGGAGGCTTTCATATTTGAGATGTGTTGGAACTTTCCTCCACAGTTTTTAGCTGAAATTCGCATTTGATTTTGTCTCTGATTTTACAGTTGAGGAAAAAAAGGAAAATGTGAGAAAGTAACTTACAATTTGACGAAGAGCTGCGTCCGGGTATCTGCATTTTGATCGAAACTAACTCATCGTAAAATCCTGCGAGTGTATATTTTCTAAAAATATCTCACTGTGGGGATATTTAGATAATTTGGTAGATATTCTATGTTAACTGTCAGTAGTGGTTACACATTTTAATTTGGTGTAATATTCTAGGAGGTGCAGTTTTAGTTTGGGGGGGGTCTCCTGTACAGGAAAAATGGGGTACCCGCATATATCTGGTATCATTGTACTCAGGTGTATCTGAGCTTTTGAAACAGTAAGATTTTTGTGTGTAACCTTAAGATAACTTTAAGTAAAAATGGGAAAAATCCATGAAAATTTGCAAATTTTTCATTTTTTTACATATTTTACCCATAATTCCAGTAAATTTCCAGAAAAATTAAAAAATTTTGTTACCATGTTAAAGTAGACTTTGTGCTGAAAAAAACTGTATATATTCCTGATTTACTGCAAGGTTTCCTACTGTAAAATTAGTCTAAAGCGATTAAGGACAAAATCCTGAAAATTCTTCTGGCAGTTAACGAAAAAAAAAATGAAAATCTCCTGGCAGTGAAAGGGTTAATATTCATGATACATATATACAAATACACACATACGGAACAACGTATAAAAAAAAAAATGGGACCATAATGTGCATCAGAAAGTTATTTTGATTACGTCATCCATGGTCCAGCGATAAAAGCTTCCACTATGTCCATATAAAGTGCTGGTACCGTCCTGATGGATTAGGTGAAAAACGTGTAGCCCAATGTATCCAAAAAACACAACTTAGGTTGTATTATTATTAGAATTAAAAATGGACCTTTCAAGAGAGATGACTTAATAGTCTGTCAGAGTTTGAACACCAGGGTACTTTTCAAAAGGTGCACACTGGCTGTTTCTGTATGTCTGTTTTCTAGTTTACACAATTTTGTATAATAATGAGGGACACAAAATCATACAGGTTTTTTTTTTTTTTTTTTTTAAATGGTTTACTATGAGCTCAAAGTTTTCATGTAATTTTTTCGATCTGTTAATTAACGTGTCTTTAGTATCCTAGATAACAAGGTTTCCACTTCCTTTATAGGAATAAAGAATGAAAAACTGAACCACAAAGCCACTATACATCTAATCATTTAACCATGCAGTTATTCTTTTTGTCAAGGAGAAGCCAAAAAGCTTAATTTTCCACTTATTTACCAGTCTCCCGACTGTGATTTCTGTTAATGTTCTGCTCTTTATGGAAACTGCTGGAAAATACTGCATACTTGAAAATCTTCTAAAAACAAAAATTGCAGTACAAATGACTGCTTGAACATCAAAATTGTCAGCTAACAACTTTAATTAAGCGCATTAAAAAAGATTTTCACTGAATTTCTCTCAAATCAACACTCAACACACACAGCTCAGCTAATATGAACTACATGCCAATAATTTATATTTTAGGACACCAACAATTAATTCTATTCACAATGATTAAAGTATCAGCTCAAGCTGATGAAAGCAGACCCAAAGCATAATGTTGTCTTCACCTTGCTTAAAGAGTATGTCCACCCTAAAAACTATACTTTTCTGTAATGTAGATTCCCCCTTTCCATCCCTAATCGCATTGTCCGTTTGTAAAAAAAAAAAAAAGTTAGAGGAAACTTACTTACCAGCCCTGGATCGCTTGGCTTCAGCCTCAAATGCAACTTCCGGGAACGGAGTTGCATTGGTTACTTGATTTAGGATTTGTTTTTTACTTTTTTTGAATAGATGTCAATTTCGCAAATTTTTTTTAAAAAAAGACACGGAATAAGAATGGGCAAAATATATCTTGGTTTCTATTTCTGCCACTTTGCTTGGGTGTGTAGACTCTTTATATCCACTGGACCTGTATTCAATACAATGCTTAGAAATCCCGGACACTTACATATGTAGATGAACAAATTCAAAACAACATTTTTAAGCAAACAATTTAAAGGATGTGTTTGCAGATACCATGCAATTAGTACACTCTCTCAGGGCACAACTTACCTTGTTATTTAACCGATAGTTGTTAAGTTCATCACAATGCAGCGGACATTATTTCTGCACAGAAGTGTATGCTAAAGAACAAAACACTCATGTATGATATGCTATGGGCCTATAAAGATATGATCTGCTTCTTGATTTCCTTCTATTGACACACATACTGCTTGATAAAGGTCAAGACCAAAGTCTCATCTGAGCGTTAATTCCGGGCGATAATTGGGCCGTGTATAGGCAACGATCCCCAACTGAACGGCCGTTTCGGCCGATAAAGTGCCCATACAGGGGTCGATTATTGTCCGAAATGAACGTTCGGGCACAACGTGCATCACGGGACCCACAATCGCACGTGTGTACGAACCTTAAGACCAAAACATTACATTGCACTTTAATTAAATAATCTCTGTCTGAAGAAGTCCTTGGAGTGCACATTTACATATGCGTATGTAAAATATAACACATGGAACAAGTATTGAACACATAAGAAAAAGCAGGTGCAAAAAGGAATAGAAATGCCAAGTAACCGCCTAAAATCTGTTCATATTAAGAGTAATTGTCAAATTACTCTTAATATTACATGGGCAAAAAATGGTGTTTTCTCAAGAACTTGACCAAGTTATTTTTGAAAAAACATACTGATAACAAGTAGCAATGAAAACCCTTAAAACAGGGGATATCTCCACTGGGAAAACCACTTTTTGCAATTCAGTTTTATTGAAGAACAGGAGGTAAAGGAGTCATGTCTTACCTCCTGTTCAATAAAACATTCAGGAGCTGGGAACGAATGTAAGTAACTTATCCGGTCTCTTTCGGACAGGTCCCGACGGACTCTGTATTCTATGTGCTTGCGCATCGCACGGCTCCTGAACGTTTTATTGAAGAACGGGAGGTAAGGCACAGCTCTTTTACCTCCTGTTCTTTTATAAACCTGAATAGCAAAGGGTATCTCCACTGGAAAAAACGCTTTTTAAGAGGACACTGCAGCATAATAACAAATCTTTCACAACTAGGCTTCTACACAAAAAATGCAATTGCTGTGCCCTGTTCTAAATTTTTGTAATAATATTATTCACTTTAAGTGCTAAACTGGTCGGAAATCTTACTTGAAAGTCAAAAATTGCAGTCAATAGGCAAGATAGCGGTAAAAAATAAAATTTAAAAATTACATTTGGGTACGTATTAAATTTTTTTAATTTTAAATATGTTTCGCCAAACCAATGGCATAACTAAACTTGCCGGTTTTGTTAATTTCTAATAGCTTGAGGTCATGATTGAGAACCATATAGTATGATAAAATGGTGCCATGTCAAAAAGCAAACATATGACACCAGGTATATAGTGTATTGGGCTAAATGCCCAAGTCTCCCATTATCCCTACTTTCTTATTTTAAGAAGTATTTTAGATTTAAGAAATAAGGAGTGATCAATTTGATGCCATTTCCTGTTTCAGCCCAACATTTACACACCATATAAACCGGTAATCCTTCATTATTAATAATTTAACAAAATTGTAGCTAATTTTTTTCACCCATTTAAGGGAAAGTTCTGCAAAAATACATATGCTTTCAAGAAGAAAAAAAGGTTAAATTACAAATTTCAATAATCTGCCCTTCCAGCGCTTTCAGTTTCTTAATAGAGATCTGAGATTGTTTGGCCTATTTAACAGATGAGGTAAAAAGTACAGTTAGGAACATTGTTTCTCCATTTTTATGCTCAGTCAAGGGCTTTTTGCTCCTTTTGGCTCCTCTCTCCCTAAGCTTTCTAGCTGCCTTTTCTACTGAACATTCCAAGGAAATAAGCATCCTGAGAAGGAGGACTACCATTGCCTGAAATAGCAGTTCACAACTGACCACAGAAGGGTATACCAAAAGATCTGAAATGTAATCGATTTTTCAAAAATGAAGATAATGTAGCATATCTAGGTATGTGTATTATAGATACATTAAAAAAAAAAAAAGATATTGGGAGGATTTACCGATAGCCACTGGGCTCTTTTATGGATTTAAATTCACACTAACAAATCAGCACAGCCTACAGACATCTAAAGTGAGGCTTTACTGCCTGGCATGCCCTGGAATGCAAACACATTTGTATAACCTCAGCTCACAAGACAGACTTTGATTTCAGAAGCATTAGATCAGAGAAAACTAGCAAGAAAAGACATAAATTTTGGTTAAAGGGCATGTCCACCCTCAAAACTACAAGTTAACCCACTACTGGCCCCACTCTGTAGTGTAATAAAATCCTTACCTTACATCCCAGCTCCAAATGGTTCTCCTGTAATATCCCCACAAAGTCCCAAAAACTGGCCACCAGGAGCCTTGCAGAGTCCATATAGGACTCTGCCTCCTGTCTCTCCTCCGGGAGAATTTTGCCATGCACAGTTCAGCCCTCCCCCCCCCTCCCTCTCCTACCCGTTTTGCTCTCCCTCCCCCTAGTGTAAATTCTCTTGGTTATATTGTAGGGCTTCCTCCCCCATGCAAGCAGAGGGCCGGGACAGTGTGGCGGAGGATAGACGGAAGGTAAGTAAAGATCAGGGGAGTTTCTGATAATTCTACTATAGCGGTTGGGTCTGGGGGAGGAAGCCCTACAATATGTCAAAAAAAATTTAAAAGGGTGGACATGCCCTTTAATGGTTAATCTGTTTCTTTATATCAAAATATTCAACCAATTATAGACAAAACGAATGCTCAGGTACGGTTACGAGAATCATAAATGATCAGGGATTATTGAATCATCTCTCACAATTATGTCAACTTGTTGGTTGAGTGATATCCTGCCAGTCTAATAATTATACAATTATTTCAAATCTTTTAGATGATCTGCCATGTATGGATCGAAATTTTAGCTTAATTGACAAAACCTTAAATAGTATTTAGGTGGATTGTGACTAAATATTGGATGAAGGTTACTGCACAGCGGTAGTCTGTTAGATGGGAATTTTGGATCAAGGTTGGCCTATGTGTACCAGCACTACATTGGCACTACCAGCACACTATGTAATATGTTTGTGATATTATATCAAATTTGTAGGTTCAGATCTCAGAATACTGAAGTTGTTGACAAAAAAAGAAAAAAAAAAAACAAAAAAAACACTAAATCGTATTTGGCTTTTCCTGGTAAAAAAATAATTATGTTTGAAAGTGTTCCTCCAGTTCAGCTTTCAATACTTAGCCAGTTCAACTGATTAATAGCTAACTGCATCCACAACTGTGCACAAGTTTATCTTTCAAATGTCAAGATGATACTGAATTGGACTGTCATGTACATAAATATTTTCCAGTTGCTGTATAATTTCATGGCACTTCCTAAATCTTGCAGTTTAAAATTATTCAATTAGTCAGTGCAATTTATCACTAATACCATTCTTTTCTATACAAAAAAAAAAAAATTATGCAGAGGTCAGGAATGTTTTCTATGTCTGGTATTTCAGACTTTATGCCTCTTCTATTTCACTTTTTTCCCTATATGGAACAGAGCTTTTTGGGAATAGGCCACACAGCTTTAACATGTCTGCTAAAGACTTATTTAATAATTCACTGGGTTCACCTATGAAATTAGTGTAATTCATATACATTGACTCAGACATGAGATTGGGAGTCTTATTAATGTTAACTATAAACAGATGTAGAAATGATCGATTATTACAGTACATGTCTCTGATGAAGTGCCGTGTATTGGCATGAAACGCATCAGGTCTATTCTTAGCTATTGTTCCCATGTTTGTAAATTTATAATTAAGACATTTTTTATTGGACAAGATAAAGTGTTTGAGTGTTTTGGGCTGTAGCTACTGATACATTAAAGGGCACTTCCCAAACACAATGGCTTGCTAAGATACATACTGGGTTATTCAACAAAAGTTCTTCCCAACCAATCAGATGTTAGCTTTCATATGTTAAACAATATCTGATTAGTTGGGGCAAAATTAGCACCGTTTTAAATGATAAGAACTTTTATTGAATCTCCCTAATAATGTACTAAAGCTTTATCAAAACCGCAAATCAAAGAATGCCCTCCCCCCAGGTAATAATAAAAGGGAGTCGGGGTCCAAACTTGACATCAAAGTTAAATAATAAAAAATAATCATGATGATCACAATAATAAAAATAAATATAGTAATACTTGATGTTATGATTGTTAATGATTTTAGGAATAAAGAATACCAATAGTGACAGGTCCAGGGTATACACACCTGTACACAACATACATGAGTGCAAGTACTATGTTCTATATACTGCTACGCAGTTTTTAGGAAGATAGACCTGCTGTTTTACACAAGTTCTGGTTTATTAACGTTTATAATTTTGAAAACAGATTATTTGTTGTAATTAACCTAGTTAAAAATAAACCAGATCTTTATTGAATTTTAGAATTTATCCCAACATTGGCTAATGTAGAATCTAAACCAGTTTTACTATTTCTCAGTAGGCTAAAACTATGTGGCCGCTCACAAGAAAGCCTTGGTTGGCAAACAGCAAAAACTTTATTAAGTCAAGTCTAAGAAATTATTTCTTCATTGCTTTCAAATTCAATGGTACACTGTCTTTCCACAGACCAAAATTGGTTGAGAGGGCTGCATAATTACAGATTATTACAGAGAGTTCCCTTCTCCTTTTGACAAAATATCATTGGTAGACTACAGTTATATTAATAAAGCAGTCAAAAATCTCACATTGTAATTGGTCTGTTTACCAGGCATTAACACCACAGTGTGGTCCATGTATAGTTATAAAGGTAGTTCCCAACTAAACAATAACTGAACATTACAAAATTAATTGGGTTACAAACAAAATGGAATGCATAACAGGGGTGTAATGATTAGTGCAACGTAGGTTATGGGCCCAGGCACACTCCTTGTGGCTATTAGCCACTTAGTCGCAAGGTGCTCCCCCACCAAGTCGTCTACCAAGGACTCACTGCTATAGCGCAAGCACAAATTAATGTGAGGGGCACACTTGAATTCCAATCAAAGGTTGTTAATTTCAAACCACATACGCAACGTTTCTGATGAAAGGGACAAAGTGATCCCTGAAACGTTGTGTATGTGATTGAAATAAACAACCTTTGATTGGAATTCAAGTGTGCCCCTCACATCAATTTGTGCTTGTATAATGATTTACATTTCTTTTTTTCCCCCATGACCCCTATACTGTTGTTAAGTCAGTATTACTTTATTTAAAGACTGACTGACTGTTGGCTGTCTGAAAAAGCAGAGAGAGGAAAGGTCTTAAACTGTAAAATATTATAGTTTGGCCAGGATGGTATCAAATATTTATCAAGAAACTAGTATATATTACTTTTGCTTTAGAAACAATATAGATAAAGACCATAGGGCTAAAATGCTGAAGCAGCTTATAGTTTTAAAATGTTCCCTCCAGGAACACATAATGAACTCTTTCTGCTGTAAATTAGGACAGTGCTGATATTGGCTGCATTCCCCGGGTTAATATCTTATTCCTGAAAGTACAGTTTAACTGTTACGGTTGCAGCCTACTCCTCCCCTCTCTATACCAAACAAAATAAAAATGGAATGTTATTTAGAATTAAATGACAGATTGTGTGACCAGTAGCTAGCCGATATTGGTTGATCAGCTAGGTTTATATACAAAAAAAATACAATGTACAGTATAATTCATTCTTTACAATCTAAATATTATCTATATCTGTGGTATTCAGTTAGATTCAATTTAGAATGGTTTGTACAAGAATATGTCAAAGAAATATACAAGAATTTTTAGGACAATATGCATCGCCCTCTTTTGCCTCCTCTAGGCAATGTACTGAACCGAGAATTGCTCTCAGTGCATAGTGAATGGGGTTTACCCATTCTGAATCTTTAATGCCAGCTATCTACTGGCGTTAAAGATTCTGTTTTAAAGAGCCGTTACATACCTTGCAGCTGTTGCATGTACCGTCGCAACGGACATAAGTTATGTCTTAGAGTCACCCTTGGAACATAGATTAATGTGGCTTTAAAGTGTATGTATACTGAAAAAATGACTTTGCATCACCTTAATCTATAAACAAATACATGTAAGTAGCACTTACTCTGAGGTGAGGCATGCCTTTAATAAAGTAGTTTTTTTACTCAGGCTCTGACCACTGACCTGACAATTTCCCCCCATACCAACTGTCAATACTACATACAGTATACAGCACACCATCTGTCAAACCATTCCAGCTACAGAAAAACTGATTACAGAAGTGCTGAATGTAAGATGCTTCACATTGGATATCTAAAGAAATAGGGAACAGGTCAATAAAAAAAATGATACAGTGATAGTTGGGTTGAATTATAGTTTCTACTAGTGGGCAATTTAAAAAAAACTAAATTTGCCAGTGTACGTACCCTTTAAGACTGAAAAAGCTGTTTACGGCTCTCCGAACATAGCCCTAACTGTATACGCACAATCTGTGTCAGTCGCAGCCGGCCACCCCACACCAGACGATATTTTCGGCCGACTTCTTCCTGAAGTTCAGGGTATTTCCCCAATATTAATAGCAGAACCCTAACTCACTGAAATTATATATATCCCCTAGAAATTAGTTTTTTTAATTAGAACAAGGAGAGTGCAACAATTCCGAAGCTTATTGGAAGACCAAAAGACTCATGTAATGACAATGTGAGTCTGTCACTCTCCTTCTCCAGAGATAAGCTTGGGTATCAGCATTCTCACTCTATGCATGAAAACGAGAGAGTACTAGAGTGTCTACATGGTAATTAGACATATCAAATTTGTTGCTATTATATAGCTGGCTTTATTTTATTTATTTTGGTTGGACAGCAGTGGTGTACCTCCCTGAAATTCATTTTTGCAGGGTGGGATGTCTGGAACGCTTTTCTGACACAGTCATGACTACAGCAGTACTAAAGACTAGATCATCCAACACATACGTATAATGACCTTAGGCCACACTAAAATGAGTACTACTGCTATTTAACGCACATTCATTTATGCTTGTGGTTTGGCAAATTTGCACTTATCAGAGGGTATGCGAATCGCAACAAAAATGGTGATCGCATGCGCTCCAATAAGCGGATTACAGCGCAGCAGACACCAACGGAGATGGTGTAGCCACCCCAAAGCCCAACACAACTGTTTACTTTTAAAAGCGTGATCTGTTCGAGCTTAAAAGCGCAGTAGTGTGGCCTAGCCCTTACAAGCTAATTTTATTATTACATGATGTTCACTGTAAGCATCAGCAATGAGGGCATTTTTTTAAACAGGCATTAGTACTTTTAAAATTAACAGTATAGCAGTTTACGATTTTTCGCAATTTGATAGAAATCTGAAATTTAGATTACCGTGCATTAGTAAATGCAGAGCAGATTCAAACAAATCTGATCAGAAGAAAATCAACATCATCTGTCAAAATCAATGATGCTCCGACCAACAGATATTGGCGTGATTGAGACATTCACAGACAGCTTAAAAAAGAATCTCATCTGGATCCAACAGGATGCATCACGATTCTTGTCTATGTATGGCCATCTTGATTTTAACATTTATTGCTCCTTCAAAAGGCAATAAAGACAGATACGATTTTTTAAAGTATGTTCCTAATTTTCCCCATAGTTATGGAACCCTGTGCAGTATATGCACCTGTTTATTGTCAAAAAGGACAGTCAAAACAATTTACTTATTACTTACAGCACATTAAAACACCATTTTCTGACAGAATTTAACTACTTCATTTTTACAACAAAAACGCTTTAAAAGGACTCCCACAATATTGCTACACATTTCTTGCCATTTAGAGAAAGAGTTCATAGTGACACCAGTCTTCATACCATGCATCGATTATTGGAGCCTAAGCAGACAATGCCGTTTTACAAATCAATACACCAACAAGATTGCAGTAGACCTGCTCTAAAATAAAATCAATAGTATCACAGCTTGTTGCTTTGTAACAGACGATTAAAAGGGTGAGATCAGACAGAAATCCTATTTAGGTCACTGGGTAATTTTTTCTGTGCAAGCTCTCAAAAGAGGCCATAGTGGAGAATGAACATTAAACATTTGTGTTCACTTGATATATAATATTTATATATATATCTAATATATATATATATTTATATTTATATATAATCTATATATATATATAATATATGTATGAATGGGTAATAAGGTTGGTTCAAGACAAGCCATAAAGGGGAGGATTACCCAGATACGTCATCCCTGATGAGCTATTGTTGCGAAATGTGTAGCAGAGACATACAGTGATACAGTGAAGTATCATCCCCGGGATTGGCGGGAGTCGCGGAGTGTTTGGGCTTGCGATTGCCCTGATTACTGGCATTGAGAGTAGGTGAAAGTTCTGGGGGACGCTACCCTCGGTGAATACCTCACCACCCCTTCTTTGGATCCCAAGAGCGTGCTGAGCCACGGACCGAAAAGCGGCAGAGTCCAGGGGAACGAAGGGATCGATAAACCCTCCGTGCTGTTACAACCACCTTAGCGCTGTATAATTACATTTGTATCTTGTTGACTCTCGCTATTGCTATTTTTAGGTGTGCGCACACCGAGGGGACTTTGGCTATCTTCCATTTATACACATTTTCCAGAGGATACTTAACTTATTAGATGTCCCACTAATTGGAACGCCGTGTCTATATGTACTTTGTTTTCTATTTATAGCTGCCTTTAACTACTTTTGCTACAGTGTTCAATGTTTATACTTCATTTGTATGTTACTTTTAGCTTTTCAGCTTCCTAATACATTGTATTTTTTTTTCCTTTGGTAGCTGGCCAGAATGTGATATTATTTTGTATTTGGATGCATTTTTATGATAATATAAATATATTTTTATCTTTATATAGTTAATATTCTTATGTTTCCACCGGCAGGGTACTACCCTCTTTTTTATTTACAGGGAAAGACCTATCACTGCAGAAGCAGGAATTATAAAAAAAATCCTGACCTCTTGCTAGGATCTGGATCTTACTAGGAAAGTGTGCTTACAGGCTGCCTGTAAGCACACTTTCTGCAACAATTAAGAGAATCAGCAGAGAAAAGAAAGAAGCGGGGGAGATCTGTAAGCAGAGCAGTGTCTATGGTGAGTAAGGGAGGGTGGGGGTAATTAGGAGCACTCGCTAAACATTTATAATTTAATGACAAAGCAAAGCATGGATAAATTTCACGTCTTTCAAACTGTAGTTTCAGATAATGTAAAGTTGTTTATGTGAGTACCCTTTAAAGGGCATTTAGAATTTAACCCCACAATGGCCCCACTGCAACGTAGTGGGTTAGGTTGAATGCTGGTATAAGTATGGGTTTCTATCCAACATCCAGGGAGCATTTCAATGATCTTCTATAAGTTTATAATCCAAATAGTTGATGTGGGGAAACCAAAATATAACACAGGCTGCACTGAAAAATTTTAGTGTTTATTAGCACAGGTATACACGCGACATGTTTCGAGCGAAACGTGCACCCTTTATCAAGTGTCACTTGATAAATAGCCCCACTACATAGTGTTCAAAAATCCTTACCTTGCTCCAAATGGTTATCCTGCAGTGCTTGTCCAAAGTCCAGGAAAGTGAAGAGTAGGAGCTGTCAGTGAGTCATCTGGTGCCTGCTGCTTCCTTAACCTCAATAAGGACTGTGACATGCGCAGGGGATCCCTCCCCTCCCTTCCTGAAGCCTTCTGTCTGCTGCATCCCCCTAGTTTTAAATTCCAAAGAAAGTTACTTAAAGACCTTAGTTTCCCCAGTGCTCTAAATAGTCGGCCAGCCGCAGCCAATCACAGCCACAGCAGCTGGTCCAGCCCCTCTCTGCTCTTTCCAGCCAGGAACAAAACGCCGGGGGATAGAAGGTCTGTAAGTAACTTTCTTGGTTTTTTTTTTCCGCAAAACTAACTCGGCAGTTGGGGGTGGGGTGGGGTGGACTGTACAAGGTAAAAAGTTTAATTTAGGGGTGGAGATACCCTTTAAGGACACAGGCACAAATTGCTCATCATATTTAACAGTACTTGTGTCGGGGTATGAAAGCTGATTTTACTGAAAATATACTTTACATATTGGTTTTTTAGAAGATTGATGGCATTATAGATTGCTCCAGTCTCATAATAAATAAATATTATAGGGGAAAAAAACATTTTTTTAAGAGGTTCGTACCTTGCAAATTGCCCAAACGAACTAAAAACTCTAGGGAGAGGGGGAAAAACATCTGAGAAGCATTGTTTAAAAAATGGTTCAATGTTATATAAGAGAAATTTGGAGGATACTAGAAGAATGCTTACCAAAAACCATGATGCACATACTTTATACTAACCTCCATAACATGCTATTGCACATTAAATTGAAACTCAGAATCTTATATACTTAAACAGGAGGGTACAATTTTTTTCAGACAACTTGAGACAATTTCATTTTTAGATATCTTTTAAAAGGGTTGTCTATTTACCGGTTCTTTGTCAGGTGTAAATATTTATTGTAGGTGCACTGACTAACTGGGTTCTGTCCAGTCCTGTAGGGACAGTAAGTACCGTATATACTCGAGTATAAGCCGAGGTTTTTAGGTTTAAAAATTAACCTAAAAACCTTGACTCGGCTTATACTCGAGTCACAAGGAACTTACCTGCAATCCAGAGGCAGCCGCGATCCGGCTGGCAGTTCCCAGTAGTTCTTTGCGTGTTGCGCGATACGTCATCACGCACGCTGGCGGGATGACGTCATCGCGCAGCCGCGAAGCAGTAATGGGAACTGCCGGCTGGACAGCGGCTCTTCTGGATTGCAGAGAGAGGAAGACTGAAGACCAGGTACGAGTAATTGAGCTGGGGGGGGGACTGGGGAGGGCTGGGGGGACAGTATGCCATGCAGACCCCCACATTACTTTTTACTATAGGTGGTTGGAAACTACAACTCCCCAACCAAGCATGCTGGGAGTTGTAGTTTCCAAACATCTACAGTGGAAAGGTATTAGGGTGGGGGACAGTATGCCATACAGTAACCCCCAATACCTTTCTACTATAGGTGGTTGGAAACTACAACTCCAGCAACCAAGCATGCTGGGAGTTGTAGTTTCCAAACATCCAATGGAAAGGTATTAGGGTTACTGTATACCCTCGGCTTATACTCGGGTCATCATCTTTTCTAATTTTTGAGGCAAAAATGGTTGGGCCTCGGCTTATACTTGAGTCGGCTTATACTCGAGTATATACGGTACTGTGCACTAGGTTTATAATCTGCAGTAAAAGAAGTAGGAAATGCAGTTCCAGGAAAGCTAGACTCTCAGCGGATGTCTTTTAATGCTAGTTTTATTCACATAACATGTTTTGGGTTCAGTAATCAGGAGGAATTGGAAGAAGAGGAGCTACTGTGTTTTCATTAGCGTTGTGGCATATAATTTGCAGTTTATTTCTTTATTAGAATTTAATTCACCTTTAAAGGGAAACAAAACATTTTACAGAATAGAAGGCAGCAAGCCAGTACCCTAATCCTTAAAAAGTTTTAGACTTCTGGTACAAGGATATAGAGACATTAAAAGTATATATGTTAAAGTGCTGACAACAGCTTTACATTAATACCAATTTAAGCACAGCAGCTTATACATATTACATGTTTTGGTTACCAACTGGGATCCTTTGTGCAGCAACAAAGGATCCCGACGCAGACACACGGAGAGAGTGCGGCCAACCAAGCCCAAGCACAATGGGGAAGGCGGAGAAAGCGGGATATCGTTCCGAGCTTAATAAGCGAAGGAGTGATGGCATAGCCCTTACACACCACGTCTAATTTCTCATTATTAGCATGAACTCGTCCTGCACCATAGTACGCCATCAGCACCGACAGGCACGTATTCTTCACACAGCCCATGGCATTGTCAACCTAATTTAAAACTTAACACAGTCCATACGCCCGCATGCCTCTTAACACCCCGACTTGTCTCTCCGCAATTTTAGAGAACTCTGAATTTCCACCGATTACCAGTGCCATTCGCTAATATGCAGAGCAGATTTTCTTACACAACAACAAACTCTCGAGCATGAAGAAAATCCAAACCATCACATCGGTCAAAACACCGACACATGATAGCCTCCGACAACACGATTTGGCGCGTGATTGAGACATTCACACAGCTTAACCAAAATAGAACCTCGCATCCTGGGACCCACCACAGATGCCCCCCACGATCTCTTCGATCTAATCGACTCGCCTCTTGACTTTTACACATATTTTGCGCCCTTCAAAACGGCAAAAGACAGATCCGATTTTTAAAGTAGGTTCCTACCACATTTCCTCCCAATAGTTATGGAACCTCCGTCAGCTATAATGACCTGTTTATCTGTCAACAAAGGACATCAACCAAACAATTACTTATTAACTTAACAGGCACCCTACTAAACACACACGACCTTAAACACACCCACAACACCCCACCCCCACATCACCTCCCTAGTTTCTGAACAGAATCTTAACCTACTCAACACTCACTCTTTAACACAAAAACGCTTAAAAACGGATACTTCCCCCCACCCTCCATCATCTGCGCTCACACATTTCTCTGCCCATTCTAGCCGCCAGAGTGATTATTGTGCAGCACCTAGCAAGCATGACCAATGCCCCGTTTTTACAATCATGCACCCCCAACAAGCACATTTGCCCCCCCAGTAACCTGCCTCTAACACAAATCACAACAATCAATCGCTGTAGTCACGCTGGTTATCCTCTTCGTCACAAACACCGCACCTATCTAACACATGGCGTCGAGCCAACTACAGGACACGCAACTCCTCTCTCTCACAGCTGCTCCCCTCACTCTGGGTCATTCTTATTCCTGCCCAAGGTCTCTCAAAGAAGCGCCCTAGTGAGAATGAACCCTTCACACATTTACGTGTATCCACTATAGATCATAATATATATACTACTATCACTACTACTAATCTATATATATATATATCTACTCACCCTATATAACTACTATACCTATAATACTATACATACTCATATATATATATCAGTATGAGTCGGTCATAAGTTGGCTTCAAAGACAAGCCTCCATAAAGGGAATGAGTCCAATCATATACGATCATCCCCCCTCGATGAAGCTATCTGTTAGCCGAAATGTTACCAGCAGATCATACCGTGCGATGACAGTGAAGTACTCCACCCCTCGTGACTTCGCGCGCGGCGAGTACCGACCCTTCACAGTGTTTCGCGAGCGCTCCTGGCGCATTCCCCCCCAGCCTGCACTGACTTACTCAGGCATCTGCAGACAGTAATGACTCGAACACAAGTTCGGCCGCGGCTCGGACTACACACCCCCTCCTGGTCAGAGCTGACTGAGCCCGACCCGAAAAGCGGCGAGAGTCCCACGGGAACCGAGCGGATCCGATAACCTCCGTGCTGTTACCAACCCACCTTAGGCGCTGTATATTACATTTGTATCTCTGTGTTGCACTCTCGCCTATTGCTATTTTAGTGTGTGCGCACAACGCCACCCGGAAGGACTCTTGCTAACTCTACCTATGGTGTTGGGATAACGCGACATGGTTTGTCCAGAGGATCCTTAACTTATTAGATTTCCCACTAATTGAGAACGCCGGTCTATATGTACTTTGTTTTTCATTTATAGCTGCTTAACTATTTTGCTACAGTGTTCAATGTTTATACTTCATGGTATGTTACTTTTAGCTTTTCAGCTTCCTAATACATTGTATTTTTTTTCCTTTGGTAGCTGGCCAGAATGTGATATTATTTTGTATTTGGATGCATTTTTATGATAATATATATTTTTATCTTTATATAGTTAATTCTTATGTTTCCACCGGCAGGTACTACCCCTTTTTTATTTACAGGAAAGACCTATCACTGCAGAACAGGAATTATAAAAAAATCCTGCCTCTTGCTAGGATCATCTTACTAGGAGTGTGCTTACACTCCTTAGCCACTTCTGCAACAATTAAGAGAATCCAGCAGAAAAGAAAGAAGCGGGGGAGATCTGTAAGCAGAGCAGTGTCTATGGTGAGTAAGGGAGGGTGGGGGTAATTAGGAGCACTCGCTAAACATTTATAATTTAATGAAAAGCAAAGCATGGATAAATTCACGTCTTTCAAACTGTAGTTTCAGATAATGTAAAGTTGTTTATGTGAGTACCCTTTAAAGGGCATTTAGAATTTAACCCCACAATGGCCCCACTGCACGTAGTGGGTTAGGTTGAATGCTGGTATAAGTAGGGGTTTCTATCCAACATCCAGGGAGCTTTCAATGATCTTCTATAAGTTTATAATCCAAATAGTTGATGTGGGGAAACCAAAATATACACAAGGCTGCACTGAAAAATTTTAGTGTTTATTAGCACAGTTATACACGCGACATGTTTCGAGCGAACTGCACCCTTTATCAAGTGTCACTTGATAAATAGCCCCACTACATAGTGTTCAAAAATCCTTACCTTGCTCCAAATGGTTTATCCTGCAGTGCTGTGTCCAAAGCCAGGAAAGTGAAGAGTAGGAGCTGTCAGTGAGTCATCTGGTGCCTGCTGCTTCCTTAAACCTCAATAAGGACTGTGACATGCGCAGGGGATCCCTCCCCTCCCTTCCTGAAGCCTTCTGTCTGCTGCATCCCCCTAGTTTTAATTCCAAAGAAAGTTACTTAAAGACCTTAGTTCCCCAGTGCTCTAAATAGTCGCCAGCCGCAGCCATCACAGCCACAGCAGCTGGTTCCGACCCCTCTCTGCTCTTTCCAGCCAGGAACAAAACGCCGGGGGATAGAAGTGTCGTAAGTACTTCTTGGTTTTTTTTTTCCGCAAAACTAACTCGGCAGTTGGGGGTGGGTGGGGTGGACTGTACAAGGTAAAAATTTTAATTTAGGGGTGGGATACCCTTTAAGGACACAGCAAAATTGCTCATCATATTTAACAGTACTTGTGTCGGGGTATGAAAGCTGATTTTCTGAAAATATACTTTACATATTGGTTTTTTAGAAGATTGATGGCATTATAGATTGCTCCAGTCTCATAATAAATAAATATTATAGGGGAAAAAAAACATTTTTTTAAGAGGTTCGTACCTTGCAAATTGCCAAACGAACTAAAAACTCTAGGGAGAGGGGAAAAACATCTGAGAAGCATTGTTTAAAAAATGGTTCAATGTTATATAAAGAAATTTGGAGGATACTAGAAGAATGCTTACCAAAAACCATGATGCACATACTTTACTACCCTCCATAACATGCTATTGCACTTAAATTGAAACTCAGAATCTTATATACTTAAACAGGAGGGTACAATTTTTTTCAGACAACTTGAGACAATTTCATTTTGATATCTTTTAAAAGGGTTGTCTATTTACCGTTCTTTGTCAGGTGTAAATATTTATTGTAGTGCACTGACTACTGGGTTCTGTCCAGTCCTGTAGGGCAGTAAGTACCGTATATACTCAGTATACGCGAGGTTTTTAGGTTTAAAAATTAACCTAAAACACCTTGACTCGGCTTATACTCGAGTCACAGGAAACTTACCTGCAATCCAGAGGCAGCCGCGAGTCCGGCTGGCAGTTCCCAGTAGTTCTTTGCGGTTGCGCGATGACGTCATCACGCACGCTGGCGGGATGACGTCATCGCGCAGCCGCGAAGCAGTAATGGGAACTGCCGGCTGGACACGCGCTCCTTCTGGATTGCAGAGAGAGAGACTGAAGACCAGGTACGAGTAAGTGAGCTGGGGGGGACTGGGGGGAGGGCTGGGGGGACAGTATGCCATGCAGACACCCACATTACCTTTTATTAGGTGGTTGGAAACTACAACTCCCAGCAACCAAGCATGCTGGGATTGTTGTAGTTTCCAAACATCTACAGTGGAAAGGTATAGGGTGGGGGACAGTATGCCATACGTAACCCCCAATACCTTTCTACTATAGGTGGTTGGAACTACAACTCCCAGCAACCAAGCATCTGGGGTTGTAGTTTCCAAACATCTACAATGGAAAGGTATTAGGGTTACTGTATACCCTCGGCTTATACTCGGGTCAATCATCTTTTCTAATTTTTGAGGCAAAAATGGGTGCCTCGGCTTATACTTGAGTCGTTAACTCGAGTATATACGGTACTGTGCACTAGTTTATAATCTGCAGTAAAAGAAGTAGGAAATGCAGTTCAGGAAAGCTAAGCTCTCAGCGGATTGTCTTTTAATGCTAGTTTTTCACATAACATGTTTTGGGTTCAGTAATCAGGAGGAATTGGAAGAAAGGAGCTACTGTGTTTTCATTAGCGTTGTGGCATATAATTGCAGTTTATTTCTTATTAGAATTTAATTCACCTTTAAAGGGAAACAAAACATTTTACAGAATAGAAGGCAGCAAGCCAGTACCCTAATCCTTAAAAAGTTTTAGACTTCTGGTACAAGGATATAGAGACATTAAAAGTATATATGTTAAGTGCTGACAACAGCTTTACATTAATACCATTTAAGCACAGCAGCTTATACATATTACATGTTTTGGTTACCAACGGGGATCCTTTGTGCAGCAAAAAGGATCCCAGTTGGTAACCAAAACATGTAATATGTATATGAGTGTATACTGTAACAATCTTACACAGATGTAAACCTATGGTTTACAACAAGAAGTTCTCTTAAAGGGTATGTCCATCAAAAAATTAACTTTCTTTCTAATTGTTTTACTGAAGAACAGGAGGTAAATGCACTATTTCTTACCTCCCGTTCTTCAGTAAATTTAGTTTTACTGTATCTAGTATACACCACCTTAAAAGCGGTGATCTACATGTTAAAATGCCCATGTAGTAAGGTGTACATTGGACAGACAAGTAGACCAGCAAAAAAACGCATCCAAGAGCATAAATGTAACATTAGAAATTTTGTGGCTAATACCCATACGGACACTTCAGTGTCCAAACACTTCGCAGAAATGAAACATAATGTCTCTCAATTAAGGTGGTGTATACTAGATACAGTAAAACTAACTTTAAGGGGTGGGGACCTCACCAAAATGCTATTACAGACTGAAGCAATATGGATCAAAAGGCTAAATAGCATGTATCCAGTAGGACTAAATGATTGTTGGTCTATCAAACCGTTTATATGATATATCACTGATATGTGTTCTTTATGTCCCCCCAGGAACCCCTATGTCTGAATACGCCTGCAGTACCAACATAGATTGGATAAGTATAACAGTTACTGTTAGAGTTGGTACTCCGCATAATGTAGATAATATAATTTGATCTTTTAGACTGTCACATGTCTTTTTCAAAAGGTGTCAACATTTTGTGTTGTATGATATTATTGTATCACGGTCTAGGTATTTAGCTGTCTAGGTGGTTTACAGTCGCTTGGACATCTCTCACGTGGTGGTGGATTGTTTGTTATCATGGACTTGATTGGACTTTTATGGACCTGGCTCTCTAGCCAATGGAAGGGAAGGGGTGGGTACTGTGGGGGTATATAGGGAGGTCACTGTTTAGTCTTTGCATACACTTGATAAAGACCCGGCTGTGGGTCGAAACATGTTGGTTTGAATAAACACTCTGTGTTCGCAGTACTCTCTGCGGGGCATCATCATCAGTTGGCACCCACCAAAGTATAGATAAATGGAAGTACAGTAGACATTTAAACAAAGTGATGTCAAGTTTGTGGTCTGCCTTCTATGGCAGGGAAGTTGGAGAAACTCAGACTGATAGATAATGGAGCTTAAAGGAATAGTTCACTTCAATAGTGAACTATTCCTTTTCTACATTGATTGAAGCCCAGGAAGTTAAGGAGCTATGCCTTACCTCCTGTTCTTCAATTAATGTTTAGATAGCCAGGAATATATGTATTAATACCAGTAATCAGTGGCGTATCTACGTTAAAACATTCGGGGCACGTGCCCCGGATGTTTTGCAAAGTGCCCCGAATGTTTTACTGACTTGTGCCCCTAGTTCCGGACTCCCCGGCGGACTCCGCCGGCGCGATGACGTCACGCGCATGCCGGCGCGATGACATCACGCGCATGCCGGCGCGATGACGTCACGCGCATGCCGGCGCGATGACGTCACGCGCGCGACGGCGCAGAACATACAGACGGCCTCTGCGCTCCCGGCCTTCTCCTACTAGATAGATAGCAGAGTTAGATAGCAGAGTTAGATAGATAGCAGAGTTAGATAGCAGTGCACTTTCCTACACTAATGAATGTTTAACTTACCTGCAAAATACAGTTATCAAAGGGCCACAACCCAAGCAATTGCCAGCATAAGGATTATCTGCAAGGAACTGGGGACAGTGACTGCTATACCGGTTAACCCAGCTATATACCCAGATATGGATTTAAACTGTATAATGCCTTAGATTTGTTATATTGTTTAATGGTTTGTTGCCAATGCATATTGCTGTTCCTAAAATTATATTGCTACATACAGTTGTTGCATGATCAAAATAGTTGTTCTTTTCAGGTAAATAAAAAGGGGTGTCACCTGTAGTTGCAAAGAAAAGTACCCATCATTCTCATTAACCACACCTCCGGGTGGGTTACATTTCAAAGAAATTCAATAGTCACTATGCTGCATATTTAGATAACCGTGTGAAAAATGGATAGTGGTGCAACAGGATTCTTTCAAATAAAAAATAATTTTAAAAATTTAAAAAAAAATGCTGAGGGCAGAAAACTTCTTTTCCACTTCTTGTCTATAAATAGAACAAGATTATAAATCTTAAGACCTTACACGTTTGCGTGCATTTTTTTATTGCTGTGCGCTAGCAGATTGAAACATGCATTGTGGGGGCATGGTCTGGATGCCTATCTGAGCAGTCTGGTTCCTGTGAGGCTCCCGTCTCAGTCTATGCTTAATTGGACCTAAATTTCCCCTACCTACCTCATCAGCTTAAACCCTTACTCCAGGCCCTCAGAGATCACAATATCGCTTACCGCTGGGGCTACCCATTCCAACTCATTTTCCGACATGCTGGTGTGACTCATTCGCTAAGCTACCCAAAGGATCTAAAAATCACCTGGTTTAACTCACTGTTCTGGGCGAACAGTAATGCAGGACAGGTTTTACTCATATATAAGAAATAAACTGTGTATCTTATACGAGTCTCTATTAACTTGATATATGAACCTCAACGCTCCTCTTCCTTCCCCCTATAGTAACCCTTGCCTTTTTCCCTTATGTGACTGAAACAAAGTATCATAAATATCATAATACTGTTTAATTCCTGCTTAATCTGACTAAATGCTTGTTTTGAATCTCCCTTTAAGCAGCCACATAACCATATGAGGTGAACAACTTGAGGTCCACCTCACATCTCATCCAAACATTTTGCCCCATGGGGAGACCAAACCTAGCTATCACTGTTGGAAATATTGTGAATGATCAAACCAGTGCAACCCTACATACTAGATCCCTAAACTGCAGAAAATAATCCCCTACAGAATGTTCTTATTATACCCTATAGATACAATTACACAACGGGCAACTAGCCTTAAGGGAAATCGCTTCCAACACGTATAAAAGGATTTTAGATCAATGTATGTTCACCAAAATGTAATATAACCAATATAAAAAGCGTAAGTGGTTTAGGGTTTGTTTTGAATCATCTAAAACTTATTCATACTATATTCAGTTCACCGAACCCACACAAGAATCGATTATATATGTACCACACATCCTGGCATCCCATTACTAGCAAACACCACCTTAAGAGTCCCCCAACCTGGTTAGACCATGGCATTGCCACAGCAGACCAAAATTTACCCCTAAACAATTATTTAGACTAAACGAAAACCACTTTAAACACCCAAACCATAAATAAAATATTAAAGAATTTATAGAAACATAATTTTACCGATTACAAAGGCATAGTTTCTACCTCTATGATACTATAGGAAGTCGCATAAGGCAGTGATTAGGGGTCACTCCATTCAGCTGGCGTCTCGCCTTAGAAAAAGACCACAACAATACAAGGAACTCATATAAGATTTGCAAAAAGCAGAATATCTATTGCATCTCAGTCCCTCCATCTCAAAAATTCGAAAAATAAGGGACTTAGATTGGGCGAAATGTTCATTCTATGACACAGACAACAAGGCCCATACCCAACTAGCCAATATCCTAAACAACTGTAAAACTCAAGTCATCCCTACCAGTATTACAATTGAACAAGGTCTCCCAATATATGACCCCATAGGGATAGCAACTAGATTTGAAAGTTACTATAAAGACCATACCAATTCAACTCACAAGGGACAATGCCCTGCCACCAACAATACAAGTAGCAGTTAGATGTCATTACGAGACGCTGGAAGCAGAATAACCCCTCCCACTGACACAAACCTTCAATATACATTCAATCTTTGAGATTCAAAGTATGGAAAAACAGCAATAGTCCATGACAACATGGATAAATATGTTAAAACATGGACCCCATGGGACATGCTAATGGTGGTGGCTTAGGCGGCATGGAGAAGCTCCTCACATCCCAAATTGGGGAGGAACACCTCCCCCCTTCCAAATTAACCTCAGAAGCCCAATTTACTTCAATGGCTTATGGTTATTTTTTGGTTTTTTATATGCAGTCCAACATCATCTCTAACCTATAATTTTTACTGGGTACCTAAAAAACCTAAAAGGAGACGAAGACTGATCTATAAACCAGATAACTTAATTTGATTTAATTTAAATTAACTATGGACACAATCCAGACTGGCACCGTGTATGCCTTCTATTTAAACTTTGAGTTCTCCAACCAAGACTTCTCTTTAGAGATCTAAACTTCTCTATCCCTTTTGGAATACTTGTTGGTAATTAACAAAGAACAAAGATGAACCCAAAAAGAATGGACGAATCCATGAAAGAAGAAGGGGAATAAAAGGACTCTTGGATAATTGAAACACCATAAACATTACCTGTATGACTGCAATTGTTAATAAAAAATTTTTGATTAAAAAAAAAAAGTTATTGAAAATAAGAAATATGTGTTGTGGCTTAATCCTTACACAACTGAGAGTGTTGCTGCTAAACAAGGTCTTAGGAAGTACACACAGGTAGATATTTCTGCCTAATTGGGTAATTACTTACGGGCTTGATCTCTACTCAGTGTATGGGGGGGTAATTACCATTATCTATGCTGAGGACCTAAACTGCTAGGTTCTAACCCCTGGGTTAAGCTTTTATATAACCTCTTAAAGTTGCTTTCGACTGCACAATGTTCTCCGCCTTGCCCGGGGCAATACCAACAGGAAGATACTATTTTTAAAACAGCGTGTCTTCCTATTGGTCTTACTTAATTTTACCAAAAATGCTTCTACAGACAGATCCCTCACCAGCTGTCAGGAGCCACCACTGCTACTGTGCAAGTAATTTACAAGATGCACAGCCTGGGATACCACTCGGTGAAGCCGTGCAGTGACAAGATTGCCCCCAGTGCTGCTCCTCTTAAAATAAAGGTCAGTGGTTGCCATTGACTTCGATTAAGCTGGGTACACACCATTAAGTATTTAGGGCCAATCAGTGTATCAGTCCAAAATAACTGTATGGTTTATTGGACGCGACCAACCGATCCTTTCGCCCCAAATTTTTGGACGTGGTAAACAGTTGGCTGCGGCCACTATTGCCACGACAGTCTTCGCTCCTTGCTGACTAGTTGGAAGTGCCGAATGGTCAGTCAGTAGGAAGCATCTGACAGTGTGTACCTAGCTTTAGACAAAATCGCTACACCCCTTAAAATTTTATGTCAGGTTTGTATGGAAATGAAAACAGAATGTAAAATAAATGTACTTTTTTTGATTAAAGTGATGTAAAGGTGGTATCTGTATTGGCTAACTGTTTTAAACATGGCAAGTATTTATATATTATAATAATATATAATATTATTTGATCCATTTATAATAAAATATTATATGGATGTATTTGGATATGAAGTTCCAGGAAAGGTAGGGTACCGTGTTAGCCAGTCAAAATGTTTACAGGGTAACCCTTTTGAAATAAAAAAAATAACATAAGTGGTATAAAGGTGACGATGAAGCTGTGGTTGTATGTTGTATAAATATCAGAGAGCACACGGCTTCATTGTATTCAGCTTGAAAAGGGAACTAAAATGTTCTGAAAACTTGCTATGATATCTTAGTTAGCCAATAAAGGTATCACCTTTATACCACTTTTGTTATTTTTTATTTCAAAAGGGTTACCTTAACAGATATGAAGTTCCTACTGAGCTTGTTCGGTGGTGTCCCATTTAGGCTTCCCCTCCTTGAAAATCCTGTGCTTGCCTCTTCCTAAGTAATTTTTAGGTAAAAAGGTCAGTCCAAGCACAAAATGATGGTCCAACCTTCAGTCTTTAATGGACTGCAAGGTCTATCAGGCCAAAATATTGTTACCGTGGCTTTAATTCCCGATAAAAAAAAAAAAAAAAGACTATCGGCATTGTTTGTCGGCAGGAATATCGGTCATACTTCTGCCCATGTTTATGCAGCCTTTGAGACAGTGCTTTCTACTTGGGTTTTATATATATATATTTTAAATAAAAAGTACAGTTAGGATTTTATATTATATATATATATATATATATATTATATATATATATATATATATATATATATATATATATACATACCACACACACATATATACATATACACACACACACACATATACACACACACATACATTTTTTAATATAAAAATACCAGGGGGGGTGGGGGGGATATTAAGCTAAAAGACATGCCTGTGCACCAAACTGGGCACACAAGTAGTGACACTGGCTCAGCTTAAAAAGGATGAATTTAATTGTATGATCTTGTGCACAAATTCTATGAATTTATACAAATCATATTTCCACTTAAATAAATAAATCAGCTAACAGTCATAATAGAATACTGATTATATCCATGTCTTTCCCATGGTGCATAAATATCTCTTATATGATCCATACTAAAATACCAAAATGTATTACAGCTACTCACCTCTCTGCCTTCTACTTTCTTCAAACACTTCACAGTCAGTTTAAGGGAGATTCAGATGTAGGGGCACTAAACCTGAAAAAAAGACCACAGAGCAAGTTTCAAAACATGGGGAGGGAATGTGACATCTACTAAAGCATTCATATCCTGCTTCCAAATCCTGACTCACCTCCCCTCCTCTTTCAATAGATCAGTGCTTTGGGTAAACATTTCCAAATATGGAAAACATGGCCCAGAAGTCTGTCAAATATCACCCTTCTCGTTTTTTTTCTCCCCATTTTGGTACTTTGTAAGGAAAAAAAAATTCCACCGAGTCTGTATCATTAACCCCCGGAGACTGGGGTCTGCCACTTCACTTAAATTCCTTACATAGCATTTGAATACCAGGTTTGTAACAATGAGCTTGTGCGTTCTGTAACAGAGCTATCCATACAGGAAGAAGCAGCCCTGCTTTGAAAAAACATTGCATTACAAACTTTTAAATTTTAATAACAAAAAAACATACTGGTATATCCCATTCCAAATGTCAATAATACAATGTAAAATGTGAGTTAAGTTCCACTGAATTATTTTGCCAAATTTTTACAGAAAAATCAAGATGGTGTGGTAACATGATGGCTTTAACTACTGAAAGTAATCAGTTTAAAAATTCTCTATCAATTTTACAAAACCGGGCATGGACGTGGGGAAAAAAAAATACTCAAACTGCTGCACATGAAGCTGTGCAACCAGCAGTTAATTATTTTTCTTTGGTTTCCCTTCTTATTTTACTATTAAAATGAATGCTGCATATATGGTATAGGGAATTTAAGTGTCCCATTAGACAGAGTACATTCTGAAAGATAGAACAAGAAGTGTCTCACCTCTACATTTGTTGTTGCTGTTGATTGATTCATTAAAGGGCATGTCCAACCCCTACACTACACCTACACGCGTTTTTCGCGCGTTTCGCACACGCGATTTTCGCTAAAATGGAAATCGCGGGAACGCGAAAATTCTCGTGATTTCCAATGCGCATGTGATTGCACATCCATTCGCGTTTTGGTAACGCATGTGTTCACCATTTTTGGTGCCTTAACGCATATGTTTCCACAACGCAAAATGGCACAAAGCGCATGCGCAAAACGCGAACGCAAAACGCACAAAAGCGCACACAATAGCATACGATAACGCTTGCGATTTTGTGCGCGATTCCTGTGCATTGCAGTGTGGCCTCAGCCTTACATTGCTCCTCTGCTCTTTATGGTTCTACTGCAGTGTCTGTCCAAAGAGTTAGGAGCTTCTTGTTCTCCGGTCCCTGCTTCTTCCTTGTCCTCACTGAGGACTCTGATAAGTGCAACCCACCCTCAACCACCAAGTTAGATTTTTAAAACAAGCAGCAGAGATGTTCTTGCGCTCCATCGTTCCCTTGGCTTTCTGCAAAGCCGGCAGCCATGTCTGCGATTGGCTGCCTCTCAGCCAATCTCAGATGAGGTTGCCAGTCCAGCCCATTTGCAAACAGAGGGCCGGGAGCAGACAGCTGTGGGAACGAAGGAGCGGAAGTACATTTTCTGCTGCTTTTTTTACACATCTAACTTGGTGGTTGGGGTGGGCAGGGGTACCCCACACTACAGAAATTGCATTTAAAGGTAGGAGGTGAGGCAGCCATGTAGGGATCCGAAAGGAGGGGAGGGCTTCCCTGCACATGCCCATCTAACATGCAGTTGGGGGTCCTGTCTATCTATTTTACCTCACATTTGCCTTTCATAGAATTAAGAAAAGTTAGCTCTGCATCTAGTTTGGTACAGAAAGAAAGTTCAATTTCCATTCTTAAAAAGAAGTTGTAAAAAAAAGGGGGGGGGGAATATACATAAACAGTTCAGTATATAAATATATAAAATTATATAAATATAATTATAACTATACAAGTGCAAGAGCTTTGCCACAAGAGGAAAGGTGGGCCCTGCCCCATAGAACTTACAATCTAGTTAGGGGGGTAACATACAGATACAAGGAAAGGGTAGTAGTGACATTTGTGCAGTGCCAAAAAAAACAATCATATACTGCGTTTACCAAATAGTTATAATAGATTTATATATATAGATATATAATATATATATATAATATATATATATATATATATATTATATATATAAAACTAACTATAAATAAATGTTAGAACTATTTTGTATACAATGCGTTGTTTAATGGGGAGCCAGGTTTTTGTGCAGGACGAGGAGATCTGGGGTCCTGTTTAAAGGGACTGTAAACTCCCACCGTGAAGCGCGGTGAGGTAAGTTCCAGGTCCCCCGAGCGTCCTATTATTCACAGGGAGGTGAGAATAAGCGTTCTCACCTCCCTGTGAATAATAGAAATGAATGGCAAATAGTTGTTTCTATGGATTTAGTGTTCCTTTAATAGAGAGTAAAACAATATATGCAGCAGAGTTTAGTATTGACTGAAGGTGAGAGCAGTGGGAAGAAGGAAGACTAGAAAGTAGAAGGTTACTATTTCAGGCGCGATAGGATGAGAGCATGTATAAGCATAGAAGTAGTTGAGAGAGAAAGGAAACTGATTTTAGCTAAAGGTAAATGAATTTTGCAATGCAAAACAAAGATTTTTGAAAACATAAAAAAGCTTTTATAAAATTTTCTAAACTTTTGAATAAACTACAGTGTTTTAATACATGCAAAGCATTCTTAGAACTTTAAGCTACTTATTTTAAAGAATGTGTGCCTTTAAATACGAGTACATCAGTTATTGGTCATTACAGTTTTTAAACACAATACTAGATCTGAATGTACCAGAATAAGGATGTGCACATTATGAAATTAAAAGCCTGATGAGATATGTTGTCATTACCATCTTGCTGTCACACAAATTTTTAAGTGCTGAATGTAGTTTAAGAATTTAAATGTTAGCATCAGCTTGAGGGATGCCAGCTTTAAATACAATACAGCAAGGACACACTAAAGATCATTCTATCTTAGGATATTGCTCATAGCAGAATAAAGAAGAAAATCTGCATGTGCAGCAGTTATTGGAAAATTAACACGGACAATACAAATAAAGCAAAACAAAAGGAAGCAACAAAAAACAAATGTGTGATTAATGTATATATTGCTGCAAAAAGACAAATGGGGGGGAAGCAGCAAATAGGTAGTGGAAACATTCAAATACACTTGGCTATACAGGCATTTATACATTAAGTTGCTGACTGTATAGACTGCAAGTCTAACCCCCAACTGATAATTTAGCCAAATCAGCCCCAAACCTGCAATACTTAAATCGCTAAAGAAATTGGGTATAAAGTACCCAGTGTCCCAATTAGCACCTGTGGAATACCTCTTTTAATTAGAATGCAAGTGTCCAATAATGCAGACAATAATAACTGATGTGATCTTAATACGTTTTTATTGCACAATTTCCCAAACACAACCACCTAATACCATCAAATTAATTTACACCAAAATAACTAAAAACAAATATTAGAGCAGATTATAAACACAAATAATACATATTGCAGCTCCAATTGTCCACATGTATCTAAATTAACACATGATCCAATTGATTGGACAATTGGAGCTACAATTTCTAAAGACCAGAGTATGTGGAGGTAAGAGCTTCCACTCCTGCCAGGTGTGGTTGGGCGAAGAGAGAAGGAGCCAGTCTATGAGACGTGACCTGAGGACGCCAGAGTGATCCATAAAACCAAGGAGCATCAGTGCGTGAGACGCCGGGGGAAGAGGTCCGCACACAAGATATTTGGTGGGGAGACAGGCGACTTTCCGTGTAAGTCCCAGCACCACCTGGAGTATAGGAGTGGGATTCACACTGCCGATGGTACTCTTTGTAAGATAGCTTCTTTGTATTTATATTTTGACTATTTACAGACCGGTCTGGCACACTATGTGGATCAGTGTATTATACACATTGGACTAGATCGGTATATTATGGTTGCTACATGTATTATTTGTGTTTTAACCTGCTTTAATGTTTGTTTTTAGTCATTTACATTCTAATTTAAAGAGGTACTCCACGGGTGCTATTAGGGACACTTCAGGTACTTTATACACAAATTTCTTTAGTTGTGATTAAGTATTTTGTTCTTAGCACCACCCGTATTATAGGTAGTTTGGAACTTCTGGTACTTTATTGTGTACCATGATTATATTCTTCTGACTCCAGATCAATCCTGTATTTCTTATAAACCTGCAATACTTACATGCCTGCCAAGCAAAATGTTTGCCACTCTCTCCTATAAAGGATGCCAGCTTAATAAGAAGGTTGCAAGTTGAGCAGCAGTCATTGGCTGTGACATCAGCTGAAAGCTGCTACCCATAAGACCTGAATAGTAGAGAAGTAGAGAAGAGAGCAGAATGCAAGTATTGCAGTGCGTGTGGGGGGGGGGGTGGTGTGTGATAAGACTGAGTAGATTTTTGGATAGGGGTAGCATTGCCCAGATACACAGGCCAATAGTACAAACGATAGATAACAACCCAATCAGTAAAGGGATAACATAGGCCAATTGATTTTCGATAACATTTTATTACTAATCTTATCGATTTTTAATTGAGGCATACTGTTAAAGGCTTGATTTAGTATTAACAATGAGACAGTTGCAGTCAATAAACTGCCCAAAAATCAAAATAATGAAATCTGCCATACAAAAATGACAGGATACTGTCCATCATTTCTATCCATTTGCTTTTGAAATGTATTGTTTGGTTTTTTTACATATTGCTTAAAAATGTAATGCCCCCTATGGCAGCCCAGCAATAAGAAGAGTGGTAAATTTGAAATATAAGGATGGGCAGCAAAAGCTAGAAAAATCTCACAATAAAAGTACTACAACTACATATGAAACACACTACTTGAACCCCTAGGAGGACTCTGAATTACAATTATTTTTATTTTATGACAAAAGAAACAATAGTTCACTACACATTACATCAACCTCATAAGTGTAAAATCCATGCTATCCAATATAAGTTTTTCACTCATTTTGTGGGACCTGCACCATTTTCAGAATGTTTTGGAAACAGCACAGCACAACCAAAACAATACATTTTAAGTTTTGGGATACTAATTGAGTTTAGCGCAGGATATTGCATCTACCTAAAATGTGCCTTTGCCATTTTTGGATTTGGGCTATTCCCAACACTACAGCAAATCCCCACTACACTACAGAAAAGAGGAGAGGGAACCGAAGGGAGGGACAGCTCCCCTGTGCATGCCACGGAAGCAGCAGGGACCGGATGACACACCAACAGCTCCTATTCACTTTTTGGGACTTTGGAAAGGCACTGCAGAACCATAAGGAGCAGAGGAGTAAGGTAAGGATTTTTGAACACTACACAGTGGGACCAGTAGTGGTTAATTTTTAGTTTTGGGGGTGGACATGCCCTTTAAGGTCATGAAACGTTATAAACTTGTTCGTTCCAAAGGGAGATTTGGGTTAATTCTCAACACATGGCAAAGCAGGGAAGAAAAGCTTTGCCAACTGTGATGGAAACATTCAGTTTGTTTGCAAAGGTACACGTTAATTAGTATTTCTCTAGATACACATGTATGCAACTTGAATTGCCATCCAGGGATTTTGATGGTGGAAACAAGTCTCAAATGAACAAAATGTTTTCCAAGCAGAAATCCCCAAAGCAAGGACAGGTCCCTTCTTACTTAACAGACCTAGTAGTGATAAATCCTAGCACATTAAGTACATAACTTCTGCTAACACATATGGAAGGGAATGGGACATTGAATAAATCCTACCAAACTATTTCAACAACAATTACTGTATCTCTTAAAAAGGGGGGAAAAACAGTGTTGCTGCAATTCACATTGTACCGTTTTTAAGAAAATGGGGGTTTATCAGTAAACACTGATCAAGTTCAAGAAACTAAAGTTAGCCCTAGATGGACATCTGTATTGATTTAAATCATAAGCACATCACACCATGTATGAAAGAAATGATAACTAAAATTGTCAGTCTGTCTCTGTAATATAGAATGAAAATGTCAATGTCAATAGTAGCAAACAAAATATTTCATATATTTTTCTGGTTATACAAGACATTTTATAGGGTAAGTGCAGGAGTATAACATTATAATGACAACATTGATTGTTTGTACCATCATTACCAAATCTGCCAATCAATTTTTGACCAGATTCAAGGACTGCACCATTGCTTTTGTCCCAGATAAGGCAAAGATTTTGCTAAACTTCCAGAAATTAATATGGCGGTTTATAAATTGTTAAGTAAAGGCCCCCATACACGGCATTGATATTTCAATAACTTGATCGCATCGGAATATCGGTGACGTTTTTCAGTATTTTTGATAGACCAATAGGCAATATCGAATATGATCGATAGGCCGAAAAGTTTTCAGAACCTATTTTCCGTATTTCTAAAATCTTGGCAGTGCAAGGGGGGAGAATTACAACAGGTTCTTCTGATCGGACTTACAATAATTTCTGATGATTGTAAAACCATCAGCCCATGTATGGCAAGCTTTAGGGGGAATCAATTTTCATCAACGTAATCTGCCAGCCTAAAGTTGGTAAACACATAAGAAAATTGTATTTAGAGACAATTGTTCTAAGACAATTATCTAGCGATGCTTGTACAGGCTGCTTAGTAGTAAATCAGTGCATAGGAGAAGGGGGAGTGACAGCGAAACCAAAAAACGTATTGCTTCTCGACATCGTTAAAGGTTTCGTACACACAGGCAATGTATGGCCAAAAAGGCCATTCTGCTGGGGGCCGTTGCCCAACCACCCGGATCTTCGAACGAGTGGCTGTTTCGGCTGAGAAAGTGCCCATACATGGCACAATTATCAGCCGAAACGACCGTTCATATACATTGTGTTTTGCAGGTCCGCACCCGCGATGGCACGTGGGTACGAACCTTTAGTCAACTGTCAGGATGGATCACTAAACCATGTCTGCAAGAGCCTGTTTACATAATTTGATTGTCAAATGAAGCAGTATTTATTTACTAGATAAATTAACCCACAATTATCTAATGTGTGTACAGGCCTTAAGATGGGTACTCAATGAACTAATCTTCAAAAGATGACAGACAGAATCTGTAAGATGTGGCTACACACAGTCCCAAAGGTTCTTCCTGTATAAAGTATAGGGAGATAGTCCGGGATTGACACATTCCCTACGACCACGGTTGGCTTGCTATACTTTAGTACATGGAATTTTTTTTGGAAGGGTATGTTCGTTTTCTATGCAGACGGTAAATGTTCGACCGTGTCAGAAATGATTGTTTACACACTTTGTGGATAAAGGGCCAATTCTGCTGAATCGGACGTAATCTCTCCTTTACCTTTAATGTGTGTACCCGACGACGTAACGGACGTGCACACGCGTGACGTCAACCTGGGCACACCTCTGTGCGCACCGTGACGTCATGGACGTGGCCACGCGCATGGAGGGCATGGAGCGAATGAGCCTTACCTATTGAGGCTTACAAATCAGGAGGTAGATCTCGGAGGGGTGGACCTAAACATGCAGCTAAGGACAAACAGTATGTCAGCAACTTTGAATCTGAAAAGGTAGGCTCTGGGGGGCTTAGGGGAAAAAGAAATATGCTAAAAGCATTTTTAAAGCTGCAGCTTCCAATTGAGCATAACTTAATTTTACAGTGCACTTATCCTTTAAATCTTGATTATTGGACTATACTTACAGACTAGCTTCCTCCCATTCGAAAAAACAGAGGTAGTGCAATCACAAGTCTGGAAAAAGTGCACATGGCCAATGTCTCTCTGGCCAGTCTACGGATATCTTTTTTTCTGAGGAGAGCCTTATGGGTTAGACTGTGTATTAAGTTTTCTCTCATTATTATAAAGTACAGAGTGGTCTACAAGCTTTCAAAGATATCTTTGTAAAAGGGTTATCCTTCCTTTGTGCAAAGGAAAAAGTTGTAAGTTGTCTTTGTTCTCCCTTTAGAAAATATATTATAAATAAAAATAATAAATCATTTAACACGCAGACTTTACACTCAAAGAATTCCACTGCTTCACAATATGTATATGAAAGAGGTGGGTAGGAAATATCAGAATTGCATGAAATTTTATGCAGCCCAAACAAATTAAACAATAATTGTATTTGTGGTGATTATTACTGCAATCGGACCAAGAAAGAGTTCTTATTTAATATCAGAAAGAGGGAAAACTTTATCTGAGAGAAATGTTATCAGTACAATCGTCCTAAAATGCTGTTATTATTACTGTATGGATCCTGTATTCAAAACTGGTAATTATTCTTATCCACCACTGAAATGGTAAACTGACTATCTTCTAATGCAAACCATTAGGTACACAGAACAGATTATGATTAAACAGCCAAGAGATGCCCTTATGCTCTCTCTCTGAATAAGAGGACTTTTCACTGCTGATTTTTTACGATACCTAGGAAACAATTTTATTTACTTTATCTTACTTCTCAGAATTTATAACCAAAATGTGTATGATGTGGATGATTTTGCTCAAGATAAAGTATTGTATTTTGTTAAGAGTATATATTTTAGATAATAAGAAGCAGCAGAGAATAAGAAAAGCAGTTTGGAGTTAAAGGATGGCACCTGGTGTTGGGTTTCTATGTTTTTTAGTCACAAACACATTAAAATAAATGTCATACAGCATGTGAGGAGTTTCAATAATTGCAACATTTGATTAACCCCTTTGGCCTGTATAGTTTGTTTAAAAAATATATATATAATAATAATAATAATAATAATAATAATAATAATACATATTGCTATAATAAATAATGCAGTTTAAAAAGGTGAAAGGGTTGACCTATACAAATTAGTTTTAAAAATTTGAAGAGGCAGTTTCTGATGTGTGCAATACTTGACTCCTGACCCCTTCATCCACTTTACATTTCAATATTCCATTTAAAACTTACCCTGTGGTTGGGCACCACTGCACTAGAGAGCTGAACATTTCTATCTGTTCTTTTACTTTAATATAAGAAGCCTATAACAGCCTCTGGCCACCTAAATTATCTCAATCCACAAAGTATAAGAAGGTTGTTGGTGGAATTTTAAAAGAGATTGCAATGGAATTGGTCTGTCATCTACTATATATATTGTATGTGTATCCAGCATTTTTGCATTAGCAACTGGATGTTTTGCCCGTTTTTAAGTGTGCCCGTTGGAGCACATTGGGAAATATGTATATTATGTATGTTTAGCAATTGGCCGATTGGAGAGACTAATTGGACGTACACGACAAAATAATGTATTTGGCATGCTAAGGGAGGGGCATTTTGAGTGGGACAAGGTAGGCCTGAAGGAGGGGAAATGCTGATTTGGGCTGCTAGAAATAGAAAACCTATTAGCTTATCTAGAAGTGGTAAATAACACATCTCAAAAAGTACAGCACCGCCACACACAGATTAAAAATCAATATTTTAGGAATCAGCAGTTGAGGAATGCAGTCTCTACAACAACTATAATCATCACACTATGTAGTGGGCAAGTGTGAAATGCATATCACGCATGCAAGCTCACACGCACCCTCACGATAACACGAGTATCGTATATTACAAAGTTTAAAAAAAAGGATCGCTCTTGTACAATGCCTATAGTATAGATAATGTTTATTAATTTGTTAGGGCTCGTTCACACTACATCAGTTTGTATCAGTTTTTCAAACGCAGGTGCGTTTAAAAAAAAAATGGGCAGATAGTAAAACCCCATAGGATTTCATAATATCGTTCACACCTGCTGCGTTATATTCCGTTCCAGTCCGTTTAAAAAAAAAACACTGCATGCAGCATTTCTGTCCGTTTTTTCATGCATTTTCTATAGAAATCTATGGAATACAAATTGTGAAAAAATGGATACAAATGTATGAAAAAAATTTATACAAACTGACAGAAACACATGCTGTACGTTTGTCAGTTTCTAGTGTGAACGAGCCCTTAGCAATGGCAAGTGCTTGAACAATACAAAATGATTCAATGTTGCTGACATGGCACTTCCTTTTAGTGTCCATATGGAGACTCTTTTGCACTCTTCGAGGTGTGGCTAAACCTTTCATTTTGACTTTTGTATTGTAACATAGGGGTGTTGGGTCAGTAAGTATCGATTTTTAAATGTATATAATTTGTTTTATAAGTAAAATATAGCTCACTATTGGTACTATACTTGCTATGGTTTTGTTTTTTATGGTCATTTAAATGAAATAGTGAAGAAGTACCCAGATATGTATACACCTTTCTTATATGTAATACTGTTATAAACCCCCACCTTTTTGATAACTCCTAAACTCAATGAAATGTCTGTAAAAATATATTGTATTCAATTAGATCAACTGGGCTTGAAGTTTAGTTCTTGAAGACGTTTCGCTAGTCACCCGACTGGCTTTCTCAATTCAGAAAGACTTGTACAAGAATCTGTGGCAATTATGTACCCTTGTACCCTGGAAAATCCCAATTAGCATATTACACCTGGCTGTCTTCAAGAACTAAACTTCAAGTCCAGTTGATCTAACCATGACCTGGATGAATGAGAACCTTCACAAGCATTTGTTGCATAACTTAATCTTAATATTGTGTATGTATATATATATATATATATATATATATATATATTATTTATATCACTGGCTTATATTCGGTACAAGACAAAATCATACACTTACCGTATCTCGAGTATAAACGGAGGTTTTCAGGCTTTAAAAAAAAAAAGCCTGAAAATCTTACCTCGGTTTATACTCGAGTCAGTCTTTCTCCTACCTTGTCCGGCGCCGCGCGATCCGCATCTTCAGTGCGCTTCCGGATGACGTCACTACCCGGCGCCTCTCACTTTGCGGCGCGAGTAGTGACATCATCCTGAAGCGCAGAGGATGTGGAGTGAGGAGCGAGCGGCTGCCGGACAAGGTAGGAGAATACAACAGGGAACACAGGGCATAAAATAGTTACAAATAAGAGTAAAACCTTCTTTATTTGTGCACATTATTTGAGGATTTACCCCTATTTGCAAGTATTTGCCACTTAAGATGTTTGAAAACTACAACTCCCAGCAATAAAGCATGCTGGGAGTTGTAGTTTCCAAACATCTTAAGTGGCAAATACTAGTAGGGGTTACACCCTCGGTTTATACTCGAGTCAGTCTATTTTTCCCCTTTTTTAGGTAAAACTAGGTACCTCGGTTTATACTCGGGACGGTTTATACTCGAGTATATACGGTACTTACCCCCCTACAGGGGGTGTCAGTGAGTAATAAAAGATAAGACACCCCTGCTCTCTGTGGCTAGGAGGAGAAAAAGTGAAAGTAGATTATGGTGTGTGCTTTGGAGAGATATTGACTGCAACACAAGGTCATGTGTATAAGATCCCGTGTGTAAGCCCCCGTGTGTAAGATCCTGTTATCACCAGTTGGGAGGACAGATTATTTTTGACAATTTACCATATTGGATACAAACTCTGAGGCAACAGATAAGTGGACACTAACTTACAAGGTCACACAATATACAGGCCTGGTCAATATTCAATAGACAGGGAGACCCCTGATTACTGCACATGTTCTGTGGGGAACCTGTTTATATGCACTGTCTGCTTTGTACCAGACCAGTAAACCAGTGTGCCATGCTACCCATAATCCTTCCATAAAGCAGCGATATGGTACAAATTGGTGGGAGCGGTACTGGTAATACCATTTATTCTCCGTTTTTTCTGTATATTTGCAATGGTCCCAACCGTCACGGTTTCGCCAGGATTGTCCCGCTTTAGGGTGTCTATCACGCTATCCCAGGAAACATTCAGTTAAATCCTGCAATGTCCCTTTAAGTCCCGGTTCATACAGAGTGAAAAACTAAACCAGAATTGGATTTGGGCGGGATTTCCTGCCGTTTTCAGCCAATCGTGTGAGCCTCTGTCTGGGCTCCTGGCTGAGAAAGTTATGCAGAGGCACACTGTAACAGGAGATCGTCCTCCTTTCTGACTACCACTGTGCACAGTTGCATAGTGCATATAAGCTGGGAGACAACTAGCAAAGCTGAAAGCAGAGAGGTCAGTGTCATAAATCATCTCATGCTGCAGCTCTGCCTTCCTGGTTTGCTGGTCATCAGGTGCTGGTTACTTTTTTTTCTTGACAAAGTGTAAGTAAAAGGGCAAGTGTACATCATTTTAAAAATTTACCTCCCATGCTCCACACAGGGCTGCAGATGAGATCAGCATGGGGGGTTACATCTTAAAAATGGGAATGGACTGTGCTGTGCTCACTGCATACCTCTCAACTGCTGGGTCATAGAATTACTAGAACTACTGAGACCCATGTTATTAGCAGTGTATACTCCCATCTAATATAATAAAACCCTAATCTGCGTCCATGTGTGCCCCTCTTAGCACCACATAGGCCAGTTTCTCTGCAGGCTCGAGAGTTCCCTGTGTCCTTGTACCTTTATATGGACACAGAACTCCTCAGTGATGTATAATATCCTTATAATTTACAGTAGGGGATACATTATTCTTTATAATACACGAGTGGTACCCAGAGTTCCCTGACCTGTATAACTCAGACTAAAAGACGTTTATTTTAAAGCAGCTTAAATTAATACTTTTAATCACGCTGTAATTATATTCCTCCCATACCCCTCCCACTTGACCACGCCTACTCAGGTGACCACGCCTGCTTTTTAAGCCACTTTTACAGAATGTATCCCTCTTTAGCATTTTCAAATGTTGGGAGGTATAAAATGTGTTCTCTGTATTCAGCTATGGAGGCTGCTACTAAAAGTATTGACTTAAATCCTCCTGTCTTTGTACCTGCAGATGAAATGCCCCAATTAGACTCCGTAGCTCTACCAGGCCCAATTGCCAAACCTATTTTTAAACCTGATCCATTTGATTGGTTAACTAGGGAGTGGACTGATTGGCTAGAACAATTTGAATTGGCAGCCACTATTAATGGTTGGGATGAAGGTGCTCGCTTGCAAGTCCTTAGCTTTTTGCTTAGTGGTAAATCCAGGCAGATATACCAAGGATTTACTGTAATACTGAAATAAAAAGCAGTTATCAGTTATTAAAAATTGCTCTGAAGCAATTTTTATCAATTAGATCTGTATAAAAGAGTACGTAAAGGATAAATCCATTTCTTTAGGTAAACTGGGAATGAGAAATGTTTGTTAATAAGTTAGATTATTAGGGCAATGCTTTTATAATAACTGTCACAAACTTACCTGTTGCTCCGGATCCTGTGCCGCTCTTGTTACAGCTGAGCGCGATGCCGTCACAACGCCGCATCCCCTGGCGCAAACTTTAAAAAGCCGGCGTCTCCTTCCATTGCCTGATTGTAGCTTTCACTACCCTGGGACTACTTACCTAGCCCGTTCCTGTGACCACTTACCTAGCCTGTTCCTGTGACCACTTACCCTGCTTGTTCCAGTACTACTACTGCAGTATCTTGGTTTCCAGATTCCAGCCTACAGTTCCCAGCAGCACCTTGTTCCAGAATCCAGCCTACAGTTCCCAGCAGCCCCTTGTCTCCATTATCCTGCCTACTGTTCCCAGCAGACTCTGTGTTCCTGCATTTTCCGGACCATCAGCTTCCTCCTGAATGTGTACTCTTGAGTTCCCCGGCCGTCAAGGCTATATTCATTACAATAACATGACGCTGTGAGGTACCATCATCACTTGCCGTGGTGAATACTAATAAGTATTAACCTAGCATGTTTAGTTTAAACCACAGTGTGCCTGGGTCTACTCTCACACCTGTATACATACATATATATACACACATATATATATTAAATTCCAGGTGTCCCGCACTCACGCCAACACTGCTACATGCCCCGGTGCTACTATTTAAAAATACATAGAACAGTCTGACGGTAATAGAGCATGCGCGGGTCTTTTTCTCTAATCAAAAAAACTTTTTTTATTCAGCAGTAGTTACATCTACGCATTTCGGCTGGAACAATTTAGACAGCTGAATTGTTGCAGCTGAAATGCCTAGATGTAACTTCTATTAATATATTAATATATCGTGTTTATCTTTTCTATCCTCTTTCTCTTCTATATCAACCACCGATAAAGAGGCGACATTACAATAATAAATCTCTTGCAATAATTATCATAATACAATGTAACTGCTTGAAACCTAAAATATATATGCATCAAAAATTAAAATACCTCAGCTTAACTGTTTACGGAAATGAGGGAGTCATACTCTACCGCAGCCTAAACCACAGTAAAAAGCATGGAGACCATTAAAATTATAACACATAATACTAAACAGCCCAGTCAAACTTAACCAGCATTGCAGTACTATAATGGGAACAAAGCAGACGTGATTCTCCTACAGGAGACACATTTCAAAAAATCCAAAGAACTCAAATTTTGGGGTAAACATTTCTCAAACATATACTAAGCATCCTCAAGCGAAAAAAAAAAAAAAAAAGAAGGGGAAGAGTTAACGCTAATGGGAAAAAGAGTAACCTTCCAAGAAACACGTTTGAGAGATCCCGACGCTAGATTCATACTCCTGACAGGGATATTGAATAACACCAAAATCACACTAATAAACGTGTATGCCCCTAAGGGCTAGGCCACAGTAGCACGTTTGAGCTCGCCATTGCGCCTGTGATTTTCCCTTAAATTTGAAATTGCGGGAGCGCTAAAATTCACACGATTTTCCGATGCGCATGCAATCGCATGTCCATTCGCATTTTGGTAATGCATGTGTTCACCATATTTGGTGCGTTAATGCATGCGTTTCCATAACGGAAAACGGCAAAATCGCACACACAATTGCGTGCGATAACGCTCGCGATTTTGTGTGAGATTCCTGTGCGTTGCAGTGTGGCCTTAGCCTAACACAGGCCAAATGTACTTCTGACTCCCTGATCTCCAAAGTGGTAACAATGGAAATGGGAAAACTCATTCTAGCAGGAGATTTTAATAACACAACCCATAGAAATATGAATACCTTCCGCCCCCTCCCCATGGGGACCTCATCCCAATCCAATAAACCTTGGATACTAGACATCTGGAGAAAAGAACACCCAACCCAAAGAGACTACACCTTCTATTCAAACCCCCACAAAACACAAGAATAGATCACATATACATATCACCCACACTAATACCTAATATAACAACATCACAAATATCTGAAATCACATGGTCTGACCATGCTCATGTAGAAATCTCAATTACAGGATTACAAATCAATCCCCATTATAAATGGAGGCTCAATAAAAAACTACTTACCGAACAACAAACGATAGAAGAACTATCTTGGGATATAAAACCCTATTTTGATGAAAATACTACTAAAGAAACCTCACTATCTACAATATGGACAGCCCACAAAGTTGTACTAAGAGGCAGACTAATTCAGATAGCTAACAAGAAAAAAGGATACATTAAGCAAATTAAAGATCTAACACATAAAATAAAGCAGGACTGAACGAGAACTAGCCAAAAATCACTCACAAACACAAAAGAGATCGGCACCGCTTTAATTAAATAACGATCTATATGTAAACAGATAGCCGGTATACTCCACATATCTGCAACTCTGCCTCAAACGGGCTAAAAAGACATAGTGTTGGGACTTGTCCGCTGAAAAAATTCTTATATTCCCTAAACTAACCCGTCAATGATGAAAACAGAGCTTATCTCCAATGTGGAAAATAAAGCCGCTTAACTGAGATCAGCACTAATAAATACAACCTTTCACTCCCATAATACTAATAAATAAACCTTCCCCCCCCCTGGCGATGAGACCCCCTCTGCTCACCCCTAAATACATCCATACTTTATATAGAAGAACATCGTAACAACTTATAGATTACAAGCCACAAAAATAGGAACACTATTTACATAAACATCGGGCTCATGATTATTATTAAATAACTAACTAATAATGTACCTACAGTTATAAAACTATTATTAAATGGTGCAAGGAGCCAAACCCAACCCCAATACAACAAACTAATATAGGATGGCTTACATAACCAGTAAGAGCTGGCAAATCTCAATCTTACAAAAGACTGGAAATATTGGTGGGATCACCTACACAAGGAAAACGTTAGCTGATATATCACTAGCGAATGCTTCTTCCCTCTCTTCTAATGAGCAATGAAGTCATATCTATATCAAACTCAAGAGAAACCTTTAAAACAATATACCCCATACCTAAACAACCAGAACCGCGGACGGTCAGGCAGCGGGAGAAACACCCCCTAATAATACCCGGTACCATTGGGTAGCCTCTTCCCCCACAGAAAGAGAAAGAGGTAAGACCACCTCTGATAAATTCACGAACTGTAAGGAATGAAGGATCCTAACCCCAAATAAAACTACAATCTAAAATGGTCGTCTACGTACAGACCTAAACTATGGATTCTATAATCGAGCAATCCCTTCTAAGTTAATGTTTGCTGTTGTATGTTATTTCTATGTTTAATATGAAACCAAAAGTAACTCATGGTCTTTATTCTATACAGCTCAATAAAGATACAGAAGCCCAGCTGCCCCGGACTCCGAACATTCTCCTATTCAGATAAAACTGCAGAATACTAACAGACACACCATTGAAATTCTCCAGCTCCTGAAATACCCCAACCCAGATGACAGCCCATATTAAGGTAATAACTCATAACACGAAAGGCCTCAACGCACCTAAAAAAACGCCAAATGGCATTACAATACTACCACAAACAGAAAGGAGATATCCTTATGCTACAGGAAACCATTTCAAAAAGGGGAAGGAAAGAACCTAAATACTGGGGATCCAAATTTACCACCATATCTGGCGTCCTCCGGACAGGAAAAGGGGGTGTAGCCATATTAATACATAAGAACCTAAAGATAATTGAAAACCCGTGCTATAAGGACCCACAGGGGAGGAGATTATATATTGAATTTTAATACACAATACCAGAATGACCATAATAAACGTTACGCCCCTAAACCCAACAAAAAATATTCCTTCAAGAACTAAAAAACAAAAATAGTATCCCACGCATTCGGCCCTATACTAATGGCAGGTGATTTAATGTCTCCATAAACCCAAAACTGGATAGATCAAAACCGCTAAATTCATGTCGGGCTCTCATCATATAAACACTTAAAAACATTCATAACAGACAATAACCTATTAGACAATGGAGGTTAGCCAACCCAACAAAAAGACAATCACACCTTTTTTTCACCAGTACATAAAATCTACACTAGATAGACTATGTATTTGTTTCTCCCCAATTTAATATCACACATATGTAAAAAATACGTCTCCGAGATTACATGGTCCGATCATGCCTATGGATCAGTGACTCTCGAAGACGTAATAAAAGCAAGACCCCAACCAACCTGGAGACTTAATGAGTCCCTACTGACAACGAAGACTATGTAAAAGAACTAACCACAAACCTCAAAAATTATTTTACAGAGAACGACATAGCAGGGACAGGAAGCGCAATTTATGGGCAGGCACACAAAACAGTTATCTGAGGCCAAATAATTCAATTAGCAACTAGACACACAAAAAAAAGAGAACAAACATATAAACACAACTAATCAAAAACTAAGAGAGGGGGACAAAAATCTTAGCTCACAGATATGAAGAAACTAAGGCAACACAAACACAAGCAGCACGTCAGGAATTAAGCCAACTGTTAACGAACAGAGCAGAAATGGCCTTACGATACTAACCAACGATACTACTACAAAAGTAACAGGCCTGACACAATGATGGCAAACAAACTTAATCAAAAAATGACCCCCAAAATAGATTTTGCCCTAAGAGACAACAAAGGTAGACTTCAACACGATCCAGTAACTATCACTAATATCTTTGCAAAATTTTATCAAAAATTATACAATGGCACCCAACTGCTGAAAAACACAGACAAAGAAGACAAAATCAACAGCTATCTTAAGGATATTAACTTACCCCAACTCACCACAAAAACAACAACAAACTCTGCAGGCAGAAATAACGACCAAAAGAAATACACACAGTATAAAACAATTAAAACTAAGGAAGACCCCAGGCTCAGATGGGTTTACTGCTCAGTATTACAGGGAATTCCAGTCCACCCTGTCCCATACTGCAGAGGCTATGCAATGAACTACTCGCAGGAACCCAAAAGTTACCACCGGATATGACTACGAGCGCACATAACTGTCATCCCTAAGCAGGACAGAGACAACCATCTAATTACCGACCATCTCCATCATAAATATGATGTAAAAATAATAGCGAAAATATTTAGCAAAACAGAATGAATATAATAATACCTGAATTAGTACATTATGATCAGACAGGGTTTGTCCCTGTAGACAAACACAGATAACATCAGGAAAACTATAACAATTATGCAATATGCAGAACTAAATAAAATACCCTCTGTAATACTGTCTCTTGATATTGAGAAAGCCTTTGATAGGGTGGATGGACTTTCCTACGCATGGTGCTTAAGCAATAAGATTTCCAGACACATTCATAACAGGAATATTTAGTTTATACACGGACCCCTCGGCAGAGTAGTCAGAAAACATGGGTATCCCTCAAACAAAATAAAATAAAAAACGGAAACGCGACAAGGCTGCCCCTTATCCCCCCTCCTATTCGCCCTGTCAATCGAACCCCTAGCGGCTAAAATAAGATCAACCCTAGACATCAAAGGTATACAAATTGGAAAAAACACATTCGAAAATATCTCTCTTTGCAGATGATACCCTTTTATATCTATCTCAACCTCTCATCTCTCTCCCCATCTTCCATCAAAAACTGCACGAATTGGAGATATATCAGGACTCAGAGGTTAATCACTCTAAATCCGTTGCATATCCTATATGTTGCCAGAACCAATATACAATATACTAAGTGATAAATTTCCATTCAAGTGGACAACAAAATCTTTCAAATATTTAGGTATACAACTAAGTCCCAAAACTGAAACCCTGCACTCACAAAATTATGACAAACTAATCCCAACCCTGATCAATCAACTTAAGAAATGGACACCATACCCCCTCTCACTAGCTGGTAGAATAAATGCAATTAAGATGACTACACTACCAAAAATATTAATCTATTTAGAGCCCTACCCATACCTGTAAACCTACAATTACTTAACAAACTCCAAACAGAAATCAGAAAATTTATATGGAAAGGGAAAAAAAAATCTAGAATAAACTACGAAACTCTGGGAAGGCACAGAAACAAAGGAGGTTTCGGTCTCCCCATGTTGCTACACTATTATAAAGCGGCACAAATCGCCCAAATCACTCAGTGGATTCAAGGAGCAGGAAAAATAGCATGGGTGGATATCGATAACGAAACTAATTGCCCCACTCCACTCCTCGACTTTATATGGATAACAAAAGAACACTATAAACATACTCTGAAAACCACTCACCCATCATACAACATACCTTACAATATGGAATAGATTAAACAGACAATACGCTATCTTCCCCCAATACTCCATACTAACCCCATTAATATATTCCCCAGTCTCCCCTGTGGGTCTCACGGCTACCGAAACGCAATATTGGAAAAATAAAGGTAGTATAACTAATATCAACAACCTAAGAAAAGAGGACGGTACCCTAAGCTCATGGGAAGAAGCCACTATCATATTCCAGCTTCAGCACAACAAATGGTATATATATACAAGAAGTTGCACTATGCTCAGAAAGTCCGAAGCGATGCCAGAGCAAACAAATAACCCCAATAGAAAAACTCCTGAATGAATCTACCCATACGCACGGTAAGATATCAGCTATATAACACACTATGGCATGATACATTACCAATCAAATCGAAAATTCTCAAATATGGGAAAAAGATTCCAGCAAAACCTTAATGAACAACAATGGACACAAATATAATAACTCACCAAAAGCTCATTAAATATAGCAACGAAGGAAAGGACTCTCAAAATTCTTTATGACTGGAGTTACTACACCTGATATATACACAAAATCAACCCTCCCATCCAAACCTATCTTTCGTAACTGCAAAACCAAGCCTCACACTGCACTGTTGGTGGCTATGCGAAGAAGTTCAAAAATTCTGGAAGATAACAGAATCAATCATACAAGATAACCGACCCTAACTATAAACTGTCCCCATACACAGCTCTCTTTAATTTACCTGATCAGGGATTAAATAAATATACCCAGAGACTAATCTCACATATTTGCACAGCCGCAAAAGGCCTATTAGCACTTACATGGAAAAGACCAGCACAAACCAAAAGAGCTAGCACACAGAGATCTTAAAATGGAACTAAACACACTATTAACAGATAAAGCACTACATATGACAGGACAGAAATTATTTGAAAAAAAAGTAACAAACCAGACACTCAACTGGCACATAAATGATTCTCAAAACGTAGAGCCCATAAACTGCTGCCTCTATGCTACCCCCAAGGAAACTTGGAACATGACCCACAGAAAATAGCACAGATGTTTGGTAAATTTTACCAGAAACTGTATAATGGCCGAACTATCCCATTAACCCAAAATCTGTACAACTTGCTGGATAGATTTGGTAAAATTTCAGGGTATAAAGTGAATCCTAACAAAACAGTAGCCTACCCCCTCCACCTACCAAAAACCACAATCAAACTAATATCAATACACTTCTCATTGAAATGGGCAAAAGAATCCTTCAGGTACTTATAATAAATACCCTTGATACATGGGATAAGCATATATGTACTCCAGGTCACATCACAAATCCAGGCATCCCTGAGACGTTTAGCTTGGCATGGAATGAAAAAGGAATATACAGAGTGGAAGACTTACGGTAGTAATATCTGACAGGCCAATGACCAGGGAGGAAGCAAAAGAAAAGTACAAAATACATCCAAGGATGTGGTTTCAATACTCCCAAATTATACACTTCATAAGAGAAAACTGCCCCAAACCTGGTATGATAGACTGCCAAAATTTAGGCAAACTATGCAGTAGATCCCCAAGGGGCACAGGCTTAATTTCATATATATACACACATGTTATGGTATGACAAACAACCCCTCAGGTCGATGGCAACAGATAAAGAGAAATATATAGGCTCAACTCTCACAGACGACCAATGGGTAAAAGCACTAGAAAATTCATATAAATGTTCCAATAATGTGATAAAGAAAAATCATTTAAAATCTTATATAAATGGTACAAAACGCCTGTTCTATTTAATAAAATATATCCTCTAGTACCACCTATGTGTTTCAGGGGATGTGGAGGAAAAGCAGATAGCTTCCACTGCTGGTGGACATACCATATCCAAAAGTCCGAAACCTCTGGCATGAATGCCAAATGGGAGGCATTATGTAACCTAAGGACGACTTACACAAACATAACAGAATATTTGTCCGAAATGCATACACAGCAGTGAGATGTGCACTAGCACTACACTGGAAAGGCTCATGGCCTTCCATGAATGAGATATTTACTAAAATATGGTATATATACAGAAACAAACACCTCACAACTATAGGAGTTGGTAGCTTGGTTAATTAAGTCCTGTGAGTGCCCTAGCCGGTGGAAGTAGATGTGGTTCGTACGAAGGTTCAGCACCCGGGCGTTAAGAAGAGGCATGGGAGTGCGAGCGTGCACTTCATACATTTTGATAATTACTTCAAATTTGGTACTCATTACTACCTCCAGCAGAGAGACACTGCCATTGGATCCAATGTGGCCCCTGCATATGCCAACACATAGGTGTGGCTTTGAGGAAACAGCCTTTTCAGGCAGAGGGAGAACTCTGCCTGAAAAAGCTGTTTTCACATAGTGGTAAAGAAGAGCTGTAGATTCCCTTATTAGATTCAGAACTTCACACAGCAGAGAGGAGGGACTTCCTGTCTCCCTCACACACTGAGGGAGTCTGAGGCTGTGCTCACCGGCGGCACTGTGCAGGAGAAGCCTTAGGAATGTCACATCTCAGCCTCCCACTCATTAACTTTCTGGTCAGTCATTTCTTTATATCTTGGGCTGTGGAGCATGTAGAGAGGTGGTTGATGGCTAGTTTTTAAGGTAGGAAATTGTCCTTTAATTTAAACTCAATTTGTTTAGAACCCACGGTTCCCCTTTAAATTTACATGTACCAGTATTCCATATCTAGATGTTCGTGTTTTTAAATAAAATGGAAAATTGTCAACGGACATTTACCGTAAAGAAAACAGATTGTAATACTTTGTTTCAATTCAATAGTTTCCCTCAGAGTCATGTGAAAGTATCCATTCCTATTAGAAATTCCTGTGTCAACCAGAACAGTTTGTCGGATTCTGTCTTGAAATGGCCTCCATGATCGAATCAGTGCCCATAAGCCAGCACTAAACAAAAGACAACTGAAAAACTGTGTGGCATTTGCCAAGTCCCACAGCCTGCTAAAAGGATGGATGCTGGAAAAGAGGCAAAAGGTGGATTTTTCAGATGAATCTTCTGTTGAATTATACCACAGTCACCGCAAATATTGCAGGAGACCTACTGGAACCCGCATGGAGCCAAGATTTACCCAGAAAACAGTGAAGTTTGGTGGAGGCAAAATCATGGTTTGGGGTTACATCCAGTATGAGGAAAAAATTAAGAATATTATCTTATCTTGTTATAGCATCGCTGTCCTTCCATCTACATTTTTCTTTGCACACAGTATGCACTAAAACACTGCAGTTTCTACATTCCTAACACTCATTTCCTGGCTAGTTTCACCACCCACTCACCCTTCTTTGCCTTCCTTTGTATCATAACAGTGTGGACAGTAATAGACATTTTAAAAAATAGGCATTGTGTAATGCAATGTGCATAAGTGTTAAGTCTGTGGTTGTGCAAAGCACCACATTTCTAAACCAGTATCCTTTGTCATGAAAAACATGTGTATTATTAAAAAGTCACAAGATACTCCAACTGTTTTAAATGCAAATAAAGATTGTACAAGTAAACACTGAACTTTTTATAACACTGAGAAGCACAGTGAATAAGGGCTAGGCAACACTAGCGAGACTTCTCATGTACTTACAAAGCGCATGTGATCAGAAATTCTTTGCTAATCGCATGTGTTCCAATTACCCATAATTGAACGGCTCGCAGAGCAAACAGACTTTAAGCCTGAGGCCACATGTGCTACGCTCACGTGTGAGCATTGGTGCATGTTTCACATGCATTAGTCTGTTTGCGCATCAATCTATGCAATTTCGCATAATCAGAGTGCATAGGATTTGCAAATGCACTGTAAATACAGCTTACTCTGCATATAAGCAGTAAGGTCTTTGATCGTGCAAGGCATTAACAATCTTTGAAAGATGACAGACAGAATCTGCAAGATGTCAAGGATGGGATAAAAACATTACCGAGCATTCTTCCTTTATAAAGTATAGGGGAAACGTTAATGACTGAACACATTTCCTTTGACTGGCTCCCAATAGTTTAGTATAGGGAGCTGACCACAGGAGAGGTAAAGATTGTTCATCAGCATCTGGAACCATATGTTACATGGTAGACACTTTGCTAATAAAGGGGTGATTCCCTGTATCGTTAATGTGTGTTCCCAGCAACAGAATATAATGAAGCTAAATATATGTATATTACATATTACCGAAGCTTAAAATAAGGAAGCATTAATCATACATAATATGATTAATGTAGAAAGATTTAATAAAAGTTCTAATCATTAAAAATAGTGCTAATTTTGCCCTAACCAATCATATCTTATTTAAAATCTGAAAGCTAACATCAGATTGGTTGGGGCAAAATTAGCACCATTTTTTACCGTAAGGTTTTGTGAATCTGCCAAATAGAATTTTAAAAGCATAAATACAGGGTGATGCAGCATTACTTACCTGTCCAAAATCATTGACCACACTGTGTGATGCTGGAATTTTCCAGCAACCACGTTAAAATAAGAGACAAGGCACAGATTACTGCTTTCATATCAAGGTGCTCTGCCTTCTGATTCAGTCTTGTTCTGAGGGTGTAGTTTCATACTACTAGTTATTGAAATAATTTTGGAATTTGTGCACTAACCGGATAGTACAATGGGTAACTTGGGCTTTACACTTACTACAAAAAAATGCATCTCTCTAATAATATTTAGACTGTGAAATATATAAGTAAACAAAAAATGTTTGGGTTGGTGGTTCTATAAAATGCATGTAAAAAATTAAATAGATTATGAATATTATCGACCAACAAACAAACAGCATGGGGGGGGAGCAATACATTGCATAACAATTTAAAGTGGAACTGTGGTCTCCAAACAAGCTGATTTTAAATTAAAAGGTTTCTACCTTTAAAACGAGCTATCAACCACCTCTATGTGCTGCACATCCCAAGATATGAAGAAATCACTTATTATAACGTTACAGGTGGAAGGTTCTGAAATTGTGGTTACAAAAAATAGTTCCTCCTTCTAATCTGCGGTTGGCTCATGCTCAGTGTAGGAGAAAGCAGAAGAAACCAGGAATAGATTGAGATACAGTGACTGAAGGAGAAGTGGGAGAGGCCACAGGGGGACTGCAAGGGGAGGGGCCTGGGTGCCCAAGAGAAGGAGGAGACACATGGAAGAGGGACTGTTACATGGTTTCCTAGCAGGAAGTGCAGGGGATCTGATGATACTGCTACCATATCACACATAAAAATTTAAATATCTTCAAAACTATGTTTTTTAAAAAAAAAATTAAAGCAAATTGCAAAAAATTCCTGTGAATAATATTTGGACCACAGTTACAAAAGTTTTTGCAATGTGATTTTATGAGTCTGTAGTAGTGTTTTTGTGCATTTTTATGCAGTGTATTTGAGTGCGTTTTTGGGTTAAACACCATAAAAAAAGCTTAAAGGGCATGTCCACCCTCAAAACTAAAATTTAACCCATTACTGGCCCCACTGTGTAGTATTAAAAAAAAAATCATTACCTTACATCTCTGCTCCTTATGGTTATCCTGCAGTGCCTGTTCAAAGTGAAGATTAGGAGCACTCTGAGAGTCATCCAGTCCCTGCTGCTTCCTTGCATGTGCAATAATGCACAAGTTTTTTCCCAAACTCATGCGTTATTGCAAACGCAATAAAACGCATCTAGTGTAAACAAAGCCAAAAGACTCTTAGAATTCTGTTTTAACACACTAGACTTAGATAAAATAGGGCAATGATGGGAAACCTGTAGCCCCTCAGATGTTTGGAAACTACAACTCCCTGGCTGTAGTAATGCTGGAAGTTGTAGTTTTCAAATATCTGGATGGCAGCATGTTTCACATCCCTGAACTAGGGCTTTAAATTGGACAGCATGAGGTGTTGACATGGTTTCAATAAATAAAAACAATGGGCCTTATTTACCCGGAGCGGCAATCGCTCCGGGAAAATTGGGCTTCTGGAATTTAATGCCAAATTTGCATCTAGGGGTAAACCCCAAAAGTAATTTAACGCCAACCATTAGCAGGCGTTAAATAATAGGGCTAAAAGTTTGGGGGTTTAAGTTTAATTGAAGAATGTGGGGGTAAAGGAGCTATGTCATACCTCCCGTTTTTCAATTAAACCAGCAGGATCCAAGAACTAAGTTGCAGAACTTACTCAGTATTGAGCTCCTTCGCTGTCCTTCTGACAGGTCCTGACGGAGTCGTGTGCATACAGTTCAAGCTCCATTGGGACCTGTCAGATCAACAGCAGCTGAGCACGATACCAGGCAAGTTCTACAACTTCGTTCCAGGCTGCTGCTGGTTTAATAGAACGGGAGGTACGACATAGCCCTTTTACTTCTCGTTCTTCAATTAAACTGAAAACCCCAAACTCAATTTTGCCAGTGGAGATACCCTTTTAAATCTTTGAGACAGTACCATTGTAATACAAGTTTGGTCTGCTCCACACTGTCTGGCTGGGAAGCGAGGAATAATTTCTGGCCCAGCAAGGATATGAAATAAATTATATTGCCACAGCAACCATTTAAATAAAAAGAATGCCATAGGGCTGATTAATAATTAGTTCAGTTGTATTCCTCATGGTTGCATAGAAACCGATAAAGTGTGCATTATCATCTCACCTTCAACTGACTGCTAATTATCCATTTGATGCGTATTTTTTTTAGATGTCTTGTTTTACAGAGATAATAAGGTAAGTGTGTAAAGAGTAACATTTAAGCCAAACAAGTTTTACATAAAAAGGCACATATTTCCTAAAGCTGTACGTTTGATTAATAATTAATTTACATATAAATTACAGACTAATATACCCTGCTAAGTTGCCTGACCCAAGCAATGCAGCACAGGATAGCAAGAGGTGAAAAAAACTCTTTGCCTACTAGGTAACACTTTTTTTTAAACTTTAGCCCTTCTATAAAAACTACAGTATATGTAATGCAAACTTCAGAGTGCACTGGCTTCTATGCTTACCAGTCCAGTCTTAGGGCACGGCCACACTGTGCCGGAAACGCGACTGCGTTAGCGATTATGTTGCATTTGCGCATGTGATTTTTTTCATTAGAGTTACGAAATTGCATGCGATTGCGCTTTAAAATGGTGATCTCATGCGATTGCGTATCGCAAACAAAAACGCAAGCGCAATTGCATGCGTTTCAGTGATTGCTGTATTAGAAAAAGTGCAAACGCGAAATAATCGCGGCAGTGTGGGCTAGCCCTATGCAGGCTCTTAAAGTGGATGGATAAGTTTGCCAGCTCAATCTTTTTAAAGGGATTTTTATAACAAACATACGGCATATACTAGCATATAGCCTATTTGAATATCTAGGGGAGCAACCCCAGTTTATTTAAATTTAAATGCACAATCAGCACAAGTTATTTAAAATATTCAATAGATGCCTATGGGGTTCTCTTTTTCTAGTCGAAATAAGTATACATTGTGATGTATTGAAGTTATGAGTCTAGTTATGTAATTTAGTTTTACATATTGTGAGCAACCGGCAAGATTTACCTTAGTGCACAGTGTAATGCGTTAAAGTTATAACTGGAGTCACTGCTGGTTTAATTGAGAGAGTGTCTAGTCTTCCTAATTATACATATATTTATATACACACACTTTTGTATGGGAGCAATATGGCTACACTTAGTCACTTTACACAAGCACCAGGTGGAAATAAATGAAATGCTGTTTATCCACCATTTATTTATATAAATAAAAAATAAAAATAAAAAAATAATACAAGCAAGTTCTCCGCTGCACTTCGATCCCCAGCAAACAGCCTGGGTGCCGACAGAAGAAAAAGATACAATCAAAGGAAGGGCTGGGCACTCCAAGGTCTTAGCGATCCATTTATTAAACAGAACAAAGTCGGTATCACACCAACGCGTTTCAGCCCACCATCAACGGGCCGTCCTCAGGGTTACAGATACAAACGGACAAATGGTTTAAAAAGACTAAACACACCCACAAACCAACCCCCGAATTGGCCTCAACATAAAAATAGCTTGGGGATAACTAATACACAAAATAGGCATATTCCATTTATCAGCACATACTCCCCCATGAGCGGTAATTTGAAACGCAGCATCAAGAAACGATGGGACATACTGACTAATGATCCCAATCTGCCATTTGACAAACATGTCCCCCTGTTTGCTTATAGACGGGGGAAAAACTTACGCAACTTATTGATGCGCACAGACTTTCGACAGGTTACCCCTCGAACCAGTAACACATGGCTACCCAAAAGTAAAAATGGGTGTTTCAAATGCCATGGCTGTATGGCCTGTAATGGAGCTCTTACTGGCCCTGATTTCCCTCACCCACACCATCGGTGGAGAATTAAAATCAACAGTCGATTGAACTGCCTTAGCCAATATGTCATATACATAATTACGTGCCCATGCGGCAAATACTATGTGGGTAAAACTATCACATGCCTCCGAGAACACTGGGCCAATCACAGATTGGCCATCAGAATGGGCCTTCGTTTGAATAAGGATGATGTAGGTAATGTACAGGGTCCACCAGATAAGTATGGCAAACAATCAGTAGCTCGCCACTTTAGACTGTTGGCTCACCCTATTACCACATTACGTTGGATGGCAATAGACTTTGAACCGATACGTGAGGGAGTGGATCGCAAAAAGGCGTTGCTACAACGAGAGATTAGATGGATCAGAAGACTTGACACTATATCCCCTAGGGGCCTTAATGAACAATTAGCCCTTAGTTGTTTTTTGTAACAGTGCCCCTGCTAGTATTATGGATGGACATTTAGGCCAAGATGTAACGGCATCGGGTTATCGTTGAAAATCTTGGGTCTCTAACTAACCTCCCTTCGGTATATATAGTCCTATCTGGTTTTTATTGAATATTTATCTGATATTATGTTCTTATCATTCCATTGAACTTAGCTTTCACATTGGGGCTTTTATCCTTATGCTTACTTTGTTTCTATGTATTTTATCTATTTATTGCACTCCGACACTTTGTTTCTATTTATTATATGACACTTTAATATATATCGTTAGGACACTTGCTACTTTGAAAGGCAGACTCTGTCTGCCTGTTACAGAGTAACTGCTCTGTGTGCAATAAGTTTAGCACTGCCACTTTTGTGACAGCTTCTTGCTGTCTTGCTTAGATGCACTCCACTTTTGGTGTAGTCCTCTTTAGGCGATCACATGGTGTGCTATACTCGTACTCACTATATAATTATGAGCATCCGGGGATCTAGGTATGTGATGTGTATTTACAATATTTTTGATGCACTGAGGAGGGGGGCGGGCGGTGGGCGGCACAGGGGTGGGTTTGTGGGTGTGTTTAGTCTTTTTAAACCATTTGTCCGTTTGTATCTGTAACCCTGAGGATGGCCCGTTGATGGTGAGCTGAAACGCATTGGTGTGATACCGACTGTTTAATAAATGGATCGCTAAGACCTTGGAGTGCCCAGTCCTTCCTTTGATATATATATATATATATATATATATATATATATATATATATATACACACACATATATATACATATATATATACACACACACACACACACACACACACACACACACACACACACACACACACACGTAAAAATTCCAGGGCACTCTCAGGACAAAAAATATTATTAAACGTGCAAAAAACACATAGATAGCGACGTTTCAGTCTCTCAGACCTTTCTCAAGCCATCTATTATATATATATATACACACACTAGCAAAAGTGTGCCGTTGGTGCACAATCTTAGTTCTATTAGTCTCACATCCCCTAACACTATCACATTATTCTGTTTGTTTATCGATTTGTTTCTAATAGAAACCAATCAGAATTGGGTACGATCACGTATTGGTATACTAACCAATCAGACTCTTCTCTAATCAGAATTGGTTACAATCAGATTCTTTCAGAAAGAATCTAATTGTCTTTTCCCCAGACCATTTCCCAGGTCCCAAAACTATTTACAGTAAGTTACTGTATAATTTTTACAAAATTTTAAAAAATTCCTTTTTTATTCGAATTTTCGAACGCCTCTCGAAAAAATCTGAAAAGCGGAATTCCAGCAAAATCCGTGAATCTCGGAAATCCGTTGCGGAACTGGGTTCAGATCAGTGATCCGGTCCATCTCTATTCTTGATCTATTTATTGTAACATTGTATAGTGTTATAGTTCAGTAAAAACACCACAGTCAAATACAACTGTTGTGCATAGCTTGAATCAATCTTCCCTGTTAAATTTCCAACCAATAATAGATCCATTGGATCATTCTATAATTAAAGATATCAGTCTGTCTTTCAATGCTCACAATACAACGCAGCAAATCGCGCACACAATCTCGAGCCGTATCGCACGTGATTTTGTGCATAATTCTTGTGCGTTTTGCATTTCCACGTGCATTTTGCAAATGCGATTTTGCCATTATGGAAACGCATGCGTTAACGCACCAAAAATGGTGAACACATGCATTACCAAAACACAATCTGACATACAATCGTATGTGCATCGGAAAATTTCTCGTTCCCGTGATTTCCATTTTAGCGAAAATAGTGGGCACAACCGCGAGCGAAACTGCGCTAGTGTGGCCTAGTTCTAATTTACATCTGTCACCAGGGATTCCGCTAAAGAGGGATCACTATTGGTAAATGTGTTTTTTTACATTAAAGTGAGAGTGCCCACATTGTGGACTGTATTTGGAATGCATTTGTGTGTATATGCTATATACTTAACACATACTGTATGCTTGTATTTCTCCATAAAGTTTGCAAATGCATGTGGAGGTGAACAAAAACAGCCCAACAATAGTGATAACAGGCATTGGAAAAGTGGTTTGGACATTGGATTGTGTCACGAACGACCACCATGCCAAATTTCTTCAATTCTTTGGCAATGCCCACAATCCTTCTTGACTCTCACAGACTATGCAAACCCCTGTCTTGGCAGCTAAATGGTTAACACTATACCATTCACTCCAACAACTTACTGGTTAATTAGCATCAGTCCTTCACAAGCAGTCACAGAGTTAATTAGCATTTACACTAGCAAAGCACTCCATCCAACATCCAAACAAATACAAACTTATCAGAGGCCTAGTTCTTTTAGAGCAAAGACAAAACTTATTAAATTTTAGATTTAACATTCCAAAAGATGGACAGTGCATATAATACAAAAATAAAAAAAAAAGGTGTTATAATAAAATGACATACAATAGGTACAACAGTTATATAAAATAAAAAAAGATAAAAATATTCACAGACCCAACTCACTAGAAGAAGTCCTGTGTCCCGGGGCAAGAAGGAACATATGATCCATACATATTTAGTATGTACCCTCAGTATGAACACAGTTAAAAGGGCTACAAGGATTTAAGCCCCTTTTTGAACCACCCCCCTCAGTTAGGCAGATTTTATATATCTTTAGGTATGTAAATTGTACTGGAATATAGACCACATATTCCTCTCCTGTACTAATTATCAATTCCTACAATACCAAACAACCTGTGTGTAATACATATTTCCCAAGATATTAATAACTCGCCTTGGCAAGGGAATAAGGACTCCATGTTGGGTATCATTTTAATGGGCCTACCTTCCCATTCACAAATATAATATTGGTTTCCGTCTCAGATTCCAACACCAAAATACATTTATTTTACATGTATGACTGTCCTTAATGTGACCTTTTAAGGTATCCTCCAGACCTCTAGCTGTAGAGAATTCCAGATACACGGTTCGGCCCCACATTGTCTGTAAGAGAAGATCTGGTTCCGTGCTTTACTAACCCTAATATAACACTGGGGACTGTTTCCAGGGTGTGATAGCATTTTTATTGGTCCTTTGAAAGAACTAATACCAATAGTTAACCCATTCCTGCCAAGTCACTACACACTGTCCTGACAGATTGCAACCCACATATTCCTTGCAGATAGCATATCAGAAAATAAGTATGGTATTTGAGGTTGAATAAAGACATACATGCATCCAGTCCAACCAATTCAGCAATTAGTACAACCAATTCAGCAATACCCACATTTCCTGCCTAACTGTTGATCCAAAGTAAGGCAAGAAAAATACTCCACAATTATAAGAGGGGGAAAATATCCCTTGTGATTCCAAGTGGCAATCCAGGAATATCCCTGGATTAACTCTACTTTATGTGTCAATACCAGAAACCTGCAACATTCCTTGTTTTTTTTTTTTTTATAAACTATCCCATTGGACATGGTGACGGCAGGTTCATTGAAGACCATTCCATAGTTATACCGTTCTTACAGTGAAAAACCCTTTTCGAACTTGAAGACTAAACTTCTTTATTACAAGTCTTTAAGGATATGTACACTAAAAAAAAAAACACATAAAAAAAAACAAAAAAACAACTTTAGCTTACTGGATAGCTGTGGCTTCAAAACTAGAGGTGTCTAAATGTTTTTGTTCTATGAATACACAGAGTACTACTGAAACTCCAAGATCCTTTTTAAACAGGGATTCACTTTACACAGATCCATTTATAGTATAAGCAGCACAAGGATTTTTAAGTCCAAAATGAAGCTTTTCGTGGTCAACAATATTTTGTGTCATCAGCAAACACAGAAACCTTGCTGTTAATACCCACTTCCAAATCAATATTAAACAAATTAAATAGAAGTGTCCCCAATACAGAACCCTGTGGCACCCCACTTAGAGCTTTAGTCCATATTGATGAAGCCCCATTAACAACTACTTTCTGTATCCTATTCATCAACCAATTTTCTATCCATGTACAAATGTGCCTCCCCAGCCCAACAGACCTTACCTTATACATTAGTCATCTGTGGAGGACTGTATAAAAAAAAAAAACTTTGCAAAATCCAAGTGTACTACATCTGCTGCTATGCCAGAGCATACATTCCTACTCACTACCTCTTATGAATATTAGAAATCAGCTATTTATCCCTATCCAGAGGCATACTTCCAGACATGAGGGGATCTACAAGAAACAATGGCCTGGATAAAACTGAACTTAGCTCCCCAAGGATCCGAGGATATCCGAACCATATCCTCAGTTAACCAATAGGTCTTAATTATATTGTTACACATGGAGCTTAGCCATGTCATGAAATAAAATCAGTTTCACGTGACTAATTGGAACTTCTGTATTAAGAATTTGCAAACTTGGACCCTCCAGATGTCTGAAAACTAAAACTCCAAAAAGAAATCAGAGGGAAGCAAATGAATAGTGGATAGTTGCAAATTCCTATTTTCCGGTATGCTCTTCCTTCCTTTCTCACTTTATCCAATAACATTATTCGCACCATAAACAAGTAACTACCTACAACAATCCAGAAATGCTGGATCATTCTGACATACTGGATAGGGTGAGAAGTGAAAGGATTTAGTCACTGATTTTTAGTGTTATAATTCTACAGGGACTCTTAATGGGTACACAATGGGGCACAGTGTTTCTAACTTTGTTCTTTGTCAGGATAAGATTTGTTATCGCATTGGGAGAAGTCAGCCACAAAAGAAACTAGATTTAGTAATACATTCTCTAAAGCTGGGTACACACGATGAGATATTTCGGCCCTATCGACTGATAGTTCAGTGTATAGGTCGATCGGACCGAAATTATCGCATCCAAATGCGCCCATGTCCGACCGACCATTCGTCCGAATCGGACGATCGGACATGGTGGAAAACCTTGTCCGATCGTGCAGTCCTCTATGGACCGCACGATCGGTCGCGGTAACTATCGGACACGGCTGCTTTTGCCGCGACCAACATTCCTTCCTCCTGGCCGACCGGTCAAAAGTATCAAACGGTCGGCTTCATACACACATACGATACACGATGTGTATGTACGTCTGTTCTATCTAGCAAAGCATAGCATTTCTGTGCATTTGTGCTGCATTTCGCCACATATTCTGTTATAGAATTTGGTTTAATTCATAGTGTGCCTTAAAGGACAATTATACTCACCCCCCTCGTTCCTTTCCCCCCAATATCTTCAAAGTACCCAGGGTGAGGACCTAAAATGCGAAGTCCTCACCTCTGGGTACTTTACAAAAGTCCTGCACTACTTACTTGTAATCTCCCTCGGCGCTGCGGTCCGATCCTCCCCACTGGCACTTTGAGTGAGGTTGCGAGACAGCAAATGGGAGGGGGGGGCGGGGGTGTCAGGGGCCTGGCCCCCTACAAATTATCTAGTGGTGCTCATACAAAAAATGTGCTGGAATAAATTTAACCAGTCTGGGGTGTAGCGCACAAAATTTCATTTCATATGTCCATAGAAAAAATATTTCCACGGATGTAACCAATTTAAAATTAGAGGGAACTTTGGCAGTGGCTCTCAATTTTGAACATTGGACAAAATAAGGTCAGTTAAATTACAATATAGTAATTTACAGCATTCAGATTTGCAAAGAATGCAGTACTACTATTCTTTCTAAATACAGTCCGGTCCATAAATATTGGGATATCGACAATTCTAACATTTTTGGCTCTACACACAACCACAATGGATTTGATATTAAGCTAACATTATGTACTTTTACTGCAGTCAGCTTTAATTTGAGGGTATTTAGATCCAAATCAGGTGAACGGTGTAGGAATTACAAGATACATATGTGCCTCCCACTTGTTAAAGGCTAGGCTACACTATCGTGCTTTCTTGCGATTGCACATGCAATTTTTTTATAACACAGCATTTGCGGCAACGCATGCAATTGCGTTTCCATTTGCGATACGTAATCACATGCGATCACCATTTTAAAGCACAATCACATGCGACTTCGTATCTCAAAAGAAGAAATCGCATGCACAAACGCAGCGGAATTGCACACGCAATCGCATTTGCGGCCGTGCCCTAAGGGAGCAAAAGTAATCGGACAATAGGCTTCTCAGTTGTTCTATAGCCTGGTGTGTGTTATTCCCTAATTATCACAATTACAATGAGCAGATAAAAGGTCCAGAGTTGATTTCAAGTGTGCTATTGAAATCTGTTGCCGTCAACTCTCAAGATGAGATTCAAAGAGCTGTCACTATCAATGAAGCAAGCCATCATTAGGCTGAACAAACAAACAAAAAAAAAACCATCAGAGAGGTAGCAAAAACATTAGGCATGGCCAAAATAACTGTTTGGAAAATTCTTAAAAAGAAGGAATGCACTGGTGAGCTCAGCAACACCAAAAGACCTGGAAAACCACAGAAAACAACTGTGGTGAATGACCGAATAAATATTTTCCTGGTGAAGAAAACACCCTTCACAACAGTTGGCCAGATCAAGAACACTCTTCCAGGGGGTTAGTGTATGTGTGTCAACAATCAAGAGAAGAGTTCACCAGAGTGAATACAGAGGGTTCACCACAAGATGTAAACCATTGGTGAGCCTCAAAAACCAGAAGGCCAGATTAGAGTGTCAAACTACCTCTAAAAAAAGCCTTCACAGTTCTGGAACATCCTATGGCAAGATGAGGCCAAGTACCAGAGTGATGGTAAGATAAGATTATGGAGAAGGAAAGGAACTTCTCGTGATCCTAAAGATACCACCTTATCAGTGAAGCATGTTGATAGTAGTCATGGCGTGGGCATGTATGACTGCCAATGAAACGGTCACTCTTCTATTTATTGATGATGTGGCTGCTGACAAATGCAGCAGGATGAATTTAGAAGTGTTTTGGGCAATATAAATATTATTATTGTGGATTTATATAGCGCCAACATCTTACAATCTTACAATCTAAGCACATTTATTTAACACATACAACCTATCAGTATGTCTTTATGATTATGATTATCTGCTCATATTCAGCTTCAGAACTAATTGGAAGGCTCTTCACAGTGCAGATGGACAATGACCCAAAGCACACTACAAAAGCAACCAAAGAGTTTTTGAAGGGTAAGAAGTGGAATGTTATGCAAATGGCCAAGTCAATCAACGGACCTGAATCCGATTGAGCATTCATTTCACTTGCTGAAGACAAGACTGAAGGGAAAATGTCCCAAGAACATATGCAAACTGTTGTAATTCCTACACTATTCACCTAATTTAAGCTGACAGTCTCAAATCCATTGTTGTTGTGTATAGAGACAAAAATGTTAGAATAGTTTTGATGTCCCAATATTTATGGACCTGACTGTATAATGCTTTTAGTTCATCAAGCCTGTTCAAGTGACTTTTATGGCACCAATTTTCCACTAGAGAAACCCGGGATCACTGTGCTACTATGGCCCTAAAAAGACCGTAAACAGGTTGTGAGAATTATAGTTTTAACAGTTTGAGGTGCGAACATAATATAAATTTAAAAAAATCATAATTTAACATCTACAAAGAACTACACAGCTCCAGCAAGGGCTGAATTTCTGGTACATTAACCTATTATCTTTTTCAGAAGTCCAGTGAATGCAATATAATTATTACAGTGTGCTGAACACACAGAGAAATTTATTACCAGGTGTGCCATTACTAGGTACACGTTTGTACATACAGGTAAAGGAAAATTTGGCACTCCTGTCTCTCAAAAGTAAGCACCATTTGTTTAAAAGTAAAAAGAGACAGAGGAACAGCAACAGATCACCATATCACCTGGTGGTTCCTTACTGCTTTATAAGAGTCAGACAAAAATGGTAGGAATACATTTGAACACATTTGCATTATAACCTACCCCTGTAGTGGATTTCTATGGGTGGAACTGTAAGATTATAGCCATATAATCTTACAGTTCCAGGAGGAGAAGGAAACCAGAAGCCACAAAGGGGTAGGTTCTAATAAATAATGCACCCCGAACTGTAAATTATGAGGATATTAGAAGTCACCTTGGGGTTCCATGCCCTGTATAAAAGGTAATGGGCCTGCAGCCTCGTACTTTTATAAGGTCACCGAACTCCTCTGTAACTTCCAATATCCTTATAATTTACAGTGTGGGGTGCATTATCCACTATGTCTGAAGACCAAGAACCACATGTTAAAACATGAATTTCTTTGCCTGGATATTCCCATTGACCAATTCCATATATTAGCAGAAAGCTAAGAGCACAGCATGTACACATAATATGGAGTGTCACCACTTCCTAGAAAACATGAACTGTGACTAGCAGCTTCCAGTGGAAAGTTAAGAGCGCCTAGATGGGATTATATTGGAAACACAAATCACAACAATCCTTATTCCCAATACTCACCAGATCCCACCTGCACACATACAATTCAACAAAGTGTCAATAGCAGCAGCTGACGTCACTTTAAAGTTGCCTGTTTAGCATAAAAACTTCACACCGGTCACCATCTTGGATTTCCGGAACTCAGGGAAAGGACCCCGGCTTCTCCCTGATCATGTGTTCCAGGCCACGCCCACCCCCCCCCCCCCTTCACTCTAACCCCTTCGGTGCAGCTGTACAGCGCGTTTAGCTGGGGGAGCGTGTCCGTGCGAGACGAGGATGGGAAGGGGAAGTAGTTGGTTTCGAGCTGGAATAGATTTTTTACTGTTTCTCGCTTCCTGCTTTGTTTAAATGAACAATCATGTTAATTGCTCTACATTTCTTTCCCTTGGGTAGAGACACGCTAACAGTCTATAGTTCTACATCAATATAGATATCCTCAGCACAGTATATAGATATCCTCAGCACAGTATATAGATATCATCAGCACAGTATATGGATATCCTCAGCACAGCGTATAGATATCCTCAGCACAGCGTATAGATATCCTCAGCACAGCGTATAGATATCCTCAGCACAGCGTATAGATATCCTCAGCACAGCGTATAGATATCCTCAGCACAGCGTATAGATTTCTCACTGCACAGCGTATAGATATCCTCAGCATAGCGGTATAGATATCCTCACACAGTATGATCTCATCAGCACAGTATATAGATATCAGCACAAGTATATAGATATCATCAGCACAGTGTATAGATGATATCCTCAGCACAGTATATAGATATCCTCAGCACAGTATAACAGATATCATCAGCACAGTGTATAGATATCATCAGCACAGTATATAGATATCATCAGCACAGTGTATAGATATCCTCAGCACAGTATATAGATCAGCACAGTATACAGATCATCAGCGCAGTGTAAATATCATCAGCACAGTATATAGATATCATCAGCACAGTGTATAATCCTCAGCACAGTATATAGATATCATCAGCACAGTATAGATATCATCAGCACAGTGTATAGATATCCTCAGCACAGTATATAGATATCCTCACAGCACAGTATATAGATATCATCGCGCAGTATATAGATATCATCACACAGTGTATAGATATCATCAGCACAGTATATAGATATCCTCAGCAACAGTATACAGAATCATCAGCACGCATGTTAGATATCTCAGCACAGTATATAGATATCATCAGCACAGTGTATAGATATCCTCAGCACAGTATATAGATATCTATCACAGTATATATATCCACGCCAGTTTATAGATATCCTCAGCACAGTATATAGATATGCTCAGCACAGTATATAGATATTCTCAGCATAGTGTATAGATATCCTCAGCATAGCGTATAGATATCCTAACACAGTGTATAGATATCCTCAGCACATGTATAGATATCATCAGCACAGTAATAGACATCCTCAGCACATGTATACATCATCAGCACAGTATATAAGATATCCTCATTACAGTATATAGATACAGCACAGTATATCGACATCATCGGCACAGTGTATAGATATCCTCAGCACAGTGTATAGATATCATCAGCACAGTGTATAGATATCCTCAGCACTGTATTATACATATCCCATTCGTATATAGATATCAGTACAGTATATAGATATCCTCAGCACATTATATGGATACAGCACAGAATATAGATATCAGGGGCAAGCGCAAGATTTCAAGAGGGGGATTCCTGAATAGGTTACCACCGAACAACCCCAAAGGAAGTTTATGACCAATACATCCTATATCCATATATCATATAATAATATATATATTCTGTACTGCCATAAAACATCACAGTTAGCCAAATATCACTTTTGTTTTAAAGTATCTTCATTAAGGCTGGGTACATATAAGCAGATTTTTTCGACCAACCTGCCGAAAATTTTTTGGTTGGTCTAAAAAATCTGAGGGGTTTCGGCGGCGACCAATGTCGGTAAATCACCGCATATTTTGCGGTCCATAGGAGACATTTGCCGGGACTAACAGTGCTTTGTCCTGGCCGACTGATCGTAGTGGCGAATGATCAAATGAAAAATGTGGGCATTTGTTCCCAGCCTAATGTTCTCTTTTTCTGAGAAATCCACACTTGCCCTTCAATATCATTGGTGTCCTTCAAGTTAGAGCTGTGACACTGACGTTGGATCTGACAGAAATTGCTGAATATTGTCGTTATCAAGACCTATCGGTCAGACAGAAAATTTCCATTTCCGGTTCCCTTTACTAAAGTAGGGGGAGCCAATAACATTAGACCATGGTGTGGCACATTGAACAATCATTCTGTATAAGGAATATATGGAACAATCACTCCTGTGTATATATAATATATATAATGAAATGTTAATGTCAGCTACCACCTCCAGGATTTCTTAGTTCCTGCTCAGTAAGTTCCATGACAGTGTAGTAAGTACACTAAGTAATGTATATAAACCCAGTCTCAGCAATCACCTTAAGCAGCTGCAGGTTTAATATTGATACAGTTTTGTATCAATTATGATTAGTTATGGTGCTGTCAACCACAGGGCAGACTGATACATTTTTGAAACATACAAATGCTGTTTCTAACTCAGCTCAATTGACAATGTAACAATCTATGTAACAGTCTATGGGCACCAGAGAAGCAGAATATCAGACTGCACAGCAGACAGAAAGGGGGTATTTCCAGGCACCAGGAACCCCCCCCCCCCTAAACACGCCCCTGGATATCCTCAGCCCAGTGTATAGATATCCTCAGCACAGTGTATGATATCCTCAGCACAGTATATAGTATCAGCACAGTGTATAGATATCCTCAGCACAGTATTATAGATATCTTCAGCACAGTGTACGATATCCTCAGCACAGTATTTATAGATATCCTCAGCACAGCATTATAGATATCCTCAGCACAGTATTATAGATATCCTCAGCACAGTGTATAGATATCCTCAGCACAGTATTATAGATATCCTCAGCACAGCGTATAGATATCCTCAGCACAGCGTATAGATATCCTCAGCACAGCGTATAGATATCCAGCAGGTATAGATTATTCTCAGCACAGCGTATAGATATCCTCACATAGCGTATAGATATCCTCAGACAAGTATACAGATATCATCAGCGCATTGTATAGATATCATCAGCACAGTATATAGATATCATCAGCACAGTGTATAGATATCCTCAGCACAGTATATAGATATCATCAGCACAGTATATAGATTCATCAGCACAAGTGTATAGATATCCTCACACAGTATTAGATATGCTCAGCACATATATAGATATTCTCACATAGCGTATAGTATCTCAGCATACGTATAGATATCCTCACACATGTATAGATATCCTCAGCACAGTGTATAGATATCATCAGCACGTATATAGACATCCTCAGCACAGTGTATAGACATCATCAGCACAGTATATAGATATCCTCATTACAGTATATAGATATCAGCACAGTATATCAACATCATCGGCACAGTGTATAGATATCCTCAGCACAGTGTATAGATATCACAGCACAGTGTATAGATATCCTCAGCACTGTATTAACATATCCTCAGTTCAGTATATAGATTCAGTACAGTATATGATATCCTCAGCACAGTTATGGATATCAGCACAGAATATAGATATCAGGGCAAGCGCAAAGATTTTCAGAGGGGGATTCCTGAATAGGTTACACCGAACAACCCCAGAAGGAAGTTTATGACCAAATACATCCATATATCCATATATCATAAATAATAATATAATCTGTACTTGCCATAATTATCATCACAGTAGCCAAATATCACTTTTTTTAAAGTATCTTCATTAAGGCTGGGTACATATAAGCAGATTTTTCGGACCAACCAGCCGAAAATTTTTTGGTTGGTCTAAAAAATCTGAGGGTTTCGGCGGCGACCATGTCGGTAAATCACCGCATATTTTGCGGTCCATAGGAGACTTTGCCGGGACTAACAGTGTTTTGTCCTGGCCGACTGATCGTAGTGGCGAATGATCAAGATGAAAAATTGTGGGCATTTGTTCCCAGCCTAATGTTCTCTTTTCTGAGAAATCCACACTTGCCCTTCAATCATTGGGTGTCCTTCAAAGTTAGAGCTGTGACACTGACGTTGGATCTGACAGAAATTGCTGAATATTGTCGTTATCAAGACCTATCGGTCAAGACAGAAATTTCCATTTCCGGTTCCCTTTACTAAAGTAGGGGGAGCCAATAACATTAGACCATGTGTGGGCACATTGACAATCATTCTGTATAAGGAATATATGGAACAATCACTCTGTGTAATATAATAAATATAATGAAATGTTAATAGTCAGCTACCACCTCCAGGATTTCTTAGTTCCTGCTCAGTAAGTTCCATGACAGTGTAGTAAGTACACTAAGTAATGTATATAAACCCAGTCTCAGCAATCACCTAAGCAGCTGCAGGGTTAATATTGATACAGTTTTAGTATCGTATATATATGATTATGTGTGGTCTGTCACCACAGGGCAGACTGGATACATTTTTGAAACATACAAATGCTGTTTCAACTCAGCTCAATTGACAATGTAACATCTATGTAACTCTATGGCACCAGAGAGCAGAATATCGACTGCACTGAGCAGACAGAAAGGGGGTATTTCCAGGCACCGGAACCCCCCCCCCCCCCTAAACACGCCCCTGGTATCCTCAGCACAGTGTATAGATATCCTCACACAGTGTATAGATATCTCAGCACAGTATATGATATCCTCAGCACAGTGTATAGATATCCTCAGCACAGTGTATAGATATCTCGACGTATATTCCTCAGCACAGTATTAGTCTGACGTGTACAGATATCCTCAGCACAGTATTATAGATATCCTCGCACAGCATTATAGATATCCTCAGCACAGTATTATAGATATCCTCAGCACAGTGTATAGATATCCTCAGCACAGTATTATAGATATCCTCGCCAGTATATAGATATCCAGCACATGTATGATATCCTCAGCACAGTGAGATATCCTCAGCACAGTGTATAGATATCCCAGTACAGTATATAATATCCGCACAGTATATAGATATCCTCAGCACAGTGTATTAGATATCCTCAGCACGTATATAGATATCAGCACACTATATATAATATCCTCAGCACAGTGTATAGATATCCTCACACGTATTATAGATATTCTCAGCACAGTATATAGATATCCTCAAGAATCCTTTTGGAGATGCTTCAATGCCTCAATTCCCTGGACTCCTCAATTAGATGGACGCACAATATGGGCCGCAACACCATTGAATTCCTTGATGTTCGTATCATGAGAAACTCAAGTAACCATTTGGATTTTTGCCTATATCGTAAAGAAACCGACAGAAATACCCTTTACATAATAAAAGTTTCATCCACCATCCTTAAAAAATTCGCTGTATCTCAATTCTGCCGTGTTATTAGAAACAACTCCAGGGAGGATACTAAGCAGCAACAAATTAAGGAGCTGTGGCAGAGATTCAAGAACAGGGGCTACAATGACAGATGCCTAGAGGCAGCACTAACACAGAGCAACCAACAAAATTGTTGATACTAAGGAGGGATCTGTAATACAAATTCATTTGTTCTACTAAATTTACTACCTTTCTGGGGATGTACAAAAAGTGCTTAGAAACCTGGAATATTTTGAGGGGTGATATTAAACTCACAAATTACTCCCTGAAAGCCCTATGATGGTTTTAGTAGGGGTAAAAACCTATGGGACTTACTTGTCTGTACCGATCCAGTTCGGAGTTATATTCCCCAAGGTACATGGATCCCGGGCAAAAAGGTGGGAGTTACAAATGTGCAAAGTGCCATCACTATTGTAAATATATGAGGACAGGCACTTCCTTCAAACACCCCACATACCGGTAAAGACATAAACAAATCAAAACGGTGATTACCTGTTCTACAACACATGTATCTACATGGTAATCTGCCCAGTGGGATTGTCATATATCGGCAAGACTGATTTGGCCCTACGATTTGCGTATCGATGGACATAGATCTTCTATCACACAGCTATTAGAGACCAAAAAACCAACAAACCGGTAGCCAAACATTTCTGGGAAGCTGGACATGGGGTGTCTGCATTTCAATTTATAGCCATTGATCACGTCCCATTGTTACACAGGGGGGGTGACAGATCAAAACTCCTCTGAGAAGGGAGGTGTTTTGGATCAAATTTTTGGACACAATGAGCCAGAGGCCTTAATGAACAATGCCCCCCTTAGATGTTTTTTGGAAGAGAGATAGTCTCATATTACTATTGGGAGAGCTAGCGATACTGTTACTTTAATATCCTTCTGTATTTAATTGTTACTACAATACTTTTCTGTATGTGTTTATTTCCTGCATTGATATAGTGTTTTGTGGTTGCCATTCTAATAAGCTCCATTCATCTATTTTAAATATTTTGAGTATATATATTTTTAGTTTATTCCTATGAGGTTTATTAGCCTTTTCACTAGTGATTTTATATAATATGTTACACGCTGATGTACACAGATCTTACAACTTTTACATTTTTATAGCACATTTTTCTAAGGTTTTAGTAATATCTCTTATGGGAAATATCGTTTTTTGATACACTATATATCCACTGCATTTTTATTATAGCAATCATGGTTCATTATATATTCAATTATGTACACTTGATTTACTTCTTGAACACTTTTTATTGAGATTTTTATTGAGATCTTGATGTCTTTTAAAATCTTTTTACCAAGATCTTAATGTTACAAAAATTTTCTTAATTTGCACTTGTTGCACTTTTACCACTTACTGTTTATGCAAAGGAAGCTTTGATCACATGTTATGTTTACTGGTCCACGCCTAGGGGAGGAGTCTCCATACTTTTTATGGCTTCACAGAAGTGTGTTTGTTTGTACAGGCTGAGAAAGGCTCTAGATCCGAGCCAAAACGTTTGCCTTGATGTGACACTAAAAAGCTTATTCGTTGGAAACCCCTGAGTGCACAGGACTTCTTTACTTACATAATATATATATATAAATATATATTATATATATATATATATATATATATATATATATATATATATATTATATATAATATGCTTGTGAAGTTCTCATTCATCCAGGTCATGGTATATCTGTTGTATTCAATTAGATCAACTGGACTTGAAATGTAGTTCTTGAAGACGTTTCGCTAGTCATACCGACTGGCTTTCTCAATTCAGAATGACTTGTACAAGAATCTGTGGCAATTATGTACCCTGGAAAATCCCAATTAGCATATCACAAGCCAGTGTTAACAGCAACTGCACAACGTATGGCCCAGCACAGAAGAGCCAATTCCTCGGGTCAGGACTCAGCCGTGTATCTGCATCTTAAGGATAAAGGACATCCCTTGAAGTTGTAATGTTAACATACTGGCGAAGGAACGTGACTGGTTCAGAGAGAGTGTTAAGGAGGCCATTTATGTGAAATAAAGAAACAGCCTAATAGAGGTGGGGGGGTTCGACACCAACTGTCGTTCCAGTACAATGCTGTTTTAACACCTACTCTGGGCGTTCCTATAACACCTCTTAGCCACTATCTAATCACAACCTTAACACCTGGCTGTGATATGCTAATTGGGATTTTCCAGGGTACATAATTGCCACAGATTCTGTACAAGTCATTCTGAATTGAGAAAGCCAGTCGGATGACTAGCGAACGTCTTCAAGAACTACATTTCAAGTCCAGTTGATCTAATTGAATACAACAGATATATATAATATATATATATTATATTATATATATATATATATATATATATATCTTCCTCAGCACAGTACATTGATATCGCCACAGTATAAAGATATCCAGCAAGTTATAACCTCAGATTCCTTAGCACAGTCTATAAATATCTTCAGTACAGTATATATCAACAGCACAATATTATAGATATCCTTAGCAACGGTTTATAGATAGAAAACACACCCCCAAAACTATAATCCCCCCAACTACTGGCCCCACCATGTAGTTGGGGGGATTATAGTTTTGGGGGTGGACATGCCCTTTAATAGTCCCCCTTGAAGAATTTGTTCCTTGTATGTGTGTATGTATAGTTTATTTATAAAGCGTCACTTGGGGACGTAGCGCTGTACAGTAACAAAATACAATAAACAAATAAGGAGGCAAATATTTCTGGGAATTTACCATGTTTCCATGGAAGCTTTTAAGGAAAGCTAGAACTTTAAAGGATTTACAGCATTCCACAAGCTAAATGCAAAACCAGAGCATCATCAGCACAGTGTATAGATATCCTCAGCACAGTATATAGATATCCTCAGCACAGTATACAGATATCATCAGCACAGTGTATAGATATCATCAGCACAGTATATAGATATCATCAGCACAGTGTATAGATATCATCAGCAGTGTATAGATATCCTCAGCACAGTATATAGATATCATCAGCACAGTATATAGATATCATCAGCACAGTGTATAGATATCCTCAGCACAGTATATAGATATGCTCAGCACAGTATACAGATATCATCAGCGCAGTGTATAGATATCATCAGCACAGTATATAGATATCATCAGCACAGTGTATAGATATCCTCAGCACAGTATATAGATATCATCAGCACAGTATATAGATATTCTCAGCATAGCGTATAGATATCCTCATTCGTATATAGATATCAGTACAGTATATAGATATCCTCAGCACAGTATATGGATATCAGCACAGAATATAGATATCAGGGGCAAGCGCAAGATTTTCAAGAGGGGGATTCCTGAATAGGTTACCACCGAACAACCCCAGAAGGAAGTTTATGACCAAATACATCCATATATCCATATATCATATAATAATATATATATTCTGTACTTGCCATAATTATCATCACAGTTAGCCAAATATCACTTTTGTTTTAAAGTATCTTCATTAAGGCTGGGTACATATAAGCAGATTTTTCGGACCAACCTGCCGAAAATTTTTTGGTTGGTCTAAAAAATCTGAGGGGTTTCGGCGGCGACCAATGTCGGTAAATCACCGCATATTTTGCGGTCCATAGGAGACATTTGCCGGGACTAACAGTGCTTTGTCCTGGCCGACTGATCGTAGTGGCGAATGATCAAGATGAAAAATTTGGGCATTTGTTCCCAGCCTAATGTTCTCTTTTTCTGAGAAATCCACACTTGCCCTTCAATATCATTGGTGTCCTTCAAAGTTAGAGCTGTGACACTGACGTTGGATCTGACAGAAATTGCTGAATATTGTCGTTATCAAGACCTATCGGTCAAGACAGAAAATTTCCATTTCCGGTTCCCTTTACTAAAGTAGGGGGAGCCAATAACATTAGACCATGTGTGGGCACATTGAACAATCATTCTGTATAAGGAATATATGGAACAATCACTCCTGTGTATATATAATATATATAATGAAATGTTAATAGTCAGCTACCACCTCCAGGATTTCTTAGTTCCTGCTCAGTAAGTTCCATGACAGTGTAGTAAGTACACTAAGTAATGTATATAAACCCAGTCTCAGCAATCACCTTAAGCAGCTGCAGGGTTAATATTGATACAGTTTTGTATCAATTATGATTAGTTATGGTGCTGTCAACCACAGGGCAGACTGGATACATTTTTGAAACATACAAATGCTGTTTCTAACTCAGCTCAATTGACAATGTAACAATCTATGTAACAGTCTATGGGCACCAAGAGAGGCAGAATATCAGACTGCACTAAGCAGACAGAAAGGGGGTATTTCCAGGCACCAGGAACCCCCCCCCCCCCTAAACACGCCCCTGGATATCCTCAGCACAGTGTATAGATATCCTCAGCACAGTGTATAGATATCCTCAGCACAGTATATAGATATCAGCACAGTGTATAGATATCCTCAGCACAGTATTATAGATATCTTCAGCACAGTGTACAGATATCCTCAGCACAGTAATTATAGCTAATCCTCAGCACATTTATGATATCCTCAGCACAGTATATAGATATCCTCAGCACAGTGTATAGATATATCCTCAGCACAGTATTAGATATCTCAGCACAGCGTATAGATATCCTCAGCACAGCGTATAGATATCCTCAGCACAGCGTATAGATATCCTCAGCCACAGTACTATATTCCATCACAGCGTAGATACTCATCATAGCGTATAGATACCTCAGCACAGTATACAGATATCATCAGCGCAGTGTATATGATATCATCAGCACAGTAGTATAGATATCTCACACATGTATATATATCCTCAGCACAGTATATAGATATGCTCAGCACAGTATAATCGATCTATCTCAGCATAGTATAGATATCCTCAGCATACGTATAGAATATCCTCCTCAGCACAGTGTAATAGATATCCTCAGCACGTGTATAATAATCATCAGCACGAGTATATAGACATCCTCACCACATGTAATAGACATCATCAGCACAGTAATATAGATATCCTCTTACAGTATATAGATATCAGCACAGTATATCGACATCATCGCACAGTGTATAGATATCCTCAGCACAGTGTATGATTCATCAGCACAGTATCATCAGCACAGTGTAATAGATATCCTCAGCACTGTATTATACCATATCCTCAGTGCCAGTATATTAGCATATCATTACCGTTAATATAGATATCCTCACACAGTATATGGATATCAGCACAGAATATATGATATCAGGCAAGCGCAAGATTTTCAAGAGGGGGATTTCCTGAATAGGTTACCACCGAACAACCCCAGAAGGAATTTATGACCAAATGCACCCTATATCCATTATATCATATAATAATATATTATTCTGTACTTGCCATAATTAATCATCACAGTTAGCCAAATATCACTTTTGTTTTAAAGTATCTTCATTAAGGCTGGGTACATATAAGCCGATTTTTCGGACCAACCTGCCGAAAATTTTTTGGTTGGTCAAAAAATCTGAGGGGTTTTCGGCGGCGACCAATGTCGGTAAATCACCGCATATTTTGCGGTCCATAGGAGACATTTGCCGGGACTAACAGTGCTTTGTCCTGGCCGACTGATCGTAGTGGCGAATGATCAGATGAAAATTTTGGGCATTTGTTCCCAGCCTAATGTTCTCTTTTTCCTGAGAATCCACACTTGCCCTTCAATATCATTGGTGTCCTTCAAGTTAGAGCTGTGACACTGACGTTGGATCTGACAGAAATTGCTGAATATTGTCGTTATCAAGACCTATCGGTCAAGACAGAAAATTTCCATTTCCGGTTCCCTTTACTAAAGTAGGGGGAGCCAATAACATTAGACCATGTGTGGGCACATTGAACAATCATTCTGTATAGGAATATATGGAACAATCACTCCTGTGTATATATAATATATATAATGAAATGTTAATAGTCAGCTACCACCTCCAGGATTTCTTAGTTCCTGCTCAGTAAGTTCCATGACAGTGTATGTAAGTACACTAAGTATGTTATATAAACCCAGTCTCAGCAATCACCTTAAGCCACTGCAGGTTATATTGATACAGTTTTTGTATCAATTATGATTAGTTATGGTGCTGTCAACCACAGGGCAGACTGATACATTTTTGAAACATACAAATGCTGTTTCTAACTCAGCTCAATTGACAATGTAACAATCTATGTAACAGTCTATGGGCACCAAGAGAGGCAGAATATCAGACTGCACTAAGCAGACAGAAAGGGGGTATTTCCAGGCACCAGGAACCCCCCCCCCCCCTAAACCACGCCCCTGGATATCCTCAGCACAGTGTATAGATATCCTCAGCACAGTGTATAGATATCCTCAGCACAGTATATAGATATCAGCACGTGTATAGATATCCTCAGCACAGTATTATAGATATCTTCAGCACAGTGTACGATAATCCTCAGCACAGTATTTAGATATCCTCAGCACAGCATTATATATCCTCAGCACAGTATTATAGATATCCTCACACCAGTGTATAGATATCCTCAGCACAGTATATGATTATCCTCAGCACAGCGTAAAATATCCTCAGCACAGCGTATAGATATCCTCAGCACAGCGTATAGATATCCTCAGCACAGCGTATAGATATTCTCAGCACAGCGTATAGATATCCTCAGCATAGCGTATAGATATCCTCAGCACATTATACAGATATCATCAGCGCAGTGTATAGATATCATCACAGCCAGTAATAAGATATCATCAGCACAGTGTATAGATATCCTCACACAGTATATAGATATGCTCAGCACGTAATAGATTCTATCATGCGTATATATATCTCAGCAAGATCGTATAGATATCCCAGCACCGTGTATAGATATCCTCAGCACAGTGTATAGATATCATCAGCACGTATATAGACATCCTCGCACAGTGTATAGCACTCATCAGCACAGTATATAGATATCCTCATTACAGTATATAGATATCAGCACGTATATCGACATCATCGGCACAGTTATAGATATCCTCAGCACAGTGTATAGATATCATCAGCACAGTGTATAGATATCCTCAGCACTGTATTATACATATCCTCAGTTCAGTATATAGATATCAGTACAGTATATAGATATCCTCAGCACAGTATATGGATATCAGCACAGAATATAGATATCAGGGGCAACGCAAGATTTTCAAGAGGGGGATTCCTGAATAGGTTCCCACCGAACAACCCCAGAAGGAGTTTATGACCAAATCATCCATATATCCATATATCATATAATAATATATTTTCTGTACTTGCCATAATTATCATCACAGTTAGCCAAATATCACTTTTGTTTTAAAGTATCTTCATTAAGGCTGGGTACATATAAGCAGATTTTTCGGACCAACCTGCCGAAAATTTTTTGGTTGGTCTAAAAAATCTGAGGGGTTTCGGCGGCGACCAATGTCGGTAAAATCACCGCATATTTTGCGTCCTAGGAGACATTTGCCGGGACTACATGCTTTGTCCTGGCCGACTGTCGTAGTGGCGAATGATCAAGATGAAAATTTGGGCATTTGTTCCCAGCCTAATGTTCTCTTTTCTGAGAAATCCACACTTGCCCTTCAATATCATTGGTGTCCTTCAAAGTTAGAGCTGTGACCCTGACGTTGGATCTGACAGAAATTGCTGAATATTGTCGTTATCAAGACCTATCGGTCAAGACAGAAAATTTCCATTTCCGGTTCCCTTTACTAAAGTAGGGGAGCCAATAACATTCCATGTGTGGGCACATTGAACAATCATTCGTATAGAAGATATATGGAACAATCACCCTGTGTAAATATAATAATATAATGAAATGTTAATAGTCAGCTACCACCTCCAGGATTCTTAGTTCCTGCTCAGTAAGTTCCATGACGTGTAAGTAGACACTAAGTAATGTATATAAACCCAGTCTCAGCAATCACCTTAAGCAGCTGCAGGTTAATATTGATACAGTTTTGTATCAATTATGATTAGTTATGGTGCTGTCAACCACAGGGCAGACTGGATACATTTTTGAAACATACAAATGCTGTTTCTAACTCAGCTCAATTGACAATGTAACAATCTATGTAACAGTCTATGGGCACCAAGAGAGGCAGAATATCAGCTGCACTGAGCAGACAGAAAGGGGTATTTCCAGGCACCAGGAACCCCCCCCCCCCCTAAACACGCCCCTGATCTCCTCGACAGTGTATTATAATCCCAGCACAGTGTATAGATATCCTCAGCACAGTATATAGATATCAGCACAGTGTATAGATATCCTCAGCACAGTTTATAGATATCTTCAGCACATGTACAGATTCCTCACAGTATTAGGATATCCCAGCACAGACATTATAGATATCCTCAGCACAGTATTATAGATATCCTCAGCACAGTGTATAGATATCCTCACCCAGTATTATAGATATCCTCAGCACAGCGTATAGATATCCTCAGCACAGCGTATAGATATCCTCAGCACAGCGTATAGATATCCTCAGCACAGCGTATAGATATTCTCAGCACAGCGTATAGATATCCTCAGCATAGCGTATAGATATCCTCAGCACAGTATACAGATATCATCAGCGCAGTGTATAGATATCATCAGCACAGTATATAGATATCATCAGCACAGTGTATAGATATCCTCAGCACAGTATATAGATATGCTCAGCACAGTATATAGATATTCTCAGCATAGCGTATAGATATCCTCAGCATAGCGTATAGATATCCTCAGCACAGTGTATAGATATCCTCAGCACAGTGTATAGATATCATCAGCACAGTATATAGACATCCTCAGCACAGTGTATAGACATCATCAGCACAGTTATAGATTCCTCATTACGTAATAGATATCAGCACAGTATATCGACATCATCGGCACAGTGTATAGATATCCTCAGCCAGTGTATAGTATCATCAGCACAGTGTATAATATCCTACTCAGCACTGTATATACATATCCTCAGTTCAGTATATAGATATCAGTACAGTATATAGATATCCTCAGCACAGTATATGGATATCAGCACAGAATATAGATATCAGGGGCAAGCGCAAGATTTTCAAGAGGGATTCCTGAATAGGTTACCACCGAACAACCCCAGAAGGAAGTTTTATGACCAAACATCCATATATCCATATATCATATAATAATATAATTCTGTACTTGCCATAATTATCATCCAGCGCCAAATATCACTTTGTTTTAAAGTATCTTCATTAGCTGGGTACATATAAGCGATTTTTCGGAACCACCTCCGAAAATTTTTTGGTTGGTCTAAAAAATCTGAGGGGTTTCGGCGGCGACCAATGTCGGTAAATCACCGCTATTTTGCGGTCCTGAGAACATTTGCCGGACTAACAGTGCTTTGTCCTGGCCGACTGATCGTAGTGGCGAATGATCAAGATGAAAATTTGGGCATTGTTCCCAGCCTAATGTTCTCTTTTCTGAGAAATCCACACTTGCCCTTCAATATCATTGGTGTCCTTCAAAGTTAGAGCTGTGACACTGACTTGGATCTGACAGAAATTGCTGAATATTGTCGTTATCAAGACCTATCGGTCAGACAGAAAATTTCCATTTCCGGTTCCCTTTACTAAAGTAGGGGGAGCCAATTACTAGACCATGTGTGGCACATTGAACAATCTTCTGTATAAGGAAATATGGAACAATCACTCCTGTGTATATATATATATATATGAAATTTAATAGTCAGCTACCACCTCCAGGATTTCTTAGTTCCTGCTCAGTAAGTTCCATGACAGTGTGTAAGTACACTAAGTAATGTATATAAACCCAGTCTCAGCAATCACCTTAGCAGCTGCAGGTTAATATTGATACAGTTTGTATCAATTATGATTAGTTATGGTGCTGTCAACCACAGGGCAGACTGGATACATTTTTGAAACATCAAATGCGTTTCTAACTCAGCTCAATTGACAATGTAACAATCTATGTAACAGTCTATGGGCACCAAGAGAGGCAGAATATCACTGCACTAGCAGACAGAAAGGGGTGTATTCCAGGCACCAGGAACCCCCCCCCCCTAAACACGCCCCTGGATATCCTCAGCACAGTTGTATAGATATCCTCAGCACCAGTGTATAGATATCCTCAGCACAGTATATAGATATCAGCACAGTGTATAGATATCCTCAGCACAGTATTATAGATATCTTCAGCACAGTGTACAGATATCCTCAGCACAGTATTATAGATATCCTCAGCACAGCATTAATATTCCTCGCACAGTATTAGATATCCTCAGCACCTAGAGTGTATAGATTCCTCAGCACAGTATTATAGATATCCTCAGACAGCATTATAGATATCCTCAGCACAATGTATAGATATCCTCAGCACAGTGTATGACATCCTCACACAGTGATAGATATCCCCAGTACAGTATATAGATATCAGCACAGTATATAGATATCCTCAGCACAGTGTATAGATATCCTCAGCACAGTATATGATATCAGCACACTATATATAGATATCCTCAACAGTGTATAGATATCCTCAGCACAGTATTATAGATATTATCAGCACAGTAATAGATATCCTCAAGAATCCTTTTTGGAGATGCTTCAATGCCTCAATTCCCTGGACTCCTCAATTAGATGGACGCACAATATGGGCCGCAACACCATTGAATTCCTTATGTTCGTATCATGAGAAAAACCAAGTAACCATTTGGATTTTTGCCTATATCGTAAAGAAACCGACAGAAATACCTTTACATAATAAAAGTTTCATCCACCATCCTAAAAAATTCGCTCCTGTATCTCAATTCGCCGTGTTATTAGAAACAACTCCAGGGAGGATACTAGAGCAACAAATTAAGGAGCTGTGGCAGAGATTCAAGAACAGGGGCTACAATGACAGATGCCTAGAGGCAGCACTACACAGAGCAACACAACAAAAGATTGTTGATACAAGGAGGGATCTGTAGATACACAATTCATTGTTCTACTAAATTTACTACTCTTTCTGGGGATGTACAAAAGTGCTTAGAAACAACTGGAATATTTTGAGGGGTGATATTAAACTCAACAATTACTCCCTGAAAGCCCTATGATGGTTTTAGTAGGTGTAAAAACCTATGGACTTACTTTTCTGTACGATCCAGTTCGGAGTTATATTCCCCAAGGTCATGGATCCCGGGCAAAAAGGGTGGGAGTTACAAATGTGCAAAGTGCACCTCATGTAAATATAGAGGACAGGCACTTCCTTCAACACCCACATACCGGTAAAGACATACAATCAAAACGGTTGATACCTGTTCTACAACACATGTGATCTACATGGTATCTGCCCATGTGGATTTTCATATATCGGCAAGACTGATTTGCCCTACGATTTGCGTATCGATGGACATAGTATCTTCTATCACACAGCTATTAGAGACCAAAAAACAACAAACGTAGCCAAACATTTCTTGGAAGCTGGACATGGGGTGTCTGCATTTCAATTTATAGCCATTGATCACGTCCCATTGTTACACAGGGGGGGTGACAGATCAAAACCCTCTTGAGAAGGGAGGTTTTTGGATCAAATTTTTGGACACAATGAGCCAGAGGCCTTATGAACAATGCCCCCTTAGATGTTTTTTGGAGAGAGATAGTCTCATTACTATTTGGGGAGAGCTAGCGATACTGTACTT